>CM054057.1:102752671-103352671 GCA_028641055.1 Alopecurus myosuroides
AACAAAGTTTACCTGGCCCGTGACGCGGGAGAGGGGATCTGCGGAGTTATCCGTCGCCTCTTTCGAAGCTGAAGCCCCGGCAGCAAAATTAGGAAATTCACGTTCCACAGTCGCCGCATTGGGGTCTACGCTGGGAAAATTCTGGACGGTGCCTGCAGTGGGAGTCTCACCCGCATCTCCTGCTCTATTCCTCTTTTCGGGAGGAAGGGAAGAGGCCTACCTGCGAGGACTAATAGTCTGCAGTCTGCAACAAAAAACAAAGCATCAACATAGATGCAAAGAAAAATGTTCGACTAAGAACGAGGAGAAGAACTTACTCATCATCCTCATCTTCATCCAGCATATCCGCGTTCCAAGCGGTTGGGATTACTGGGAATGAAGGAGAAGGGGCGAGTGAGCGAAGTGGAGTCTTGGAGATGGGAGCCTTCCCGGGCGATTTCTCCAAGGAGTTATCCTTGGAGGTAGCCTCGTTATCCTCCACTCGAAGATGCTTGCGGTGATGGAGGCCACCATTCGAGCCCTCTGCACCATCCGAAGAATCGTGCTCGAAGCCTGAAGAAGCATCGGCGACACTGGTATCGGCCGGGCCGTCCAGGTTACTCGCCAATAACTCTAGGGCATCCTCTCCCGAAACTGGAGGGTAGCAGTTGGCCACGGCTAGGCTCTACAAAGAAGACGGAAGAAATCAAGAAAAAATTCAATCGACTAAAGCTCAGAATAAGTGAGAAAATAAAGGGAGAAATGAAGAGTAAACTCACCGCGGCTGACGGAGGCCTCGAAGCGTCGAAAACTGCGACTGTGCAGTCGGGGAACTTCTCTCCCACCTTCAGGCTAGTGATAGCCGCGATTTTCTTCTCGAACTCAACGTTCGAAAGCTCTTCGCGGCTCACTCGGCTGGGATCCTCAGAGCCTTTGTATTCCCACATGGTGGAAGGCCTGTGCTGTAGAGGTTGGATCCTGCGCTTCAGAAAGATAATCGCCAGGTGCAGCCCGTTGAGTACAACTCCAGCAGCTTGATCACGGAGAGCGGCAACCCTTGCGAGTAGGGACGTGACGACCTGGGTTTCTTCGGCTGACAGCTTGTGCGCCCAGGACTTCCGCCTCTTCAAAACAGCGAACGGGTGGAATTCTACGATCCCACCCGAGCTGTTGTCGATGACATAAAACCATTTTTTCCGCCAGCCTTGGGCGGAGTCGATGAAGTGCATGGTAAAGTAGCTGGTCTCCAGTCGCGCTTGGATCCCGAAGCCACCCGTGCGTAGCGGCTCGCCGGGCTCGGAGTCTACCCGCGATTTCTAACGGAAGATCCGAACTTTGAAGAGGGCCTTCCTGAGCGCCCAATGTGGGCAAAGGCCAAGGAAGCATTCGCAGAACACGATAAAGCACGATATGTGATGCACCGCATTCGGGGGAAGATCGTGAAGCTGTATGCCGTAGACATACAGCAACCCGACAAGAAATGGATGAAGAGGAAAGGAGAGACCACAAGACACATGGTCCGCGAAGACCACGCGCTCGTTTGATTGCGGATTTGGTACCTCTTCCTTCTTCCCGAGACGCACCCGCTTCTCGTTTTCCGCCGGTAGCAGCCCCTCCTTCTGCATCTCTTTGATGCTCTTCGCGGTGGTGTTGGGCGAACGCCAGTCGCCTGCTCGAGGCGCAGGTTGCGCGGAGGCTTCCCCGGATGCGGAAGTGGCAGCACCGCGTCTTTTGCCTCCAGCCATGACTGACAGCACGAGCTTGGGCACGAGGAAGAAGATGAGCGCGAGGAAGAAGATTGATTGAAGGCGAAGGCTGGGAAAGTTTTACCGCAGCGCTAAGACCCGTACTTATACACGGAGCGAATCGATCCCAGCCATCCGATACACCACGTGGCGCTAATCGCAGCCACCACGTGTGAAGATCGTTCTGTGCCACGATCTTAACAGAAGATCGTGCGCATTTACTGCGCGGTTCGCGTAAATACCGGGAGCGGCGTCTCGTTTCCCGGTCAAAAAGCTGACCAGGTGGGCCAGCCCATCTGCTACCACTCCGTCACGTCCCATCGGGAGGAGAAGAGTGCGCCATGACGTCATGGCATGCATCATCAAATTCAAGAAAAACTTCGAATGGAAAGTTCAAACACGAAAATAACTTCGTACGAACAAAACTCCTTCGAATAAAGGCAATTCTTCTGTGAACCAATCAGGAATCAGGACCTCTTTAAAGCAAGAGAAAAATACCCTATACACGAAAACTCTTTCGTACGGGCACAAACATCCCAAACATGAAAGTTCTTTCATATGGGCATAACTTTCCTAAAAGTCGAAAATTCTTTCGTATGAAACTCAAACGATTACTCGAGTAGGCAGAACCTGCCATTTTTCACACATGATATTTGTACATCATAAAAACCTGGATTGTTCAGCCGACTAGGCACATCTGGATGCCATATTCTTCGAATATGAAGGTAAGACCCAAAAGATCTCTCTTAAGGGCCTGGAATCGCACTCAAAAGCTGCGTCCTCCGGTATGATTCCGTGTCAACAACATGAAGAAAAATCCTAGCGGACGCGCCGGGTACCCCCATAGGTTAAGTTCGACTCGATAAGACCACAACGGCCCAGTCGCAACGATCACCTTATCGGGTTCGAGTCGGAGGTCTCGAATCTTTGTAGGCCAGGAATGCTTTTGCCCTAGTCGCAATTAATTGGCCCTGATCTCTCGGGAGAGCTGAGCTACTGTGCCACATCCTTCTACGATAAAAAGCCGCAAAAACAGGCACTTATATTGCTCGATACTCGAGTATAAAAACTCATTATGCAGGGTACACACCCTTTAGACAGGAAACAGCCAAGCAGGCTATCCACAAGAAAGAAAGATCGAGAAAGGTCTGACCGTCTACTCGACTGGAAAAATCCCACTCGAGCAAACGCTCGGGGGCTAGTGACGAAGATATGGATCCTGGACCCTGCGGGTAAGGATACCCCATCTCAGGCCCAAGGATAAGGCCCAAGAGGAGGAGCCCTTGGAGTACTCCCGAAGGCCCACGTGAAGCCCACGCGCACTAGCTTGCAGATTAAGTTAGGAATTATGTAACCGACCTAAGGTTAGAATTCGAGTCCTCTCCGGGTAGGGTTCAAGACCTGGCCATCTATATAAGGCCAGGAGAGCCACCGGAAGAGGACCAAGCAATACCGCACCACCAAAACCTTGAATTCGAGACCCTACTCGGGTAAATCTCGCCCCCATTGTAGCCGACGATTCCACCAGCGCTCATGGGTTCTCCTAATCGAAACCCGATAGGTTCACCGAAGGGATTTGTAGAGTCTGAGATTCGACACTGGGTACATCGACTTTTTGTGATCCTCTAACATGCGATTCAAATTCTCCCTCTCCTTGTCAGTTTCGCAGCGTCTCCGTGCAACAGCAATGGTCCGACCAAGATCATCAGCGTGCTCATCATGTGCCTCTTCTTCACCTTCACCTTCCTCTTCCCCACCTTCAGCATCATCCTCCATGAAAGTATCACCGAAATGATCATGATAGTTGTCATCGATATCACCCCCTTCTTCATCTTTTTCCATTCTAACCCCTCTTTCTCCATGCTTGGTCCAACAATTATAGCTTGGCATTAAACCGTGACAAAGCAGGTGCATGTGAACGTCTCTTGAGGAGGAGTAACCCTTCTGATTCTTACAGACAGCACATGGACAGATAATAAAACCTCGCTGCTTGTTCGCATTTGCCACTACGAGGAAATCTTTCAAACCCGTAGTGAACTCGCCGGAGAGTCGTGTACCGTACATCAATTGACGATTCATCTGCATTATTATTTTATAAAGTATATAATTAACCATCATGCATTTGTTAAACTAACTAGCTAGAAATAATACAAATTAAACAATCAACTACACACATGTATATTTTATCAATGACACATGAAAGGTTCAAGTTGCTAACCGCGATTGCGCAGGAAAAATAAATGAGAAAGCTCAAGTGTGGCTCAGACACTTCATATCATGTTTGTTTCATGCTCTCGGGAATTTCATCGAACACCTTGTGTGCATACGAGGAACCAAAAACAAACCCACCACCCCGTTGTGAATATTGTGAATAGAAGTGGCACCAAATGTGGCTAAGTGAAGTGAGCTGAGTCCTATATAGGGATGGGCCTTTAGTCCCGGTTAGCCTGACCAACCGCGACTAAAGGATTTCGGGCCAGCCTGAGGACCTTTAGTCCCGGTTGGCCTGACCAACCGGGACTAGAGCCCCTCCCGTCCGCCAGCTGTCGACGGAGCGCGCTGGGCCCAGATAATTGGTCGCGGGTTTCCTCCGGAACCGCGACTAAAGACCCCTTTGGTCGCGGTTCGATTATTTTGGGGACTAATTGGGGCATATGGAAGCCTCTTTTTCTACTAGTGGTACTTCATAAGTTCAAGCTCGAGTAAGTATATTTTTTTTTCTTTGTCACGATTTCTAACCCAAGATTCCAAAGTTATCGACGTGATGCAGCCACACACATGGTAAGATATAATTGAAATATCGTGATGATCATTCATTTACTTCGACATCAAAAAATCAACTCAAACCAAATCTCTATCATAATTTTGAAACGATAGTTACCCAGAATATCCATGATATCAACAGTAGAGACTACTCCATACTATAAGTTTATAGGACTATTAAATTGCACCTTAAAACAACCTGGGAGAAGTGGATGACCAAGTTGGGGCTGACGTGGGGCCATGCCATGTGTGTCTGAGCCAACTCGTGCTCCCTCTTCATGGCGATATTCAGTTGTCTAATCCGAGAAGGCACAAACTGATCTATACGGTGGCGATACACAAGGTAGTTGACATGGCGGTCCTTCTTATTATCCCCATACTCGTGGATGCCAACACATTTGTAGTCATGCGCCGCCTCCTCCGGGGTTGCGAACTGCCCATCCCATTGCATCGTCCCGTTTATATGGATCTGACATCCATACACGTGCCTCTTAACAATTAAATCAATTAATATTTCGTGGAAACTAAAATATACATGTGACATTTAGAAATGTGATAATTTAAAACTACTAATACATCTCGTAAATCCAAACAATTAAATCAATTAATACAACACATTCAACATCTAAAAACATAAATCCTAATTCACACACACACACACACACACACACACACACACACACACACACACACACACATATATATATATATATATATATATATATATATATATATAATATTATTTGGTATAGAATTGGCATCAATAGAAAGTATTTTAAATACGAGAATCTAACAATATGATATATGTAAAATGTAATTAATATATTGTTGCTCAAATATTTAGATACGTGTGAGTGTTATTGATACAATGTAAATAATATACTGGAAATTACTCAGCAGTTCAGCACTCCGCGGTGCCAGGATACCATTATTTACACCATCCACATGTTTAGTCTATCCTCCGTGTTACCGGCTCCCACCCGACGCCTATTTAAGCCGTAGAGGCAGCAGCAGCTAGCATCCCACATGCACAAGGTAAAGCGCAAAACGCATAAGAGTGATCAATAGTAGAATAGTTCATGGGAGTGGGAGGCATGCGGGAGCTGCCGGGCTTCACCTTAGTGGGCGATTGCAAAAGCGGCAGTGTCTTCACCGACATTAGGGGTCGTCTTATCTGCTTATGATCGCAAGTCCGTAGTGCCACAAGAGTCGATTGTGTCCATGGTGTTGTTGGCTGTGCCTTGCCGGTCGGCACAATTGGAGGCGGGCACAACAGAGCAACTCGGGAGTGCCGTTCTAGCTGCTGGGTCATTTTGACCGACGTTTAGTGACAGTGGAACAAAGAAAGATTTGCACCACATAACTCAATATATTAATCCGGGTGTGATCTAAAGGAGTAGAAGAGATAACCTATTTACTAGGACAACTATAAAATTTTTAGTTCATACACTATGACTTAGTCGTTTGATACACAGCCTTATCTGCTGAACCTAAACGTGGAGTACTTGAGGTTTGGAGGATGGAGCACGTTGGTTTAAATTTGAACTACGAGACACGTGAATCGGCAGAAACTTGTGTTTTTTAAAAGAGATGGATGGTAAGCTTTTCATTGACAATAAGTTGGTTATTTATGCATATAACATGGTCTAGTATTTACAAAAAATACAGCTCACAAGTTTTGCAACATATTCTTGGTTCGTCCTTCACAAAAAAAACTATTTTTGACACTCGAAAAATGTAAAAAGGTTTTTTTATTCAGTGAAAAGGAAAACTTTCTTTGTCAACATTGTTTGTGCTTCCAAGATGCATGTCTGTGTGGAATATGATCACATTTCAAAAAAGTATGCCATGGATTTGGCCATAACACCCGTGATTTGGTCCGAAACTGTAGAATGTTTCGAGCGGATAGCTCATTTACGTGAGCATATTTTCAACACAACTATCGTATTCCTAGTTTACTATTTTTTGGTAGATACTAGGACATACATAATGACATCACGTGAAGGTCTTGTATCATTTTGGGTTTTAAAATTTTATGAAATTTTTTAAACGGTTTCAGGAAAAAGTTAAGACGACGGGCATGACCGTTCGTATCTATGGGTTAAATATGTAGAAAATCTTGGTGTATCTCTAATGAAATAGGTAGTGTGTACCTAATTTTTTTTTTGCAAAAATCATGAGCAATCTACGAGGCACATGTAGTTCAAATTTGACCCGTTTCCAACTGAATCGGTAGAAACTAATTTCATATAACATGAGGCCGATCAAAACCTTTTCCTAGGAAAAAAATGGTTGTTTATGCATATAACATGGTCTAGTATTTTCAAAATATGAAGCTCCCAAGTATTGCAACATATTCTAGTTGGTCCTTCACAAAAAAACTCCTTTTGAAACTCGGAAAATAGAAAATAGTTTTTTTAATCAATGAAAAGGAAAAGTTTCTCCGTCAACATTTTATGTGCTTCCAAGATGCATGTTTGTGTCAAATATGGGCACATTTCAACAAACTATGCCATGAATTTAGCCGTAACACTCCTCATTTGGTCCAGAACCCTAGAATATTCTTAGGAGATAACTCATTTATGTGAACATATTTTCAAAACAATTGTCGTATTCTAAGTTTATTAGTTCGTGGATACTAGGACATATATAATACAACCACGCCAAGGTATTTTATCATTTTTGTTTTTGGATAAAATTTCGAATATTCTAAGCCGGTTTCACGAAAAAAGTCAAGACGGCGGGCATGACCTTTCGTATCTAGGCGTTGAATAATTTAAAACTCTTGATGTATCTCTTACGAAATAGGTAACTGTTAATCTAAAAATGGTTTTTGTCAAAAATCATGAGCAAACTATGAGGCACTTATAGTTTAAATTTGAACCGTTTCCTGCTGTATCGGCAGAAACGGTCAAAATGGCCACCATGACTATTCATCGAAAGAGTTCAAATTTTCTATTAATATCGATGTTTTTATGATATGGATGTCATATTGGAATTCCTCTAATTTTTATAATCGCTTAGACATTTTATTTTGCAAATTTCGATTTACGGATTTAAATATATGAAATATCCATATTCAAAAAATAAAGTAATTTCTAACATTGTATTGTTATTTATTTAAAAAATATTATTATATAATCATTGTTATTAATTCAAATATTTTTTATAATTTTAAACAATAAAAAGTTTAACATCATGCCCCACGAGTTAATATAATTGATATGATAATAATATCAGTAAGTTCTAACATCTCATCTGGAATCTAGTTTGAAAGGAACTCAAAAGTTAAGCATGCTTGGCCTGCAGGAATTTGAGTATGGCTGACCGAACGGAAAATTTGGCTAAGTTAATTATGTTGACTAGATTAATTGTGTTATCATAGATTATGTATGTGGTTAAGTGTCAAATTCCTGAATATGATTTAAAAATAGTTAAAAAAAACATAGAAAAAAATTGAAATATTTTTTTGAGAAAAAATCAAATTATTTTAAATCCAGGGTTTAGGCTCCCAACCCTTTGATACTGGTTCATGTTAAGAACCGGTACCAAAGCTCTCCCACACCTTTAGTACCGGTTCGTAAGGACCCTGTACTAAATGTGGGGGGTCTTTTGTACCGATTAATTACTACCGATTGTCCAACGGGTACTAATGGCCCTTTTGAACCGGTACTATAGGCCCTTTTTCTACTAGTGTCAAGTTATAAAGATTGATATACTTACTAGATAATTAAAGGTAAGGGCTCAAGTGAAAGCAGTTCAAATGGCTAACGTCATTTAGAATGTCTGACAGAAACGGATCCATGCTTTTATAGATGGTCCAGATAGCGTTACTAGCTAGGCATACAACCCAAACATCTTGTCCCTGACCCTGACTATGGTATGTTATTTACATTGAGCACAGGACCATTTTAAGTCTAACCGAGCACAATAAGTATATGTAGTGGTATACGGACTTTTTTAGGCACATTTGAACATTGCCCTAGGATTTGCGAGGGCCACCCTGATAGTTATATAAACTGCACTACACAACAGATTCGCCCTCACCTCCTCTTTTGCGAAATTTAGCCTTTCTTTCATGACGACAAATCTAGTACACGATAATGAACACCAGCTGTTCAGCAGTCGAAAGTGCCCTGGCCTTCCTCATTTACACCCTCCATCTGCCCGGTCTCTACTCCACCTCGCTGGCTCGCTTCCAACGCAGTACCATATAGCTTATAAAACAGAGCGATACGAGAGCCGCATCTAGCTTGCTGCTAGAGCTAGAGCGATGGCCACCTCCTACTCCGACTCCTGCTAAAAATGTGGCTGGAGCGCGGCTGTTGTAAGTACTTATTCCTTGGCGTGGGAGGCATTAGGAACTTGTCGGGACTCCTGGCAATGGGGCGGCGGCTGCGGCAGGGGCTTCGGCAACAACCGCGCTGCTGTCGTCAGTGTTGTCGCGGGGCGCCTGGAAGGCATTGGTGGCGGGGTACAACGTCAGAACGAGCAATGAAGAACGGTAGTAGACTGTGGGTCGGCAACGCGCGACCCCTGTTGCCCTGTAGAGTTGCCCCGAATGCATGTGCATAGGCTACTTGTGTAGAATAGTGGAAGTAGTGCACCTGCAACACACGTAATAATAAGAAGGGGCGCGCTGAACGTCCCCCGGGGGATAATTTGCCCCGATCCCCCGGGTGGAGCGAGCGACACGCGAGCGAGCGAAGACACCACCATGTCCGCCTTGTTGAATAATTAGGCATAATTTCCACGATTAATTCCAGAATATAAATCATGACGAAAGAAGCTATTAACATGTGAAACTCGAACATAATAGATGCAGCATACACCATGTATAATAGCAACACGATCTCTCTAAACATGTAAACAGTAGACATGTTAAACAGACAGATCAGGACACAGATTCCGTACTGATCGTTTGTAGTAACATTGTTGATGACAACGTTGGCGATGACGGGTCGGAGTAGACGACGCTTGAGACGGCGGTACGCAGCACCGCCTGACTTGTTAGGCAGACGAGCCGTCGTGGAAGCAGCGAGCAGTCTTGCGAAGCGCTTCCCAAAAACCTAATTCGCCCTCTCCCGTACAGGATCACAAAGGCGACTGGTTCCGGAGACCTGCTCTCCCGTTCGCCGGTGGACGCCGGCGCTCGGGATGGAGTAGATTACGGTGGCGGCGCAAGGAACGAGGTGCGGCAAAACATAGATTGGTTTCGGTGTGTGTATAGCGCCCACGGTGCACGCATTTTATAGTGCGGTTCGGAAAACCCTAATGTGTGCGACGTGGGAGGCCCACATCGCACGTCCGAGTCGGTTGCAGCACGCGATACGGGAGCGACCCAAACCGCCTCAGCTGTGACGCGTCCGTCACGACTACGAAATCGGTTTTCCAAAACAGCAAAATAAATATAAGTATTGTCTCGGCTCGAGGCTCGATTCACGAAACGCGATCGCGACGTGTCGTGTCGAGTCGAGTCGAGACGAGCGAGCGGCGGAGGAGGAGGAGGAGTGCGCGAGAGGCTCTCTTGTTCTCACTCAAATACAATTCCTACAACACTCCACCTTATAAGGTGGTGTGCAACTCCTCAAACTTCCAATGTGGGTCTAAACTTCCCACTCCCACCACTCATTTGTACACATGGGCCGTTTTGAGATTTCAGGATTTGTCTATTGGGCTACCCACATATGGGCCCAAAATTTCAGCACACACAAGTGGGCCAAATATTCCAACAATCCCCACCAGATCTCAAATGCCCATTTGAAGATTTGCCAATCCTCGCTACTTGTTTATATACCAGTGTTTCAGCAGAGACTGTTAAGTTGAACTTCCGCCTAGAGCCTTAAGCTACATCTATCAGCAACTTGAACAATGGACTATGCCTTGAATTGCAAGTTTTGTGCCAATAGACTTTACTCAAAGTCATAACTGGTACTTGGCTGCCAGTAGCCTACCCCGCGGGTGGAGCATATGCGTCATACTCCGTGGTCTCTTCATGAGTTTACTAGAGATCACGCAAATCTCATACACTGCGACGTTTACAGTCTTACTCACATAGGTGTGTTCTTTCAAGAATGCTCTGTAGGACAGCATCTTTGCTATCAATAGCCAACATAAACACATTAAGGCATGTTGCCAACCTGCCTTACAGCTCTTTGAGACTTATGCATCATCACTTAGAGAGGGTTTACCAAATACTCTCCTCAGTCAAACCACTAGCTTGTTCTTGCCAGGTCCTAATTCACGGGATCTCCGATCACATAGGTTGGGTTACCACTATGGTGTAACGCTTACGGGTCTCATACCCATCTCCCTCGATGCACTATCTGTCACATTACGTGATAGTCCCATCGTAAAGGGATCTGCCAGGTTTTTCTCTGTTTGAATATACGTAACAGTAATTACTCCGGAGTTTCTCAATTTCCTGACAGACTTCAAACGTCTTTTGACTTATCTTGATGACTTCGCATTATCCTTAGAACTGGTCACCTTGGCAATCACCGTTTGATTGTCACAGTTCATGAGGATAGCCGGTAATGGTTTCTCAACCACCGGCAAGTCCATCAAGAGTTCACGCAGCCATTCTGCGTCAACAGTGGCTGTATCTAAAGCAGTAAGTTCTGCTTCCATGGTTGACCTCGTCAATATGGTCTGTTTACTAGACCTCCACGACACTGTGCCACCTCCAAGAAGAAATGCATATCCACTTGTGGCGTAGAGTTCATCTACATCTGAGATCCAGTTGGAGTCACTATATCCCTCAAGCACAGCAGGGTGCCCTGAATAATGAATCCCATAGCTCATAGTACCATTCAGATAGCGCATGACCCTTTCAAGTTCATGCCAATGATCATTACCCGGGTTTGACATGAACCTGCTCAATTTGCTCACAGCAAAAGAGATGTCAGGGCTCGTCGTGCTCGCAAGGTACATGAGTGAACCAATTATTTGAGAGTATCTCAATTGATCTTTCGTAATCCTCTTGTTCTTTCGAAGCGTCACACTAGGATCATAAGGTGTTGGAGAAGGCTTGCTATCAATAAAGCCGAAACGACTCAAGATCTTCTCAACATAGTGTGATTGCGTCAACGTAATCCCACTCTCATCCTTAATAAGCTTGATGTTCAGAATTACATCAGCTTCTCCCAGATCTTTCATATCAAAACACTTTGATAGAAAAGACTTGACCTCATTGATCACAATTATGCTTGTACCGAAAATCAGTATGTCGTCAACATACAAGCATAATATAACACTATCGCCCCCACCATGGCGATAGTATACACACCTGTCAGCCTCATTAATGAAAAAGCCCGCAGAAGTTAAAGTTCTGTCGAACTTCTCATGCCATTGCTTAGGTGCTTGTTTCAGTCCATACAAAGATTTTAACAATTTGCACACCTTTCTCTCTTCACCTTTTACCACAAACCCATCAGGCTGATCCATATAGATTTCCTCTTCCAACTCTCCGTTAAGGAAAGCTGTCTTTACGTCCATTTGATGAACGATAAGACCATAAGAGGCACCCAGGGAAAGTAGTACACGAATAGTGGTCAGTCTGGCAATAGGTGAATAGGTGTCAAAATAATCTTCGCCTTCTCGCTGAGTGTAGCCCTTGGCTACAAGCCGTGCCTTGTACTTCTCAATAGTACCATCAGGCCTTAGCTTCTTCTTGAACACCCACTTACAGCCCACTGGCTTACAACCATAAGGTCGTTCAGATAACTCCCACGTCCCATTAGAAAGAATGGAGTCCATCTCGTTATGGACAGCTTCTTTCCAGTCATCTGCATCTGGAGATGCAAATGCCTCTGCAATAGACGTAGGAGTATTGTCCACAAGGTACACAATGAAATCATCACCAAAGGATTTTTCAATCCTCTGTCTCTTACTCCGTTTAGGAGCTTCGTTGTCATCCTTCTAAAGGACGTTCTCATCATGTGGTTGTTCAGTATGATCACTAGATGTACTAGATTCCGGAATTAATTCAGAAGAAAATTCAGCAAAGCTATGCATATCTTTCATAGGAAGCATATTCTCAAAAAATGTTGCATCACGAGATTCCATAATAGTATCAACATGCATATCAGGTACCTCGTATTTAACCACTAGAAATCTATAACCAATGCTACGTTGAGCATAACCTAGAAATATACAATCCACTGTTTTTGGTCCGAGTTTGCGTTTCTTTGGAATTGGAACGTTGACCTTTGCCAAGCATCCCCAAGTACGCAAATAAGAAAGTGATGGTTTTCTCACAACCCACTCCTCATAAGGGGTTTTCTCTTTGTTCTTGTTAGGAACTTTATTCAGGACATGACACGAAGTCAACAGAGTCTCCTCCACCATGCCTTAGATAAACCAGCAGTGTCCAACATGGCGTTCACCAAGTCGGTCAGCATGCAGTTTTTCCTCTCAGCAATTCCGTTTGATTGTGGTGAGTAGGGAGGCGTCCTCTCGTGAATAATACCGTGTTCCTCACAGAATTCATCAAATATTTTAGAGAAATACTCTCCACCACGATCCGACCTAAAACGCTTGATTTTTCTCTCTAATTGATTTTCAACTTCAGCCTTGTAGATTTAAAGTAGTCTAAAGACTCATCTTTAGTTTGCAACAAATAAACATAGCAGAATCTGGTAGCATCATCAATGAGTGTCATGAAATATCTCTTTCCACCTTTTGTCAACACACCATTCATCTCGCATAGATCAGAATGTATGAGTTCTAGAGGTGCCAAATGTCTCTCCTCAGCTGCCGTGTGAGGCTTCCGAGGTTGCTTAGATTGTACGCAACTATGGCACTTAGAACCTTTGGCAATGGTGAAATTCGGAATTAAACTTAAACTGGATAGCCGCGACAGTAAACCAAAATTAACATGACATAAACGAGAGTGCCAATCACTAGCATCTTAATCAACATTGCCACAAATATGGTTTACTGACTTATTGCCAAATTCGGAAAGAGAAAAGCGGAACAAGCCTCCGCACTCATAGCGTTTACCAATAAATTGTCCAAATCTCGACACAACTATTTTATTGGACTCAAACACTACTTTAAACCCATCTCTGCAAAGAAGGGAGCCGCTGACGAGATTCTTATTCATAGAAGGGACATGCTGAACGTTCCTCAGCTGCACGATCTTCCCTGAAGTAAACTTAAGATCTACCGTGCCAACACCACGAACAGAAGCATGTGACCCATTCCCCATTAGGACAGAAGAATCCCGTGCGACCCGATAAGAAGTGAACATAGAGATGTCAGCACACACATGAACATTAGCACCCGTATCAATCCACCAACATGGAGATTGAAGAACTGAAAGTACCATCGGTATATTACCGTACCCATCAGTGTTGCTAGCGGTCACCATGTTGACATTCTTGGAGCCTTTCTTCCCTTTCTTATCTGCACGGTCTGGGCAGTCCACAGAAAAGTGGCCGAGCGCTCCACACGTAAAGCAATCGAGCCCAGCTTTGTTCAGCACCTTCTTCTTCTTCTTCTTATTCTTAAAGGAAGTAGTGTTCACAGGGCCATTGAACTGGGGCTTATAGTTCCCTTTGTTCTTGCTGTTATTCTTGACGTGATGATTTTTCTGCACCATATTGGCGCTAGACTGCAGATCACCGCCTCTCTCAGTTGTGTCTTTTGCCCGAGCTTTCTCCTCAACATCAAGAGACGCTATCAGGTTTTCAACCGATATCTCCTGTCTCTTATGTTTGAGAGATGTGGCAAAATTCCTCCACGAAGAAGGCAACTTTGCAATAATGCACCCAGCCTCAAACTTATCAGGAATCACACACTTGAGCAGATCAAGCTCCTTCGCAATGCACTGTATCTCATGAGCCCGTTCGACTATAGAACAGTTATTCACCATCTTGTAGTCGTTAAAGCTCTCCATGATATACAGCTCACTGCCAGCATCGGACGCACCGAATTTAGTGTTCAGTGCATCCCAGAGCTCCTTAGCGTCTTTGATGTGCATATACACATCGCACAGACGTCCCTTCAGGACACTTAGAATACAGCCTCTAAAATTATTATTGGCTTCCTTGAACTTATTATGAACCACATCAGAAGCTCCTTCAGGAAGGCCATTCATAATAATGTCCCACACTTTCATGGACTGGAGCCACAGTTGGCTTCGCAGTTGCCATCTCTTAAAGGTGGTACCATTGAACCTTTCCGGTTTCATTGAATCACTTAAGTAGGCCATAGTCAGTTCAGGAAATTGCCTACAATTAGGTTTTTAGATTGTTGAACAATTAGGCATAATTTCCACGATTAATTCCAGAATATAAATCATGACGAAAGCAGCTATTAACATGTGAAACTCGAACATACTAGATGCAGCAGACAAAATGAATAATAGCAACACGGTCTCTCTAAACATGTAAACAGTAGACATGTTAAACAGACCGATCAGGACACAGATTCCGTACCGATCGTTTGTAGTAACGTTGTTGATGACAACGTTGGCGATGACGGGTCGGAGTAGAGGACGCTCAGACGAGCCGTCGTGGAAGCAGCGAGCAGTCTCCCGTACATGATCACAAAGGCGACTGGTTCCGGAGACCTGCTCTCCCGTTCGTCGGTGGACACCGGCGCTCGGGATGGAGTAGATTACGGTGGCGGTGCAAGGAACAAGGTGTGGCAGAACCTAGATTGGTTTCGGTGTGTGTACAGGGCCCACAGTGCGCGTATTTTATAGTGCGGTTCAGAAAAACCTAATGTGTGCGACGTGGGAGGCCCACGCCGCACGTCCGAGTCGGTTGCAGCACGCGATACGGGAGCGACCCGAACCGCCTCAGCTGTGACGCGTCCGTCACGACTACGAAATTGGTTTTCCAAAACAGCAAAATAAACATAAGTATTGTTTCGGCTCGATTCACGAAACGCGATCGCGATGTGTCGTGTCGAGTCGAGACGAGCGAGCGGCGGAGGAGGAGGAGGAGTGCGCGAGAGGCTCTCTTGTTCTCACTCACATACAATCCCTACAACACTCCACCTTATAAGGTGGTGTGCAACTCCTCAAACTTCCAATGTGGGACTAAACTTCCCACTCCCACCACTCACTTGTACACATGGGCCATTTTGAGATTTCAGGATTTGTCTATTGGGCTACCCATATATGGGCCCAAAATTTCAGCACACACAAGTGGGCCAAATATTCCAACACGCCTCCCCCAACCTCCGTTCCCCGTAGCAAAAAAAAAATCCCATCAACGCTGCTTCCCGTCACGGCCGCCTCTCCCAGTCGCGGGAGAAACTCCTACCATCATCACCGAATCGCCGCAGAAGACTCGCCAGAGAAATATGCCGCGGAGCTTTTTGGTCTCCCCATGCAGCAACCCCGTGTGCTTCTTGTCGTTGGCTAGCACCGTGCATCTGGGATGGTAGCACCGTGCGGCCACGATTGGAGCATGGCCGTCGTCCATTAGAAGCACCTCTCACAGCACCACGCGTGCACCGCCGCCCTCCTGTCGCACCCGGACTTCTATAGGATACTCACCGGGCCACTAAACAGTAGATGATTGGATTACGGGGCCTACCTGCACCCGCACCTCTTACGAGTAGGCCAACACGTATACGTGTGACAACCAACCTCTACTATTCATCGTCGGCGCAAACCATCCCATAGAAATCCGAATACTACCATTGACGTACTTCATAACATACACACATGGTACGTCAACGGCATTTGAACAAGTGATATCACAACAAATCTCTCAGACACAAAGAAATAGAAATAAGTGGCTAATAGCTCTCACTAGAGCAGAGATAGCAAATACAATCATGCAGAGGACACATGTCCCAACAAGTCATCATTACAACACAGCGGAAGCATCCAAAGTGTCTGAGTACAGACAAGATCCAAATAGGCCTAAGAGGCTGGAAACGAAAAGGAAACGGAGCCCATCCACGAAGTCTCGGATCCTGCCCGGGTCCGCTATCTACTCGTCAACAGCCTCGTCATACTCCACGTAGTAGCCACCATGGGGATCCTCGGAAACGTAGTCTGCAGAACACGCAGCCCCAAAGGGGTCAGTACAGACGAGTACTAGCAAGCAAGACGCACAAGATACCAAAGTGTACCCGACAACACCAAGTACAGATGCTTTGGGTTCAACGGAAGATACGGGATACAAAGGTGCGGCAGCGGGCTGCACTAACCAACTACAGAGACACGCTATAACATCCGGCTAGAAGAACGGGATAAGATAGCGCGACAAAAACCAACTATAACTACTCACCAAACAATACCCATCCAGTGTTACCCCCTACTAAGGAAGAAACCCAAGGAAACTCACACTGTTGATTAAGGTGAAGTTCAGGTTATTGTGACAATATTCCTATTACTAGTCAAATTATTATTAATTAGGTGTAAGTTGTCCGAGTACTTGTTAGCCAGCACTTTCACCAAGTCGTCACATAACCGCGGACAACACGGCTTCTCGAGTAGATTCATCCCTGCAGGGTGTGCTCCAGTACCCGTACACACTCGAGCCACCAACTAAAACTCAGGTGGACTCAACACGACTCGAACCATCTCTACAGCCTGTCCTAGGAGCCACGGAGCTATAAGGTCCCAGCCACGCAGCCGAATACTCAGCGCAAGTGCGCAAAACTCCCGCAGGACGCAACACCCCGGCAATACAGGCCTCGCCCTATATGCATCATCATCACCAACATTAACCATGGGAGCGACCCATTCATGCGTATGAGCCAAATGGAACACCCGAACTAAGTGTGGCTCTTCGGACAAACTGCAGATCAGGTCAAAGTCGAGGGGGGTTCCATACTACCACCCGGATGCGGTGAGCACGCTCATCATGGATCAGAGGACAAGACCCTTTTACTAATTAGGGTCGACACTAGCAGGCTTCAAAACCCTAACCCGGGCCTCCTGCCGGTGCCTTATCATCAAAATATTATTACTCAGAACATTAACATGATATTGATTGTAACAAGCCCATCTATCAAACTAAACAGGTGATAAGATAAATGAGAACAAGACTCGAGCACAAACAACCCTAAGAATTATACTACGACACAGGCTAACAAACAACAAGGTTGTAGGTGTGGGGGTCAGGCTATATTCATGGCTGCAGGATGACATGTGATAGGATCGGAACACAAGCAACGAATCATAAGGCTAGCAGATTAGACAACGGAAAATATCGGTATCAAGTGTGGAACGGACACAATGGTTCGTGTGAGTGAATACTTTCCTGCAAACTCAGTAGATTGGTACTGGGCTAACTCCTCTGAAGTAGTATCGTAAACCTCGTCTGTCTCAACGTCGTCGTCTATTCGAGAAGAAGCAAACAAACAACAAAGAGAGACGGACAATCAATAACATGGCATAATGCACAAACATGGAATGATGCATGACAATTTATTTGATGCATCAAATTAATGATAAAGGACATACGAGCAATTTTAAATGGGCCCAATAGCAATTTAAATTGCATTTGGGAATTACCCATATGTAATATTAGTGAATTAAAAGAATTACAAGTAAACATTAGGTTGAAGTGATTACATGCATGAAATGATGCTTTTCTGTTATTAACTCAAGTTCTTTCCATTTTGGTATAGTTTCCATAATGTTTTGGGTGAAGAAAAATAATAACTAGGAATTAATTCTTATTGTTTTCATTTCTGCCATTTTTGGTAAACAATTTAAAAAGAGGTACTTTCAGTTACAAAAGCATGGGAAATACTTGAAAACATGTGGACAATGTTCCACTGAACATTTTGAGATATTAATCATAATTTTTGGATCATTAATGAATTTATTATGCAATTTTTCATAGTCATTTTTATTCTGCCCATTTTAGTAAACAGAGGGAAACATGTTCAAATTTAATTCAATTGTGACCAAATAAAATACCAATGTGTAGAGTTTGTTAAGACAAATTTTTAGAGCCCAAGTTTGCTCAAATTGGATGAACAGAACTCAAGTTATGAAATTCCAAAATTTCCAATTTTTATTGCATTTTCTGTATTTAATTATTTAGTGCAAAAATCATTACAGAAACATGTTTCAACTTTGACACTAACAGAGAGAGCACAAGATCCTGAATCCACAGAAACTTGAATCATTGAAATTGGAGCAATATTCAATTTGTCATTGATTTTACAATTAAGGCTCAGATCTGGTTTTCTGGAATTCGAGAAATAAAAGAAAAAGGGCCAAAAAGAGGTGGCTTTGTGCCTAAGGGGGGATTCGAACCCGGGGCTGCTGGGCACGCGTACGGGTGCTAGCCACTAGGCTAGTCGCTCGGTTTGATTAGGTACCGTTCGCGTTTGTTTTGAGGTATCGTTTCGGCATACTGTCGAAACTGAACACGAGCGGTTAACTGAACCCGAACGGAGAAGAACGACGGCGACCGGCTGCTCGCCGCGGCTGCTCGCCGCGGCTGCCGGCGAGGGCGACGGGGGCGCGCGGGGCGTTGGGCGCGTGGGGCCCGCGGAGCAGAGGGGAGAGGGAGAGAGGGGAGAGCGAGTGCTCACCGTGGCCCGATCGAGCGGGAGCAGCGACAGGGAAGGGAGATGGTCGGCGACAGAGAGGCGCTCGACGGCGGCGATCCCGTGCCTCCCGGGCCTCGTCGAGGAAACGAACTGGAAGAGGGTGACGAGGGCGTTCCGTTCCCGCCGTCGCGGAGGGTTGGCGGCGAGCGTAGCGGCGGCGGTGGCGAGCTCAAGAACCGGCCATGGAGGCCATGGGGGAGGTGAGGTTCAGAGGAGAAATTGGACAGGGAGAGGAAGAGAGAAACGGCGGCGGCTTGAGGAGGAAGAAGGGTGGAGAGCTAGGTTAGGGTTTGGAGCCTCGGGGAGGGGTAGAAATAGAGGGAGGAGGCTAGGTGGAAAGCTGCTGTGTGGGGGAGCCTCCCCTCCTCTGTCTCCGTACAGAGGAGGAAGACGACAGGAGGTGGGGCGCATGGGCTTGTGGGGTGAGGTGGGCCCAGCCCAAGTGGGCTGGCCTGCCCTCCCTTTCCTTCATTTTGTTATTTTTTTTTTGCTGAAAAGAAAGAAAGGAAAGAAGAGAAAAAATAAAAGGGTTTTGGGGGTTTTAAAAATTTGGTGATAATTTTTTATGAGTTGTTTATTACAAAAGCCCAGCTGTGCAACTTTTTGTTTTTCAAAAATTGAAATTGTGTTGATGTTTGAAATTCAAATGGATTTGATTGAAATTTTGCAATAATTGGAATATTGATAATTAGGCAAGTAAATACTTTGGAAATTCAAGTTTATTGGAAGCAATTGAATGATTTGATTTGAAAGTTTCAATTGAAAATTGTAACAGACCAAGTGTGAAACATATTGATTTGTCCTTTGATTTGGAATTCAAATTCAACACATGTGTGGATATGATGACATGATGCATTTGAAATGAAATCAAGAAACAAACATACTAAGTTGGGAGTTTTTCATACTTGGGATGTTACACCTCCCCTGTAGCCGCAGGGACCTTCCCTCCGCAACTCCATTAGAAGCACCTCCCTGTGTAGCACCACCGCCCATGCCTTCGAAGCATCACCGTCGGCCTACCGTAGCACCACTGCCGGCAGTTAGTAGCACCTCCGCTCGTCTCCGGTAGCAGCCGTGACGGCGCTGGTAGCATCGACGGGGCCCACACGTAGCACATCCCCGCGTCTATGGTAGCATCAATCGACGCTGGTTGCAGCATCCGTGTGTCCGGTTGTGGAACCGATGCCCATGCCTTGGTAGCATGGGCGATGGCCGCTCGTAGCATCCAAGTTTGCCCGTGGCAGCACCTCCCCATGCCTATGGTAGCATCACCGGCGATCACGATTCCAGCAGGGACGAAGGTTCTGCCTGATGCCTCCCCTGCTACCAACCGCAGCAATTATGCTCTTTCCAGCAGCACCGCAGTCGTGTCTGGCGACGGAGAAAGGCGGAAGGGGTAACCATTACTTCCGGCAAGAGAGGAAGAGCTGCACGTCACCGCCAGGGGAGAGAGGTAGACGCGCGTTGTGGTGGCCGACTGGGAAAGGATATTGCGGGAGGAAGAAGAAAGCAAGGGAAGGGGAGTATTGTGTGGAGGAGAGGGGTTTGGGGAAAGGATAAGGCAGGCTGGTCCCATGTGGTGCGCCCCATCGCACTATCGCTGTCGCTCGCATGGGACACGTGGCGCGCCTGGGATGCGGAGGACGCGACGCGAGCGTGCCCCCGGCTGTTTAGTAGTGTTTTTGTAATAAGAACATCTATTTTGAATCCGATTTATTTTTTAAACCAACTAGCAAGGTGGCCCTCGCAAATGCGAGGGCGTTTATCTTTCGTGTCTCGCATATACTTATGAGATAAACAATAGTTTCATAGATAAGGGAAACATGAAAATATAAAGCATAGCTTCCAAAAAATGAATAATATTTCTTCTATTCACGTGCTTGTTTATTCACCAACATGAGTATTTGTATACAAATGGCGCGGCACAAGTTTTCAAACATTATTGAACTTGGGGTGCAAACCTAGTTATTTTTATATAGTTGTTGGTGTAGTCTGGATGTGATATCTAGGATTATCTTTCGTAATCGTTATTATCGGAAATATATTATTTTTCACCGATATATTTTTAGGATCCTTACACTTGACTAATTAGCTTTCACAGTGCCCTCTTTTCGTACATTAGAAGGCACCTTGCTAGATTTGTTGGTGTAGGGAATTCATGTTCTGTTTCATAGATAGGAGGGCCATGCGTGCTCACAACCTGTTATCACATATAGATAGTGGGACATGCGTGCTTAGGGAGAGTCGAAGGTGTAATCTTTAAAAATTAGTAACTAAAAGAATATGAACTCGCTTTGGATGGATATTTAAGTACCCTCACCCTATTATGAATTGTGTTTGTTCCATCTTGTGCCTCTAGAGTAATTCAATTATGTGTTGTTGTTGAATGTCATATATATTATAAGGTTAGTTGTGTCGGAATTGCAAAAATATTCTTTGATTCATGCTTTTCATAGCCTTCTACTTTTTATGGTGCCCATGTTATTTTAGATTACATTCTGTTTTTAAGAAAACCTTAACTATATATTTAACCGCTTGACATGATTTTTTTCATCCAATCATTTTGATATGTCGTTCTGTGTAGTTCACTCCCGAGTTATCATTATGTTATGTTATTCAATATATCTTACCACCACATTAGCATAGAGATATCTTTTATAATTAGAGAAAAATATGTCTATTTTGGAAGACTCCGTTGGTAATTTTTAGTTGAACTACTGTATGCAAAGGCATACGTTATTGACAATGGATAACTAATAGACATTGTGTAATACAAAACCAAGTAATACATATCTACTTTACATTTCTCTATTGATTTATTTATATATAAAACTATTGTTAGTTGTTTTAAGGTTGCTTTTTATGTTGCAACTAAAAATAAACTTTTCTAAGTTAATACTAAGAACCATCTAATACAATCATTGACATTCGTGTAAGTACATAGTATAAAGGGATAAGAAGACCATAACGAGATGTGAAATATAGACATGCCAATAACTATTTTCGAGTCGGTTGAGAAAAAATCTCGTAGTAAATATTTTTTTCTCTCTCAATTTTGTGTCTAATCGATTAGCTTAGCAATTTTTTTAACCTTCGCCTAGGATAATTGATCAGCCAATCTGGCCTACGAAGCCAGGTTTATAGGTCATGATCATCAATCGTCGGAGAGCAAATCGACCAGCTACGCAAAATTAATCAGCCGCATGAAAGTAGTTAATCGCTTTGGCCCTTATTTTCCTCGAGCAAGCTAGCTTCTTCCCTCACGTTGGAAGAGCTCAATGAGAAAGGGTCTGACCTCAACATCTGATAATCCCTCTTCAACTTCGGATCCTCTTTAATATGATAAACAGTTGGAGATATAAGTAGAAGCAACCGCTTCCTACCCGTGGCCTCTCCGCTTCACGTAGGTCGTGCTCGACCTTGGAGGCTAGCGGAAAAAAAATCTTATACGACCCAATTCATGCGACCCAGTCGTGGACCAAATCTGGCACCGTAAACGTACGCATCGTGCAGGAGAGCAGCGGAAATCACGATTTGGTAACCGAGTGGCCTACTTGATTTGGGACTTGTTTTTAGTCACTACGGGAATCAGCTCAGACGCCGACGGCCCGTAGAGACGCCGACGGCCAAACATCGGCCCCCTCGGCGTAGGGTGGCCGACAGGGTCGGCACGCAGCGTGCCCGTCGGCGTCTGCTAGCCCCTCGGCGTATGGAACCTACGCCGAGGGCCACCGTCGGCGTACGAATCCCCCTCGGCGTAGGGGACGCCCCGTTACGCCGTTGGAATTATGCCCGTTAGGTGATGGGCTACCCCGAGGGGGTGCCGTCGGCGTATAATAAATTTTTTTTTTTCTCCCGCGCTCGACCGTACCCTGCGCGGGCGAGTGTAACCTACCCCTACGCCGAGGGGGTGCCGTCGGCTTAGGTTTTTTTTTCTTTTTTCTTTTGCATTTCGTCAATTCAAACAAGGAAGAAAGGAAAAGTATATATAGTCATAAACAAGGTCTAATATGAGTGGAACCTTTTTGTGCTAGGTGGATTATTAGTATCATAATCGGCGCGAAAAACTCGTGTCGGTCCGCTTCTTTATCACGGGTGTCGGCAGCCCATGCTAGCTCCCCTGAACATTCTGCTATCACGGGTGTCGGCAGGCGGCCATGTGCGTGTGTGTTTTAAAAGAAACCTTTCCCTACGCCCGTGTGGTATAAATTTGTTCTAAAATTTGTTTCTTCTAATATTTTGTTTAAACGAATGCATTATCCTAGTCTTTCTAATATACCGCCACCCGCGCCCATGAAATAACACGGTGAAATCTCCCGGAGCCGACCCTATACAACACGGTTAAATAACACTAGTTCCACATTGCTACCCCCTTTCGACGCCGTTACCGCGTGTATCCGTATAAGTCCGGTATTTCTCCTGCGGGTCTAGGTTTTCACCGGAGGGGGGCTACGGAGCGTCCGGAACCTTTCACAAGCTAGAGGTTGCCATAACATGTTATTATATGTGTGTTGTGGTCTTTGGATGGCAAAGATTGCACTCCGGGGTGTGACCCGCTTCACCGGCGTCCGTTTCTCCCTCGTGAGTTTACATGCGATTATAGGGTGAAACTCCCTTATCGGACGAAACGTCGGGAATCTTCCGAAGAGTTGGGTTCTACCAACTTGTTTTATGTTCCTATGGGCTACCCTCCAGTTTGTAATACAAACCGGTTCTAAAGCCCTCCCCTAAACCCTACATTCCACCCCGAGCTCAGCTCCATTTTGTCCAGCTCGAGCTCAACTCCATTTTTGCTCTCTCCTTCCTCTTGTGAGCTCTAATCCATCCCCATTTTTCTCCACCATTTGTCAAGATTGTTGGTACCCATCGGTTCTACGGTTAGCATCAACATTCCCACTTCCGGCATTGCAAGTTTTGCTCGTTTTCTTGCTCATTTCATTTTTGTTGTGCTAGCTAGGTGTTTGATGAAATGTCTAAGCTAGAATTTGTTATTCATTTGTTATGTATACAATTTGATGCAATTTGAGCTCAAATTTAATTATGATTTGTGGTTTTTTTAGTGTCACGCGCCTTGTCCCCTTCCTCACCGCCGTCGATCGCCCCGTCACCGACACAACCTTGGTGAGCCTATTGTTTTTATTTACCAAAACAAATTTTGATTTGTATGATTTATATATTTACTTCTATATAATTTTCTTATTGTGTAAGATTTTTTTTATATATATAGCGCCATGGTTTTGATATCCGTCCCCGTTGGTCCTCGTCTAGTCTATGATTCGGATGTGGTATATTATCTTTTATAACTACATATTTTCATTTCCTGATTATACGACAATTACTTACGCCGACCAACTTGACATAGATATTTTTATCTAGGAGGTAGTGGAACCGGAAATGCCAATCGACCCTATTGTTGAGAAGTTGTACTTAGTTGAACAAGAAAATGTTGGCTTGAAAGAAATATTGAAAAAAACTGAAGAAAGGTTGAAAAAAACTGAAAGAGAGAAGATGACCTGGGAAAAGGTTCTTGCCGGTGTCGTCGATGGTCACAAGAGCGAGATGGACGCAATGCGCCTGAAGATTAGAAAGATTATAAAATATGCAATTAGTAAAGAGGCTTGGTATCATTATGCCGTCGGGTCAATTCTTACCTTTGTTGCGATTTTGATCGCATTTGTTATTGTTTTTATATGCATTAATTAGAGAGTTTTTATGGATGGTTTCAGTGTATATTTTTATGAGAACTATATATGTATGGTCACTACGCTAGTTTGGTATTAACGTGTGTTGAACTTTTTGTATTAATTAATTAATTTTTTCATGATGATTTAGCATAATGGTTGTTGATAAATTTATATAATGCAAATGAACCGGCAATGGATGTATAGTGATCGACTTCATCCCGAATTCCTTAATGGCATGCATAGTTTTCTCAATGTGGCTGAGAAAAACAGGCAGAATTGATTTTTTTTTTGTCCATGTAAAAAATGCCAGAATAAGAGGAATTTCCCTAGCTCAAGAACCATACACACCCACCTGTTGCAAGAATGCTTCATTCCCAGTTATTTTTGTTGGACCAAGCACGGAGAAAGAGGGGTTGTAATGGAAGACAATGAAGAAGAAGAGGATAATGATAATTATCCTATGTTCGGTGAACACGGTGATACTAAAATGGGGGAAGACGAGTCTGAACTTGAGGACATTGTTGATGAGTCTGATGATGATCTTCGTCAGGTCATTCGTGAAGAACAGATAAACCGCGCAAGTGAAAACGAGAGGTTGAAGTTGGAGCGCATGTTAGAAGACCACAAAAAATTGTTGTACCCAAATTGCGAAGATGGCCAGAAAAAACTGGGCACCACCCTGGATTGCTGCAATGGAAGGCAGAGAACGGATTATCTGATAAGGGATTTGAAAAGCTGCTGAAAATAATGAAGAAGATGCTTCCAAGAGATAACGTGCTGCCCTGCAGTACATACGAAGCAAAGAAGGTTGTCTGCCCTCTAGGATTGGAAGTGCATAAGATACATGCATGCATCAATGACTGCATCCTCTACCGCGACCAACACGAGAATTTAAATGCCTGCCCGGTATGCGGTGCATTTCGGTATAAGATCAGGCGAGATGACTCTGCTGATGTTGAGGGCGACGATCGCCCCAGGAAGAGGGTTCCTGCCAAGGTGATGTGGCATTCTCCTATAATACCACGGTTGAAACGTTTGTTCCGAAACAAAGAGCATGCCAAGTTGCTGCGATGGCACAAAGAAGACCGTAAGGAAGACGATATGCTGAGACACCCCGCTGATGGGTCATAGTGGAGAAACATCGATGATAAGTACGAGGACTTTGCACGTGACGCAAGAAACTTATGGTTTGGTCTGAGTACAGATGTCCTGAATCCGTTTGGGGAGCAGAGTAGCAGTCATAGCACCTGGCCCGTGACTCTATGTATCTATAACCTTCCTCCTTGCTTATGCATGAAGCGTAAGTTCATTATGATGCCAGTGCTTATCCCAGGCCCGTCGCAACCCGGCAACAACATTGATGTGTACCTGAGGCCACTGGTTGATGAACTTTTAGAGTTGTGGGCTGACGAAGGTGTACGTGTGTGGGACGAGTACAAACAAGAGGAATTTGACCTACGAGGGTTATTGTTTGTAACCATCAATGATTGGCCTGCTCTTAGTAACATCTCAGGACAGTCAAACAAGGGATACAGCGCATGCACACACTGTTTAGGCGAGACTGAAAGTATACATATAGGCAAGAATGTGTACCTGGGGCATCGTCGATTTCTTCCAGACAGGCATCCCGTAAGAAAGAAAGGAAGCCATTTCAAAGGCGAGGCAGATACACGGAGGAAGCCAACCCTCCCTAAGGGTACTGATATATATGACATAGTCAAAGATATAAAAGTAATCTTTGGTAACGGTCCTGGCGCACAATCTGTTCCAAATGACGCCGACAACCACGTAGCCATGGGGAAGAAGAAATCTATATGCACGTGACGAAAAATATTTGCGTGAACCTGCTAAACTTATTGGGCGTGCATGGGAAGAAGTCGAGAGATACACCAAAAGCACTGTTGCACCAACAACGTATGCACGAACGAGACGACCTGATGAATCCAGATAATTTCAAAGGTCCTGCCAGCTACGCTCTTACCAAGGAAGAGAAGGAGATCTTTTTCCAAGTCCTGAGTAGTATCAAGGTCCCGTCTGGCTACTCGTCGAACATAAAATGAATACTAAACCTGGAAGAGAAAAAGTTCCAAAACCTTAAGTCTCATGACTACCACGTGATCATGACCCAGTTACTTCCGATTGCATTGAGGGGGCTTCTGCCAGAAAACGTGCGAGTACCCATTGTGAAGCTATGTGCATTCCTCAACGTAATTTCTCAGAAGGCAATCGATCCAGCAACTCTACCAAGTTTGCAGAAGGACGTGGTCCAATGTCTTGTCAGCTTCGAGTTGGTGTTCCCACCAACCTTCTTCAATATTATGACGCACCTCATAGTTCACCTAGTCCAAGAGATTTCCGTGCTCGGTCCTGTATTTTTACACAATATGTTCCCCTTTGAGAGGTTCATGTGAGTCTTGAATAATTATGTTAAAAACCGTGCTAGGACAGAAGGAAGCATTGTCAATGGCTATGGAACAGAGGAGGTCATTGAGTTTTGTGTTGACTTTATTCCTGACCTGAACCCGATCGGTGTTCCTCAGTCGTGCCATGAGGTTAGACTGCGTAGAAAAGGCACGTTAGGAAAGAAATCAACAACATGTATGGACGAGCAATCTTTCACTCAAGCACACTACACAGTTCTAGTTAATTCCAGCTTGGCGGCTCCATATATCCAGAAACACAAGGATATTTTACGCTCGGAATACCCGGAGCAACCTGAAGATTTCATTGCTAAAGAACACGCGAAGACTTTCGGCGGTTGGTTGCAAAGACGTCTCATTAATGACAACATTCTTGAAGATGAGCTATACTTGTTGGCCAAGCAACCATCTTCGACTGTACTGACCTTTAAAGGGTACGAGATAAATGGTAACATATTTTACACGGCATACCAAGATAAAAAGAGCACTAACCAAAACAGTGGCGTCCGGTTTGATGCAAAAGACGATAACGGGCAAAGGGTCACATACCATGGTTACATAGAACAGATATGGGAACTTGACTACGGATCTTCCTTTAAGGTCCCTTTGTTCTGGTGCAAATGGTTCAACCTGTCAGGCGTGAAGGTAGACCTGAAGTACGGAATGACAACAGTGGATCAGAAGAATCTTGGGTACGACAATGATCAATTCGTCCTAGCCAATGATGTGGCTCAGTTTTCTATGTGAAGGACATGTCTAGCAGACCGAGAAAAAGAAAAGATAAGGAAGCGAATACATCAGACGATGAGCCAAGGCGCCACATAGTTCTTTCAGGGAAAAGAAACATCGTGGGAGTCGAGGACAAGATAGACATGTCAGAAGATTACAATAAATTCAATGAAATTCCTCCCTTCAAAGTCAAAGATGATCCAAGCATTCAGTTAAATGATGAAGATGTTCCATGGTTACGGCGCAATCAGAAGAAAGGCAAGAAGAAAAATAGAAATGGATCATCCCTTTAGTCCCGGTTGGGGACACCAACCGGGACTAAATGGGTTAGGGTTTCGTTTGGACCAATCAGATAGAATCACACGGATCGTGTGTTTCTTTCAAGCGCTTGTGAGTCGTTGGATCCGGGTTGTGTTTCTTTCGAGCTGTTGTGAGTCGTTCGATCAGGGCTACGGTGTGTTTCTTTCGAGCTGTTGTGAGCCGTTTGATGAGGTGTTTCTTAACCGTTGGATCAAAACCCTAGCTCAATACTTTGTGAGCCAGAGGACCCTATATATAGCCCAGCTTCATACACCGGTCAGTTCATCGACCAAATAAAAACATCCGGATTCGCCAGCATACGTCCTGCCGTGCATTTGGTATGCATATATGCACTCAGTAGCCACGGCAGGGTTGTATGCTGGCGATCCCGATTGTTTTGTTCTACACCCCCCTTTAACATTTGAAACATCATATATTCAGTTCATCGAGCAAATACAAAACATCCAGATTCGCCATCATACGTCCAGCCGTGCATTTGGTATGCATATATGCACCCAGTAGCCACGGTTGGGCTGTATGATGGCGATACCGTTTGTTTTGTTCTACGCCCCCCTTTAAGGTTTGATACATCATATATTCAGTTCATCGAGCAAATACAAAACATTCGGATTCGCCATCATACGTCCAGCCGTGCATTTGGTATGCATATATGCACCCATTAGCCACGGTTGGGCTGTATGATGGCGATACCGTTTGTTTTGTTCTACACACCCCTTTAAGGTTTGATACATAATATATTCAGTTCATCGAGCAAATACAAAACATCCGGATTCTCCATCATACGTCCAGCCGTGCATTTTGTATGCATATATGCACCTAGTAGCCACGGTTGGGCTGTATGATGGCGATACCGTTTGTTTTGTTCTACACCCCCCCCCCTTTAAGGTTTGATACATCATATATTCAGTTCATTGAGCAAATACAAAACATCCGGATTCGCCATCATACGTCCAGCCGTGCATTCGGTATGCATATATGCACCCAGTAGCCAAGGTTGGGCTGTATGATGGCGATACCGTTTGTTTTGTTCTACACCCTCCTTTAAGGTTTGATACATCATATATTTAGTTCATCGAGCAAATACAAAACATCCGGATTCGCCATCATACGTCCAGCCGTGCATTTGGTATGCATATATGCACCCAGTAGCCACGGTTGGACTGTATGATGGCGATACCGTTTGTTTTGTCCTACACCCCCCTTTAAGGTTTGATACATCATATATTCAGTTCATCGAGCAAATACAAAACATCCGGATTCTCCATCATACGTCCAGCCGTGCATTTGGTTTGCATATATGCACGTAGTAGCCACGGTTGGGCTGTATGATGGCGATACTGTTTGTTTTGTTCTACGCTCCCCTTTAAGGTTTGATACATCATATATTCAATTCATCGAGCAAATACAAAACATCCGGATTCGCCATCATACGTCCAGCCGTGCATTTGGTATGCATATATGCACCCAGTAGCCACGGTTGGACTGTATGATGGCGATACCGTTTGTTTTGTTCTACACCCCCCTTTAAGGTTTGATACATCATATATTCAGTTCATCGAGCAAATACAAAACATGCGGATTCTCCATCATACGTCCAGCCGTGCATTTGGTATGCATATATGCACGTAGTAGCCACGGTTGGGTTGTATGATGGCGATACTGTTTGTTTTGTTCTACGCCCCCCTTTAAGGTTTGATACATCATATATTCAATTCATCGAGAAAATACAAAACATCCGGATTCGCCATCATACGTCCTGCCGTGCAATTGGTATGCATATATGTACCCAGTAGCCACGGTTGGGCTGTATGATGGCGATACCGTTTGTTTTCTTCTACACCCCCCTTTAAGGTCTCATACATCATATATTCAGTTCATCGAGCAAATACAAAACATCCGGATTCGCCATCATACGTCCTGCCGTGCAATTGGTATGCATATATGCACCCAGTAGCCACGGTTGGGATGTATGATGGCGATACCGTTTGTTTTCTTCTACACCCCCCTTTGGAAACAGAAAGAAGAAAAAAAGAAATGTGCGCCCCCTGTATAGGCCTTTAGTACCGGTTGTTGTTAACAAACGGTGTTAAATACCCTTTACCACCGGTTGTTAACAGCAACCGGTACGTACCAAGAAAGGCAAGAGTAAGATTGTGACGACCGGTTGTCACAGAGGCAGACAGAAGAAGACACGGTATGGCAGTCACGTATTCAACATCGACCAAGAAAGGCAAGCGTAAGATTGTGACGAAAGGTTGACAGAGGGAAATACTCGCGATATATTTATGTACTTTTTTTAAGTGAGAAACAAAGTAGCAGCGGGCTAGTATACCAATCGCTAAATCAATCTACATGTATGTTATCTCGCTAAATCAATCTATATATATTTATCCACGATATATATGCTCGATGTATTACTTGCGCTCTCACTTCTCGTTGCCTTACTCATTACCCAACCTAACAAACACAGAAACATACCACAGGCGCATAAACTCCAAAATGCGCCTGGCTTAACTTTACCTCATGCGCACAATGAAAACATGCGCCTGGGATAAGAGCAGTACCGCAGGCGCATACGGTGTAATGTGCGCCTGGGGTAAGTGATCGGATTTTTCCTATTTTCCACCACATTTTATATTTTTGTTTATGATTTTAGAAATCAACTACCAAGTTATAGGATATATTCCCATATTGTTTGTTGACTAAAATGTTCTTTGTTCTACCTTCCAAATTGCTATGATACAATATTATGCCATGGCGAGAAATTCTACATTCCAAATGTTCTTCATTCTACCTTCCAAATCTACACGAAGAAATTCAATATTTACATAGTATGAGATGAGCTCTTATCACAATGAGCTATGCCATAGGGAGAGATAGATAGTGTACAGAACACAATAAAAATAAATAACATATGATCCTAGTTATCTGATTCAGAAAACTTCTGTGTCATCAGATGATAATCACCTCGGTATCAAAGGCTGCATGAAATTTTTCATCAAACTAGTGAAATATATACAATTTTTTAAATCATTCCTAAGAAAGCAAGAAATGGGATATGTTTGATAGTAATAAACTGGTGATGTATCAATCATGTTCAAAATCCATTAGCTAGCAAATCGAACACCATTTTAGAAATCAACTACCAAGTTATTTACCAGATTACTATCTGTGAGAATGATTTGAACCTAACTTTAAAAATACATAACCAAAATGGACAAACTAAAATGTTATGGATAGATATTGAAAAGATCTATCCATAGCACTTAGCCTCACATCAAAGTCAACAACCAAATGAAAATACCATCCTTTTCAATAAAAGACCAGTAGGCTCTTCTATTATTTTTAGAATGAGTTTAAAAATGTATTTTGAAGTAAATCCAACTGGATGAGTTTGGTATTGACTAGATATATGTTTTCCTGGCTTAGATTAATTTTTGGATCTCTAGATTTATTTTTGGTGAACAGATATAGATATAGTAGTTTTTGGTGAACAGATATATAGAAACGGTAGTTTTTCTGTTTTGTTTTCTTGATGTGTTTTTGTTTGTTTTCTTGATGTGTTTTTGTTTGTTTGCTTTGAAATGTGTGTTTGACATAATATAGAAATAGTATAGCTAGGAATTAATATACAAATAATATCCATTACATAATAATATATCCATTACATACTAATATATCCATTACATGCATATATCGAACGCAAGATGCGGTACACAAACAACATCTACTCGAGCTCCGTCGAGTAGATGCGGAACAACTCGTAGGAAACGTATGCATCTATGACTGCATAGTTGACGTTGGTCCGGTCCAGTGGGCTCTTCTCCCAATACCTGTGATTCTTGGAGGGGAAACGAGACTTCATGGTTTCGTAGCCGTCGTGGATGAAGGCAGTTGCCATGGGAGCCATCCCGGTCTTGGGCCCGTACAACTCATCAAAATGGATAAGGTCCTGAAGATCAATGTAGTGATCTTTAGGTATCACAATACCCAAGCGCTTCAAGTTCTGACGGTCTTGAGTGATGTCAACGCTGCAGAAGTCATACCCCTTTTGACAAGAAAATCAGTAAGTGCCGGAGAATGCTTTGAACTACTGCAACAACAAAAATTTGATACGTGTTAGAGATGTTGCAACACATGTATTCTTCAGATGCAACAAACAAATCGAAAATGCAAGATTGTACGTGTGTGTTACCTTGACCATTGGAAGACCAAAACGACCTCCTTGATCGCAATCTGGATGACGGCAACATCCCGTTGATCCGCCGTATACTCTAGATCAAGCCCGAAGAACCTATGGTGTTCATCGGCTTCTTCATAGAGATCGGTGAAATGCTCAAGAACACCGGGGAGCCTCTCGCAATTATTGGTGTAGGCCACGTTGAGACACTTGCCGCATGGTGTGGCCACATGGAGAGCCTTCCAAACTTCATCCATGGGTGCTTGGTGGAGGAAGATCGAAGAGAGGAAGAAGAGAAGACAGATAAGAAGAAACAGAGAGACTCTCTCGATCGGGTGCGCGCTGTAGAAACAGAGAGACTCGCAAAATAAAACCGCCGCGCGGGAGGCGAACAGTTTGTACCATTAGCACCGGTTTGTGTCAAGAACCGGTGCTAAAGCCCTTTCGCACCGGTCGTTAACACTAACCGGTGCTAAAGGTCTGTACAGGGGGCGCGCAGTCTGAAAGTGGCCCCAGTACATACCCTTTAGCACCGGTTGGTGTTAACAACCGGTGCGAAAGGGGCTTTAGCACCGGTTGTTGACACAAACCGGTGCTAAAGGGTCTGTACAGGGGAAGTTATCCAGGACTTAGCGAAATTTTTCATTTCATTTCGTTCGTGCGCGTCCTCTTTGCTTCTACTACGGCGAAGCCCTGCTCCGGCGAAGCCCTGCTCATCTTCTCGCCGTCGTCGCCGTCAGCTCCTCGTTGTCGTCCGCCTCGCCACCCCGGACGCGCCCCGACGCCCTCTACCTCCCACCGCCAACCCTACGCCGCGCGAGCCTCCCTTTGCCTCCCTACCGCGGCCCCGCCTCCGTCGCCGTCGCCGTCCGCCTCCGCCGCCCCGCCTCCGCCCCGTCGCCGCCACGACGCGGCCACGACGCCGCTCGCGGCCTCTGCCTCCCCACCGCGCGCCTCCCTCTGCCTGCAACCGCGCGCCGCCCGCCTCCGGCCGTCCCAAGTGACCTACACGTGACGTACACATGACGTCAGCGCCCAACAGTGAGTTTTTTTTTCTGTTGTAGTTCTAATTAGAATAGAATTAGAATTTGTAGCTAGAATTAGAATTAGAATTAGGTTTAGAATTAGATTTATAATTAGAATTAGAAAAATATTTGGACATATAAATTTAAAATATATTAGCTAGACTTAGACATTTTAGTAATTATAAATAGCTAGACTTAGAGAATTTTTAGTAATTATAATTAGCTAGATAATAATTTCTCTAAGTGTTCGATGAAATAATTTGGCTAAGTGTCCGATGAAATAATTTGGCTAAGTGTCCGACGAAATAATTTCGCTAAGTGTCCGATGAAATAATTTCGCTAAGTGTCCGATTAAATAATTTCGCTAAGTATTCGATGAAATAATTTGGCTAAGTTTCTGATGAAATAATTTGGCTAAGTGTCCGATGAAATAATTTCGCTAAGTGTCCGATGAAATAATTTCGCTAAGTGTTCGATGAAATAATTTCGCTAAGTTTCCGATAAAATAATTTGGCTAAGTGTCCGATGAAATAATTTCGCTAAGTGTCCGATGAAATAGTTTCGCTAAGTGTCCGATGAAATAATTTTGCTAAGTGTCCGATAAAATAATTTCGCTAAGTGTCCGATGAAATAATTTTGCTAAGTGTTCTTCATTTTATAAATTTTACTAGCAGGTGTTGAGCTATGGATCCCCAGGCCGATCAGCTCGCGAGAATTGGTGAGGCGGAGAAGGAAAGATTCATGTGCCAGATGATTTTTGAAGATGCAACGGCCATATATCATGATCATGACGGTGGACAAGCGTTTAGCAATCAATTTTTGAACGACTCCGGTGACGGAGCTCAGAATATAGAAGATATAGTAGATGATAACGACGACAACATCGAGGATGCAGAAGTGCCCTCCAGAACAAACTCTGCCAATGTATAACTCAAGTCACTGTTGACGCAACAATTAATTTGTATTGCATTTACTAACGAATCATTATTTTCCCGTTTAGGCGCCCTCCGGAACAGCTAGCGCAAGTACTGAGACAAAGTCGAAACGAGGCCCGGCCGCAAGGTTGAAATATACCGCAAGGTTCCCAATCGATACAGTTGCTGCTGATGGCAAACCACTGCAGCCCCCAGAAACTTATCGCAAATTCGTAAATCAGTGCGGATTTGTTGTAAGAGACCTGGTCCCGATCAACTTAATAGAATGGAATAAGCCGAAGACCGGCGCCAACGTTGGAGCTACTTATGTCGATGACAGATTGAAAAAAATTCTTTGCGACACGGTATGGCTAAATTTCAGCGTAGCGGAAGATAAGAAGAAGAAAGTAGAGGAGTGGGCTTTGAAGAAGATGGCCACACAATTCCAGAGGTGGAAGAAAGACCTGTGGAAGAAATATAAGGACGAAGATCCAGTTTTCACTGGGCACCTAGTGAAGATAAGAGACGCTTGGGATGATTTTAAGGCGTACAAGAAATCGGGTGTCTTTGCATCATGATCAGCCACAAATTCGGAGAATGCGAAGAACAAGAAATATCACCATATTTTGGGGTCAGGTGGCTACATGACTGCCGTGCCTAGGTGGCGAAGCTATGAAGATGCGCTTGTGAAAAGAGGTATCATTCCACAGACACATGACTGGCCTGATATGTCCAAGTTCTAGTTGTTTGCGCATGGGGCAACGTCGTAGCAGAACTAGAGAAGGCAATAAAAGCTGTTCTAAAAGGAACTTTTGCTCCCGATAGAGAGAACGACGAGCTGACGAAGGCACTCGGGAACCCCGAAAAGTGGGGACGACCACGGGGCTTTGGAGCCACTACCCCGTGGAGCCAAGGGTTTCCAGCGGACATTGGCACTTACAGAAGCCGTGGTAGAAGCAAGAAGAAGGCGCTGGAACGGATATCGACATTAGAAGAGAAGGTGGCGTTTCTCTTGGAGAAAGGGGGACACCCTGTACCTGACACTTAAGAGGAGGTAGAACATCGTCCTACACCTGATAAACTGCAAATAGAAGACGATCCTGTAGCAGATGTCGTCCCATCTCAGCATAGAAGCAACGTGGGTTCCACGCAGATGCAGCTAGAAGACGGTCGTGCAGTCGAACCGTCGACGCCTCACTACCCCGTGGATGATATCACGGAGAAGACAAATTGTGAGATACATATGCCAATGGGGAACATATCCTTCAGGGTGGCATCAGGCTATGCTTTACCGAATCAACCTGGAGCAACCTACCATGGTGTTCAGATTCCAGCATCCCATGCTCGTGTCGGGTTGTCAACAATTACGCCGGGATGCCATTCAATTGAGCTCCATATTCCTGGAGGTGAAGGCGAGAAGACACTGGGAGAAATGGAGCTTGGTATCATCTTGTGGAATAAGAAACACATCGTGTTTCCTAACGCGGCGCCAAGGCCACCGACTGCTCCAGGTACAAATGCACCACCTTCATCAATTACTGAATGTTACCACATGTAAGCCTATTTTTAATAGTTTTTTCACTTTCGTACAGAGAATGCACGACCTCCAAGTCCACCCCCCAACGCACCTCCAAGTCCACCCCACAACGAAGATTGGGAGCCCGAGGCCGATGGTCCATTGCCCGTGCACTCCCGTGAGCCGACGGATGCGCCCACTACGGCTACGGCAAAGCGGAAGCTGCAGTTCAAAAGAAACGGGACTCCTCCCAAGAAGAGACCAAGGAAACCCAAGAAAGTCGAGACTCTCCCGAAGTTACCAGGCCAGATGACTCCGGAGGAACTAACCGATGCCGTGAAAGCCAAAACCATATCATGGTTCGCACGGTTTCCCCTGAAGCCCCCTCGAGACGTCTGGAAGGAAACTCTGAAGAACATCCCAAAGTGGAAAATTGACCGGACCATCGAAAACTTATATTATCCTGCACCGCCGTCACCGCCGCCCCTTTCAGACTATGAACGGTACATTGAAAAGATGCACACCGCACAGATGAAGCAGGCGGAGGAGATGAAGCCGGCGGAGGAGATGAAATGCGAGAAACAAGTTCCCCAGCTCGGACAACAAGAAGCACGGTCAATTGCCCCGCTCAAGGTGTTATCTGACCAGGCTTCAGTGTCCGGTCCACGCATGGGCGACGTGGGTTACGCTATTGCTGATGTGGTATATACATACAAGCGCGAGCACCCTCTGGTCGAAAATCCTACTGCTCTAACAACCCAACTACGAAATTTACATGATTGGTACTTGGAGGCCGCAAGGAAAAAGAGAGACTGTATCATGGCGGCAGTTCAGGATCAACGCTACTTCAGAGAGTACAGTGTGGAGTTTGGGTTCGATGAATTCTTACAGATGTACAATCAACGTGCCCTCGACAAGTCTATCCTCAGCTGCTACTGTTTGTAAGTGATTTATTTGTGTAATTTAATTATTTAGTTAAGCTCGCGTTCATTGCCCGTATAATTATCACTCACGACATTCTTTTTGTACGCTACTATGCAGAATGAAGATTCGTGAATGCAGGCTGGCAGGACTCTGGGACTTTGGGTTCATTGACCCGTATTCGTATCATCAAGACACAATAGAAAGGTTCAACAAGGATACACCGGATGATTTGCTAAGGTTTTTGAAGCAACAAAGTACCAAAAAAGAAATACTTTAGCCCTACGGATTCAAGTGAGTGTTTCTGTCTTGTAGACATTCCATTTTGCTTACCTGATGTTAAGTGTAATTGATGAGTATGCATGACTGCGTGTGTACACGTGCACATGTATCACTTCATATTGTTCATCATTACAATCAATCAAGGACAAGTTGAAGTCTGGGACTCGTTAACCAGGGGCGCTGACACATGGAAGAGCGCGCGTCAGATGCTTCAAAAGTATATATATATCGGCCTCTTTCGTTCATCGGCCTCTTTTTCGTTCATTTCCTGATATCAAGTAAGTAATAGTTAACTCTTGTATTCATTTTTCTTTTGTCGGCCAGGGTTTGGCAAATGTTCATCAAAGAAGAACCCGGTACATGGGCAGACAAGCTCCACTTTCAGATTAACAAAGTAAGTAGTACTATGTACCCTGGTTTCAATACCATTACCACTCTGTTGATTATTATTAATTTGACTAAATTATGTTTCTCGTATATAGAACGTCCCGCAGCAACCACAGGGAACTGATTATTATGGATACTACGTTTGCGAGTTCATTCACAGGATTATCAATGAGAAATCCCGTACTTCCAGAAATCTAGAGGTACGTAACCGGATCTTCACAACTTTATTTATGTTGCCATAAATTATGTTTAGTTTTGTTCATAACTTAATTGTTTTCATCTACTTCTTTTAAAGATGGCACGAAAGCGGGCGATGCTCAAACCAATCGAACGTTCCAAGGCAATTGCAGAGGAATTGGCAGGATTTCTCCTCACGCAAGTCATAGATGAAGGCGGAGAATTTTTCCATCCTATGAACCAATAGCCAGCTCCCTTCTCTATGCAAGTATACACCTATTGAAAACGAACTTCAGATTATGTAATGCTCGGTCGATTACTTCGTGTTACATGTATATATATATATGTACTTTTATTTGGTGCATCAACATTTAACCGCATACACGGAATCGGAAAAACTTAACCGCAAACACGGAATCGGTGTTTCCGGATACGTATTTCCGATTACGTGTTTCCGATTCCGTGTTCGTAAAAAACGAAACACGGACACATGGAATCGGAAAGACACTAAACGGAAACACGTAAACGGAAATCCTGAAAATACGGAACACGCCCTAAACCCTAAACCCTAAATACGGAATCAGAAACCCTGAAAACAAAAGGAAAAAAAAAGAAAAAAAAGCTTTAGGACCGGTTGGTGTTACCAACCAGTTCTAAAGGTCCTCCGCCTGCGCGTGCTCTTCGGCGGCCTTTAGAACCGGTTGGTGACAGACTGGTTCTAAAGGAGGAGGGGGCTTTAGTCCCGGATACGTAGTACCGGATTTGTATACGAGTCCGAAGGTCCTTACAAACCGGTGCGAATGCCCTGTTCTCCACCAGTGCCGGTTCGTGACACGAACCGGTACTAACGATTTTCGCGCCAAATTTGCTGTGGTTGTGGGGCCGGCGCTGCACTATTAGTACCGGTTTGTATCAGGAACCGATTCTAGAGGTTTCCATCCTATATCTCAACACGAGCACACCCGAGAGCTCTCCAATTTTTCATTCCAACACATTTTCAAAAAAATTCTCTCCTCTTACACTCCAACAAATCTTTATTTTTCTCCACCATTTTGTTAAGATTGGCAACAACCATCTATACAAGGGTTAGCAACATTATCCTTGCTAGCAAGGTGTTTGATGAAATGTCTAAGTTAGGGATTTCATTCGTTTTATATGAAATTTGAGCTTAAATTAAAATATGTTTTGTTGGTTTTAGCATATCTTCCCCGTCCTCACTGCCATCGATCGCCAGCGTCGTCCCTAGCCGGCATCACCTCGGTGAGCCTACTTGTGTTTATGTTTTATAACAAAACTTATTTTTATGTGATAGATGTATATATATTACTTTATAATTTTCTTTCCCGTATGATTGTATTTTTTATGTATAGTGCCATGGTTTTGATATCCGTCCCCGTCGGCCCTCGTCCGATCTATGATTTGGATGTGGTATACTTTTATAACTATTTGTTTCATTTTGTTTGATGACAATTATACCGACCAACTTGACATAGATATTTTATCTAGGAGGTAGTTGAATCAGAAATTCCAACCGACCCTCTGGTCGAGATGCTAAATTTATTTGAGAAAGAAAATAATGATTTGAAAGAAAAATTGAAAAGAAGTGAAAATCTTCGTCTGCAATGCCTAGAAGAGAAGATGAAATTGGAATTGAAGGTTTCCGACGTCGTCGATAATCACCGGATCAAGATGGATGCAATTGGCTTGAAGATTAAAAATATTAGAATATATGCCCTTGATCAAGAGGCTTGGTATCATTATGTTGTAGGTTCAGTAGTTATCTTAGTTGCGATTTTCATCGCATTTTTCGTTGGTTTTAATTTTTTTTAGATAGTTGTATGTTAGTTTGAGTGTATGTTTTGTGAGAACTATGTATTACACTAGGTCAGTACTCCACCTTACTTTTAATCTGATGGACATGTATATTAATTAATTTGGTCACTCATCTATGATGTAGTAGTGTAATGAATGATTCTTAATATACTTATATAATGCAGATGAACCGACAATGAATGTATAGTGACCGACGTTCTCCCGAGTTTCTTAATGGCGTGCATAATTTTCTCCACGTTGCTGAGGAGAGCAAGCGGTCGAATGGTTTCATGTGTTGTCCATGTAGTGCATATAAGACTATGAAGGATTACTCTAACTCAAGAACTATTCACTTCCACCTGTTTGAGAACGGTTTCAAGGCCAGCTATAATTGTTGGACGAAGCACGGAGAAAGAGAAATTATAACGGAAGACAACAAAGAAGAAGAGGATAATGAAAACTATGCTATGTACACTGAACACAGTTATAACACAATGGGGGGAGACGAAGATGAAGAAGAGCTCATTTTATATCAGGCCGATGACGATTTAGGTCGGGCCATCGTGACGCGATGATTAACCGCGGAAGTGAAAACGAGAAGTTGAAATTGGAGAGAATGTTAGAGGATCAAAACAAATTGTTGTACCCAAATTGCGAAGATGGCCAGAAAAAGCTGGAAACCACATTGGAATTGCTGCAATGGAAGGCAGAGAATGGTCTAGCTGACAAGAATTTTGAAAAGTTGCTGAAATTAATAAAGAAGATGCTTGCAGGGAGAAAGTATTTCCCTCTAGCACGTACGAAGCAAATAAGGGTGTCTGCCCTCTAGGATTAGAGGTGCAGAAGATACATGCTTGCATCAATGACTGCATCCTCTACCGCGGCGATAAGTACGAGAATTTGAATGCATGCCCGGTATGAGGTGCATTGCGGTACACTAGTACAAACAGGGGATTTTTTCCCGGTTTGTAAGGTCCATTCATCCAGGTTGAGCAACCGGGATGGGGCATCCGGGACAAATGCCCCTCCCCCATTGGTCCCGGTTGTCCCAGGACCCGGGACAAATGGGACGGACCACGTGGCAGTTGGGCTGGAACCTGGCCAGGGCTATGAGTCCCGGTTCTTACCACGAACCGGGATGCATGCCCCTTCTGCCACGGCAGGGTTTTTGCCCTTTTCTCTGTCGCGGCAGAGTTTTTATGTTTTGTGTTTATTATTTTCCTTTTTATGTTTTGCGATCCCCCGACCTGATCCCGGTGGCCCCTCCCCGGACCTCCCGGATCCCATGAGAAGAGAGGAGCCCCGGTGGCCCCTCCCCGGATCCCAGGAGAAGAGAGTAGCCCGGTGGCCCTTCCCCGGACCTCCCGGATCCCACGTGAAGAGACGAGCCTCGGTGGCCCCTCCCCGGAGCTCCATGATCCCACGAGTGAATAAGTAATATATATATATATATATATAGAAAAATAAGGAAAACTTATATTACAGAAGCAAAGTATATCGAGCATATTACATGACCGATGGAGTGAACTACAAAATCAAATTCAGTCCCAACCGGCGCTATAGTACTCTGCATTTACATTTAGGACCTCTGCATCTGAGGAGCCGTTCAATTTAATATAAAGAAGAGTGGTCAATATATATTAATGAAAATAAGTAACTAAAATAGATGGTAATAAGAAGAATTGACGACTAACGTACATGAAGGTGCTTTAAATCTCTGCCCTTGGGACATGTCGTCTGACGAATGAACTCGCAGACGTAGTATCCACACAAGTGATTCCCGTCTCCTTGTTGCAAGCACTTTACGAGAACATGGTTTCAATCAAAATAATAATCAACCAGCCATGATAATGGTATCGACACTAGAATCAAGGAGATGCGCGGATCTATATAGTAGTACTTACTTGCACAATATCAAATTTAAGCTCTGATTTCCATTCACCGGAAGACTTTTTTGTGAACCTCTTCCAAACGCTACCCGAGAAAGAAAAAGAATAAAAAGAGTTAGTAATTACTTGATATCCGAAAATGAAACAAAGTAGTCTATATAGTGCCATATATAAAGAGTGAAATTAAAAAAGATTGAAATTACCGCTCGATCATTTCCTGCATGTCCGCCCACATCGCTAGGTGTTTACGTTTTGGGTACATTACCATTACTTTTTCTTTGTCAACTTGGAATATTAGCAGAATATAGTGCAAGTTGCGCACGCATAACTCATCAATTACACACTGAATATCGAGTAAGGAAAACAGAATGTGTACAACACAGTAACACTAACCCGAAGTTGTAAGGAAATAGTATTTCTCGTCGGTGTTGGGGAAACATTACGGCCCTCAGAATATTATGTTATGTATCCTTGGGAGATAGCTCAAGAGTCTTATGATTAACAAAATGTGGGTCCATGAACCCAATATCATAGATTCCACCTCTTTTGCATTCGAGAATCTTCATTCTGCAATTATAATATAATGAGTGTACTATATATATATATATGAATATGCAATGTACGAGGAGAGCTAGAGAAATAAGTACTTACAGACAATAGGCACTAACGATAGATTTGTCGAGGGCCGGCTGCTGGAATAACTGAAACAATTCGTCAAATTGAACCAGAACCATTCCATCTACATACCCGTAGTGCTCGTCCATAATGCGGACACATATCCAGTCCTGAGACTTCTCAGTGGCTTCCGTATACCAACCATGCACTCTTCGCATTTTTGTTGGTGGATCCTTTATCTCCTCGGGTTTGACGAGAGGCTTCCCGTACTATGCACATTCAGCTTCGGGGAAGTAGTCTATTGTTTGCATATACTCAACAATGGACAAACCCGCAACAGCGGCCCTTTCTCCGTACAGTGTTATAATCTCCGGATCAATTTGCTCGTCAGCATTAGTGCTCGGCCCCATCTGGTTATTGGAAATCACTTTGAGCAGGGAGATGGATTGTTTTTTCTGCTCTCCGAGCTGGGCAACTGATTTCCCCCTTTCCCCGCTTGCGCTACTACTCTTCATCAACCACACGATTTCCTGGTGTGACTTCAGAATAGAGCGGTCATAGTCAGACGACAGACTCGGATCGAGTTGATGAAGAGTCTTCACCATTTTCCATGCTCGTTCTATATCATCTTCGGTCTCGGGGGAACCCACCTTTTTCTGCTCCTTCCGCTTCGATTTCCACGCCTCGTATTCGTCCCTTGCGATTAATGACTGCGATTTTATGGGTTTGCTCAGGAGTATGGTCGTAAAGTAGCTTGGGTACCTCCTTTTTACCTTCGGGAGGGGTGACCGTTGACGTTTGGGTGATCTTTTACGTTTCAGCAGAAACTTAGTGGGCGGAGAAGGCTGACGCGACAGCGTAGGCGACCGTGGTGGAGAAGGCTGACGCGGCAGCGTCGGAGACCACGGTGGAGACGTGCACGGCGTAGGCGACCGCGCTGGAGACGGCATGCATGGCGAAGACGACCACGCTGGAGACTGTTGCGCTGGAGAATGGCGAGGATTCGATGGCCTTGCCGTCTGATTTGGAAGCACAATGCATTCCTTTAGCCATAGAACGGTCACGTTCCTCGCTTTTCCGAGTTCAGTAAACTCTTCATCTTCACCTTAAGGGAAATCAAGCTTCACCCGCTCTAATATGTTGACAACTTCATCGACCCCAACAACAGCGTAGCCCCGTGGAACCGGAAGACTATGGTGAGTTGGTTCGTTGCCAATTGGTAAGACATAGCTGACTGCTGCCTTGATGGTTATATTGACGACCTTCACGTGGATCTCACAGGTTGTCATCTCCATGATATCATCCACCGGGTGAATCATCGGCGGTGCATCATCACCCGGTAGCTGCGTGGATGCAACGCTGCTTTTCCGATGAGAATGTGCAGCGCCGGTAGCCTCGACTTCACCTTCTACCATGTGTGGTACGCCGGTAGACACTATCTGCTGGCTAACTGTGTTAATTTGGTCCTGCTACTTCTTTGCTACATCCTGCGTCAGCTTTATCTGATCTTCAAGTTGACGCCTCCAGTTTGCCTGACTCTTTGCTTCATCTACCTCCGCGTCCTGTTTCAGTTGACGGCTTCTATCGGGGTATTTCTTTTTGGTGTCTTCAAACCCAATACTCCACAGAGGATTGCCTTTTGTGCCTCGTGTATGCCATACGTGTTCCTTATTCCCGAGGGCGTGTGTGATCTCGTCGTTCTCTCTTTCTGGCATAAACTTCCCCTCTTTAACATCCTTTATTGCGGTTCTTAGACAAAACCATAAGTTTCTTGCCTCTCCTGTAAATTACGGGAAGTCTCTCTCGATCTTTCTCGACTGCGATCCATCGGCGGGGTGTCTCAACTTTCCGTCTTTCTTACGGTATTCTTTGTGCCATCGCAACAACCTAGCATGCTCTTTGTTTCTAAACAGACGTTTCAACCGTGGTATTATAGGAGCATACCACATCACCTTGGCAGGAACAATCTTACGGGGCGGGGGGGGGGGGGGGCTCGCCATCAACATCACCAGGGTCATCTGCTCTGATCTTATACCGCAGTGCAGTGCATACCGGACATTCATCCAAGTTCTCGTACTTTTCACCGCGGTAGAGGATGCAGTCATTAATGCATGCATGTATCTTCTGCACATCTAATATCCTAGAGGGCAGAGAGCTTCTTTGCTTCGTACGTACTCTTAGGCAATTCGTTATACTTTGGAAGTTTCAGCTTCATTAGTTGAAGTAAACTCTCAAATGCCTTGTCAGTCACCCCATTCTGTGCCTTCCATTTCAGCACCTCCACTGTGGTACCGATCTTTGTGCTACCATCTTCGCAATTTGGGTACACCAACTTTTTGTGATCCTATAACATGTTGTCCAGTTTCAACCTCTCCAATTCACTTTCACAGTCTTCCCTTGCATCAGCAATAACTCGGCCAAGATCATCATCGGGTTCTTCGGATGCCTGTTCTTGATCACCTCCTTCTTCTGCATTGTCTTCCATTGCAGTATCACCGTATTAAGGGAACAAAGGATCTTCTTCTTATTATTCTTCTTCATTGTCTTCCATCAGAACCCCTCTTTCTCCGTGCTTGGTCCAGCAATTATACCTCGGCATGAAACCTCTCTGAAGTAGGTGGCCGTGAAGGATTCTCGAGGAAGAGTGCTCCCTGACGTTTCGACAATCAACACATGGGAAACACATAAAGACATTATCTTTGTTTATATCCCAGTTCGTCCCGAAAAACACCTGAGGCTGCCGTCATTGTCATCCCGAGATCAGGAGGGTTCTGGAGCTCTCCCCGCACCCTGCCGGGAGAGAAATTCATCACCGAAGGGGTCTACACCACCATGCCATCCTCCGAAGTGATGCGTGAGTAGTTCATCCCTGGACTACGGGTCCATAGCAGTAGCTAGATAGTTGTTCTCTCCACTTCGTGCCTCATGTTTAGATGTTGTAAGCTGCCTAACATGATTAAGATCATATTTATGTAATGCTACATGTTGTGTTTGTTGGGATCTGATGAATGTTGAATGCTATGTCTTCTAATTATCAATCTACCATGTTAACTTCATGCATATGTTATTTATGATCTTGCATGCTCTCCGTTATTAGTACATGCTCTGGCCAAGTAGATGCTAGTAACTCCAAGAGGGAGTATTTATGCTCGGTAATGGGTTCATGCCATGCCTCCTTTACATCCGTGCTCGAGTGACATAAACATGACAGATGGAAAATGTGTTGTTGCCATTAGAGAGAAAACAACAATGCTTTGTCTAAGAATGATGTTATTGTTTACATTACACACTTTTCTTACTACGATTATCTATTGCTTGCAACTTAATACCCAACGTTTGTTTGCATGATATTCAGGGTGGATTATTAGTCATAGATGCAGTTGGATGATGGTCTATGTATTTTGTTGTAATGCCCGCATGAATCACATAGTAATCTTTATATCTTGCATATACACTACGGTGCAGTCTTCATTTATGTCAATTGCCCAAATGTAATTTTTTCACCACACATGTTATTTATCTTTCACGGAGAGACACCGCTAGTGAAATGTGGACCCCGATCATTTTTCCACATACTGATAAACACCTACAGTTTTCATACTGCTTTCACATTGTTCCTACTGTTTTCAACACCATACGTTTAACCTCTTTATGTTCAGCAAAACCGTTGAGATTGACAACCTCACCGCTTCGTTGGGGCAAAGTGATTTGATTGTGTTGTGTAGGTTCCACGTTGCCGCTGAACCGGTATTGCGCCCTGCCACCTCAGCTGAATCAACCTTCAGAGATTGCTTGTCCTCGTACTGGCCGATTAAACCTTGGTTTCTTTTCTGAGGGAAAACTTACCGCTGCACTCTTCACAACCTTTCTCCTGGGGTCTACCAATGAATGTGCCGGATCTCCCGCTTCCAAAAGAAAGCAAAAAAATACAGAGAAATAAAAGAAATGGATGCACAGATTAAAAAAACTGAGCTCATATTTTGAATTGATTTTCAGTGAAACACGGATACTAATGGAGATGGCGTGTATCTGCACCCGTTTCCATAAAATGAAAGATAGCTCCCAACTTCTAGATATGATCACCTACTAGTTTACTACCCAAGCTAACTTTGTCACACACGCATGTGCGTACACCCACAGGCAAAGAACGGTTGTGATGTGGTGTGATGATCACGTATATTAAGAAAAATAACTTTCTCTGTAATCAGTTAGAGGCGTGTGATACTTTTCACCAATTATTATAGATTATTCCGGTCTCTCGCTGAGGGTGCCCTGCCTACCATAGACACCTCGAGTCCCATACTAAATCCGGATGAACACCGCGCCATAGCATGACAACATCCCAGGCCAGCCAAGCACGGTCAGCCCACTATGCACGCGAAGCTGTCACACGCACTGTTCCACCGCCGTCCGCCGCAGTCGTACTCTCGAGGAATGAATGACTCAACTTGCACGTCCAAGCTAGCTATAGCACCAAGATGCGACGGACTGTCCAGCCACGGACACCTTACCTGCTGCTCCCCGTGACACCAGGGCAGATGTTAGCATCCTTGTTGTCCATCCAACAATCTAATGCTGGGATGACCGACAGGTCCCGCATGCCTCCCACACCCATGAAGAGTGATGGAGGGACAATAACCCGGTAGACCAACTCCAAGGTGTAACCCGGCCCAAGGGACACGGCGCGTGATCCGGCTAAGGATAACGAAACTTCTGGAAGGCCCAAAGTTTGTAGGCCTCGTAATCGGGATTGTGGGTTGCGGTAAGGAAAGCTAGGGTTGGTAAGCGGTGTCCGGGTAGGATTCAGGCTGCGCCTTGGAGGGCAAGCCAGGGGGGTACGGGTGCTTTATAAACCGACCCCTAGGTCTAGTTTACCGGAATCCAAGTCCTAGCAATATCGCCTGATATCGAGTATCCAGTGTAATACGAGAGTTGAGTTATTATCTTGCGATCGGAGACTCGGCGACTAGATTGCCGGCTACCAGATCGGTTGTCACCATGTTTTCCTCTGAGCTAAACCCTCTCCCAAACGCCTGTGTCGTCTTGCCCCAAGATAAGTTACCCCCGGTAACGTCTACCGTGATTATCCCACGACAGTTGGCGCCCACCGTGGGGCCTGCGTCCAAAGGTGTTTACATCATGGGAGAAGCTCGGAAGAACATGGAGAATCTCGTAGTCGGTGAGATATACGTCGACCACGAAGGAGAGAAGATGGTGGACGATTCCGGCTGGGGTCCAGAGTCGGACCACCACGAATCCGGATCCGTCGTGACAATCGGCCGGATCAGCGTCTTCATCGGTATGGTATGTACTTCCGGTTCGATCCCTGACAATTTTGGATCTGATTTTGTGTCAGGGGAGGCTACCTATATCCAATCGGATAGAGAAGAATCAGTTGGAACAACAGATCAGATAGAAGAGCCCGTCACGAAGTGGGAGCAGCTGGAGGAGACGGCATGGACCCCGCGTGACCGGGTCGAGAAAGAGGGTGATACCGAATCTATCCGGGATCTACTGGAGAACCGGTATGAGGAGAATAACAGCGAAGAAGAACAACATGAGTTCACGCCAAGCATCATACGCCGAGTTGCGGTCTACACGGCTCCCGCGGCCAACCTCAACCAAGAGAACGTGACCGCGGCCGCGGCCGGGGCGCCTCAGGCATTGGCCCAGCAGCAGGGCGCGGCTAACGGAAACCCGGTTCTGGACCAGGTTGATGGAGAATCGGCATCGGTGACCAGCCGCGCAGCAGACGAGGAGTTGCACGCAAATACGTTCGGATTCCTAGGAAACCGGACACCAGGGGCGGGTCCTTCGAATCTGCGTCACCCGGCCCTATTCGATAATAATCTGATCCTAGATCCCATGGTTCTTGATACGGTTATCACTCCAGAAAACGCAGCAGAACGTGTCAGGGATCTGGATGTGGCTCGTCGTGCGTTGGAACAACAAAGAAGGCAAAGTGGAAGCAGAAAGACAAGGGATGGCTACACGTCAACGCGAGCTGGATGCACTGGAAACCCGGCTCCGAGAGGAAACATCTAGAGTACATCAAAGGCATCAAACCAGATTACCAGCAATGGGTGGGGTTATTAATCCGGCTGCTTTATTTATTACACCTCAGGATCAGCCGATCCCAGTGGTGAACCAGGGAACTGCACCCCAACCGGCAACAGCGGGAGCACATCCGGCAAACGAGAAGGCCGGTATACCCCTACCGCAGACTAGAGTCACAACCGGCAATGAGTTACCACCACCGCCACCGTCACGATTTCGCACACCAGCAGGTCACTACAACAATCCCATGGACAACGTGTATGCAGCAACACTTGCATTGAATCAAATCCCCGTAGGAGAGTCGCCCCATGCAGAGAAGACCCGGCGAGCGATCGATCTGTTGCACACTGCGGTGGCGCAGCAAGCCAATTATCCGGATCATAGAAGTGGAATGCATGGGACGCCATACGCCAGTCAGCAACAAGGGAATATCCAAACAAGTTCAGCACGACGGAGGGAAGAGCAGCAGCAAATGCCGCCTCCTCCCCGCGTTCAGGCAGCATCAGCAGCACAGGCTGTTGTGGATAGTTCCAGGGCTCGGAGGGCCGGGGCCGGGTCTGCAGCGCATGGATTACCTGCAGTACCGCGCCCAGCTGCACCCCCCGCTGGATCACACGTTTCTCGAGCAAGGCCAGCCTCGACCATTCTTGCAGGACCCAAGTGTCTCTCGGACAACATCAGAGCTGAACCTTACCCGGAAAAGTTCAAAGAGCCAGGAAAAGTAGTGAATTACGAACCGACTATGGATCCAGAAACATGGCTAAGTAGTTATGAGATGGCAATGTCAATTCGCAATGCATCCGAGAATCTCCAAGCCAAGTTCATGTACTTGATGATGTCAGAAGGAGCAGCAAAGCTATGGTTCACCAATCTGCCGGAAAGGTCGATCAAGTCATGGGAGGAACTGAAGACCGTGTTTGTCAAGCACTTTCATGGGACGTGCAGAAAATTATTCACTATTGATGATCTAGAGCGATGCGTTCAGAAGAAGGGAGAGTCGGCGCGCAGTTGGGTGCGCCGGGTTATGGAGATACTTCACTCGTCCACAGATATTCAGCCCAAGGATGCACTACAAGCCATGGCAAAAACATGCAAGTATACACCTTTAGTGCAAAAGTTAAGTCGCATGAAATCCAGTCGGAATGCGTCGGAGGTTACGATGGGAGAATTGATGGATGCGTGCAACAAACACGCTGCAACGGATACTACAGAGGAGGAAGTTGATGACAAAAAGGCAAAAGCAAACACAAGTAATAGTGGAAGAACCGGCAATGGATCAGCACCGGGTAATAACGGAAATAGCCAGAACAAGCGTCCGTTTGAAGGAGGCTCCGAGTTTGTCGCTAACACAGAAGCCGGGTCTTCGAGACCCAGGTCAGAAAGGAATTTCAACACTGGAAATCACAATGGAGGACATTATCAAGGGCCTCCAAGGCCAAGCAACAGTTGGGACATCTTTAGAATGGCATGCCCGAAGCACAGCAGGAACGGCAAGCCGGCTAACCACTCCTTGGAGCAGTGCGCCGACTTACAGAGATGGAAGAACGAAGAAGTGAACAGAGCCATGCGAGGTGCGGGTCGGGGAGGAGGACCGGGTCCAGGTGGAAACCTGGGCAACGGCCCACCACCAGCCGGTAACCCGGCAGCCGGGAATCAGGGCAACAATCAAGGGGGGGCTGGAGGTTTCCAGGCCAACCCCAAACAGTTGGGTCAATATCACGTGCATACTACAGGAGGCTCTAACAAGGATAAAAAGATACTGAAGCAAGCGGTCAACTCAGTTTCTTCGGCTGTCCCGAGGTATTTGAGATGGTCAGAACATGATGTAACATGGAGCAGGAGGGATCACCCGGAACGAATAGAGAACCCGGGAGTCTTAACATTGGTGGTTGCACCACAGGTCAATGGGTACGAGCTGAAAAAGGTCCTGATGGATGGAGGAAGCAGCATCAATATCCTGTACTGGGAAACCTTTCTACGCATGGGTCTCAAGGAATCTCAGCTACAAAAGAGTACAACAGTTTTTCATGGGATAGTGCCAGGTCATTCAGCGTGCCCTGAAGGGAAAATCGCATTGGAGGTAGCTTTTGGGGAATCAAAAGACAATTATCGAGTTGATTGGCTTACTTTCGAGGTGGTTAAGTTGCGCAACCCTTATCACGCATTATTCGGAAGGCTGGCTTATGCTAAATTCATGGCAAGGCCGTGTTATGTGTATCTACAGCTGAAAATCCCGGGTCCTAAGCAGACCATTACCATACATGGAAATCGGGATATAGCAGCTGAATGCGATGAAGGAGACGCAGCAATGTCCGAGCAAGCCTGTAGAAAAGAGGAACTCAAGCATTACCGGTCTCAAGCAGACCCGGAGGAAAGAGCCACTTCAAAAAGGCCGAGCATTGAAGGAGATAAAGCAAAACCCAGGGCAGAACAAGATGCTAAGATGGTGGCTTTCATCAAGAATGATTCCTCCAAACAATCTGGCATAGGAGAAGAAATCACACCGCCGTTCACAGCTAGCCGCGTTATGGGAACACCTCACCCGGATTGGCTAACAAACCCGGCACTTGTCATGAAAAAGACCAACAAATGGAGAATGTGCATCGGTCACGTTAGCCCGGGACCGATTCCCAAGAAGAACTAAACAGTGTAACAGGCAGCAGGTTTCAGACGCGCTCTTTTCCTACCCAGGGTACCTAAGGGGACTGGAAGGTTTTTAATGAGGCGGCCTGCTGACCCAAACTTTTTCGTATCAGTAAAAGAGATGGTTATGAAGTCTTATTATGATCTTTGCTTCGATTACAAGTAAGTAGTATTCATTGCTATCAGTACATCAGTATCATCAAGAATGTTGCATATATATATAGGTCTTGGGGGCTGGTTGCTCGAATAGCACAGTCACAAACCCAAAGACCCGGCCTTGATGCCTATGAGTTATAAGGGCCGATTACTCGCAAGACGAGTACGGCTGCAATCTTATAACCGGACAAAGGAGCCAAGTTTTCTTGACTATTCTTACTTAAGCTCGATGTGACTCGCACTAAAGTGGCATGATCTGTTCGCTTACGATTACAATCAGCCGTGTAGCCCAATGGGACTTGCATGACCCTCTTTTTCGTATAGATGTAACAACATGGTATCCACGCGAAAGCCGGCTTACTGTACAAGATAGTCAAAAGGGTCATCTAAACCACAAGTTTATGCAGAGTACAAGGCTAATAGCCGGAAACTCAACGATTATCAAGCATAACTTCAGTACCTACACGTAACGGCTATAGGTTTTCGGCTCGGTAAAAAACAATTTGTTCTCTGAGAAAGGCCACACCCCCCTGACTCGGACTTTGGGTCATGGGGACTGGGGACTTCGAAACAGAAACAAACTACTTGGCTATCGAATCTTGAAAGACCCTAGCATCCGAGTCTTGGGGACTTAAAGAAATGTCCGCTTATCAAAACCCGTGATACTTGGAAAACTGAGTCTCACAAAGGGAACCTAAAAGAGAGTCGGGTATCGAGAATAAGTTCAAGAATAGACAAGTATCAATATTATCAAAAGGCCAGGAAAGGCGCAAGTATATCACGGACTAAAAGTACGTTACAAATTACGATACCAATATCAAGGGTGCACAGGCGCACTATCAAAAGTATACTAGTTTTGAATACAAAGTATCAGGTGATCGAGGTACTATGATGGCATTGCCCTATTCGGCCTCCTGAGTAGGGTCCTCCGGGTCTTGGTCCTGGGTTTACTCCTTAGCTTTCCCGGCGGCATCACCCGGACTCCCCGCATCAGGACGGACAGGCGGAGTGACAGCTGGTGTAGAGGTACTAGTTGGCCCTGATCCTAACTCGGCCTCTCTCTTAGCGGTTTCTTCCTTCTTCCTGGCCAAATCAGCCGCCCATTTCTCCAAAATATCAAAGGGAGGGGGTGCCTCCTCCAGTATGGTTTTGCCTTCAGCATCGTATGAACTCATAATCGTGCCCAGATCCATCTTATCGGCCAAAGCAGTTGCCGAGTGGCGTACCGCGGATTGTATGGACTTGAAGTACTTGGGTACAAACCTGGAGCCATCAGCTTTAAATTCGGGAAACCCGGATATTACCTTTGCCGGGTCAAGCTTAGGAAAATAAGCCTTAGCCAGTGTAAAGGCCCGGGTCATACCAATCCGGCAGGCCGACCGTTTCCATATCTCGATCCATCCAGGCACTGTGGAGCAGGCTTGAATAAGGTTTTCCTCACCCGGGTATACCTCGGTAGGCCACTTCACGGCGTCCAATATAAGCTTTGTACCGGCAAAAAATGTCCGGAGCACAGTCTTCAATGTTTTAGCCTTGGCAACGACATCTTCTTCTGGGGCCGCAAGGTTGGCACCTGCAGTTGAAGCAAAGGAAAACATATCAGTAATCCCGAGTATCATACGATAAAGTAAAGGCACGAAGTCAGTCGGAAGCAAAAACTCACTAAGCAAGATGCGATAAGTATCCGCAATCTGGTCCGATAAATTCTTCAGCGCGGTTTGGGCAGTACTGCACTTCTTCTTGTATTTGGAAACGTCTTTCTTCAAGGTTTCCACGTCAGCATCAAGGGCCTCTCTTCGTTTTACCTCGGCAAGCAGGAGTAGTTCGGTCTTGAGTAAAATCTCATCAGACCGGGTCACCTCCGCCTGTAAGGAACAAAGAGCGAAAGTGTCAGTCGGGTATCACGGCAAGCCGAGTATTGCGTGAAGTACCGAGCACAATTTCAGCAAGTTATGCTCGGAACTTGGGGACTAGGCGTATACTAAGAGATATCAAGTGTTGTTACCTGATGCGCTGCGGCCATGCGCTCTAGGATACTGCTCTCTGAGGCCTTCATGGTGAGGAGAGCGCTCATCAGCTGATCAAAATTATCGTTACCCGAGTTAGAAGACCCGGGGTCGTGGAAACTTGGAGAAGAAGTTTTCTTCTTAGCAGGAGACGGCACCCGGGTCATCCGAATGTCGGAGTCTGGTCCTCCTCGCGCGCCCAAAGTCGCAGCTTTTTCCCTCTCGCTTGCGTGCGAGGCTATTGGATACCCGGCTTCTTGCCTGGCCGGGTCTGTTGGTAACGCCAGGGTTAGCTCATGCATGATATCATAGGAACACGAATTGGACGCAAGGAAATGATATAGAACCTTGAAGACGACCCCTTGGGGTTTTCTCTTAGATCCGACTTTGATTGTCGGTTCTGCTTCATCCTCATTGCTGGCGGACTCCACCTTGCCGTCAGCTTCTTCTTCCTCGTCCTTGTCTTCTTGTTCTGGAAGTTATCAAGGTTACAGTTGGAAAATGAAGAACAGGATACGACGAACTCAAAGGAACTAAGTGAAACTTAGAATGTACCTTCATCCGAGTTAACGGCATCCTCTTTCTCCTTCGGGTTTCCGGAGTTAGGAGGATTGTCAATCTTCCAGAAATCATCATCGGCCTGAAGTGAAGGCATAAGAACAAGGGTTATTAGCTGTACCAAGTGGAAAGGATGAAGTTGAAATCATGGAAACCAGGTCTTTACCGCGGGGGCCGGGTTCTCGCGGGTGAAGGGCTCTAATCCGGCTATATTCCGGATTACCTCCAGCTTCTCTGTCAGAAAGCTTTTGATAGTTTTATTGGTATCACCAGGCGCGAAACTGTTGGTGGAGTACCGGATCGGATCCGTGGTTTGCCCCGAGTATTCGCACATCAATTATGTGCGGATGGAGTTGGGCTGGATACAGAAATTGACCCAAGTTTTCACCAGGTTAAGCCCGATGAGGCCTTGGGCCGAAAGAATGGAGATTTTAGCCAATAAAGGCAGGATTGCTTCCCTGTCCGAGTCAGGGGCAAAGGCGTTGAAGGTCTCGGAGATGTCAAGCAGGCCTTCTGAATAACCCGGCAACTTCTTCTCGCCGGGTGGGGAGGTGTCCCGGCAGTAAAAATACGAAAGTTGCCAGTGCTTGACGTGGGAGTTGAGGGTGAGAGGTGGCATTAGATAATTCTTGCGGCGTTGGATAGTGTCGGGGGGTTACCCCCGAGTAGGGTAAAGGCAAGTGGTAAAAGCAAGGGTCAGAAGAGAAGTTTGGTCGAGTAGCCGCCTACCCGGTAAACTGCTACCCGGTCGACTGCTACTCGGTCTGACGGAAAGATGACCAGAAGAAGGATTCAACCAAGTTCTGTCCATTCGAGTAGAAGAGTTGGCCCGAGTAAAATTGGAGGGAACCTACTCGGGCCAGAAAGTCAAAGGAGCCGTTCTGACACAGGATCCCGCGTATCCTGGATCCGTACTTGGCACTATTCGAACCACTGTTCATTTGGGACCGGCCTGCCTGACGGTGACAGTGTGGAAGCAGGCGGTCGCAGGATAAGGGGGGCCTACTCTGTGTTTGGCACAGTGATACCAGTCTGTCCCCTTGGTTTTGCCCAACGACTTTCCAGATGAAGCCAAGAATAGGAACCAAAGCTGTCAGCGGGAACTCGGAAGAAGGACGATGTGCACACTATGTCGACACTTGTCCATGTTTGGATGTATCCGGCTGGGCACCGTGTATATAAGGTGCCCCGCCGCCTCCTGCGCGAGGATCGCGCACACGTTGAGATCGAACACCAGAAACCTTAAGTTCTTGACCTAGTTCATCACGTAGAGAGGAGAGTGGCTACTCGGTAGCAAGATCCATTGTACTGTGGCTACTCGGAGAGACATCATAATACACAAAGAAAGGCAGGAGTAGGGGTTTTACCTCCTCACGAGGGCCCTGAACCTGGGTAGATCATGTTGTTTGCAGTGCCTTGTTCTTACCTCACGCGGCTACTCGTCGCGTGATCCCTCCCCGAATACCTCCAGCGTCCATCGTCCCCACATCTTTAGCCATCCTATGGCATCTGCCGTGACACCACCACGACAGTTGGCGCCCACCGTGGGGCAACCAGCGGCGCTGGCTGGAGTTTCTGTTCGGACGGGATCTTCTTCAGCGGAGCGCGTGGTCTGTGGCCTTGTCCACAGATTCGGCTCTTTCGACTTCGTCACCGACAACGCGGGCGACTTCGCCGGCAAGGGCATGCCGGAGGGCGGCACGGTGATCTCCTTCGGCTCGCACCTCGTCTACGTCGCCACTGCCGTCGTTGACAAGTTTCCAGAGGAGGTGCTGGTCGCAGCAGATCCTCCTGCCGTCATCGCTGCTCGCGGAAGGCCTACGCGCTTTTCCGCGAACAGCGTTGAGGTGATGGTGGCTGGCCTGGCTGCGGACGCCGGCAAGAGTGTTGCTGACGCTACGGTCATCATCGACGATCCTCCAGGCCCGAGTGCTGCCGGGAAGCAGCACAAGCCCTAGGAGAAGGAGAGCAACCGCATCCCTCTCTCCACTACTCCGACCATCCCTGCGTCCGCGGGAAGAACTGGCCTGGTGCCTTCCACCGACCTCGAGCTCTTGAGCATGAAGGAGCAGCTCGAACAGCAACGCCAGGAGATTCTTGCCGAGCAGGCGGAGTTGGATAGGATTAGGCTAGAGCTTAGCCTAGATCAGATCGAGTACAACAAGGCTCACGGCTTTACGCCAGTCGCTAGGCGAGCTGGCAAAGTAGGTGCTACTCGGCGCAACTTAGGCGCCGAGATGGCGACAGTTGGAGAGGTGCCTAGTCAGTCTGCCACCGCAAACACTTCCAACAGGCCTAGGTATAGCACACCCGCAAAGACACTTAGAGCTGCAGAGGCCGTAGCCGCCGAGTTGCCTCGTCTTGATGGCGATGCGCGCATTAGGCAGCAAGAACGGCTCAATGAGTTGGTGTTGGAGGCTGCAAGGAAGAATGTGGAATTCCGGAAGGCAAACCCGGGTGCTGGCGGCTCGCAGGTGGTGCACTCGCATGCGGCTAGATCTATGGATCAGGCCTCATCTCCGCACCCCAGTCGCGAGAAGGACCGCAGTCGCACCTCGGGTGGAAACAGGCAACTGCAGGTGTACGACCCGACTGACGCCGCGAAACAGTTAGCTGTGCCGCGTCAGTCCGGCCAGAAACACAACTCTGCTGGAGCAGGCTTTCAAGCCCATAAAGCTCAAAGCCAGACGCGAGGAGGAGATCATCCAGGTCCTTCTCGGCAGCAGGCGGCTCAGCCCACTCGGCAGAGGCCTCGCCAGGCAGCTGTTGCTCAGCCGCGTGCGGTTGACCGAGTAGCCAACCTGGCGGAGCAGCCTGTGGCCATGGAGGAGGACAGATACGATGACGGCAACGCGGCTATGGGGCTAGCCGGATATGACATCCTGGACCGAGTAGGAGACCGCGTGTTGGAGCCTGCAGATGTTCGGTACAAGCTGGATCGGATCAACCTGTCTGCGCGGCTAGAGAACACGGGGCCTCCCGGTCCTGCGTGTTTTGGCCCGCGCATCATGAACGAGCCTTCCGTGAAGAATTTCCAGGTCGCCAGGGGCACCAAGAACTACAACGGCAGCACCACGCCAGAAGACTGGCTCAACGACTACGTCACTGCGGTTCACATCGCGAGTGGCAACAGAAGGTGGGCTGTGCGCTATGTGCCGCAGATGCTAGAGGGTCCAGCTCGCACTTGGCTCAATGGTTTGCCCAAGGGCAGCATTAACTGCTGGCTGGACTTCTCGGAGGCGTTCATCAGCAACTTCACCAGCACGTACAAGAGACCGAATAAGCCACAGCAGCTGTCAGCCTGCAGGCAGCGAGAAGACGAGACAGACCGCGAGTATCTTACTCGGTGGAGCACATTGAGGAACACTTGTGAGGGTGTGAATGAGGCGCAGGCCATCACTTGGTTTGCGCAAGGGTGCAAGCACGGCAGCATGTTGTGGCAGAGGTTGCAGAGGGAGATGCCAAACACTCTGGCGGAGACCATCAAGATAGCGGACCAGTACGCGCTTTGGTGATCCTACTCAGCCACTGATAGACTCCCCCGAGCCGAGAATAAATTTCAGCAGCAAGCGCAACGAGTTCCGCAATAAGCGCAGGGGTGACCGAATAGATACTCGGTATGACCCTGAGGAAGTGAATGCTGTGGGAATTGTTGCCGGGAGCAGCCAACGGCAAAAACCTGCTGGAGCCCAATACGGGCGCAACCAGAACCAGGGCCAAGGCAACAAGAAGCCATACCGAGCTCCTCAGTCGGGTAGCGGCAACTCGGAGCCAGCTAAGAAGCTTGTCTTTGATGACATGAAGGAGGGCCCGTGCAGTTTCCACACCCATCACCCTTCAAGGCCGGCAAACCACACTACTCGGCAGTGCGAATGGTGGGATCTGATCAGGAATGAGGGCTTGCCTCCTCCTCCCCTGCCAGCCGCGAATGCTCCTGTTCAGCCTGCTCGTGCACCCGCAGCTCGGCCTCCCGTCTTCCCGAGAAGAGAGAATGTGAACCAAGTGGCTTTAGGAGCCAACCGTAACTTCAACAACGAGCGTTACCGCAACAACAACAACCGCAACTTCAACAACAGAGGCAACAACAACAACTTCCAAGGCAACAACAATGGCAACAATGATGATGGGGGCCGCAACCAGTACCAAGAACACCACGAGAGCTACATGATATTCATATCTGATCCTGTCGACAAGCAATCACAGCACAGGCGTGCCATGGAGGTCAATGCCGTGATCCCTGCTGTTCCTCACTACATGCATTGGTGCAATGTAGAGATCACGTGGTCCCGAGCTGATCATCCCAAGGTGATGCCCAACCCGGGTAGCTATGCTTTGGTGCTGGATCCTACCTTCCTGGGGCCCGAGAAGAATGTGAAGTTCAGCAAGGTGCTAATCGACAACGGCAGCAGCATCAACATCGTGTACAAGGACACACTCGAGAAGCTTGGGATGGGCGAGAACATGCTGCCACCTAGCAAGACCACCTTCCATGGCATTGTGCCGGGGATTTCTTGTTCTCCGATGGGCAGAGTCTGGATAGATGTGCTATTCGGTACCCGGGAGAATTGCCGCACAGAGAGGATGCAGTTGGAAGTGGTTGACCATCAGAGCCCATATCATGCTCTACTCGGTAGGACTGCTTTGAGCAAGTTCATGGCCTCCACTCACACTGCCTACTTGAAGATGAAGATCCCTGGTCCCAATGGCGTGATCACTATTGCCGGCGACTACAAGAAGTCCATGGAATGTGCCTCTGCTAGCTCTAAGCTGGCGGAATCGATGGTGATTGAGGCCGAGAAGAAGAAGATATATGAGGTGGTGGCCATGGCGCAGTCCGCACAAGCTAGTGCACAGGGTGTGCCGAGTACCCAGCACAGTACCGCCTTCCAGGCTTCCAAGGAGACAAAGAAGGTCTAGGTAGACCCCGAGTTCCCCGACCGAGTAGCCATCATTGGCTCCGGGTTGTCGGAGAAATAGGAAGGCGAGCTCATCCACTTCCTCCGTGAGAATCGGGACGTGTTTGCCTGGTCCAATGAAGATCTGCCAGGTGTCCCGAGGGAGTTGGTTGAGCACTCTTTGCATGTGCGTCCAGACGCCAAACCGGTGAAGCAAGCTATGCGCCGTTTCGGAGATGAGAGGAGGAAGGCTATCGGTGATCAGATCACCAAGTTGCTGATAAGCAAGTTCATCGTGGAAGTACTGCACCCGGATTGGCTAGCCAACCCGGTCATGGTCGAGAAGAAGAAGGAGGATCCCAAGGCTGCCACCGCATGGCGCATGTGCGTCGACTACACCGACCTGAATAAGGCCTGCCCCAAGGATCCTTTTCCGCTACCTCGCATCGATCAGGTTATCGATTCCACTGCTGGTTGTGAGCTTTTGTCTTTCATTGATGCCTACTCGGGTTTTCATCAGATAGCTCTCAACCCTACTGATCAAATAAATACTGCTTTTATTACCCCGTACGGGGCTTATTGCTATTGTGTCATGTGTTTTGGCTTCAGGAATGCGGGTGCAACCTATCAGAGATGCATGCAGAAATGCTTGCATGATCAGCTCGGCAAGAATGTGCAGGTGTACGTAGATGACATTTTCATCAAAACGAATAAAACACATACTCTGCTTGCCGACCTTGAGGAAACCTTTGCTAACCTACGCAAGTACAAAATGAAGCTGAATCCGAGTAAGTGCACCTTTGGTGTACCGGCTGGAAAGCTACTCGGTTTTCTAGTTTCTAGTCGGGGCATTGAGGCCAATCCTTCAAAGATAAAAGCTATTGAGAGCATGTCTTTGCCAAGATCCTTGAAGGATGTGCAAAAGTTTACTGGTTGTTTGGCATCTCTGAGCCGGTTCCTTGGCCGAATGGGCGAGAAGGCCCTGCCTCTCTACCAGTTGATGAAGAAGAGTGATAAGTTTGTCTGGACACCGCAAGCAGACGTGGCATTCAACGAGCTGAAGGCAATGCTGGGTAGCGCTCCCATCTTGGCTAGTCCGCTACCCAAGGAGCCTATGCTGCTGTATATTGCTGCTACTAACCGAGTAGTCAGCGTGGTGATTGTGGTGGAGCGAGAAGAAGAAGGCAAAAGTGTGCAGCGCCCCGTGTACTACCTCAGCGAAGTGCTGTCGTGCTCCAAGCAGAACTACCCGCACTATCAGAAGATGACCTATGGTGTGTACCTGGGCGCCAAGAAGTTGAAGCATTATTTCCAGGAGCATCCCATCACTGTGGTGAGCTCTGCTCCCATCTCGGACATTATGGGCAACAAGGAGGCGAGTGGAAGAGTAGCCAAGTGGGCGATTGAGCTAGCCGCGTACGCTCCTGCGTATGCGAGAAGAGAAGCTATCAAGTCTCAGATTCTGGCGGAGTTTCTGGTGGACTAGGCCGAGGTGCAGTTAGAACCTCCTGCTCCAGTCTCCAACTATTGGAAGATGCACTTTGATGGCTCCAAGGTGAAGGAAGGGCTTGGCGCTGGCGTAGTGCTTACGTCACCCAAGCGAGATCAGCTCAAGTACGTGCTGCAGATACACTTCAAGGCATCGAACAATGTTGCCGAGTACGAAGCCGTGGTGCACGGCTTGCGAGTAGCCAAGGAGGTTGGAGTGCAACGTATCATATGCTATGGTGACTCTGATCTGGTGGTGCAGCAAGTTTCTGGCACTTGGGATGCTTTAGATGCCAACATGGCATCGTATCGCTTCTTGGTGCAGTCAATGACTGGATTCTTCGAAGGCTGCGAGTTCCAGCATATCCACCGAGCAGAGAATGAAGAAGCTGACGAGCTGTCCAAGTTGGGGTCTTCTCGGCAATACATCCCGGCGGGAATTGCCTTGGAGCATTTAAGAAAGCCATCTATCAAGCCATTTCCCAACTCGGAGTCTATTTTTGTTCCTTCTCTGCCAAGCGAGGAAGCTGAGCCCATGGAAATCGACTGGGAGAGTGCAACACAGAACCCGGGGACTGTCGTTCCCTACTCGGGGACTGTCGTTCCCTACTCGGGGACTGCCATTCCTTACTCGGGGACTGCCATTCCTTACTCGGGGACTGTCCCTCTCGATCCTGAGTCCGTCGCATTCATTGAGGAAGTTCTTGCAAACCGATCTGGGCTTCAGAGAAGTGCTCCTAACCCTCCAGAGCAGCAAGAGGTACCCGTTCCAATGGAAGTGGACAAACCAGTGTTTCCTACGCGGGAGACACCGAGTTGGGCTATGCCCATATTATCCTTTCTAAAGGACGGTACTCTGCCAGAAGACGAAGTTGCTGCAAGACAGATTCAGAGAAGATCCAAGGGATACACCATATTCCGAGATGAGCTGCACAAGAGAAGTGCCACTGGTGTGCTGCAACGCTGCGTGTCACCCGAAGAAGGAGAAGAAATTCTGGTGGAGATACACCAAGGAGAATGTGGGCATCATGCCTCTTCTCGGGCGTTAGTCAAGAAGGCTTTTCGGCATGGCTTCTATTGGCTCACTGCCTTGAAGCAAGCTGAAGACATCGTGAGGAAGTGCAACGGCTGCCAGATGTTTGCAAGTAAGATTCACATGCCTGCTTCCGAGTTGAAAACCATTCCCATTACTTGGCCATTTGTTGTTTGGTGCTTGGATATGGTTGGTCCCTTCAAGCCGGCTAGAGGCAACATGACTCACATCTTGGTCATGGTGGACAAGTTCACCAAGTGGATAGAGGTAAAGCCTATTCGGAAGTGTGATGGAGCCACAGCTGTGAGTTTCTTGAAGGATGTGATCCTGAGATACGGCTACCCGCATAGCATCATCACGGACAATGGCACTAACTTTGCTGAGGGAGCAATGGTGCGGTTCTGCAGAGACAAGCATATCCGACTAGACGTTGCGTCAGTCGCGCATCCGGCCTCAAATGGGCAAGTTGAAAGGGCAAATGGCATGGTGCTAGCAGGCATAAAGCCAAGGCTGATTGAGCCGCTGCTGAAAACACCTGGGTGTTGGCTAGACGAGTTGCCAGCGGTGTTGTGGAGTCTAAGGACTACCCCTAACCGGTCAACCGGCTACACTCCATTCTTCCTTGTATACGGGGCTGAGGCCGTATTGCCAATAGACTTAGAGCATGACTCCCCCCGAGTAACCCTCTACACTGAGGTGGAGGCGAGAGAAGCTCGAGAAGACGACGTTGACCTTCTTGAAGAAGCAAGAGAGCTGACTCTGTCACGTTCGGCTATCTACCAGCAAAACCTGCGGCGCTATCATAGCCGAAAGGTGAACCCAAGGGTTTTCCGAGAAGGAGACATGGTCCTTAGGCTCGTGCAGCGCACAGCCGGGATGCACAAGCTCTCTCCTCCGTGGGAAGGGCCCTTCATTGTGAGCAAGGCTTTGCACAATGATGCATATTATCTAGTCGACGTACAGCCATCCCAGAAGAACAGGGTAGACAAAGCTGGAGAGGAATCCAAGCGTCCCTGGAATGTAGCTCTACTCCGTCGCTTTAATTCGTGAGCAAAAATGTGTATGTATCCTGAATTCTACCTTGCAATCTGAAATTGAACTCGGGGACTGCCCTCGTCCAAATTGCTCTAAGTGTTTCTACTCGGTTTTATTATTTGTCTACTCGGTTGCTCTGCTTCAAAGTTCCTAAGTACATTGAGTAATGTGTTTAAACCTACATGCCAACTCTTCGACTCTGCTGCTGTCCGAAACCCGGCTTCATGGCAAGCAAGAGAACAAGCACAAGGTAAATGAGCACAAGAAAAATTGCTAAGAAAAGGAAGAGTGCAGGAACCGAGTAGGATGTCGTTTACTGCTGTTACTTGTACTTTCTTTTCGGCTAAGTGGTGGGCTGCGTTACTATGATTGTTTTCTAGGTGGCTAAGTATTTGCAACTCTGTCTTTGGACTCTTGTGTCTCGAATACCAATAAAGCGGTAAACTGTGGGTAGAGCTGAGACGAAAAGAAAGAGCGAATAAGAAATGCTACTCGGGGACTCGCATGGAAACGCAACCCGGCATCGAGCTAGCGTTGCTCAAAATTGACTAACTTGGAAATAAACAAGTGTGAATAAAAACTGAGTAGCAAGCAAAGCCTAAATAGTCTGATACATTTGCTCCCGGCATCCCGGGGATCTGATAAGTATTCGAGTAAAAAGTTTGCAGATAAAATCAGGTTGAGGAAGCGATGTTGTCGGTGCTGGCCTTGGCTGCTTCGTCTTCTGCGGTGGTCTTGGTCGCCTCCTCCTCCGAGATGGCAGCAACTGTCCTCGCGGCTTCCTCTTCGGCGCTGGCGTTGGTCGCATCCGCCTCCGACTGGACGGTGGCGGACTGCTCCATCTCGACAACGCGCTCGGTGGCTACCTGGTCAGAAGTGGCCGTGGCCACCGAGATCGCCCCTGCTGCAGAAGAGGAGCCAGAAGCTTGGACGTGGATGTGCACCGTGTCGTCGAGAGCGGCTCCTGACGAGGTGCCGAATTCGAGGGCGGCGGTGTCGATCTCCTCGCACTCCTCGTCAATACTCGCGACGGCGACACCCTTCCCCTTCCCGGCCTTGCCACCAGGTGAATCGAAGAAGCCCAAGTCAGAGTCTGTCTCTGCATCATCGTCTTCCTCCTCGGCCTCCTCCATCTCGGTGTCGGGCTCGGTGAGGCACTCGATGAAGGTTGCAGTATCGGCGTATTCCGCAACCTCATGCGCAATCAGCTTGCGCATGGCCACGCAGCTGGAGTCCGTCTCCCACTTGGAATTGTCGCGCTTCCCGCGGATGATCTGCATATTTAGGTTCTCATACCAGGAAGCGACGCAGAGCAGCATCAGATCAGCACCCGCCCGAGCTCCCGAGGCGCGCCACTTCTTCAATTCGACCTTCACATTCTGCAGCTTGAAAGCAAGGCCCCGAATAGTGGTTGGCGCAGGATCTTGGGGCCAGAAGAGCTCGTGGAGCTGGAAACCGGTGCGCACCAGGTCAGTACCAACGCCGGCTAGGCGTTCGAACTGCCCTCGCATCACCAGCATGCTGTCCTCAATCTCGGCTCTGGTGTCTGCGGCCTCGCCCTTCTCAATGCGAGCTGCTTGGGCCTTGGCCAAAGCAGGCGCGCAAGAGGACACAATGTCAGGAAAGATTTCTGCAAAAACAAATAAGGAGTTCAGAAACAAAATCAGAGAAGAGATAGAACCGAGAAGAAGAGATGCAAAAAGGAGAAAACTTACGATTCAACTCGTGGCGCAGTTCCTGCAGCTGGGTCTTCCAGGATTCTTCATTGGATATATGCCTCTCTTGGATCTGGCGCAGAGTATCCATTTGAGCAAAAAGCCCAGCATTGGACTTCTTCAGCGTCTCGCATTCCTGCTCAAGGGCCCTCACCTTGGCTCTGGCTGTTGCTTCGTTCTTCTCCTTCTCGTCTGCCAAAGCCTTCTTCTCGGCGGCAATGTCGACGGCATCCTGAAGTGCTGCGCGTAGCCGGATTTGGAGGTCCTCCATCTCGGTGGCATGTTGGCTCTGCAGGGCGGCAGATTGGCTAACCAGTTGCACCTCCACCTCAGCGGGTTTGAGGCAGTCTTGATGCTCCTCGGAGAATTTCTTGTGATCTTCTGCGAAGAGCCAAACAAGGTTAGCAGAGAAGCGGAGAAGCAAAAGAAACAAAAATCAGGCCGAGTAGACGACAACTCACCTTCAAGTTTCTTGATGGTGGCCTCGCCACTCTCCACAAACGCGCGGAAGTTCTGATGCTCCTCAGGCAGCGCTTTCAGTTTCCCTGCAGAGTAGGAATGGTTAGCGCAAAAAAGCAGAAGCGGGCGTAAACAAAAAATGCAAGAACCGCGTAGCTAGAAGCTTACCTTCCACTTCAGACAGCCTCATGGTGCTGTTCATTACTTCCTTGTCGGCTGCCTCAGCAGCTACCTTCTCCTTCTCGAGAGCAGCAATCCGCCTCTTGGCGATAGCGTGGTTCCAGAGAAGCTGGCGATGCAGGATGGTACGCTTCAAGACGCTATCCTGAGAAGCGAAACGAAAACAAGTTAGACAAAAAGTGAAGATTCAACCCGAGAAGGCGGCTACTCGGGAGAGCATCCGGCTACTCGGCCAGAATCTCGGGGACTGGGTGATGGTAAAGGAAAATGAAGACGGGTAGGAGAGAAGAAAAATGCAACTCGGAAAGGACAAGTTAAGACTTACCGCATAAGCCTGCTCGAGATCCTCGGCGTTCTTGCGATGCAGAAACATCTTTGCAGCAAGAGTGGCAGTGTCGGTGGAGACGGTCATGGGTTTGTAACCCAAGTCCACCTTGTTCCAATCAATGCGCATATGGTCAATATCGCCCAGCCCGAGGCCATTCCATTTGGGTGTGCCGAGAACCTTGCTGTCCCACTTGGCATCAATGAAGCCAATCGTGTCGAGTACCTGCTCAAGGATCTGAGACGTTATCGTCTGGTCCTGAACTCCGCGAGAAGCAATGGAGATGGACTTGTCTTGGTTTGGAGCCGGGAGCGCGGAGTTCGCTGCCACGGCTTTCCTTCCCTTCTGAAGAGCAAGTTTCTTATCCTTAGGGGTAAAGCCAATCTGGCGTTGTTGGCTAACCTGCACCATGTAGTCCGGGAAGCGGGGCTGAGCAGCGGCAGCGGCGGCGGCAGCAGTCGCAGCAGCAACCGCGCTGGGATCGCGGATCACCAACTGACCGGACTGGCCAGTCGATGATGGCGGCGGCATCAACGTGGAAGCCTGCTTCATCGCCTTCTCCTTCTGAGCAGTTGGCTTCTCGCTCTTCTTCTTCTCGGCTGGCTTCTTCTTCTCGGCCTTCGCCTTCTCGGTGGCTGTCTTCTCGGCTGCCTCTCTCTCTGCGGTATCTTGGGCGCTCTTCCTTGTATTCGGCCTAGCCGGAGGGCTGGCTGCAGCTTTAGTTTGCTGTGCAGAGGAGGAGTCTGGCGGGGCGCTGCCTTGGTCAGTTGGCGGCGCCAGGGGCGTGCTATCCGGTGCGCCATCTGGCTGGGCGCTACTTTGCGCGGCATCTGGCTGCGCACCGCTTAGCGGGTACTACTCGGTCATAACTACGTCTTCTACCCGCTGCTCGGCAGCGGGATTTGCTTGTTCGGCAGCCCCTGTGGCTGGCTGCTCCTGTTCAACTTCTGGCCGCTCAAGGGCGGCGTCATCCTGCATCTCCTGGTCGTGAGTCTCCTCGGCGGTGTTGGCCGGAGGAGAAGGGGGTCTCTCCTGATGAGCAGCATCCTGTGCTGCTGATTCCGCACGGGATTGCTGCTCCAACTCTGCGTCTTGAGCATCAGTGGTCTGTGCTTGAGCGTTAGCAGCATTGGCCTCGTTGGCCTCGTCGCCATCGAGGACGATAACCTGGGCAGCTTGCTTCTCGGCCTGGTCGGGCGCGAAAGCAGCGTTTGCATCTAAGGGAGGTCTGTACAGAAAGGGAAATTCAGAAATCAGAAAAGGATTGAGAGAAACAGCATAGTACAAGGTTGGGAGTTAACCGAGAAGGGACTTACGCTTTGGTGGAAGGGATTGTACGTCTTGATCTCTTCACGACCGTCTTGGTCGTCTTCTTCTTCTCAGCTGGCTTCTTCTTCTTGGCGGGGGGCTCTTGGGCGCCACTACCTGTTCGCTTGCGAGTAGCAGGAGCAGCGACGGATAGAGGATTGACCTCAATGGCTCCCTCATTCTCGTTCTCGTTCTCGTCCTCATCTTCATCAACCTCGTCTGTGAATTCAAGAAAGAAGAGAAGCAGATCAGAAACAACAGGCAATAAGTTAGCGCTCCCCGCGAGCAAACAGAAGAAATTCAATTACCTGCATCTTCTTCCTCGGACCAGTCGCGAAGAGACGAGTCTACGCGGTGCCTCTCCATCGTGGGGGAATGAGGGAGGTTGATCTGGTCTGCGGTCTCGAAAGAGGCCTCATCGTCCTCCTCTCGGTCAGCGAACCAATTGCCCTCGAAGCGCTCACAGCTCTCAACAAGCTGGCGCTCAAGGACCTGAAGAGCAGAGAAGTATCACAAGTTAGCCGAGTAGCAGGAAGGTATTCTACCCGGATAGGCGTGCAAGCACAAAGCACACTAAGCCTAGACAAGCTTACTGAATATCCTACTCGGAAAGGCGTGCACACATCGAGCATACTAAGCCTAAGAGTTGTTCCCGAGTAGGCTGCCCGACAAGGCGTGCAGGCACAAAGCACACTAAGCCTAGGCGATTCCACTAAGTACTCTACTCGGTACAGAATACAGTTGCTAGTCGCAGCAAGAAGAGGAAGCTATCTACTCGGAGTGCGTATACAGAAAGCAGAGTAAGGAGAACGTACCCGCGGAATCGGCTTCGTACGGCTGAATGGGACGAAACCATACTGCCAATTGTCGCTGAGGCCCGTTGTCAGGATGGCCCTTGCGTGCGCGGGGACGTCCGCGTTGCTGAGCTCGATGGTGGTCGTTCGAGTGCAGTCGCGGGGGCCTCCATGTAGCACATCAGGTGGCAGCGGTCCTGCAGAGGCAGCACGCGATTCTTGATCCAGCACGCCACTGGATCATCGCTCTTGAGGCCCTGGTCGATTAGAACACCGAGCCGCTCCTCCATCTCCATCGAGTTGCGATCGTTGGAGGGCTTCGTCTTCCAATTCTGCCCGGTTGGAGCACGATTGCTCCACGCGGGCAGATTGATTCGGTCAGTTACCTTTCCTCCTTCCGTGGCGGGGATGTTCTTGACGTAGAGGAAGGTCTTCTGCCACATACGGACGGAATCCAAACCCTTGATGCGCGGGTGATTGGTTCCCGTCCGTTGCACCATCATGGCGCTGCCGGTGTCGGTTGCGTGGCTGCCGGCGGCCGCGCCATCCTTCTTCCCGGTGCTCTACTGGAGGAGATGGAAATATTTTAGCCAGGTGTCCGTCGTGGGATGGATACCGAGGCAGGTCTCGCACACCACGGCGTGGTAAGCGAGGAAGACGATGGCATTTGGTGGGAGGTGATGCATCTGGAGACCAAAGTGATCCAGGAAGCGGCGGAGGAAGTCGGAGGCCGGCAGGCCGAATCCGCGCTCAAAGTGATCAAGGAAGACGACGTGCTCGCCCTCCCGCGGGGTTGGCACCATCTCGCCCTCGGACGGCCGGCACTGAACACCAGGAGGAACCCTCCGAGTGTTCACGAGCCAGGAACAGTCCTCGGCGGTGACGTGCGAACCAGCCCAGCCGGCGCGAGACATGATCACGAGAAGGAAAGTGGGTGGAGTTGGAAAGATTTTGCTGGATGGATTGAGTCCGCGGCAGCGCAGATAGTTGCGCGGCGGCGGAGAGCTCGGAGGCGGAGAGAAAACAGAGAGACGAAAGAGGAAAAGTGCGAAGAAAGGAGAAGGGGAAGTTACCGGCGGGGGTATTTATATCCTCTCCGCGGTTTACCGTTACCATCGGGGGAGTGCGATCGATCGTGGCGTGTGGTGGGGTCTGTGGCCGGCTGGAAACGCACACAAGCGCGAGACGCGCTGGTGGGCCCACTACCTGGAAACTGGGCGCGTGGCACGTCGTGTCCTGGGCAACGAGACGACGGGGGCGCGGATTCTTGACACGTGTCTAATCGCAGCACGGAGGGCCGGATTGTACTCTGTGCTGCAGAGACTCGATTTGAGAAAATTCTCTAAGTCTTTCTACTCGGCTGCAGAGTAGAAAGCGGCTGCTACTCGGAAGAGAGGAAGGTCAAGGTACTTTCCAGGGAACTACTCGGAGGTTTCACTCGGCATCTTGAAGTTCAAGGGCTATGTTGCAAAGATTGGTTTTAAGCTGGCAGAGCCTAGTGAACGAGTTCGCAAGACTCTACCAGCTTCGGGGACTAATGTCGGGTGGTTACCCCCGAGTAGGGTAAAGGCAAGTGGTAAAAGCAAGGGTCAGAAGAGAAGTTTGGTCGAGTAGCCGCCTACCCGGTAAACTGCTACCCGGGCGACTGCTACTCGGTCTGACGGAAAGATGACCAGAAGAAGGATTCAACCAAGTTCTGTCCATTCGAGTAGAAGAGTTGGCCCGAGTAAAATTGGCGGGAACCTACTCGGGCCAGAAAGTCAAAGGAGCCGTTCTGACACAGGATCCCGCGTATCCTGGATCCGTACTTGGCACTATTCGAACCACTGTTCATCTGGGACCGGCCTGCCTGACGGTGACAGTGTGGAAGCAGGCGGTCGCAGGATAAGGGGGGCCTACTCTGTGTTTGGCACAGTGATACCAGTATGTCCCCTTGGTTTTGCCCAACGACTTTCCAGATGAAGCCAAGATTAGGAACCAAAGCTGTCAGCGGGAACTCGGAAGAAGGACGATGTGCACACTATGTCGACACTTGTCCATGTTTGGACGTATCCGGCTGGGCACCGTGTATATAAGGTGCCCCGCCGCCTCCTGCGCGAGGATCGCGCACACGTTGAGATCGAACACCAGAAACCCTAAGTTCTTGACCTAGTTCATCACGTAGAGAGGAGAGTGGCTACTCGGTAGCAAGATCCATTGTACTATGGCTACTCGGAGAGACATCATAATACACAAAGAAAGGCAGGAGTAGGGGTTTTACCTCCTCACGAGGGCCCTGAACCTGGGTAGATCACGTTGTTTGCAGTGCCTTGTTCTTACCTCACGCGGCTACTCGTCGCGTGATCCCTCCCCGAATACCTCCAGCGTCCATCGTCCCCACATCTTTAGCCATCCTATGGCATCTGCCGTGACACCACCACGACAGATAGAAACCCCGCCGCAAGCAAGAAGTGCACCGTCACCGCTTTCGCGGCAGTTTGCACTGGAAAAGTTCAACGAAAAGAGCCAAACTTGGCGGAGTGCACAAGTATGACTCGGAGAGAACGATGAAGTGAGAGATATTTAACATAGAGTTAGGCCCTATGTCAAATATGCGAAGGCCGTAGTGGCTCAAAACATCACGGAAGAAAGGGTGACCCGGAGGACGGAAGCCCCGGGTCACGTGTTCCACAAAGCATATTACCTCGTTTTCTGCTGGAGTAGGCCGAGTCTCGTTACCCGGCACCCTCCAGTGAATATTTTCTTGAGGGGGAAGAACCCCTAACTCGATCAATTCTTCTAACTTGGCCTTTGTGACCGAAGATGGCGCCCAGTTCGCGGATATGGAGTTCGTAGTCTTGGCCTTGGTCGGCTGCTTCCCCTGCTTCTTGGGCGCCATGGGGTAAACCTGTAAAGCACCAGGTAGAAGAACATGAGGAATAAGACTCGGAAACTGTCAGTTGGCCGAGTATTGATGAGCGGTATCAAGACAACATGGAAGCTAAATATTATCCGGGTATCATTTTGCGGAGCAAGGTACAAATTATCCGGGTATCATGCATTGTTATAAAAATTATGGAGGTTTATGTATCGATAAGCGTCTAGGGATGATGAATGGTTGCCCGTGCATCTATCGCGAGCAAAAGAACCGGAAAAGGAGGATTTTCCGGGTGACAGGAACAAGGGCGGAAAATTTGGGCGGCCCGAGCCCAGATTGGAAATTCCATTTCTAGATTTGTGGCGAAATTAATGATTACAGGTAGTAGGAGAGCGAACTGAAGTCTATATCTTATCTATTGGGTGAGCTAGAACGAATACTAGCAACCTAATTCGGCGTGACCCGAGAAATCACCGGCCGGTCGATTTAGATCTAATCTGAGGTGAAATCAAGAAATTGCAAGGGCAAATTAATGGATACAAGAGACTTACTGGAGGAGATTGAAGTGAAGCTTTGCGGAGGCAAATGGCGCAAGCCTGGTGTCCCTTCGCGATTCCTGGCGGGCAGGTCGGAGGTCTGGCGGCGGATCTTGGTGGCGGGGCGGAACACGCTGTGGCGGAGCGCAGCCGGCGACAGATGGGTTCCGGTGATGCGCGCGAGGTTTCCGTAATGGCGCTCTGCGGGCTTGAGCACGGAGGAAGGAATGAAGAGGAATGGGGGAAAGTGAGCCGTTGGGGTTAGGGTTACCCCTAAGGGCCTATTTATAATGGCACGGGTGGAAAAACTCAGTCCAACGGGCGGGACCCGGAAATTACGGGGTAACGGCTATCTGTTTGAAGTTGGCGAGATATGCTTCAAGTACTGAGCAAGAGATCCGGACGAAAAAGAGAAGGGGATCCTCTCCGTGGTATCAGGATCAATTATCGAGCAAAGTATAGAGTTTTGGCATTTTTATCAAAGCTTAGACCGGGAAAGTTAAGCGAAGTATCTGGAGAAAAAGCCGGGTTACTATATGGCTAACATGGAGTTAGGCCTAGTTATATATCAAAGCCCCTTAACCCGGCCTTCATATACTTGCGCGTTTGATATTTTTGCAGGGAATAGCCAGTGCTTCAAGGAAGGATCCGCGAAGCCCAAGCTATTATGGGGACTACTGATGGAGGGACAATAACCCGGTAGGCCAACTCCAAGGTGTAACCCGGCCCAAGGGACACGACGCGGGATCCGGCTAAGGATAACGAAACTTCTGGAAGGCCCAAAGTTTGTAGGCCTCGTAACCCGGATTGTGGGTTGCGGTAAGGAAAGCTAGGGTTGGTAAGCGGTGTCCGGGTAGGATTCAGGCTGCGCCTTGGAGGGCAAGCCAGGGGGTACGGGTGCTTTATAAACCGACCCCTAGGTCTAGTTTACCGGAATCCAAGTCCTAGCAATATCGCCTGATATCGAGTATCCAATGTAATACGAGAGTTGAGTTATTATCTTGCGATCGGAGACTCGGCGACTAGATTGCCGGCTACCAGATCGGTTGTCACCATGTTTTCCTCTGAGCTAAACCCTCTCCCAAACGCCTGTGTCATCTTGCCCCAACATAAGTTACCCCCCGGTAACGTCTGCCGTGATTATCCCACGACAAAGAGGTTCTTCTCGTCCTTGATGCCCACTCCTCCACCAGCTAGCGGCTGCGGTTGGAAGAGCGGACTTGGGCAGGACGGGTGCACTCTTGTTGGCTTACCTCTAACTAGCTGCAGCTAAATGTTGTTAATATCTGTGCATAGTTTGATAATGCTGAAGGTATTGTTGTAGCCTAATTCTCTCTTTATGTGTACTAGGATTCATGATCTATTGCTAGGCAGCCATTTCGATGGTAATTGCATTTCAATAGCCATGAGTGAAATCTGTTGTACTATAGTTGATGGGTATTTCAATTTCATACCCCCATATGTTGTATCATTGTACATTCTTCGTCGCTGAGCTAGTCAAAGAAGACGTGTGCTTGATATCTCGTTGCTTAGGGTTATGTTTTGGGGTTTCTTAAATGTACTGGTGTCTCTCAAGTAATTAGCTGCTACTGTTGATAACTCTGTATTTTTCTTATCCTGTGAACTATGAAATAGGTAAATCAATAAAACCAATCTATGGGAAGAAGCATAACTATATAGTGATTTATAATCTTATAGTTGTCTTGAAACATACCACTAGAACACCTAGCTAATTGTGATTATCCTCTTTGCAGGTTTGAGTGTCCCGCGGGTTAAAGCACCAGGCTAGGAATTTCTTAATTTCACATATAGGTGCTGGGGTAGTTTTGTTGTGTCAAGCTGAACTTATTGTAGCCTGAAGCAACTACTTATTCACACCATTGTAAAATATTGAGTCTTGCTTTATCAATTGATTGAATCATCCTGCACATCATTTTGCATTCACTGCTTGCTTGATTTGATGTCTACATGTTCGCTATATTTCTTCCATGATTTTGGGCTGCTCATCCATTACATGCTTCCATGATATAGTTCTATGTTTTGTAAGCCCGACTCTAGCATGATCTGTCTCCTATAACATGTAATGAATAACAGTGCATCTTGCATTCCTCCGTCTATATTTCTGGTTGTTCCCTACTGTTTGGTGTGTGCATTGGTTTTCTAGGGCTAGTTTGCTCCTGTAGAAAAGTAAGCCATTGCAATGCTTCGTTCATGCAGTGTGTGCTGCCAAAATATCTTTAGATTGCAAGTACAACTCATATTTACAAAAAAGAACTTCAATTTTTTTTATGTTGGCTAGAGCTTGATAATTTATATCCAACAAAATAGGCATTTGTAACTTCTATAGCTTGTTGTTAGTATACTGTTTTTCCACTAATATTTTTTTTTATTACTGTTATTAACTTGTACTATTTGGTTTTACTATAATCTCTCTACACAGTTTGCCTACAATTGAACATGTTAATATTTTATCCCTGTTTCAGTCTATGAAAGGAGTTGAACTGCTGGAGTAGTGAAGCTGGTGACGTATATCAGGTCAGTGCACGATTTGTCCCATCCCCCTTGTTAAGTTTCCTGTGGTTTCTGCTGGGTTTTCCTGTGATTCTGTCTTGGTTTTGATTGAATTTGCGATGTGTTTCTGCTGTGTCGCAGGCTCTAGGTAAAGAAGATGACCGCATTCATCTTCATCTAAGCCAAGGCCGCAGGTAAAGATCATGTGGTATAGTGTTATTAGCTTGCATCTACGATATGGGACACAAAGTCAGCTAGCAAAGCTACCATCATGTGTACACTTGTTGGATCTTAAATGTAATTAGACTTCATGCCCTGTTTCTGCAGATGTTTATGTGGTGTTGCTAATATTTGTCGTTCCTTGTCGCTGTCTAGAAATGTGCTTTCTACTTTGTTTCTGCGTGAAGGTATGCAACATGTTGGTTCTACTGATATTTATGAACACATGTTGCCTAGAAATCAGCCTTCTATATTTTTATTCTGTTCTTAACTGGTTTGTTTATAATCTGTAGATGTTATCCATGCTGAGAAAGCTTCAGGCTGACTGCATTTACAAAATCTCCAGGCTTAGAAATCTTCAACAAGCTGGAACCTGCACCCAGCAAAGAGTAGCTCATTAGAGGTCGTTATTTTTTGATATGGTGTTAGTGTGTAGTAGAAAACTGAACACTTCTGTAACAGTTTGGGTGTATTGTGAAATATTATGAATTTTGTTGCCCCAGTTTGAATGGGATTATTGAATATTGATTGAAAATGACCGATATACAAAGGCAACGGCTGACTCACCAATAAGAAAATGAACTGAAATTATTTGGCTTGGCACATGTAGCTGACAATAATTTCCATGAAAAAATAAAAATAAACGGGCTCTATATGTAGCTGACAACTACCACTGGGCTGTATTCAATTGTAAAATAAAAAAATTCGAATTTAGATGGACCAAAAGTAGTAACAACCAGGAAATATATGGGATCATAAATAGGCCAAGGCCCATATTCAAAATAGACGAAAAAATGCCTAGGCCCAGACGAAATTTCAGACGAGCCTTTTAAGCTGACAACAAATTAAAGGGAAAAAAAGTTAACGAGCTAAAACATTGGGCTGGCCCATTTGGTGGAGCAGCATGGACTGGGCTGAATCTCTTTCATGACCTAGCAAGTTGGTCATAATTTTGCCACGTAGGATTGGTCACGTAGGATCTGACGTGGCTATGTCAGCATATCACATGACCAAATCAATTGGTCATAGGGTTATGACTACTCTCATTGGGTCATAGAGGCTATGCGAATTCAATTAAATTAGTTATTGACGATTGATGGATGTAAAATGCATAGATAAATTTTGCATGTTTTCACATGGTTTTCTATTACATATTGCATCATATAAGGGTATAATTCAATGTTTTATAGTATTTTGGGGTTAAATTACAAAGTCCCCCAACTTTTATGGAATTAACCCCGCCTGTCAGAAACCCCGTTTTCTATATTTTTTACGTTTCACGGGGCAAACTTCCGCGAAATCACCTGAAAATCTGCGGGGGTCATTTTCTTGGAAGGAGAAGACTTGCGGGCGAAGGATCCACGATAATTGATCAAGGAGGCCCACAAGAGGACCCTCCACGCGGCCAGATTCCTTGGCCACGTGAGAGGCCCCCTTTTGTTCCCTGTGGCCCCAATTCCTTCCATCTTCGACTTACCGACTCCGTCTTGACCTAAAAACGACTATAAAAAGGGTCCCCCGTACCCTTACGGAGGAGAGCGTCGCCGAAACACCGAAACATCAAAACAGAGACTAGAAGTTCCAGATTGGAGGGGAAAAACTCCGGCGGGGCGCCGCCGGTGTGATGTCCTACCCCTCCAACGTCATCTCCATCGACATCTACATGAAGAGGGAGTAGTCCACCCCAGGGCTATGGGTTTGTGGAAGTAGCACGTGTATCTCTCTCTCTCTATGTGCTTCACTAATTAGATCCGTATGAGCTGCCTCACATGATTACCGGCACCGTTCTAATTCCTATGTGGTGGATCTTTTCTTTGAGTTATTGAATCTGAGATTGCAATTGTTTCTCTTGAGTTATTTGAGTAGATGTATCTTATGTACCCCGTTCTTATTTCCTAGCTTTGATCAATCTAGTTCTTGAGAGCGTGTGTGAGGTGATGGGTGCATTAGTTGGAGTAAAGGGGGGGTGGCTACTGCTGTGAAAGTGACAGAAGTTCAGCGATCCACTTTGGTTTTGTTAAACCTTTCTTAGTTACCTCACTAGGGATAAAAAGGAGTACCTTGTTACCGGGGATTTGAATTGACACTAATCAATCTCCATGACTAGATCTAGCAAGTTCTTACTTCAACTTCATGTCACATTGCTTAAAGCTATACTCTGGTTTTTCCTAAATTATCGAGGTGTTATGATTTATTTCGCATCTTGGTGGAGTATAAGAGGGATCAATATGACCGTAGAGATCTCTATGCTAGGACGTGATGCCCATATGAAAGTACTCAATGTTAAACATGTTATTGTAATCTCACATGTAATTCTTTATGTCCACCGTATACTACTTTATTTGAGAGAATGCAAGTGTGAAACCATGAACCCCGGTCCTATTTTAATTATAAGAAAACACTCTGGTTACTTTGCTGCAATTTACTTTACTTGCACTTTACTTTACTTGCATCTCAAATTCGAATTTACATTATATCCATCACCACTTGCATCACAAAAATACAAAAACAATCCATTGCATATTTATTTTCTCATTTTCATTTAGTAGTAGATTTAATTATTGCACGTTTACTTTCAGTTTTGCATTGCAATTTAGAAGTCTCACACCTTGTGCTTGACAACCATTTGGTGAGGTTGAGGGCACAAAACTCTCTATTTGTTTGCAGGATCCTGGAGGAAGCTTGGAAGACAACTGCTGAAATACTGGCTCCCCAGGAGTTCGATATAAACCCTCGAGTCACCCTCGTGGGGAAGAAGGCTTGCCACTAGCTACACACTCTGCACTTGGAGTCTCAACCTAGCCATCAAGCGTTTTTCTGGCGCCGTTGCCGGGGAGCCATAGGTGAAGGAGTTGTCCAAGGGAGGTCACAATAAGTCTTCATCACCAACAAGGTGTGCAAACACCTAAGCTTGGGGAGGTTGCACCTACGTGAGTACCGTCATTTCTATCTCCACCTTCTTTCAAGTAGATTGTTTTGTTTCTTGTCTTGTTTTTGTTTTTTTTTTGTTTTTGTTCTTGTTTTTGTTTTGTCTTGCATATTTATTTTAGTTTTCATTTAGTTTTGCATTTAGTTATCTAGTTTATTTTAGTATTTCGAATTTTCCTAGTTAATTTACTTTTCAGTTTTGCATAAAAAATAAAAAATTACATAAAAACTGTTAAAATGGGTGATAGAACTAAATTAAGTGACTACACAAATACACCCAATGACCAATTCATTGCTAGGCCAATTACTACACCTGAAATACAAGCTGAAAGCTATGAAGTAAGTCCTAGTTTATTGAATTTAATTACTAGAGAGCAATTTGGTGGTAGTGCTATGGAGGATGCCTCTATGCATCTTCTTGATTTCATGGAAATATGTGATATGCAAAAATTTAAAAATGTGGAAAGTAGTGTTTTAAAACTAAAATTATTTCCTTTTTCACTTAGAGGAAAGGCTAAATAATGGTTACTTTCACTACCTACAGCTAGTATAAAGTCTTGGGATGATTTAAAAGAAGCTTTCATTAAAAAATATTATCCTCCCGTTAAAATTTTGCAAAATAGGAATAATATCCTCTCATTTAGGAAAAATGATAATGAACATGTAGCCATGACATGGGATAGAATTAAATTAATGCTTAGAACATGCCCATCACATGGAGAAAATGAATGGACCATACTACACTCTTTTTATAATGGTCTAAACTACATGTCTAGAAATATACTTGATTCTGCTGATGTAGGTGCCTTTATGAGTAAAACAGTAGGTGAGGCTAAGGGCATATTAGAAAGCATATTGCAAAATTATAGTCAATGGAATACTGAAAGAGCACCCAATCCCACTAAGAAAATAAATTCAATTGAAGAAACCAATGATTTGTCTTCTAAAATGGACACTATTCTTGCTTTTATTAATAAACAAAATATGGAGAATGTGCCTTTGCAGGAGCTAGTTGGTAATAATTCTGAAAGTGTGGATGTTAATTTTGTTAGAAATTATGGTAGCAATGGTTTTGGTAATGCTTACAATTCATATAGTAAACCTTCTTATGTGCCAAATAAACCTTTTGTTCCATATCCTAATGCTAATGAAAATAAGTGGAAGCCTTCTAGTGAAATTTCTGGATCTAATAAATTGCTTATGGAACAAGTTGCTAGTCACAATGCTATGATACATGAGTTAAATAAGTCTATTGAATCCATTAGTAGTGATATTAAAGGATTGCAACTTCAATCTTCGAATTTAGATAAAGCATTATCAAAATTAGCTGATAATCAAGCAACTCTATTAAGCATGTCAGCAGGAAAGCCACAAGCACAACCTAGTGTAGTAATGAATTCTATTACTATTGCTGCTCCTATTATTGAAAATATTGATCATATTGTTGAGAATACAAGTGAGCATGTCCCTACTAGCTTAGAAGAAACTTTGAATGAAATAGTGAAGTACCCTGAATATTTACTTCCATATATGTCTTATCTTGCTAGCAAAGATGAAATTAGTCCTCATGAATCAAGCATGCTAGCTAAACTAGAGAGTAAAGTAGAGGAAATTATTATGCTTACTGAAATTAAGGATCCATTGCTTGATTTAGAAAAAAGTAGCTTGCAAGAACTTATTGCTACTCTACAAAAATTTGCTAGTGATCCCACTATAAATGTTAATCAACCTGGCTTTGGATCTTATATTGCTAATAATGTCTTGCAATAAAAAATTGCTAGGTACAAGAATGAGGCCATGATACCTCCTAATCTTGGGGATGCATGGATCCCCAAGGTGCTAGTTTCAATTGGAAAAGAAATTCACCATCCTATGTTAGATCTAGGTTCTAGTGTATCGGTACTTTCTAAAGAATTATATGAATTGCTAGAACTAGAAAATTTAGAAAGGTGCTCAAGTGAATTTGTCCTTGCTGATAACTCTACTAAACATGCTATAGGACAAGTAAAAGATGTTATGATTGAATTGCACATGACTTTTGTACCCTTTGATTTCATTATTATGGATATGGGGCATAAATCCCCTAGTCCTATTATTTTGGGTAGACTTTTTCTTCGTACTACAGGTGCAATCATAGACTCCAAGGAAGGGAATGTCAAGTTTCAGTTTCCTCAGAAGAAAATCATGGAGCACTTCACAAGGAAGATGGGAACACAGAAGAACAAGCTCCCTCATGAGCTTTATCCCTCTTGATTATCAAGTAAGTAAAGCCTAGCTATATGGCTATAAAGAAAGCGCTTTACGGGAGGCAACCCGGTTGTTTTTGTTTGGATTTTCCTAGTGTCCTCTTACTGTCTCAAGAGATTAGTTTTTTTTTTAATTCTGGAGTTTTCAATAAAGAGTCAAGTCAAACCCATTTGGACTTATAAGTTGCTATCCTAGTGCATGAAATTTCTGTTTCAGCACAAGTCTGCTCACCGTATGATTTTACGTTGTTTATTGGTATGTCAGATTGAGCTAATTTTTTAGTATGTTCTGAAACTTTGCGTCTTCTGTAAAGCACAAAAATTGGCTTAATTGTTTGAGGAGTCTAGCTTAGGGAAAAACATTTGTTTTGCTGCTGCTGCTGTTCTAGACAGATTCTGCCTTCTTTTGTTTTATGCACTCTTTGGGCTTGGGAATCGAATTTCCATGATTCTTTCAAGCAAGAGAGTGAACATACAACATAATGAACTTTATTGTCTATCTACTGGATCATTTGATTTGAAATTTTGCACAGCAAGCATGTGATTTGTTTGTCCTTGCTAATCTCACCCCACCGAAAAAGAATGGGAGAAACATGTTTTGTGAAGTTTTTTTTCACACGGAATAGAGGAGCTGCGCCTCAAGACATCCAAGAATGGTGAAAGCCATAAGCTTGGGGATGTGATGAACACCCCACTGGAGCTATAATCTTTTGGTTAGCACACGTCTACTTTCTATTTTTCTAAGCAAAGCATTTATCGTAGATACTTGAAGCGTCTAGTTTTTGTTTTTATTTTTGTTTTGATAAGACCAGTACCATCATTTTATACGAGATTGAGCTACTGGAGTTTGGGGTTGGAATGTATTGTATGCTAGTATTATGACTTGGAATAGGGATGCCATGGTTGATTTGAAGAGCTACATATGTTTGCATGATTTATAGGCTTTTTATGTGTAGAAATTTGCAATAATGTTGTCTTGAGCTATCTCTTATTCATGTCCTTGATGTTAATTGCTGGTTTATTTATTTTTTCATGAAATGAGTAGTTCTATGGACATATGCATGCATAGTAGCTGGTCAACTATATCCCTCTTGCTAGCCAAAAAATTTAAAAATTCCAACAAGTAAAAACTTGTTTCCAACACTCCTTAGCCAAGTATTTCCAGTGAGTCCACCATATCTTCCCATTAGCTTCATTGCTATTCCGAGTATGTTCACCATTTTATTGTGTTATTTATGTTCTAAATTAAGATATTCACTTTATTAATTGTCATGGGTTGAACTTGGGATAGGACTCTCACGAACTTTTGAAGGCACACTTTACTTTTTATGCATCTAGTAAACATGACCCAATAATGGGAGCCACAAGTTTTGCGTTTGACAAGTGTGTGGTTGGGAGCTAGCTATAAACGTGTATCACCGGAAAGCTTTCAGCATTGCACAAAAAATTTACATTTGGTTGATATCATGTACTTTTGTTTTTGGACTCCTGCCATGCCGAAATGAAATAGAGGAATAGTAAGTTTTGATGAGTAAGTATCTATATGACTAGAGAAACGCATTGGGCCGCTAACCCAAGCCATGCTTTATCATGGTGTAAACTTACTTATAGCTTGAGTGACTCTACAACACATCCTACAATAAAATAAGAAGCTATGCATAATAGTGAATGAAAATAAAAAGGATGATGAGTCTACTCCATTTTTTCATCTTTCCATTGTAACATGGGCTTGTTTCCATGTCATGGGGCAAGAGGTACCTCTTTGCGGTTCTCTATGATGTCATTAATACTTATTATAATTGTACAAAGCTTATTAGGAATCTTAAGTTGAGTAATCATGGAGTAGGTTTTCACACTCACGGGGCATGAGGCTTTCAACCACCTTGTCATTCTCATTACTTCAATACTCACAATTTTAAGATGCTAGTGATAAAGGGGCAATGAGAGTCCTAGATCAATGGATACCACATTTCAATTAGTAATTTTAGTTGAATAATTTAGAGGCTAAATAAGACTTGATCATGTTTTACCTCTACTCAATTTTCTCCAAAGTGTCCACTATATTTTCTATTCTCCATTATGCTATTCTTTCACCAATATAGGATTTTATTTTTCATTTTGGGTATGCATTTGGTCCATAGTTCTTTTATTTCATTGTACACTTTGTGAACTTTCATGAAGCATTTTTGATTGCATATTTGATATTTCTTACAACATGAATTGTATATTGCTACTCATTTCTAGTATTAATCATTTAATTATATGTAGCATGAATAATCCTCCTTGATATCCCATGATTGTTTCAATATGCAAAACCCACCTTAGTTTTATCACCTTCATACTCGAGGACGAGCATGGGTTAAGCTTGGGGATGTTGATGCATGTAAAATGTATAGATGCATTTTGCATATTTTCACATGGTTTTCTATTACATATTGCATCATATAAGGGTATAATTCAATGTTTTATAGTATTTTGGGGTTAAATTACAAAGTCCCCCAACTTTTATGGAATTAACCCTGCCTGTCAAAAGCCCCGTTTTCTATATTTTTGACGTTTCAGGGGTAAACTTCCGCGAAATCACCTGAAAATCTGAGGGGGTCGTTTTCTTGGAAGGAGAAGACTTGCGGGCGAAGGATCCACGAGAATTGGGCAAGGAGGCCCAAAAGAGGACCCTCCACGCGGCCAGATTCCTTGGCCGCGTGAGAGGCACCCTTTTGGCCCCTGTGGCCCCAATTCCTTCCATCTTTGACTTACCGACTCCGTCTTGATCTAAAACCGACTATAAAAAGGGTCCCCCGTACCCTTACGGACGTGAGCGCCGCCGAAACACCGAAACAGAGACCAAAAGTTCCAGATTGGAGAGGGAAAACTCCGGCGGGGTGCCGCCGGTGTGATCTCCTACCCCTCCAACGTCATCTCCATCGACATCTCCATGAAGAGGGAGTAGTCCACCCCAGGGATATGGGTTTGTGGAAGTAGCACTTGTATCTCTCTCTCTATGTGCTTCACTAATTAGATCCGTATGAGCTGCCTCACAAGATTACGGGCACCGTTGTAATTCCTATGTGGTGGATCTTTTCTTTGAGTTATTGAATCTGAGATTGCAATTGTTTCTCTTGAGTTATTTGAGTAGATGTATCTTATGTACCCCGTTCTTATTTGCTAGCTTTGATCAATCTAGTTCTTGAGAGCGTGTGTGGGTGATGGGTGCATTAGTTGGAGTAACGGGGGGGGGGGGGGGGGGGGGGGAGGGGTTGGCTAGTGCTGTGAAAGTGACAGAAGTTGAGCGATCCACTTAGGTTATGATAAACCTTTCTTAGTTACCTCACTAGGGATAAAAAGGAGTACCTTGTTACCGGCAATTTGAAGTGACACTAATCAATCTCCATGACTAGATCTAGCAAGTTCTTACTTCAACTTCATGTCACATTGCTTAAAGCTATACTCTGTTTTTCCTTAATTATCGAGGTGTTATGATTTATTTCGCATCTTAGTGGAGTATAAGAGGGATCAATATGATCGTAGAGATCTCTATGCTAGGACGTGATGCCCATATGAAAGTACTCAATGTTAAACATGTTATTGTAATCTCATATGTAATTCTTTATGTCCACCGTCTACTACTTTACTTGAGAAAATGCAAGTGTGAAACCATGAACCCCGGTCCTATTTTAATTATAAGAAAACACTCTAGTTACTTTGCTGCAATTTACTTTACTTGCTCTTTACTTTACTTGCATCTCCAATTCAAATTTACATTATCTCCATGACCACTTGCATCACAAAAATACAAAAACAATCCATTGCATATTGATTTTCTCATTTGCATTTAGTAGTAGATTTAATTATTGCACATTTACTTTCAGTTTTGCATTGCAATTTAGAAGTCTCACACCTTGTGCTTGACAACCACTTGGTGAGGTTGAGGGCACAAAACTCTCTATTTGTTTGCAGGATCCTAGAGGAAGCTTGGAAGACAACTGCTGAAAGACTGGCTCCCCAAGAGTTCGATAAAAACCCTCGAGTCACCCTCGTGGGGAAGAAGGCTTGCCACTAGCTACACATTCTGCACTTGGAGTCTGAACCTAGCCATCAATGATCAAATAAGACGCTCGGTATGTGACTTTCCATTTTTGGGCAAAAAGGGGTCATGAATGAAACTACGTGACCTTCTAGTGACAAACATTGAGAGTCATCTATCAACATATTTCTTGCAGTGTATCTCCATAACCGTGATGCTCGTTTGTAACTCTCATCACTATCCAGTCATTAGATTCCGTAGAGGATTCCATGTACCAATTATGCACACTTCACAATTTTGTTGGTAGATTATTTTTTCCTCCCAGGTCTGACTAGAGGATGCCCTTGCCGGTATTTGTACGCGAAATCAGAAGGGGAGAAGGTTGCTAAGGTCTCGAGATACTGCGAAATGGATATACCCGCAGCAGCGGCCGCGAGTTCGTACATTGCAGTGAACTCCGGGTCAATTTGCTCGCCCGCACCTGTGCACGGTACCACTCGGTATTGGAATACACTGTGAGCGGGGGGATGGATTGATTTTTCTGTTGTCCAAGATGGTCAACCGATTTCCCGCACTTCCCTCTTGAGCTACTACACTTCTTCGACCGCACTATTTCGTAGCGCGACTTCTGAATAGAGCGGTTATATTCCAATGACTCTGTGCTTCAGGTATCAGAAAATCCTTTCTCCTCTGACTTGGCACAACGAATAAGTGTTATTATGTTGAAAATGCCATTTCACAAATTATCGATGATTTTTCAAATATTAATTCATTATCAGTAATTTTCAGATTTATATAATTTATATTTAGGATTCACTTATTACCAACTAATCTATGGACATGAATGACAAAAAAAAATTAAAACAACCCATCAACATGAGTTATTATTTTTTTCCAATACATCCATTAGTAGGAGCCATATCCATCGCTGAATGCAAACTCGACGATCACAATAGTCGGTGGACCTCTAACTGGGTGTGGTATCGCTGCATTGTTACTATGTTTTCGTATTGTAATTTCTGTTCAAAGAAGAGGACTCAAGTAAAATCGACATAACGTTGCCACATTCCTGTGGAGCACAAAAAGAAATTGACAAACTGCGTCCACTAACACGAAGAAAAAAGTAAGGTTATGTGCATAGTGCTGATGCAGAGGCCTGCTACTTTATAAATGTATTCTTAATTTCTGATGGTCCATGTTGTTTTCATGTTGTTACCCACGTGTTTGCTATACACTTTATTTCATTTTTATCGATTTTCCTGATTAACCTATTGACAAGATGCCACAGAGCTGCTTCCCTATTTTCCGTTGTTTTTAGTTTTAGAAAAGTTGTTCTGGAAATATTCTAGGAATTGAAATATTCAAAGCCCGGAAGTCTTAGAATTCCCGAAGGATCCACGGAGTCCCGACCCGGAGGGGGGCCTCAGGGGGCCCACACCATAGGGCGACGCGCCCCCCGGCTGGGCAATGGGGTGGTGTGGGTGCCCTTGTCCTCCACCGCCTTTTCCCTTTCGTCTATTTAATCCCCTCGAGGCGTAAACCCTAGATATATCCCAGTTCGTCCCGAAAAACACCTGAGGCTGCCGTCATCGTCATCCCGAGATCAGGAGGGTTCTGGAGCTCTCCCCGCACCCTGCCGGGAGAGAAATTAATCACCGAAGGGGTCTACACCACCATGCCATCCTCCGAAGTGATGCGTGAGTAGTTCATCCCTGGACTACGGGTCCATAGCAGTAGCTAGATAGTTATTCTCTCCACTTCGTGCCTCATGTTTAGATCTTGTAAGCTGCCTAACATGATTAAGATCATATTTATGTAATGCTACATGTTGTGTTTGTTGGGATCTGATGAATGTTGAATGCTATGTCTTCTGATTATCAATCTACCATGTTAACTTCATGCATATGTTATTTATGATCTTGCATGCTCTCCGTTATTAGTACATGCTCTGGCCAAGTAGATGCTAGTAACTCCAAGAGGGAGTATTTATGCTCGATAATAGGTTCATGCCATGCCTCCTTTACATCCGTGCTCGAGTGACATAAACATGACGGATGGAAAATGTGTTGTTGCCATTAGAGAGAAAACAACAATGCTTTGTCTAAGAATGATGTTATTGTTTACATTACACACTTTGCTTACTATGATTATCTATTTCTTGCAACTTAATACCCAACGTTTGTTTGCATGATATTCAACGTGGATTATTAGTCATAGATGCAGTTGGATGACGGTCTATGTATTTTGTTGTAATGCCCGCATGAATCATATAGTAATCTTTATATCTTGCATATACACTACAGTGCAGTCTTCATTTATGTCAATTGCCCAAATGTAATTTGTTCACCACACATGTTATTTATCTTTCACGGAGAGACACCACTAGTGAAATGTGGAACCCGATCATCTTTCCACATACTGATAAACACCTACAGTTTTCATACTGCTTTCACATTGTTCCTACTGTTTTCAACACCATACGTTTAACCTCTTTATGTTCAGCAAAACCGGTGAGATTGACAACCTCACCGCTTCGTTGGGGCAAAGTGATTTGATTGTGTTGTGTAGGTTCCACGTTGCCGCTGAACCGGTATTGCGCCCTGCCACCTCAGCTGAATCAACCTTCAGAGATTGCTTGTCCTCGTACTGGCCGATTAAACCTTGGTTTCTTTTCTGAGGGAAAACTTGCCGCTGCACTCTTGACAACCTTTCTCCTGGGGTCTACCAATGAATGTGTGATCAGACGCATCAGAGTCCGGATCTCCCGTTTCCAAAAGAAAGCAAAAAAATACAGAGAAATAAAAGAAATGGATGCAGAGACAAAAAAAACTGAGCTCATATTTAGAATTGATTTTCAGTGAAACACGAACATTAATGGAGATGGCCTGTATCTGCACCCGTTTCCACAAAATGAAAGATAACTCCCAACTTCTAGATATGATCACCTACTAGTTTACTACCCAAGCTAACTATGTCACACACGCATGTGCGTACACCCGCAGGCAAAGAACGATGATCACGTATATTAAGAAAACTAACTTTCTCTGTAATCAGTTAGAGGCGTGTGATACTTTTCACCAATTATTATAGATTATTCCGGTCTCTCGCTGAAGGTGCCTGCCTACCATAGAAACCTCGAGTCCCATACTAAATCCGGATGAACACCGCGCCATAGCATGAAAACATCCTAGACCAGCCAAGCACGGTCAGCCCACTATGCACGCGAAGCTGTCACACGCACTGTTCCACCGCCGTCCACCGCAGTCCAAGCTAGCTATAGCACCAAGATGCGACGCACTGTCTAGCCACGGACACCTTACCAACGCGGCGGACTGTCCTGCTGCTCCCCGTGACACCAGGGCAGATGTCAGCATCCTTGTTGCCCATCCAACAATCTAATGCTGGGATGACCGACAGGTCCCGCATGCCTCCCACACCCATGAAGAGGTTCTTCTCGTCCTCGGTGCCCACTCCTCCCCCAGCCAGCGGCTGCGGTTGGAAGAGCGGACTTGGCTGCGCCATCAAGTGCAGGCACTGTGCTGTCCTTGGGCAGGACGGGTGCACTCTTGTTGGCTTACCTCTAACTAGCTGGAGCTGTTCTATACATGACTAGCTAGCTAGATAGGTAGTTGCAATGATCTCTCGTATATTGTGCGCATGAGATATTGTACTAGTCCACTTGTGGTCTGTTGTTCCCCGCTTAAATAGCTGGGTAAGCCTGGACGTACGGAGAGACCTGCGCAGATGGAGGTACGTAAATGAACCGACTGTGGAATCAGGATCAGGAGGTGATCAGGTGAAGCCGTGATATAGAGGCAGGCGAGGTAACGGAATGGGGCCTCAAATCGTGGGGCTTCTGTTACACATCAACATGGGGTCCATGCATAAATTTAGTACTACTAGAGTTGCTCAAAGCACACCACTGAGAAACGCTTGGTGGTGTCCAAAATGTATATGGAAGAGCCGACCGAGTGGTACAATTATCTTGCCTTACTAGGCCGGTTGTGATCTTGACGAAGCCATGATGGCTAGGGTGCCATGAATTAGGTTGTCTGGAGGTTTTACCACCTGACACCACTGAAATGAGCTCAATCCACTCAACCCAATTGCACATTGCTCAGGGGTGACTTGACACCGATGAATCAATGGCGTGCCCAGCCGCGTACAGAAGGTTCGGTGACACAAGCCGTGTCCATGTACTGACGCATGGATTGTGCGAACGCATCAGGCATGTACACTGTACACGGCATGGAATCTGCAATACACCCATGAAGAGAAACAATCACCAAACATGCCTAACCGATAAAATTACGAAAATTGATCACATGAGGTTCAACCGTTAAGCAGCCATATACTTTACAAGGATCCAGTAGGAACCATAGTAATCCAAGTCTCCAACCGCTCTCTTTCTATTGTTACTCCAAGGTACACACCACCCGGATACACGCCGCCATTCACCAGGCCAATCCTACTGTTGGTCCATGTCCGTACTTATGCAAATGATACAGCGGACCGGAACATCTCGTACTTGAGGTGGAGGTGCATCGAGTAACGCTATGGACCAAAATCTCATGCAGAAGATGACACAGCTAGGACCCACCTCGTAGCTTGATGGGGTACCACCTGTTGTTGGAATCTCTCTTGTTCCTCTCGCAAGACGCAATACAGTTTCTGACGAAGGAAAGAGGAGACAACGAAATTGGTGTTTTTTTTTTTTTGAAATGAGTCACCCCAGCCTCTGCATCTGGTCGATGCATACGGCTTTTTTATTTTTTAATAATAATATAAAAGTTATAACATATCAAAATACAAACGAAACACCGTAATCACGGGTCGGATAAAGTGGATACAAAGATCAGCCAACAGAAAAGAGGAGCAACGAACTCATCCATAATCTAATCTTCTAGTGCGCAACCAGCCAGCCTGGTTGAAGATAGCCCGAACGACCGCCATCAGCCGTATGCATCCAGTATCCAAACGTTGGCGTTGCTCCAAAGTAACCAGATTGGACCATAGGTTGATCCAATGAACAGCTCGATGAACCACCTGCAAAAAATTCCCCGCCACCTCATTATTAAAAACCACACCATTACGGCTATTCCAAACCGCCCACAAAAACGCACATACTCCTATGCGTATCACTGCCTTACAATTCTTGTCCTGACCACTCAACCAATCCCCAAATAAATGATCGATAGAAACAGGCTTTGCAATGCTAAAAGTAAAATGAAAGAGACGCCAATTGTTTTTAACAAAATCACAATCCAAAAAAAGATGTTGTACCGTCTCTTGTGAGCCGCAAAAGACACACTTAGTGCAACCACTCCACTTCCTCCTAGCTAGATTATCCTTAGTCAAAAGCTCCTTTCGAGATAAGAAACACATAAAAAAAATTATCTTCAGTGGCACTTTTAATTTCCAAAGCCTAGATCGTAAAGCAGCTACGGGTCCATCCATAAAATCTGAATAAAACGATTTAACAGAAAAAACGCCCGATGTCGTTAATTTCCATCGAATCTTATCAGGAGCATCAGAGAGAGTCACACCCATAAGTCTCTCAACTAAAATCAGCCAGGCAGACCACGTGTTGCCCACCAAATTCCTCCTAAACTGAATATTAGGATGCTCGTGATTAAGCACCTCCGCAACCAAGGTATTCTTATGCCTCACAATGGCATACAGATTTGGATACTGAGCCGCTAGGGATGTCGGTCCAAGCCACACATCTTCCCAGAAACCTAATTTCTAACCCATTGCCAACAGAAAATTCAGCCCTATGAAAGAATTCCTGTTTCACTCCCATCACTCCCTTCCAAAAGGGCGAATCAGAAGGCCTAACCTCAACTTGAGAAAGAGACTTATCCCCCAAATATTTATTATGCAACAATTCAGACCATACCCCTTCCTCAGTCAATAATTTGAATAACCATTTAGCCAATAAACACTTGTTCTTAATCTCTAACAATTCAATACCCAACCCACCATGTTCTTTCGGTCTACAGATAATATTCCATTTCGTTAAACGATATTTCTTTTTAAACTTGTCACTCTGCCAGAAGAAACGATATCTAAAGAAGTCTAACCTCTTACGCACCCCAACGGGAATCTCAAAAAAAGATAACATGAACATCGGCAAACTAGTCAAAACCGAATTAATCAATACTAGCCGATCACCATATGACAAAAGCTTACTAACCCACGAGCTCAACTTTTGTTCAAAACGTTCCTCAACCGGTTTCCATTCACCGTTGAGAAGCCTCCGGTGATGAACGGGAATTCCCAAATACCTAATTGGAAGACTCCCTACCTCGCATCCAAAAATGCAACGATACTCAGCTAAATTCTCAGCAGCTTTGCCAAAACAAAAGATCTCGCTTTTATTAAAATTAATCTTCAACCCGGACAATTGCTCAAAAATAGAGAGAATCAATTTCACATTGACTGCTTTATCCAGGTCATGTTCCAAGAACAGAATAGTATCGTCCGCATATTGCAGAATAGAGAGACCACCGTCAACTAAATGTGGAACCAGTCCTCCCACCTGGCCATCATCCTTCGCACGAGCGATTAAAACAGCCAGCATATCAGCAACTAAATTAAAAAGAATGGGCGATAGAGGGTCACCCTGTCTTAGACCCTTTAGAGTCTGAAAATAATGACCTATGTCATCATTGACTCTAACACCAACACTACCTCCCTCAACAAAACGAGCCACCCAGTCACACCACTTAGAATCGAACCCTTTCATGCGCAAAGACTGCTGCAAGAACTCCCAATTCACCTTATCATACGCTTTTTCGAAATCTATTTTGAAAATCACTCCGTCCAACTTATACCTATGCAACTCATGAATAGTCTCATGTAAAATAACCACTCCTTCTAGAATATTTCTACCCGGCAAGAAGGCAGATTGTGTAGGCCTAATAATTTTCTGAGCGATACCAGTAATTCTATTAGTCCCCACTTTAGTAAAAAAATTGAAACTCACATTAAGCAGACAAATAGGTCGATACTGCAAAATCCTGCAAGCGTCTTCCTTCTTAGGCAGAAGGTTAATAATACCATAATTAAGTCTAGCCAAAGATAGACTACCAGAGTGCAGATCATCAAAAAGCCTCATCAAATCAAATTTAAAACCTCCCGGAAGTGTTTATAAAATTCAGCCGGGAAACCGTCAGGTCCCGGCGCCTTATTAAGTTCCATCTGAGAGATCGCACCAAATACTTCCTCCTCAGAGAAAGCAGCAGTTAACATATTATTTTCCTCAACGGAAACCCTTTGCAAATCTTCTATCCTACTCTCAATTAGAGTGACAGAAGATAATGCCTGCGGCCCAAACAATTTTTTATAATAATCAGAAATGAAAGCCTTAAGATTATCATGACCAATAATCGTCCCCTCATCTTGTTCCAACTGGAAAATCTGCTTTTTCCTATGTTTCCCATTAGCAATGAGGTGAAAATATCTAGTGTTATCCCCCCCTTGCTGAACATGCCTGACCTTAGCCCTTTGCGCCCATTTAGCCTCTTCCTCTCTTCGAAGTCTAGCTAAGAATACATCAGCCTCATTCTTAACGCTTCTCTCTTCCTCACTAAGAGGATTAGTTTCTGCTTTAATATCTAGCTCGTTTGTAAGAAGCAAGAGACGATCCCTTTGCAACTTATACTCACCACTAATGTGTTTGGCCCACCCTCTAAGAAAACTTCTTAGATGCCTAATTTTGTATTGCCAAACCTCAATTGGTGACCCTCCACTCGAAATGGAGTGCCACTCTTTCTTAACCAAATAAAAAAAACCTTCTCTCTTCAACCAAGAAAGCTCGAAAGAGAACATGGCCGTGTTCCCTTTATGAGCTGGAGACCGGGAATCAAGCAACAACGGAACATGATCAGAGCATGTCCTCGTAAGAGCATGAATTGTCACGAAAGGAAATTTCTGCTCCCACTCCACGCTCGCTAACACTCTATCCAACTTTTTTAAATCTGAAGTTTGTATAATTGCATTAAAAATATTAGGCCACCTAGGATTAAAATTATCATTACTCTTCTCACATTGCCTACGAATGATATTAAAATCACCACCGATCAAAATTGGAAGTGATTCCCCCACAAGAACACGAACTAACTCCGCCAGAAACTCTGGTTTTCGACTCTCTTGAGCAGCCCCATATACAGCCACTAAAGCCCAACGGAAGCTATCCTCTTTAGACTTCAAATGCACTTTTACAGAAAACTCACCCGAAAAAATTCCCTCAACGGAAAAAACAGAGGTATTAAACCCCACCAGAATACCCCCGGATCTACCTTGAGGAGGCAAACAAAACCAACTATAGTCACGACCTCCAACCAAATGAGCTAGAAAATTTGCAGAGAAATTCGATCTACCGGTTTCCAAAAGAACTAAAAAATCTAACTCATGTTCGCGTACTGCCTCAATAACAGCAACGTGGTTTGCCGTATCCGCAAAACCATCGGAGTTCCAAAACATACCTCTCATAGTTACTTTTTAATCGAAGTTTTAATTCTAGTGCTTCTACGAGTTGCATGTTTACCAACGCAACCTAATTTGCGAGATTTAATCTTTTTAGGAGCCACCAAAGACTCCCCAGCCTCAACCAAACCAAAATCCTCCTCAGCTTCACTAACCTCCAAACCATTCAAATTGTTATTTCCCAAATCACTCTCCAAAACACCCCCCTCACCCGAGCTTAGTTCTGAAGCTAGGGTGACCGAATTCCTAGCTAGCTCAATCTACTTTAAATCCCTAACCGCCTTATGAACCGAAGCAACCGACTCCCCAAAAGAAACACCTAACCTAGTTGCTTTATCAATAATCTCCTCATTGGAAAATTCTGTAAAAGAAAGATGACGACGAGTATTACCTGACAGAAACTCATCCCGTCTCTCAGCCCGAATGGATGCCCTCTCTTGAATGGTAAGGTTCGCGTCAGGTTGAGCTCTAAGACGAGAGCTCGATCTCAAACCCGCCGAGCTCGGTTCTTGAATGCCACCATAGGCAATAACCTGATCATATGAAGGCCTAACAGGAGTACCGAAAACTTCACCCTGGCCCTCCGAACCTGCAACAATTTGAGGCATCGAATTTGAAACAGAAACAGTAGGATCCAAAACCCCACCCCCACGTAAACAAGAATGATCCAAAGAAATACCATTCGCCGCCGCATAAGGAGAGTTACCATCAATATGGTTGATCCCTCCGGAACCGTATTCATCTGACCCCAACCGTACAGGAGAATTAAACACTCTTCTTTGAACAATATTAAGCCCATGCGAAGAAGGCCGAGAGAGACGACCAGTCACAAATTTGTCATCACAGATGATCATCTCTTTAGTATCAAGATTCACTGCCTCCACCACTGTAACATTTCCCGCCTCCCTCTGTAACTCAACAGCCGAATCTTGGCCCCCAATCTGCTGAACCCGAGCCACCCCAGAATCATACGCATCCACATTCGTTACAGCAGGCACGGCCTCAAAACCTTGCACTCCAAGTGATCCATCAGCAAGATCTCCCTGCTTAATCACCGCAGCAGGTAGACCCCTGCCTAGATGAACTGAATGCTGCATCGAGGGGACATCAGACACAGCAGTACCGACCCCTTGCATCTGATCGAGAGACACCTCCACCACTGTATCAACAACAGTTGGATTTGGCTCTTTAATCAGTCCAACTCCTCCCTCCAAAGTAACCTCAGCATCCCCACGGACATCAAAACCAGTATCAACTTGATCCAGACCCCCACTCGCATTGACCCAACATCACCTTCCAATTGATGAACAAAACGTACGAGTTCGGCCTTAACATTCTCAAACTGAGATTTAAGCATGGGCGAGAAGACAAGACCACCACTCCTGAGTTTAGCCTGATTACCAGTACGAGCCGAACCAGAGATACCTGACTCAAGCATAGGGTCAACCCCTGCATCCACAGTATTATCCTTCCCACCTCTCTTCTTAGCACTAGCCTCTCTAGACAAAGCATCTTGAAAATCATCACCCAACCCATCCTCATCCTCATCATCTTTCTTGGAATCTTTCATTACCACATCACTATCATCTTTCAGCAACTCCCCTTCCACCTCAAAGAACAGCTCATACAGCCCATCTTTGATAAACATAGGGAAAGACTCAGGAACTCTAGTGTAGTTTAGACACCCAACTAAAATCCGTAGAACTTTGTGCTCCCTAGTATATGCCATATCCAGTCGAATCGGTTTCCCCAAAAGAAAGCCCACCGACCAAAGAGCAAGATAATCACCTATGTGGTCTTCTGGAATACCAGACACCCGAATCCAAAATTCAGGCAAAGTATCAGTAGGTTCAATCTTCTTGTTCCATGTGTCAATAGTGATCCGACAATTGCTATTAGGAATACAACATGGACCAAACTCCCTCATTCTATCAAGGTCTTGTCTTGAAGGAAAATGCACTTTGAAGATATTATGCCCAGCACGACGCACTTCCCACTGAAAATTATCTCTAGGTACTAGCCTTTGCAACTGGATAGTAATTTGTGGAATAGACATGTCCCCCCCATGAACAACTAAAGAAGCCAGGCGATGATCAATTAGCTTGGGCCTATAAGAATCCGTACATGGCATGCCAAAGAAAACTAACTCCTCATGAGCATATCCATATTGGATCAAAGGAGGAATCGTCATCGCAAGTAGTGGACAATCCCCACTATTATGCACTGGACCTTCACATATGATGCAAATATTCGTATCACATTCCCCAAGCAGGTGACCAGACAAGCCACATCTGTAACACTTCTTTCTCAAAGTATCCGAGACCGGCTGGGCACTAACAATAGCATTCCCTCCTAAAATCGGTCCAGGTGCTGCAGCTACACTGGCCCCAGGTGCAGCACTCACATTGAGAGGTCTCGATGCACCTGTATCCGCAACAGACACCGGCTGCACCACCCCTGTCACTGGCATCACCCGTGGCTGCACGAAAGCTGTTTGCTGAACACTAGAATTCTGAACCGAAACCCTTGCAGCCGCAACATGATTCACCAAAGGACCTACCACCTCTCGAGCACCAACTCGCGGGTACCTCTGCTGCACAAAACCCCTACCAGAACCACGAGCACGGCCAAAACCTCGTCCTTGATTATCATATCTCTGCCGACCCCTCATTGCCATGCCACCTCCATTATAGAAACCCCGACGACCATTCGCTAGATTGTTGTTCACCGGAGGAGCATTGAAGGCAAAATTCTGAATAGGTTGAACCACCCCCTGACCACCATGAAACCCTTGGATCCGCGGCTGCCCTTGCCCTGCAGCAGCACCCATGAACTCCCCCTGGATACCTCCTTGGTGGTTTCCAATGTTACCACCTTGAGCTCCATCACGAATCAGACCACCGCCGCGATCACCACCCGGCGTCCCACGAGCAGACACCGCGATCGGGTCATTGCTCGGACCACCGACCTCAAAGTTTCTACCGAAACCTGCCACCGCTCCCCTTCCAGCAGCCGGAGCGAAATTCCCCCCTCCACGCCCAGGAACATGGCCTGCCATGTCTCCGTCGACTAGTTCTCTCGATGACACAGTGTTGGCGGCGCGATGCCAGATGTGACCTAGGATACGTCGAAGACCCGGGCCACAATTTCTATGCAAATTCACGATCCGGCTCCTGGTGTGGCCCTGGATCCTCAACAGATCGGCCGCACACCCCTGGAAATCCGAGCCCAATGGCCGGTAAATACGTTCCTTTCCATTCCGAAAAACGTTAGAACCTGCAGGTGATCGACGGGATCCGGCCTGATAAAGAGCCAATCTGTCCCCTGATCGACATCCCAGACGATGCGCCCTAGAAGAACGCCGGTGACACACCACTTTCCATGCATTCGCCGACCCCACTTCTTCCTCCACGAAGGTTGATGGCTCCATACATGGCAACCGTAACTTTGCCAAACGCCTCGCGCTGAAGCCGGCCATCCATTCCCCAGAAGAATCAGACACCGGCGAGATGGCCAACTTCTTCCCCGCTTCTCTCTGAGCCGCTGCCTTGCGCAATCTCTTCGAGGCCCGATCACCTGCAGACAACAACACCTTTCCTGTTGCCGAAACGGGAGTAGCACAAGCAAGTAGATACGAATTTGCCTTGGAATCGACTCCGATGTTGTCAGATTCGTCGTCAGTCGTTTCCGGCGACGAGATCGCCCAGAAACGCCCTAACGGTCGCCCTCCGTAATTTCCGCTAAGCGACATCCACGTAGCCCTGCGTGCAACTAACTGCAGTGTTTTCTGGTGTTTGTTATTTATCCGGTGATTACAACTGAAAAACGGAAAGAGTGGATCGTGAGCGAGTCTTCAGGAGCTGCCATCCCAGCTCTACTCGTGCACTACCACGACTAGGCCACTACGACTGATTCTAGCTCGTGCCATCCCACGAGACAGTTATCGTGGCACCTAACTAACCTATCACAACGGAAAGAAAGGAGACTTGACAGGCCATACGTGCACAAACACATGCTACTGCTGTCCTTATTCACCTAAGTGCTGAAACTGCTTAACTGACGACGACACCGACAACAGCTGGATCGCCTACAGTAAACAACACAACATACTGAACTTCAGGTGCAGTGTTTAAACCAACACTTCACCCCCTTAAACCTGCACCATTATGACTCCAAGCTTCTCCCTCAGCTCCACAAATCTAGTTCTGCCCAATGCCTTGGTCAGAATATCAGCCAGCTGTCCATCAGATCTCACGTGGTCGACATCGAGTCTGTTCTCCTCAATACACTGACGGATATGATGAAACTTGATGTCAATATGCTTGCTTCGGTCATGATGCACTGGATTTTTGCTCAGGGCGATTGCAGATTTGTTATCCACGTAAAGCTCCAGCAAACTGCTCAGCCACTCCCATTGGCTGGTTCTTGAAGCCGCTGCTACGTACTCCGCTTCACAGGAGGACATGGCCACCACTCTCTGTTTCTGCGAGGACCATGTGACAATGCTGCCTCCAAAGAAGAAAGCAATGCCTGATGTGCTCTTTCTGTCATTTACGTCGCCTGCAAGGTCACTGTCCGTGTACCCAACCAGTCCTGGCTCGCCATGGCCCTTTCTGTAACGACAACCATATCCCAGCGTGCCACGGACGTACCTCAAGATCTGCTTCACGACATTCCAGTGGCGTGTGCTTGGGCTCTCCATGAAGCGACTTGCAATACCCACTGAAAGGGCAAGATCTGGCCTCGTGTTGACCAGGTACCGTAGACATCCAATGATGCTCCTGTACTCCGAGAAGTCCACTTTCGGTGTTCCATCCACCTTCGACAGCTTCAGGCGCACCTCCATCGGCGTATGACAAGCATTACACTCGTCCATGCCGGCTCGCTCCAGGATTTTTTCTGCATATGCCCGCTGAGCAAGTGTGATCTCCCCATCTGCCTGCTTCACATCTATGCCAAGATAGTATGACAATAACCCGAGATCACTCATCTTGAACAGAGCATGCATTTCTGCCTTGAACGACTCAATCTCCTGCTTGCTTGTGCCTGTTATGATAAGATCATCAACATACACCCCCACGAGAAGATACTCCGTGGTGTCTCCGCGTCTGTATACTGCGTGTTCCAACGGGCTCCGTACAAAACCGAGCTCTATGAGGGAGGAGTCGAGTTTTGCATACCATGCCCGTGGCGCCTGACGTAGCCCGTAGAGGGCCTTGCTCAGCTTCATCACCGAGCGGGGACTCTCCTTGTTGACGAACCCAGGAGCCTGATGCACATACACCACTTCCTCCAGGTCGCCATTCAGAAAAGCGGACTTGACGTCCATGTGGTGAACCTGCCATCCACCATGCGCGGCAAGTGCGAGCAGAACACGCACAGTTTCCATCCGCGCAACAGGAGAAAATACTTCATCAAAATCCACCCCCTGCCACTGAGCGTATCCTTTCACGATGAGTCTTGCCTTGTGCTTAACCACATTGCCCTCTGGATCCTTCTTTAACTTTAACACCCATTTTAGGCCAATTGCGCGGTGACCGGCTGGCAGCGAGGTCAGAGCCCAAGTGTCGTTCTCAGCTATGCACTCCATCTCCTCCTCCATTGCCCTTCTCCAGGCTGGGTCTGACAATGCCTCCTCGACACTTGCAGGTTCTTCTGAAGCCACGAGATGCAGTTCCTCGAGCTCGCTGTCAGAGTCTTCAGTTACCTCTGCGTTCGCCGCGCTCTGTCCTGCCGCATCCGGCAGTGTTGTGGCATAGACATTTTCCACCTTCCTGTATCGTCGCGGACCTTCACCGTCGTCAGCAGCGTCCAGGGCGCTGTCATGAGATGGTGGGGTGCAGAGCTGCACCGCTGGCGGGGACGAGGGACCTGGAGTGGTCGAAGGCGATGTCGCAGGCGTGTGCACGAGCGTCCCCACCGGCGTAGCTTGCGCAGCCGGGGACAGTGTGCGGGTGCGTGTGCTCACGCAGCTGCCTGCGCCATCATCAACCACCTTCGTGCCTGTCTCAGTGGTGTACACCACGGAGAATGTCGACGGCGTCGTGTCCCCGTGTCTCGCCGACGGAGTCGTCCAGTCCCATGAGCGGCGCTCTTCAAATGCCACATCGCGCGTGACGTATAGCCTGCCGCCGATCGGGTCATACACCCGATACGCCTTCGACCCCTCCTCGTATCCCACGAATACGGCCAGGAGAGAACGATCCGAGAGCTTCGTGATGCCGGGGCCGGTGTTCTTCGTGTGGGCGACGCAGCCGAATGTGCGAAGATGCTCGACGCTGGGCTTGCGTTTGTTCCAGGCTTCGTACGGCGTGACACCATTGAGGCTTCGTGTTGGAGCTCTGTTGAGGATGTAGATGGCGCACTTGACTGCTTCCCCCCAGAACATGGCCGGCATGCCCATGCCTTTGAGCATGCAGCGCGCCATCTCAACAACCGTCTGGTTCCTTCGTTCTACCACGCCGTTCTGCTGTGGCGAATATGGCGCCGTGGTGAAGTGCGTCACTCCCTCTTTGTCGCAGTACTCCTTGAACTCCATGGAGTTGAATTCTCCGCCCCGATCAGAGCGGAACGCGCGCAAGTGACATTGCTGTCTGGACTCGGCGTGCGCCCTAATTTTCTTGAACCTGACGAAGGCCTCATGTTTGGTCTTCAGAAGCTCGATCCACATATACCTGCTGTGGTCATCGACGACAAGAAGGAAGTACTGACTGCCGCCGGCGGTTGCTGGTTTTATCGGACCGCACAGATCGGTGTGGACCAGGTCGAGTGCGCGCTCCGAGCGGTGCTTGCTCGCATGGGGAAACGCCAGGCGGTGCTGCTTCCCGACTGTGCATCCGTCGCAGATCTCGTCGGCGTGAGCGACCCGCGGCATCCCACGCACCATGTCACGGTTGGACATGGCCGTGACTGCGCGAAACTGGAGATGGCCCAGCCGGGCGTGCCAAAGCCATGCCGGGTCGTGCACATTCGCCAGCAGACAGACAGGCACAGTAAGATTCAGACTGAGAACATACAGTCGATTACCTGTGCGTTTGACGCGCACAAGGAGCTTCCTCTGCTGGTCGTAGATGGAGAGGTGTCCATCTTCCACGACTGACTTGTAGCCGTTCTCGTCCAGTTGTCCGATCGACACGATGTTCGTGCGCAGCTTGGGGATGTAGAACACGTCAGTTAGCAGCCGCTGGTTTCTGTCCGGGCAGCGGAAGAGCACGTTGCCTTTCCCCTCGATCGTGACCAGGGATCCATCGCCGAAGCGGACAGATCCTCCGATCGAATTGTCGAGTGTGACAAACGTGTCCTTCGCCCCTGTCATGTGGCTTCTCGCGCCGGTGTCCAGATGCCAGACGCCGGCGGCTGCGGGGACGGGGACGACGCGCTCTTCATTCAGGTACACGACCTCCCGCTGCGGCACGATGGACGAGTCTCCTCCGCAGATCACATCGCCGGCTGAGGGATCCAGCTTGGGGTAGTTTTCAGCTTGGGGTATTAGTCAGGAGATGTATTGGACGCCTAGTCCAGCTTGGGGTAGTTTTCTCTGACATGTGGCTGCGTGAGATCAAAGAAAAAGGATATATGTGGTATTTTCGTGTATAGTAGTATTGAACACGGACACCTTTAGGGAGTCAGATATCGCCGGATACCTTTTTTTTGGCGAGTTAATTTTTTTTATTAGGTAATAGGGCTAGATTTACTCTGTACGTGTTGAAACGACTTGGTTGTACCAAATTTATTTTGTGCGTAACTTCTCCTTCTTTTAATCTCAACCGTCACAATAAAACCCAGTGGTTTATATATTACTAACCTATGTGGATTAACCTGGTGTCTACGTTAGAGTTTTGTATATTGCTTTATTTAGTATATAATAGGTAGATGTTTGTTTAGCAAATCAGGGGGAGTAAATTTCGGAGAACCGGAGACGCAAGTGTTGCTGGTACTTGTGCTCATTTTTTGAATCCCGAGGGGCTTCAAAATTCCGTACTTGAGCACATCAAATCCTAGTTATGAAATAAATGACTAGGCCTAATATTTTTTTGTTTCATCTATAAGAGTTCTGTATTTCCTATTTAAGAAATCGAGATTGTTGGACCTAGTCGGAGAGTTTGAAGTGAAACACAGGGTATAAATTTGACAATTCAATCTTGAAGCTTGGAACCCTAACCACCTATATTCTCCGCATAGAACTACTAGAAATTACACAAATATTGTATGATGAAGGTGAGCGCTCCACACCTATCTACTAGGATAAAAACTTGAACAACTTTTTTAGAAATTTGTATAAATATCATATTGAAGAATCCACCCAAAACATTTCATGCCTATGGCGAAATCCCTGTGAAATTTGAGGGATTCCAACAAAAACAACAACAACAATCGCACCGACCGCTCTATTGTTTGCAGCAATATAATAACGCGGGTTCTTTCTTCTCAGACGAGGCTAATATAGGTGCATTAGAAAGTTGTTTCTTCAAGACCTCTAAAGCATGATCAGCTTCCTGGTTTACACAAAGTTGTCAGTTTTCTTCAAGATCCGATACAAAGGTATGACCTTCTCTCTAAGTCTGCTTATAAACCAGCTTAGAGCTGCAACACACCCGTCAACTTCTGGATGTCTTTTCTCAGGTTATGTATATCCTCGATTTTTTCCGGGTTTGCTTCGATCCCCTTTCAAAAATTACGAAACACACATTTTGTTGGGTTTAGCTTCATCTGGTATTTGTGTAAACTCGCAAATGTCTCTTCCATTCACACATCAGAGTATCACCTTTTTGGGACTTGAAAAAATATATCATCCACTAAGTATGTACGTTTCGCCCAATTTGCTTTTCGAAACAGTTATGGATGCATATCTGATATGTTGCTCCTGCATTTTTTAGTCCAAAGGGCATTGACGTGTAGCAAAACACTCCAAAACACTCCAACAGTTCACACCCGGCAATAGAATCGATGATCTAGTCAATATGAGGTAAGGCAAACGGATCCTTAGGACATGCTTTGTTCAAGTCTGTATAATCTATGCACATGCTCCAGGAACCGCTTTTCTTCAGAACGAGAACTGGAATTACTAAGAACTTTGAATGTAGAACTTCCACAGTAAACTCGGCTGCCAAAACCTGAGCTACTTCAAATCCAATAGATTTTCTTCTCTCGTCATTGAAACGGCGGAGGAACTGTTGAATTGGTTTCAGCCACATTTAGACTGTGCTCAGCAAGTTCCCTAAGAACACCAGACATTTCAGAAGGCTTCCATGCAAAAACTATGCCAATTCTCATGGAGGAACTTGACGAGCGTGTTTTTTTATTTATCAGTAATGTGAGCCCCGTGCTGAACTGCTTAGAGGAATCGCCTGGGTGAAATCTACGAGTTTGGTATCCTGAGATGATTTGAATTTTAGTTTAGACTCAGTCGATGGTTTTTTGAGAAAATTCATATCCTCAGGATCTACCTCAAAGGACAATAATTTTAATTTTCAACCCCTAACTATACATACTTACCATGCTCTCTACTAGATCTAAATGATCATATCTAAAAAAAATGCACCTAATAAAATCTACATAGCCAAACCAAAACATGATTCACTTCATCTTGATAACTAATCAAATTGCATCAGTTTGATTTAGGAAAAACACGTAAAACAGTAGGTTTGTACTATGGATAAAAATTACATGAGAGGGCTTATTTAAACTTGTTTTTTTTGTAATATTTATCGCGATTGGGCCCCTATTGAAATCACTTCCAATGGAAAATTCCTTCACCATCTTGTGGCGTGGAAACAATTAGTAGTATTGGTGATGTATTTTTTTCAAGAGGGTTGTAGCCAAAAATATGGATGCTGATATATTTCACAATAACATGATCTCCGTTGAAGGACTATGTCGAAGAACATTAAGTGGGTGGAAAGTTGATGAATTATCTTTACTATTAAATGGGAGTTGGACATACGTTGGTACGTCTAACCCCATCGTCCGCTTCCTCTGCTCTGCTCGCTAGATCCCTCGCACATCGTGTGGAAAGGCAGATGGGCCAGCAATATCGGCCCGCTTCAGCGCCCCCGACGAAATTCGCTTAAACATTTTTTTTGCCCTTGCTCATCCCGTTCTTCCTCTCTGATGTGGAGAGAGCCTGAGCGCCTAGGGTTCCTCTGTGGCGGCCGCCATCGCGTCACCACGTATCACCGACGCCGCCTTGCAGCGATTCTCAGGATTCTACCTGCACCGTGCGTCGGCCTTCCGCGCCCAGGTCATTAAGGTCGACCCCATCATGCCATCCATCTCGGCACCGATACTCCTCAGCTTCCACGTCGATGCCTCCGCCGCTTGCTCGGCCGGCCGTCCTTCACGTCACCGCACCAGCTCTGATTCAGCCACCGTCCATCCCTATGTAGCACCGCTCGCTGGCGGCCGCCGACGTTCATCTTCCTCCGCCGCTTGCTCGACCGGCCATGTCGCATTCCTCATCATCACCGGACCAGATGCCCCCGCGGCGTCTTGTGTCTCCTTTGCCAAGAGCGAGCTGGACCATGAACTGGACAAGCCCGCCTCGAGTTGTTGTAGCGCGAGGGTTAGCAGGAACACGACGCGCGAGGATTCAGGTACGCATGCTTGATCTCCTGGTTGATTGTGAGGCTCTCAATCAGGACGCGTGATGCTATGAGACATGCTGCGACCACATAAAGCTAAAAAATGGTGCTGCTACTCGTACTTGATGTGTTCTGTTTTGCTTGTTTGTGGGCACATCCGCACATGGGAGAAAGAAGAATTGGAGAGAGAATGTTGTGGTGAGGGGGATTAAAAGATCCCCATTGATTCGCTTCCGATTTAATTTTAGTCTTTCTGCATGGGACATTAGGACAATGCACAACATTGCTGGTTCAGTAATTAGTATAGTCTGTATGATCAACATACCATTGTCTACGATTGATAGGCATCCGAGTTTGTGTTCATGTCAATGATACTTGTTCCTTGAAGAGAGAAAAATGAAACAACATGCAATTCGGTTGCACTCCATAATATTTCAGATTTTCATGTAATGTAGCCTGGATCATGCTTTCTGCTACTACATTATGGCTACTTAGCTTCTATGTTTTTTATGTTATTTTTTTTTGTGGACGGGTTGCCAAAACACGGCTGATTAAAAAAAATTGTTCAACAGGTACGCCGGCCTAGCAAAGAATCGAGAGGGGAAGATGTTTGTTCCCACTATCCAACCTGGGTTGAAGGATACCATATTTATGTGGGGGTCGTCCTGTTCTCTCATTTCCTCATAGGATGGTAAAATTACCCGTTCTTATGAAGAATACTTTACTCCGCTGAAATCAAACTATTGTATGCCATATAGTTTTGTGAGTGAAAAAACTAACTACTTTTTCTTTTCAATCTTTATCAGGGATTCATCCTCGAAGATGCAACTGGTGTCCATCCAGTGTATGTGACCTCTCTTCCAAAGTCCCATCCCAATTATTCTTGCCAAATAATCAAATTCTGGAGAAACATATTCCTATGTTCATGATATGTACAATAGAAATTCAGAATATTGTTTGGTTATAGTTTGTTACAGAAAACTGTGGAGATGGATAGATTATATTAAGATGATGCATTATATTACTTAAAGACATGCTACCGCCAAGTAAATTCGTGCACTTCATAGATCGTTGTGCATAAAAAACAAGCTTTCAAGCAATGCTCGTCTGGCTTACTATTTTTACGTAATGTCCAACGTGGTCTATTGTGCAATCCTATTTGCCTACAGAAGATGGCCTGATTATTTTTACGTTTGCAACTCCATGGTCGACTGCCATATGTTTGGTTTCAACAAGTTAGCTCATATTTCTAATGATGTGTAAGTAAATATGAGAGAGGCGATTCTAACCTGACATGGCATTTTAATGACATAAATAGTTGTACATCTCAAATATACACATCTTCTAAATATATGCATCTTCTGTATAGTGTCATAATGTCTTTAGAAGACATGCATTTTTACTAAACTTGCGGTTATTTCTGTCATCTTTACACCAATATTGCCCTGCATAAATCTGAGACAACTTATGTCTCAATGGCCGGTGCCCACTTAATTTCCGTAATAAAACATGTGTTGTGATGTAGTTATTAGATTATAATTTATATCATGATTTGCACACTGCCCAACATCTGTAGTGTCATTATGAAAATTTCTTATCATAAGGTGTGTAGATTCCATGAATGTAACCTGTGAAGGGGCAGGGCTTGAAGTCCGAGCATTGCTGGAAATCTTGTTTTTTGTGGCAATGTCGTGATGGTGACTTGTATTCTCAAGATAACGAGGCTACCCGGATGAGGACGGAGTAGACACCGGAGCTAGGGCATCTTGACAAGATGGGCTAAGGTATTCTCGAGACGGCGTGGCCATCGGGGCGAGAATGGCGTAGATAGGGGAGCTAGGGCAGCAGGGTACTGTGTTTAAGAAAAGTATAATCTGACTATTATTTTGAGTATTATAGGGCATGGTAACATATAAGAACTCTTCGAATGTTGAAAATAAATGTGGCCCAATTCATTGATAAATGGTAAAATATTTGGCGCAACAAGGGTTACCGATATCATATTGACTTGGTTTTGCTTCCCTCCTTTTTGAATGCCGAGTTGGGGGCTTCTGCTTGGATAGAACATGTTGAAAAAAGATATTCATGGAATCTTGCTCCATTTAGATACAAATTTAATATGCCATAGCTTGAATTAAACCGACATAAAAAAAAAACTTAAAGGGCATGAATTTTTTTGCGCCCGTAGCAACGTACGGGCATTCAACTAGTTATTTTGAAATGGTAGTTTTATTGCAAAATATAGACCCAATTATATATGCAACCAAGAACATGAACGTAAGCTAAACATTTTTTGTGAATATAATAGGAATAGACAAACTAGAACATAGATATGTAGAAAAGACATAGTTCCCTAAAGTTGTTACCTACACTAACAAGCACATGAAAACTGATCTAGCAAGCATGGTTAGTTTATTTTTGTGTCTTTTCAAATCCATCTCTAATTGTATAATAGAGTAGTATTGTGAAAAAAATCACTACAATTTGAAATTTTTTAATTTTTTAATTTAATACCAAAATAATTATATACAAAAAAGGTAAAAATAGTAATTTTAAAATTGTATATATGTTTGAAGTAGTGTGTACCATGTAACATAAGAGGTAAAGAAGAGAAAAATTCAAAATATAAAAAAATAGCAATTTTTTGCACTAAAGGACTTGCTAGGTTAAAAAAAATTACCCTAGCGAGAAAAGAAAAAAAATGGGGCACAGAATAAATAGTTCATATTGAGAATTGTCTTTCCGTATATGTGCACACGTTTCCTGGAAATCAAACCTAACTCCCAACTTGTAGATATGATTTCACGTCCTAATTAACCAAACAAACTTTGGCAAACACGCATCTGCGTATAGGCGCAGGCAAAGAGAAGGTTCTGCTGAAGTGGGATGGATGGACTGCGGCGAAATTGTTAGAGTTGTGACACATGTCACAAATTTTTATAGATTTACTGCCTACCACAGTTGCGATACTACCCGCGGATGAACAACGCGCCATACCATGACGACATCCAAGGCTAAACCAATTGGGCCCACCATACCACGCAAAGCTATCACGCGTGCTGTCCCACCGTCGTCCCTCGTACTTGTACTCTGCAAGAGTCCATGAATCAACTCACAGGTCCAAGCTAGCTATAGCACCACGACGACCCAACCCTGCCTCCGACACCTCCTCCGTCACCGACGCGGCAGATGCTGCTTACGCTACCAGTGAACCCACTGCAGATTGTTAGAGCATCTCGAGTGGCTCATCTAAATTTGGTCCTCTATATCTTCATATAGAGGATCATCTAAAATGATTCCTTTTTAGAGGTTCCTAGATTTTCAGTGGAACATCTATATTCAGGACGTCTATATTCTCTCATGTTTTTTTAATAATATCTTATAACTACCTTTCAACATTTCTTTTTTCAACAACTCTATTTTAACGACTTTTTCAATAGTTCTATTTCTAACGGCTATATTCCAGGTCTATATACCAACACATCCCACCTCTCACATCTATACGAAAAATAAACAACAATTCAGTTCTATATTCCAGGCAAAATCACATTCAGCTAGCATGATTGGGGCTCAGACTTTTTCTACAGATTTCGGTAGAAAATTCACTACGAGTCATCTAGTTAAATAGATACAAGGAGTAGCTAGTCCAGATACATTATTTGGTGCCAGCCAATCATGTACAACATTTGGTCCTGATACATAATTCAGTACCAACAAATCATCTACAGAATTTAGTACAAAATAGAACATCAATCTACAAAATTCTCTAGCACATTCAGGTAGCACCGAGACCAAGCATAAAAATCGATCAAGACTACCGAGACCAAGCAGCACATGCAGCTACCATCGAGACCAAGCAGCACATACAGATGGGTTCAGAACTTCAGATTCGGGCTCCTTAAAAAAATACGGAAGATGGGCAGGCAGATGGAGCTCCCGCGGCGGCAGGCGGCCATGGCGGCTTCAGCCACCACCACGCCATCCAGCTCCACCGGCCGCCACCACGCCATCCAGCTCCACCGGCCTCCACCACGCCATCCAGCTCCACCGGTCACCACCGGAGCACCCTATCCTATCCTCTCCACAGGACATCGAGTTCCAGCTGCCAACACTTCGATTTTTGCCCCCACTCGCCCGTTTCCCTTCCAACCTGCTCGATTCCGGCCAAAATGGCACGGCGGCGGCCAGATCCAGCAGTGCCCAGCGACCGAATCCCCCCTCTCTCTCACCAACTCTCTTGTGAGCGCACGAAAACCATACCTTGCAGTGCCGTGGAGGGAGCAGGAGGGAGCTCTTCTCTGGAAGGACGCGGGAGGGAGGAGGGAGCTCTTCTCCGGACGGACGCGGGAGGGATTCCAGAGCCAGAGCAGTTGCGGTAGAGGATCCTCTACTCGTCCTCCAGCCCTGGAGGATGCGAACTGGGCGGTGAGGTCGTCCAAAACATGGACGCTCCTTTGGACGAGCCACTGGAGGCGTTTTTTCGGCCCAACTTCCTCTATTTCCGTTTGGACGTCCCTTTGGAGGATCCACTGGAGATGCTCTTAGAATAGGAATACGAGATGCGTTGGAAATAGATTAGGACTCCTAGATAACTTGTAGTCCAAGTCTCTCTCCCCCTTGGACCTCCTTTATATACCCCCATATGAGGGCCAAATCAATACAACAACGAAATATTAGGGTTTCACAACTTTCCACATGTTATCAGAGCGGTTAGCCTCACGGCGCCGATCCTAGGGTTCTAAAATCTTCCGCAACGCGCCGCCCCCGAGGAGATCTCTCCTCGGGGACGCGGCACCCGGTTTTGATCAAAGATCATATCGGTTCTTTAGATTAGATTTTAGCCAATTTCGAAATTCCCGTAGATTAGATCTATTAGCACCAAATAAAACCCTAAATCTCAGTTTAGCCACATAATAAATCCCTAAATCCCACGAGTTCACATCTGGTTCGATGCAAGATCATACGACGGCGGCGCACGGCCTAATCCGCAGTCGGGAGGAGCAGCGACCTCGCGCGCACGCTGGGCGCCGCATGTCATATGGGGCCACGCGAGTCCTCCTCGGGCAGCAGGTTCTCAGCATGCAGCCAGCTCCAGCCTCCAGGACCATGTCCATCGGAGGACGGCACGGCTTTTGGCGCAAGCCAATACAGGAGACGTGGGCCACCCGGCGGGCCGCGCCAATACAAGATGCATGCAGAACCCTGGTGCACAGGAGCAGCAGGACGTCACGCAGGACACCAAGGGCCAGCGACGCGAAGGCACGCGCAGCTCCAGGATTCACGACTCACGCGTGCTTCCGCACCAGTGCATCGGCATACCGTTTCGTAATGATCTGCACTGCGTCGAGCCAAACTACACCATACAATATCGACAAGCTGTAGAACTACTACTACGCCGGGCTACGAGCCAAGTTCATCGTCGAGTACACCTACGAGAAGCAACATCAACCACACGCAGGTCGGTGTGGAACACGACTTCTCCAACGGCAAGACATCGATATCACCATCGCTACGAGGGACGCCTCCAAGCGACGGATTTCATCACGCCTACTACCATCTCACCGACACATCATCGCCAAGGTCTACATCAACGTGGTCTTCATCGACAAACTCGTCAACACATCGCCGCCGCCGCTACAACTACGACGTCCACAAGGCTGGACACGCGTCCTCTGACAGTACAACTGTAAGACGCCATGACACTGACAACGGCATTGACCGCGTCCGACGGCTAAGACTGCATCGACAACCCGGCATCACTATTGTGAAAGCCCCTAAAACCGCGCGATAGGTTCTGGCAAAACCGTTGTGTGCTTCGTGAGCTTCTCCTAGTCCTGGCAAAACTAGTGGACTCACTTATGACCTACGACCGCGTCCTTTGACGCCCGCGACGGTACCTCTCAAGGTGCGAAACGTCGTAAAAAAAACAAAACTGCAGCACCGTCAGACAAATCGCGCAATTTTTTTGCGCCTCCGGCATTGCGGCTACAACGACTACGGCGAGTACTACATCGACCACTACTACCTCGACTACGGCTACATCACGTTCACTACCTCCACATCGACATCACAGGCTATACGTCTACAGCAACACATCGGCAACAACTCCAGTCAGCAGCGTTCGCGTCGTCACTTGCGTCCACGCCACTCCCGCTGTGACTGCGGGAGGGAAGAGAGGAGAGATGATGATGACGGAGAGGAGGAAATGATGGAAGCGCAAAACTTCAAATTCAGTCGCAAGCGTCCGCTTCACTCCCACTAGGACCGAGGGGGGATGTTAGAATAGGAATACGAGATGCGTTGGAAATAGATTAGGACTCCTAGATAACTTGTAGTCCAAGTCTCTCTCCCCCTTGTACCTCCTTTATATACCCCATATGAGGGCCAAATCAATACAACAACGAAATATTAGGGTTTCACAACTTTCCACACAGATGTCAGCACCCTTGTGGCCGAGCAAACTGCCCACGGCTGGTTCCGCATGCCTCCCACGCCCACGAAGATGTTCTTCTCATCCACGACAGGATCTGTCCTGTCATGTGCCGGCGCGAACGGGGGGCAATGTTGTTGACCTGCCATTAGCTAGCTGCACGCGGCTAGTTTCTATACATGACTATATATCTAGCTGCACTGTCCTCTCATGTATTGTGCGGCTGAGGTACTCTCTATTATTTGGTCTGGTGGAGTTGGCCGTTTAAATAGCTGGCGGGGGTGGACGGAGATACCGGGGCAGATGGAGGTACGTAAATGAGCCACCTGAAAACGTGTCCTCTCCCACTTATCCCACTTATGTCCACTTCATTGGATGTACATCCATTCCAATTTGACTACCCTATAATTAAGTGGGCTAAGTGGCTTTCCAACTTACATCCCTACCTTCCATATATCGGCGCCCATTAAACGGCCGATGCTAGCTATTCAAATTTTGCACATTATTTTTTTGCGTTTTGACTAAATCATGCTGACGAATTCCCAAATTTCAACTGAAGGAAAAACCGGAGTTCCGAAACATCTTGCAGTGTATGAAGGATGACACATCCCTTATTCATTCGTTAGTTGGTCTCCAATATAATCATGAGTTGTCAATTCTTTTGTTGAAATGGGAGAAAAATATTTGACCCAATCTATTGATTAAGAAGAAGTGAATTGTTCGATTCATTTAGGGAAAACCGGGAAAAAACCAAGTGAAATCTGTTTAGCAAGCAAACAATGGCGCACATCGAGAAGAGCTAGCTCCTAGGTAACCAGTAGACTCCTAATCCCTAGAAAACAAAATCCATTCTAACAAGAAAAAATATTCATACTGGAGACCCGCAACCGCAACCGGTGCCAAAAACGGCTGATCGACGAACACGAATAACGCCTGCAACCATTGCGCCAACCGGAGTATTCCCACCACACTACGCTGCCTTTGACATGCCGTGTACCAAGCAACACATTCAGGAAAGACTGCGGCGACAAAAACGTGCCGTGTACCATAAGAGGGATTGCACGTGTGATCCTTGACGAACGGAAGACATAGTGAAATCCTTGCAAATAGGACTAGTTGTGAGGATCTACGATTGTTCATAACTCTTCAACGACTACATTGAATCCATTTCCCGGTGAGTCGTTATCCTGATCATCACATGTATGGGCATGCCTCGTTATGTCCATATTGATCTTAGCGGTCGGGCATTTTTTATTATTATTATGCAGTGTAGACCAGCACCTGGGTGGCACGGGGACCCAACCATAGCCATGGCGCAGTCCACTTTGGTGTGCCACGTTTATAAGATTACCCGTGGCAGACCAAAGTGGGGTGTGCCATGGCTATGGTTGGGCCAACGGTCATATCCGGTGCCATAACTATTAGCATAACACAAGCATCAATATTTAATACATGGAGCCACTTACCACCTCCCATTCCCCACCGCACAATTTTCCCCCTTCAGATTTGGTCGTCCTCCTCCTCCATTACTTGACACATCTAAGGTTGTTTAACATATTTTGGTTGATATATATGTGAGGGAAACATCTCCTGAACTCTTATAGGTAGAAAATCCCACTTTATATGAATGTATGTGTGTATTTGTATGTGTGTGAAGGTTCTACTGTGTTTCTGAGAACGAGACAAAAAAGCACGACTAAATGTGGAATTGTATTGTGTTTTTGTCTATCCTACTTCGATGAAATGAAAATGAGTTGCCAAAATGTTGAGTCATTTCCATTTCGGCCACCATGCACTCCGTGGAAGTCCTATTTTTAGCAAAGTTCATGACGAAATTTTCCGCCGCCGGCGACCAATAATGCATGCATGCAAACTAATTTGGTTCTAAATTCTCCTTTCTCTCTATACCGCATACACGACCATGCATATGAACACCGACATCGTGGCTAGATTTATGGAATACGCGACGGCCGATTTGTTTCCAAAGAATACGATAGAGATAAGATGTTTGTGTCAAAGATGCAAACTTAAGTACTTGATCAGATACGACTTCGGATAGTTGGATTCACGCCTTGTCTGTGGTGTTTTCATGGATGGCTACGCTCCATGGACATGAAAGGAGGAAGGGCAACATAAGGAAAATAACGGCAATTGAGAGCGAGAAGATGGAGAGTCTTCCAGACATGATGAAGATCAAGATGACAGAACAGATCATGGTCAAGATCATGAATAGGTCAGGTGGAACATCGTCGAACTAGGTGCAGGACCCTCGTGTTCAACAATTGCTTCTCAAGGAGACTAGCAATCCTAGAGCTTCTTCCAAAGATAAGTCTAACATGGCGCAACTGGAGATAAACGCGGAAACCCCATTGGATAAGGATGCACGCCCGAGAATATCCATTTGAATGTAACACTCGGGGCCCTGCACATGAAAAAAAAACATAGACGGAGTGATTCAAGCATCAAAGAAAACATATAATTCTGGCAGGACGTATCCGCAAGACGAAAATGTGTACAATAAGTATCGAGGATAACAAGAAAGCCGTGTACCCTCTTGATCTACTGTACGTGAAATAACATGTGTGCATTAATGACTGCATCATCAATCGGGGCGAGGACGCAGAGATAACCATATGTCTGGTGTGTGGTGTTACTCGATACAAGAAAGGGAAGAAGGCTCCTAAAAAAGCGGTATGGTACTTCCCGATCAATGCTCGTCTGCAGCAGTATTTCAAAGACCCTAAGCACAGGCAAACCTCATGTCCTGGCACGCGGAAAGGAAAAAGTGAGAAGAAGATGATGTAAATGATCTAGAGAAGAAAAAATGCTAACAAACCCCGCAAATCCTAGCTAGTTGAAGGCACTAAACATCAATACCTAGAGTTTGGGGACGATCCATTCAATATGAGGATCCATTCAACATGAGGCTGGGCATGAGTACGAACGGACTAAACCATTTTAGCAACCAACTCAACACCCATAGAACCTGGTCTGTGTTTGCATATATATACAACCTACCCCTGGCTGTGCATGAAGAGGAAATACATAGAGATGAGTACACTAATCCAAGGGCCGAAACAATCAGGCAACAACATCATGTTGTTGAACGAGGTGCTAGACACGTTATGGGACGAGCCAGCGATACTTGGGATGCCTATGGAGAATAGTTTTTTCCCATGAGAGTCACGTTGATCACGACGCTGCAAGATTACCTCTGTTACAGATATGTCAGGACCACAAGGACCGGAGATACTCTAATGCCTCCCACTCCCAAGAACTGGTTCTTCTCGGCCGCTGTTGTTGAGCCAGCGACGAGCCGAAATGAGGCCACCGCCACCTGCAACAGGCACGGTCCTACTCCTGACCGGCCATGACGTGCCCCTTTTCCATGGATCTTAATCGGCTAAAGTTGTTAGATTGAAGACATCTAATGATTTTTTTCTACATTTATTTGAATAAATGGAATGAATCTATGCTTTATTTTTTATTTTCGTTTTTTTGGTATATGCGAGTGGATGCCAAGGACAAATACATGTTTCCTTTTCTTGAGATGTTAATGACGAAATATTTCCCATGTCCTCCCTCGATGTGCGAACATTAACAATGTATGTTCCTCCATGTAACCATATTCACAATAAATGTTCCTTTACCAACTTTATTTCACTAATGCACATTTGTCCCCTTGCACATGTGGGTGTTGTCATTGATTTCAACTTTCCATTCCAATGATGAGTACAATTTACAATCTAGAGCACATGATGAGTACAATTTACACTCTATACCACTTTATAAGGGGCCTTAATTACCTCACAAGTGCAAGATACTTAACCTAGTATTGGTCTTGGTGTGAGTTAGAAAGAGGAAGAAACCGTGTTAGAGAAGTGAGGATGGGAACACAAAGGAAATCTTGACCAATCTATTTGTGGCTCTGGAAGTAGAGGTTAGTATATTTATAATTCATCTTGCTTTTACATCAGAAGCAGGAGAAATACCGGACTTATACGGAAACACGCGGTAACGACATCGAAAGGGGGTAGAAATGTGGAACTAGTTGCTTCGTTGTGTTACGGTAGGCCATAGAAACATAAAACAACAAGGTAGAACCCACCTCTTCGAAAGATTCACGACGTTTCGTCCGATACGGGAGTTTCAGCCTATAAGCGCGTGTAAACTCACTAGAGAGAAGTGGATGCCGGTGAAGCGGCCCACACCCCGGAGTGAAATATTTGGCATACAAAGCACACAACACACCTATAATAACATGCTATGGCACCACCTTGCTTGTGTTGGGGTCCAGACGATCCGGAGCCCCCCCTCCGGTGAAACCCTAGAGCCGTAGGAGAAATACCGGACTTACACGGAAACACGCGGTTACGGCGTCGAAAGAGGGTAGCAATGTGGAACTAGTTGCTTGTATGTGTTAGGGTAGGCCATAGAAACATAAAAGAACAAGGTAGAACCCACCTCTTTGGAAGACTCACGACGTTTCGTCCGATACGGGAGTTTCAGCCTATAAGCGCGTGTAAACTCACGAGAGAGAAGTGGATGCCAGTGAAGCGGCCCACACTCCGGAGTGAAATATTTGCCATACAAAGCACACAACACACCTATAATAACATGCTATGGCACCACCTTTCTTGTGTTGGGGTCCAGAAGATCCGGAGCTCCCCCTCCGGTGAAACCCTAGACCCACAGGAGAAATACCGGACTTATACGGAAACACGCGGTAACGGCATCGAAGGGGGGTAGCAATGTGGAACTAGTTTCTTGGTTGTGTTAGGGTAGGACATAGAAACATAAAACAACAAGGTAGAACCCACCTATTCGGAAGATTCACGACGTTTCGTCCGATATGGGAATTTCAACCTATAAGCGCGTGTAAACTCACGAGAGAGAAGTGGATGCAGGTGAAGCAGCCCACACCCCGGAGTGAAATCTTTGCCATACAGAGCACACAACACACCTATAATAACATGCTATGGCACCACCTTGCTTGTGTTTGGGTCCAGAAGATCCGGAGCCCCCCCTCCGGTGAAACCCTACACCCGTAGGAGAAATACCGGACTTATACGGAAACACGCGGTAACGGCGTCGAAAGGGGTAGCAATGTGGAACTAGTTGCTTGGTTGTGTTAGGGTAGGCCATACAAACATAAAAAAACAAGGTAGAACCCACCTCTTCGGAAGATTCACGACGTTTCGTCCGATACGGGAGTTTCAGCCTATAAGCGCGTGTAAACTCACGAGAGAAAAGTGGATGCAGGTGAAGCGGCCCACACCCCGGAGTGAAATCTTTGCCATACAAAGCACGCAAAACACCTGTAATAACATGCTATGGAACCACCTTGCTTGTGTTGGGGTCCATAAGATCCGGAGCCCCCCCTCCGGTGAAACCCTAGACCCGCAGGAGAAATACCGGACTTATACGGAAACACGCGGTAACGGCGTCGAAAGGGGGTAGAAATCTGGAACTAGTTGCTTGGTTGTGTTAGGGTAGGCCATAGAAACATCAAACAACAAGGTAGAACCCACCTCTTCGAAAGATTCACGACGTTTCGTCCGATACGGGAGTTTCAGCCTATAAGCGCGTGTAAACTCACGAGAGAGAAGTGGATGCAGGTGAAGCGGCCCACACCCCGGAGTGAAATCTTTGCCATACAAAGCACACAACACACCTAAAATAACATTCTATGGCACCACCTTTCTTGTGTTTGGGTCCAGAAGATCTGGAGCCCCCCCCCCCCTCCGGTGAAACCCTAGATCCGCAGGAGAAATACAGGACTTACACGGAAACACACGGTAAAGGCGTCGAAAGGGGGTAGCAATGTGGAACTAGTTGCTTGGTTGTGTTAGAGTAGGCCATAGAAACATAAAACAACAAGTTAGAACCCACCTCTTCGGAAGTTTCATGACGTTTCGTCAGATACGGGAGTTTCAGCCTATAAGCGCGTGTAAACTCACGAGAGAGAAGTGGATGCAGGTGAAGAGGCCCACTCCCCGGAGTGAAATCTTTGCCATAAAAAGCACACAACACACCTATAATAACATGCTATGGCACCACCTTGCTTGTGTTTGGGTCCAGAAGATCCGGAGCCCCTACTCCGGTGAAACCCTAGACCCGCTGGAGAAATACCGGACTTATACGGAAACACGCGGTAACGGCATCGAAAGGGGGTAGAAATGTGGAACTAGTTGCTTGGTTGTGTTAGGGTAGGCCATAGAAACATAAAACAACAAGGTAGAACCCACCTCTTCGAAAGATTCACGACGTTTCATCCGATACGGGAGTTTCAGCCTATAAGCACGTGTAAACTCACGAGAGAGAAGTGGATGCCGGTGAAACGGCCCACACCACGGAGTGAAATATTTGGCATACAAAGCACACAACACACCAACAATAACTTGCTTTGGAACCACTTTGCTTGTGTTGGGGTCCATAAGATCCGGAGCCCCCCCTCAAGTGAAACCCTAGACCCGCAGGAGAAATACACGCTTGGGTTAGGGTAGCAATGTGTGTCGGTGTAGTATGAATAAATAAATTGGACTTAGATCTAATTTTTATGTCATTTTATGTGAGTTTGTATATTGTTAACATAAAAGCACAAAACACACCTAATAGTAATTTATGTGAGTTTATTTATTTTTAACCTAAAATATAAACATATTATTTTAACCAACTAATAGTAATTGATAACAAGATACAAAAATACTAAAAGAAAAGAAAAAAATTCCAAGTGTGCCGACGGCAAAGCCGTCGGCATAGGATGTGGGAAATCATAGCCCCCCGGTCTAGCTATGCCGACGGCAGGAATTGTTCCGAGGGCAGCCGTCGGCTTTGTTTACGCTATGCCGACGGTCGAACCTGTGCCGACGGCAGCCGTCGGTCTGCTGTATCCTACGCCGACGGCCAGCTCCGTGTCGACGGCCACGTTGGCTGGCTGGCCCTAGACGCTGCGTACGCCGACGGTCCCGACAATTGGCCGTTGGCATACACTTTGGCCGTCGGCCTATTTTGCCATTCCTGTAGTGGACTAGGCTTCATTGTAACCAATACCTATTTATTCCTAGGCTCAGCTTACTGTGATTGCGAAGTAGAATTGAATGCCTGATTAAGATGGAATCATCACTAAAATCAAAGTAGAAGTGCAAAGCCCATAACATTAGATTTTTGGTTTTCTTATCAAGTAACAAGAGCAAACACCAACCAACGGGTGCATCACAAGGCTGCGCATCTTGGTGTCGCCGGAAGAGAGCTGCTGGAGCTCGTCCTTGTTGCTAGGCATAGATTGGCTGGACGGGAGTGGGCTTGGGAAAGCCTCTCTCGCCTCTTTTCTTGCCCCCAAACCTCGAATGATGAGACTCTGGTACCAAGGAATTGTAAAATTAAACATTTTCCATGTTGTAATGTACGGGTATTCCTCCCGTTGCAATGTACGAGATGGGTAGACAAAGTGTTTATCTTACATATTCTACTAAATAAATATATTTAATTATTATTGAATGCAAATGAGGAGCGAGAACACATCTTCCATACTACTCCCAAATTAAAACATACTTCCGTCAAATTCTTTCGTCGAGTTCTATCACGTTTGCAGTTGGTTAGGTTTGGACTACCATCGTTGTATTCTTGTCATTTTTCCGCAGCAACGCATGGGTATTGTGCTAGTAATGCTTATAGGAATAATTTTGATAGCAACAACTATAGGCCATATCCATTTTAATAGTGGTAATAATGATAGAAATGGGTTGTCTAATGAAATAATTTCAGAAGTTGAAAGAGCCACTAAAGAATTTATGCAAAAGCAATATGAGAAAAGTAAACGTTTTACTAAGACCATGGTGGAACAATCTGTTATGCTAAAAAATATCAGTTTTCAACTTGAGAGTTTAAATAGAGAAATATCTAGTTTGCAAGTTAAAATTGCTCGTGCTGAAACTTCTATTTCATCCATGTCTGAGGCACAATCTTCTTTGATTAATAGAATGACTGCTAAAACTGAAAATATAGATGAGAATGCTTTTGCTTCCACAAATGCCATCCAAATTAGAATTGATGATAATGTTAGGATGTTATCTTAATTAAATGCTAGATTGGAAAAAGAAGATTAAATAGCTAGAAAGAATAATATAGCTAATATTTTCACCATTGCCAGCACTAGTAAAACTGAAGCTTCTCATGCTAGTAAACCTTCTACTATCAATTGTAAAGTAATTGGTATTTGCAACATTTCCACTTTTTCTATTAAAAATGCAAAACTTCCTGAAACTACTAAAAATGCTCCTGATTGAAGTGTTGAATTATTTTGAAACATGGGAGACAATCGTCCCTTACCTTTGATACAAATTATCTTGACATTGATGATTGCAACATAACTAAAGTGATTAAGTTATTACAAAAGCTTGCTAGTTGTCCTAATGCTAGTGCTATGAATATGGCTGTCACAAAATATATTTCAAATGCTCCCATGCAAATTATAGAGGATGAATTAATATGTCAAACCTCTATCCCTAGGAAGTTAGATGATGGTTGGGAACCCATCATTAAAATGAAAGTGAATAATTTTTATCGCAATGCTCTATGTGATCTTGGTGCTAGTATCTCTGTCATGCCTAATAAACTTTATGATATGCTTGATTTAGCACCATTGGAAGCATGTTATTTGGATGTTCGTCTTCTTGAACTTCCGAAGGTTGATGCAGTTGAGATGATAGGGCGCACTACCGATTCAGCATCAACGTGGAACCTACACAACACAATCAAATCACTTTGCCCTAACGAAGCAGTGAGGTTGTCAATCTCACTGGTTTTGCTGAACAAAAAGAGGTTAAACGTATCGTGTGGATAACAGTATGAGAATAGTATGAAAACAGTAGCAGGAGTGTGAAAACAGTAATCGCAGTGGTTGTATTATAATTACGAGGAAATGGACCGGGACCACGGTTCACTAGTGGTGTCTCTCCATAGAAAATAAATAACATGCCTGGTGAACAAATTACAACTTGACAATTCATAGAAATGAAGGCTGCACCTTAGTGCATATGCAAGACATAAAGATTACTATGTGATTCATGCGGGCATTACATAAACATACATAAACCGTCATTCAACTGCATCTATGACTAACAATCCACCTCCTGAATATCATCCGAACAAACATTGGGTATTAAGTTGCAAGCAACAGGTAATCACAGTAAGCAAAGTGTGTAATTTAAACAATGTAAACGGCGTAAACATCGTTGTTTTCTCCCTAATGGCAACAACACATCCTCCATCCGTCACATTTTTCTCACTCGAGCACAGATGCAAAGGAGGCATGAACCCACTATCGAGCATAAATTCTCCCTCTTGGAGTTGCTAGCATATACTTGGCCAGAGCATCTACTAATAACGGGGAGCATGCAAGATCATAAATAACATATGCGTGAAGATAACATAAAGGATTGATAATCATAATACATAGCATTCAACATTCATCGGATCCCAGTAAACACAACATGTAGCATTACAATAAGATGATCTCGATCATGTAAGGCAGCTCATGAGATCTAAACCTGAGGCGTAAAGTGGACAAACAACCATCTAGCTACTTCTTTGGACCCATAGTCCAGGGATGAACTACTCACGCATCACTCCGGAGGCGAGCGTGGTGGTGAAGAGCCTTGTGGTGATGAATCCCGCCCCCCCAGCCGGTAGGGTGTCGGGGAGAGCTCTAGAACCCTCCGGATCTCGGGTTGACGATGATGGTGGCCTCGTGTGTTTCACGGGAAAATGGGATCTTTTTAGGGTTCACGTATCAGGGGGGGGGGGTTAAGTCGGAGAAAGGGCGATGGCGGTGGATGCCCCAGGGGCGCACACCACCCCACGACTGTCGCACCCTGACTTCTAGGGGATACTCACCGGGCCGAACTGGATAGCAGATGCTTGGATTACGGGGCCTAACTGCTCCCGCATCCTCTTACAAGTAGGCCAGCACTTATGTGCGACAACCAACCCTGCTTATCCATCGTCGATGTAAACTATCCCTTAGAAATCAAGATACTACCATTGACGTACTTGAACCATTCACACATGGTACAACAACGGTGTTAAACGGAATGATACCACAACATATCTCTAAGACACAAAAGATTGAAATAAGTTGCAACTGGCCCTCACTAGGGCAGAGAATAGCAAATACAATCATCCAGAGGACACTTGTCCCAACATAACATCATTACATCACAGCGGAAGCATTCAACAGGTCTGAGTACAGACAAATCCAAATAGGCCTAAGAGGCTGGGAAAGAAAAGAAGACGAAGCCCATCCACGTAGTCTCGGATCCTTCCCGGGTCCGCTATCTACTCGTCTGCAGTCTCGTCGTACTCCACGTAGTATCCTCCAAGGGGATCCTCGTAATCGTAGTCTGCATAGACCACAGCCCCAAAGGGGTCAGTACATCCAAGTACTGGCAAGTACGACTCACACTTCACCAAAGAGTTACCCGTCAACACAAGCACGGATGCTTTGGGTTCAACGGAAGAATAAGTGATATAAAAGCTGCAGCGGGCTGCTCTAACCAACTACAGAGATATACTACAAGTTCCGGCTAACAGAAAGAAGATAAGATCGAGTATAGTAACCAACTGAAAGATAACTTCAAACAAACCCATCCAATGTTGCCCCCTACTGAGGAAGCAACCCAAGGATAACTCACACAGTTGGATTAATGGTGATGACAGTTGGATTAATGATGATTCAGGTTGTTGTGTCAATAAGGCTATTACTAGTCAAGATTAGCATTAGTTAGGTGTAAGTTGTTCTGAGTACTTGTTAGCCAGTACTTTCACCAAGTCAACCATAACCGCGGAAAACACGGCTTCTCGAGAAGATTTAACCCTGCAGGGATGCACCAATTTAGCCGTACACGTAAGAATAACCCGCCAGATGGAACGGCCATTCCACCAAGCGGGGCACTCAACACAACCCAACTCTTCTTCGCATCAAGCCCAAAGCACCTTGGGCGCACGGCTAATCGAGCCCCGAAGAAAAGGGACCCTCATAACACTCTAAGAACGTGTCCCCCTATATGCCGACTACGAAAGTTCCACCCTGCGCTAGGCTCGCAAAAACATGCATGCGGAAAATGGAAAACCCGAACTAAATGAGGAGATTTGGACGAGATGCGAATCGAGTCAAATTGAGGGGGGCGCCCATACATGCTTCCCACATGCGGGTAGTGCGCTCATCATGGATCAGTAGACAAGACCCTTTTCCTAATTAGGGTCGACACTAGCAGGCCTCAAAACCACTCAGGGCCTCCTGCCGGTGCCTTATCAGCATATTATTATTATTCATAGCATTAACAGGTTGATTGATTTAACCCGAGCCCAAAAGAACATAAATAAGTAAGGTAACAGAAGTAACCGACAACAGACTCGAGCACAAGAAATCCTAAGCATGCTAGTAGGACTAAGGCAACAAGCAAGGGGTTATAGGTGTGGAGGTGAGGCAATATCAGGGTTCAGGATATCATGTGATAGGTTCGGAGAACAAGCAACGATACACAGGGCTAGCAAAAGTAGACAAAAGATCGTATCGGTAACCAGTGTGGAAAGGAACTCGATGATTCATGTGAGTGATAACTTGCCTGCAAACCCAGTAGCCTGGTACTGAGCTAAATCCTCAGAAGGGGTGTCGTAAGTCTCGTCTGTCTCAACGTCGTCGTCTAATCGAGAAGAAGCAAACACACATTCGAAAAGAGACGAATAATCAATAACTGAATATAATGCACAATCATGGGATGATGCATGACAATTAATGGACGCATCAAAATAAACTAATTGACAAGATAACAAGTTTAAATGGACCCCTTTGCAAGTTGGATTGCATATGGATGCCCATGAGTTAAGGTTGAAACAAATGAGCTACAATTAATTAACATGTGTAAGTTGTTTAGCATGATGCATGCATGATGACAACAATAAGGTAACAATATTAGATGCAAGTATAAATGAAATTTAACAAGGGTGGAATTTTACTTAACAAGTTAAGAATTTTGGCTCCTTAATGATGTTACACAAGCATTTGTTGTTTTCATCAAGTTAAATTGCTCAAAACAGATAACAAAGGTAATATTTGAATAGAGCACAAAATTTTAGGTGGATTACATGTTTCAATTATTGCAAAAGGAAATAGAATGATTTAATGATGAATTAAACAAGTTAAACAACATTTAAATTGGAATTAATTCAAGTAGGAATATTAATTGAATTTTATTTGTTCAAAACATTAATTAAAATTCATATTTGAAAAGGTTATGTTTTTCTGGTTTGAAAACATATTTTACATGTTCAAAAATAATTTAAATTGAGCAAGTTATGAATTTAACAAATTTAAATGATTTAAACAAGGTTTAAATTATTTAGGCAATTTAAATTATTCAAAACATGAAACAAAATTTATATTTGAACTGGTGGTTCAAAATAGCATGGAAAACATATTTTATTTATGTTATTTGAGTTGAGTATGAATTTGTTATGCAATTTATCAAATTAGAAATGAATTGTTTGAATTCAAATTTGGAATGCATTTAAAATGTTCAAAACAGAATACAATTGGTTAAAATAGGTAGATAATTAAATTTGGGGCAGTGTACATATTTTACTTTTATTATTTGGGTTTATAAAATGAAAGTTATTTGCATTTTCATATTAGGGACCATTCTGTAATTATAAAAGGATTTAGATTTAAAAACTGGACAGAAAATGTTCTGCACCTTGCAGTGACCTAGCCAGGGTCACTGCCAGTGGGCCAAGGGGCCAGCGTGGCCCGCGTGTGCTGGCGTGGCAGCAGCAGTGGCTGACAGGGGGGGGCACCCTGTCAGCGCGCTGCGCAAAAAGGTGGGATTTTCCCGTGCAGGAGGGGGGAATCGAACCCTGGCCTCTCCCGTGCGCGCGCTGTGGCGTTGCCACTGGGGTGTGTTCGCTCGTTTGACAGAATACGCCGCGCAGGTAAGGTAACATTCAGTTTCGCGTTCTGAATTTTTAACTGACGACGAAATGTTTCTGAACTTCGACAGGGAGTGGACGGTGGCCGGCGGCGATCTCTGCGTGCTGCTCGTGGTTGCGCTGCGTGTGGGTGTGCACGGATGCGTTGCGAGCGTGCGATTCAGAGAGGATAGAGAGGAGTGGGAGCGCACGGATGCTCACCGGCGGTGTAGGGGAGGCAGGGGCTCGGTGCAGAGGTGGACGACGGCGATGGCACGGACGACGGCGTCGATCCAAGCCTGCTCGAGCTCAACGGAGGGGTCGTGGTCGTAGAGGGAGGTACGGGGGTCCAGTTCCCGTACTTAGCCCGAGGGGAGAGAAAGTACAACGGCGGCGATCATCGGCTGTTTGTGGTGGCGGCGCTCGGGTACCGTGGCAGAGAGGAGGGAAATTCCGGTGAGAGAGAGGGGGAAACGGCGGCGGACCGAGGGAGAAAGGGAGTAGGTGGCTGGGGCTAGCTGCGGGGGTCCTAGGTGGGTTCTTATAGGGGTAGGGGAGCGAGGATGGCCGTCGGGGAGATACGGCGGCGACGTGGCACCGGCGGATGGCGCGCCATACAGGAAACAGAAGGAGGGGAGCGGGGCGAAGGGGTATGCGGGCCAGGTAGTTGGGCTGGGCTCGCGTGGGGCTGAGCCCACTGCCTCTCTCCCCTCGTTTTTCTTTTTCTATTTTTGGTTCTGTTTATATTTTTTTGCAGAAAATAGAAATGGAAGGAAAAGATGAGTTTTGAGTTAGGGACAATTTTAGAAAATTTTGGGTGTGTTAAATAGGTCAAAAGAAATCACTTGCCAAGTTTGGTTTTTCAAAAAGTTCAAATTCTATTGCTGTTTGCAAATTGGTTTAAATTTAAATGGATTTGATTATTAATTGATTATTATTGAAAACAAGATTTTTACTAGGGTGAACCCTATTGTTAATTAGAACAAATGATTAGAGTTTGTTTTGGTAATTTTCATAATTTGAATTTGGGTGCTGTTTGTGATTGATTTGAAATAACATTTGAATTAAGTTTGGATTAATGGGATTATTAAAAGCCATAATTTTAATGGTTTGAACCTTATGGTTTAGTGGAACAAAAATGGTTGTTTTGATTGAACTTTTTAGTTGGAAAAATTGTAACAGAGCAAGTATGAGACAAAGCATTTGAAATAATGTTTGAATTTCAATTGTGAAAACAAATAAAAACAGATGCAAACAAAAGGGAAACAAATGCAATGAGTATGATGACATGATGCAAAACTTTAATTAAACAAGAAACAAACATTCTAGGGGTGTTTTCATACTTGGGATGTTACAACGACGCGACCACGGGCACCTCCCTATGGTGTGGCCCGCTGTGGCCCCTCCCCTCCGGTCCTCTTTGGGACTCCGTGGGAAATTCGGGATTTCTAAGACTTCCGGGCTTCGAATTTTCCACAACATCTTTTGTGAAACTAAAAACAACAGAAAAAAGGGAACTGGCTCTATGGCATCTTGTCAATAGTGTAGTCCCGGAAATCGATAAAAATGACATAAAGTGTATAGCAAACATGTTGCAAATAACATGGAACATCAGAAATTAAGTATACATTTATGACGTATCATAATGTTAGAAAGAAACCTTTGGTGAGAGTTGATGATGTTCTTATCATGGTTAATAATAATCTTGCCCCCCTTGATTTTGTTGTCTTGAATATTGAATGCAATGCTTTTTTGTGCAATTGTTTTTGTAAGACCTTTTCTTAGAACTGCCGGTGTTGTTATTGATATGAAAGAGGGGATTATTTCTAGCTGAGTCACGATCGGATCCGCGGGCGGCCTAGACTATTGCTAGCTGTTACAAACTGGACAATGTAACCTAGATAGCAGCAGGGATGCGTTTTTGACAAGACTCGGTGTACACAAAATCTATCTATCCATGCACCTTATGGAATGCAAAATACTTGGGCCGGGCCCGCGCCTTCTTTAACTACGACTTTGCCCAAGTTAAAAAAATCACAAGGATAAGAACACATCCTATTCACAAGTGAAACGGAAAGAAAAGAACTACCGCCCACGGGTTCGTTCTGACTCCAATACTGCCTGTCGTATTTCAATGGATTTTGTCCATGACAACATCAGTCCGGTCATTTAAACCTGGAAACACTAACGAGAAGGCAACAAAGGTAAATAAATGTAAAATTGTTCATTAGTACCACTAACGGGCAGGATGAGTTGATCGCATATTTCAATTGGAGGGCTCGGTCAAATATTTATGAATGACAGGTGGTCCATGTGCTCGGTTCCACCTTCTCTCCCCTTATATTAGATGAACATGATGTATGTCCGTGTACTCTCCCCCTTTGTACACCGTTGTTAAGATCTTGGCCCAAGTTGTGGATATTGGTAATCCCTAGGTCGAAAAAATTAGCAAAAATATTTAGGTCTCAAGCCCATGCTCTCTGCCCCCCTCCCCGTTGTTGAAAATTATTAGCATGAAGCAATTCAATGGATTCAATCACGTTCAGGCTGGTCCTAGTCAGAGTAATTTGGGTAGTAACCTAGATGCTACGTAAACAGAAAATGTAACATTGCAAATATTTAATAAAAATGTAGAGGATTGTGTTAACGCGACTAGTTACCATAGCATCACATTTCCAAACAAAACAATGAGTCTACAACCAAACAAATACACCTTTGAATGAACTACATATTTGTTACTACGCACTATGGAGTTAGTAACATAGTTTAGAAAAATGTCTATGTTACTCCCATTTTATTTCTAGTCTTGATACGGATGTACTTCGTTCGAGGAAGCAAGCTGACATGTCACCACAACATTGATTTTTTTGAAGAACACCACATTGTAATCCTTTCGAATAACAATGGTAAATTTCTGCCGGTTCGAGGAGGCCGCTTAGCAAGGCTAATACCGGTTTGAACCATACCGTTGGTACCGGTTGGTGGCTAAAATCGGTACCAAAAGGGTGTGGCAACCGTTCGCCTGTTGCGAGCACATTTGGTACCGGTTGTAGCCACCAACCGGTACCAAAGCTGTGTGGCAAAGGGGCGCATGACAACTGTTCGCCTGGCAAAGCACCTTTGATACCGATTGGTAGCTACAACCGGTACCAAAGAGTCGAACCTACGGGTCAGAGTTGGCAGAGCAATAGGACCCAATTGAAAATATTAAAGAAGATTAAAAAATCAAGACGCAAAAATGGTAAACCTCGATGAAATTTTTTACTGCCAAGCAAAACACAGGAGATTGATGCATGCAGCGAAGTAGCCCGCCAAAACAAACATTCGATGAAAGGAAACTACACCGCCTAGGCACATGGTAGAAAATATTACCTCTTCGCCAGTTTTTGCTATGTTTTAGGAACACTGCGGGTTAATATATATCTTCAATATACGTTTTTTTTTTTTGAAAGCTCACAACTTATATTAAATCAAAGGTGAAGTTACAGTAATGTTTAAACCCTTAGGAGGCTGAATAAACCACACATGCCTCCCTTGAGGTAAAGAAGAAGCCAATTTCGCTAGCCGGTGTGCTTCTCCATTCGATCCCCGCTTCTCGTGGCAGAAGCTAGTTTCTCCTTGTCGCCTAGTCTTCTCCTTCACCTCCGATAGGATGACTCCAAAGTCTCCCAAGTTGACCCCCTGTAGTCCCTTCACTACTTCGAGCCAATCAGACGCGATGCAGACTTTGCCTATCAGAAGATCATCCGCAAGAGCTATTCCTTCTCTGCAAGCTAGGGCTTCCAAAGTCCCAGGATCCGTGATTCCTTCATAAGCTACAGCCGAGGCCCCCAAGAACAGGCCATCTGCTGCTCTACACACCGCACCCACCGCACCTCGAGCGTCCGACCTGGCCACCGCTGCATCGACGTTCACTTTCGCCGAGCCCACCGGTGGAGGGATCCATACCGGCTGTGGAGTAGCCGCCCGTCCACGCGTGCCCGGGCGTGCTGTCCCCGCTCCAGAACTGGCTGTATCAAGATCTCTGATGTAACTTTCCACGAACGAGGCAGTAGCGAGTGGGCTCTGAAAAACCTCTTCGTGTATTGCCTTCCTCCGAGCATGCCAGATCGCCCACATTGTGATGAGTGTACGAGCGAGATCCTCTTCCTTCATTGCTTCCATTAATGAAAACAGCCACAATTTAGCCACTGGTTGTATTGTAATTGTAAGATTATCAACAATGTCCTCTTTGGATAGTGCCCAGACGCAACGCGCCATGTTGCACTCGATGAGGGAGTGTCTCCAAGAATCCGGCTGACCACATATAAAGCATGCCATCATTGGTGCCATGTGTCTCCGGTGTCGTAAATCACCTGTAGGCAAGGATTGTTGGGCCAGTCTCCAAACAAAAATCCTCACCTTAGAAGGTATCGGCAATTTCCAGAGATTGGTCCATGACTTCCCTGTCTCCTCTCTCCTGGATGTCGCCGTACGGCCCTCTATCCAGTCCTCCCTTGCCTTCCTCGTTTTGGTTAGCGCTCGGTAGCAAGATCGTACCGAGAAGATACCGTTCTGCTCGAAGTGCCAAGACCAGAAATCCTGCTGCACTCGAAAGCTGAGAGGAATGTTCTGGATCACTTCCGAGTCCATTGGGAGGAAGAACTCGTTCAGTTTGGGGATGTTCCAGCGTGCTTCTTGGTGAATTATGTAATCTGCCATACGATCCGGTGCTCCCACCACCCGAGGAGCTATCGGTTTGAGTCGCTCATCCCTCGGTAGCCAGTTGTCTGTCCACGCCTCTGTCGATCGGCCATCACCAATCCTTTTAATCAGACCGATCCGTAGAGTATCCCGTCCCTCTATAAGGGATCGCCACACCTGCGACGGATTTGACCCCAGCTCCGCAACCAGGATATTTCCATTGGGGTAGTATCTCGCTCTCAAAACCCGAGCACTTAAGGTATTTGGTTCTTGAAGTAGACGCCATGCCTGCCGAGCTAGTAGCGCCAGGTTGAAGATCTCAATATCTCGAAAGCCAAGTCCTCCATCATACTTCGGCTTCGTCATTTGCTCCCACGATACCCAGCTAGTTCTTCTCTTGCCTTCTTTACTCCCCCACCAGAATTTACGCAGCATTGAGTTAATATGCTCACATAAGCTCTTCGGTAGTTTAAAACAAGACATCGAGTATGTTGGAACTGCTTGCGTCACAGACTTGATAAGAATTTCTTTACCTCCTACTGATAACAACTGTTCCATCCAGCCCAAAACTTTGTGCCAGACCTTGTCACGAAGGTATTTGAACGCTCCTTTCTTCGACGTACCCACATCAGACGGTAGCCCTAGGTACCTCTCGTTGAGAGTCTCTCTCTCCACGCTAAGCACTCCCTTCACCTCCAATCTGATAGCCTCTGGACAGCCCTTGTTAAAAAATATAGAAGATTTGTCCATATTAACCCGTTGACCCGAGGCCAAACAGTATTGCTGTAGTACCCTCTGTGCTTCCAATGCTCCCTCCCTACTAGCTCTGATAAACAACAGGCTGTCATCGGCAAAGAGTAGATGGTTAACTGCTGGAGCAGTTGCTGCCACTTGTAACCCGTTGAGCTCCGGTGACTGATTATGTTTCAAAAGGCACGAGAGGCCCTCTGCTGCTATCAGAAACAAGTAAGGAGAGATAGGATCCCCTTGTCGAATCCCCCTTGTAGGTTTGAATTCTTCCTGCGGTACCCCATTGAACAGCACCGAGAAAGAAACCGTTGAGACCAGCCGCATGACAAGAGACAACCAGCCAGAGCTAAAACCAAGTTTCAGCATTATTGCCTTCAAATAGCTCCACTCTACTCTATCATACGCCTTCCTCATATACAACTTTAGAGCCGCTGAACGGTGCTTCTTCGCTTTATTTCTTTTCATGAAGTGTAAGCACTCGTAGGCCGTGATAACATTATCAGTTATCAATCTCCCCGGAACGAACGCGGATTGCTCATCTGAGATGATCTCAGGTAGTACCTTCTTAAGCCTGTTTGCCACCACCTTCGAGGCAATCTTATATACTACATTGCATAGACTTATAGGCCGGAATTGCCCCATCTCCGATGGGCTCGCAATCTTTGGAATCATGACTATGAAAGTCTTGTTCACTATCTCCGGATTATCCTCCCCTGACAGGATACGCATCACTGCCGTCGTCACCTCCTCACCACAAATATTCCAGTTTCTTTGGAAGAAGTGGGCTGGGTACCCGTCCGGCCCCGGGGACTTCGTTGGGTACATATCAAACAAAGCCCCTTTAACTTCCAAGCCCGTGTATGGTGCATCAAGCATATCAGTCATCCAATGATCCACCTTATTCGGTACCAGACTCAGAACCTCTTCTATACCTTGCACTTCCTCAGATGTATAGAGATTCTGGTAGAAATCCCTCGCCATACCACCAAGGGCTATCGGGTCTGTTTCAACTCCTCCGTTCTCCTTGGTCAGCTCGGAGATACAGTTCTTTTTTCTTCTCTGACTCGCTCGAAGATGGAAGAAGCGCGTGTTTCTGTCCCCTTCCGAGAGCCACTGTATCCTCGAACGTTGTCTCCACATTGTTTCTTCTTGTTCGAGTAAAAGAACCAGCTGGGCTGCTACCTCCCCTTCACGCGCACCTGGTCCCAGTCTTCCCGAGACACTCCGCAAGCTGGCTAGCTCCTTTTGGAGATTTCGGATTTTTGCTTTTACATTACTGAGTGTCTCCTTCCCCCATTCTGCAAGCCCATCCGCCAATGAAGATAATTTCGCATGCAGGTCCCCCACCGAAGCGACCTGATTCTCAACGCCCCACTTTTTTGTCAGTACCTCCTCAAAATCTGAGTGGCTCTCCCAGGCCACCTCATTGCGGAAGATACTATGGACATTTGTGCTGTTGATTCCCCTCGGCTCCCGTTCCAAAAGAATTGGTAGGTGATCCGAGGTGGCCACCATTGTTAGATGGTGTAGTTCTGCAGACGGGTAGCGGGCGCACCATTCTGTTGATGCCATTGCACGATCAAGACGAGTCTGACAAAATGATCCTCCTGCTACCTTCTTCTCAAAAGTCCAGTCTACTCCTTTGTAGCCAAGATCACAGAGCCCGCAAACATCCACTGTTTCTCTAAACCCCGCCATTTGGCTATGCCTCCGTTCCAAAACCCCTTTGTGTTCCGATAGATGAAGTACTTCATTGAAGTCACCAATACAGAGCCACGGGAGATTATTCGAGGAACGTATAAACTTCAACATATCCCACGTCTTGTGCCTCTCCTCTACTCGGGCTTCTCCATACACAACAGTAAGCCGCCATGGATCCGACCCCTGCTCATAAACAGCTGCATCAATGTGATACTGCGAATAGGGAAGAATTTCAATCTTTATTTCATTTTTCCAAAACAAGCCAATTCCGCCGCTGCGGCCAGAGCTGCTAACAACGAAACAATTATCAAACCCTAAGGTACGGGATAAACTCTCCACATTACTTTTCTGATATTGTGTCTCCACAACACATAAAATCACGGGTGAGTATCTTTCCACGAGACCACGGATCTCACGGATCGTCGCAGCCCCTCCAAGGCCACGACAATTTTGGCTCAGAATACTCATTGCGATGAGCGGCTCTCCACATCGGAGGCCGCTGAACCAATCACGGTTTTGTTCTTCTTCGGTGTTGTGTGCTTCTTTGGGCGTTTGGTTTCTCTAGCCGATGGCGGAGGTGGGGGAGTGCCCACCCTTGGTGCATATTTTGCCACCGGCCCTTCGCTCGAGAAGTCTAGCTTTGCCTTGGCGCCCACTCCTTGTCCAGCATCAATCACCCCGGGTTCACGCCAAGTGAGCAGGAGTGGTGCCGCAGGTGTGACATCAATCTGCCCTACTTTAACAGGGCTTCGTTCAGTCAGCTGCGCCTCTGCAGAAGATCGTTTTCTGTTATCAACCTCTATAAGGCCCCTGCCAGTCCCTCGGCCAAAGCCCATGCCTCCAGACCTCCCGCGATCCCCCCGACCTGCTGCACGTCCTGGCACTGGTCCGGTCCTGCCTTGCTTCCCCTCCGCTTTGCTCCCTCCGTTCTCATTGATAATCGACCTATTCCAGGGAGTGTCTGCTAGCAGCCATTTACCGAAGCCAACTGTACCTGAATGTTCTCCCGTTCCACACTCCTCCTGCACGTGGCCCAGGAAACCACAAACCGCACAGTATCGCAGGATTTTCTCATATTTCACTCGCATGATCACATGCTCTCCTCCCTCAGGTTTGAACGAGACGAACCAGGTTAAGCACTTGCGAACGTCCAACCAGACTCTAACTCTGACAAAGTCTCCTGCCTCAAACCCCTGTCCATTCATATCCACCACAAGCACTTCCCCTACTGATTTAGCTAAGCTTGCAATCAAGGGTTTCTTGCGGTATAGCTCAGGCACGTCGTGTATCTGAACCCACGCGTGAATTCTGTTCAGTTCCACCGCCGAAGCGCGGCAGCTCCCATCAAACTTCTCGATTAGCAATCCATGGTCACGAAAGATCCATGGACCCTGTTCAGTAATCTTTCTCCAATCCCCCAAACAATTAGCTTGGATAAGAAACCTCTTCTCATCGAGATCACGGAATATCACCTCCTGAGCTGGTGCCCATGCGAACCTCATAGTTTTCTTCAAGGAGGTCGGGCTAAAGACTCTCGTCGTTAACACCCGCATCACTGCCAACCACTTGGTACTCTCCTTCAGCGCCTCGACTTCGTCCTTGGGGACGAACAAGCCATCAATGTCTTCGCCCTTAAGGTTCAAGCTTTGCAGCAGATCTTCCAGCGACCGTTCCTTCTCTTCCACCGCCGCAGTGTTTCTCGCTTCCATCCCTTCCCCTTCAGTCGCCATCGCGAGATCAAAGTCTCCGCCCCTCAATAACGGACTTAGCCAAGGCCGGGTAGTCGGGCAAGCCGACCCCTAGATCAGCCCGAGCCAACCCGTCACTTTGCAGCGAAGAAATCGATTAACAGATGGCGGATCGGTCACAGTTTTCGCCGGAGATCGAGATCGCCGGTGAGATCGCCAAACCCTAGCCGCCTTAGCGAAGAGGTATTGATGTACTTTGAACATATCTTCAATATACGTGTGTGGCGTCCTAGATAAGCCAAACAAATCGTGTGCCTTTTGGGCTGGGCCTGTCCGGTACGGGGCTATGAGTCAATATTCAACCTTCATCTATGAAAACCAAAAACATTGTATGACCACAATTTCTATATCCATACACATGTTGTCTCTAGAGTAATAAGCATGTAGTGGATCTAACTGATGTTATTTCTGAACCGCTGCAGTCATTCTTTGGTAAAAACCATGTCAACCATGTGTGCACCTACGTACGCATGCAGGTGCAGTTCACAGATAAACTACCAGGTGTACGTGCATGTCCCAAGTAAATAAACACGACCGAGCATCGAAAATGCTACTTTAGCACTTAACCTTACAAGACGTGACGCCACAGCTGCAAGGTCTGCAATAGTACCCACCTTGGAGACTACCAAGCGTGGTGCCCCTACCGCCATAGCCTGCGGATGTGATAACACCGGTGCTTTCATATTGGGGATAAGTGATGACTCACCCAGCGCCTCCTCTGGTGCAACCCAGACTCCACTTGACCTCGCTTAGGAAGTCAGTAGCATTGTTGCGAATGACCCCACCTTAGTGACCGCCCACCACTGGCAGCTCCCGCATGCCTCCCACTCCCACAAACATCTTCTTTTCCATTGCCACTCATACGCCTGCTGCAATGCATACTCTCGGTTTGATGCTGTTGTGACGTGCGTCAGAAGCACGAGGTATAGTAGGAGGTAGGAAATGCTCTTGCCTATGAATATGTCTCTAGCAACTAGTTAGATATTGTATTCCGGCTCTATCGTAGTAGTTCTAGATTCTATTCCGGCTCTGTCGTAGTAGTTCTGTGTGAAGTTGCCGTTGCTCCTGCACCATGGGCAGAGTATGTGGTTTAAATATGCATTGGGAGCAGCCAGCGAGGTGGAGGAGAGACCGGGCCGGGTAGGTTGAGGGTATAAATAGAACATTAATAAACCCAATTTAAGTTTATATATGATATAATTCATAATTTAAAAAAATCATCAGTTATCTATCTATTATATACTAAAGCAATATAAAGCGATCTAATAGAGATACCACGTTAAGCCACATCATCTAAATTATTCTCTATTGTTAGATCTATAATTAATGGTTATGATTGAACTAAGAAATTGTGTAACGGTACGTGAAGACGTTCCAGATTGGCTCCAACTACCGTGTTCCCGAGCTAATTAAAGAAAAAGGCTGTGTAACGGCACCTGAAGGAAAATCTAAATCGGTTCCATCGAGGACTGTCCGGCTGAGCGAGACTGTTTGGATCGGTCGATCTATGTTTCTTTATTGATCCGGTCTGTTTCCCAAAGAAAAAATGGGTAGGCACGTCTGCACGTGCCAGACCGACCGGCTGCGCGCGTTTGTACGTAACAGTTGCCTTCTCCCGATGAGCTGGAGCTTTGATAGAAAAATCAGGTACGGACGCTTTATATCTGCCTACATTGGCTAAAAATAGTGTGCATGTGGCTAAAAAACTTAACCGTGCATATGTCCTACAAACTACCTTAATAGTACATATTTAATTTTTATAATAACATTTTTAAATAAGTTTTTTCGACTGATGGTTTTGTCCATGCGCGAGAGAGATAGACAGAGCTAGATGTGCACGGATTTGTTTTTGCGGGTATGTGCATGGAGGTTGAGGATCGTCCATTACTAATTAAATATGCAAGTGCAGGAGCGTGTTTGTATTATTGAAAGATCAATATGAATCAAATATTTTAATTTTGTAGATCACTTAGATTGATATAAAATTTCCTTTGACTTGAATCAAATATTGCACTGGTATGAAGTCCCAACGACCAGTTACGCAAAATATGATGTAGGTGGATAAACAAAGTAAAATTGATAACGGTGTTCCCACAAAATATTATAGACCGTGCCAGAATATATGGAAATATAGAAAGCTTGCTGTAGCTTGGACTTTGTATACATAAAAATACTATTGGAACGGGATAAAAGAAAATTGTTCCAAAAAATAACAACACACACATTTTTATTTTGTTTTGTGGAGTAATATTTATATAATGGTAATGGTCAAGTTTGCATGTTAAACACTACAACGTGTTTAAATGTCACATTTTTTTTATTATGGATGGTGATCACTAGGAATTTCAGAAACCATGGTAGTAAGCTAGAGGTGAAGTGTCTAAAAGCACATGTAAGACAAAAGGTTCAGTATATGGTTGGAATTACCTATGTGCATGGATAAAGTAGTAGATTTGTCGTTCATTAATCAATTAATATTTTTATATTTTTTCATAGTATCGTCTTAATAATCTAGATTTCATATGCACCGACCCGAAAATAAATTATTGTGTTGAATTCTTAGCAATGACATTATGCATTAAAAAGTATGTTTACCACTATGTATTTAGAATGTACTATATACCCTATATTTTCAAGCACACTTGCTCGACTATGAAAACCGATCGAGATGGAAATTTGACAACTTAGACTGGGTTTAATATTTCACCATCACATATGATATCTTATTTATTTATCGGAAACAATGTGATATCTTATTTAGCATCTCATATGTATGTCTTATTTAACACCAAATTTTAGTGGTGATAAAACTATTTTTTTTTCCTAATCATATAATTCGAAATATGTTACTGAACCATTAATATTCCGATACACTAAAGATGCCGCCCTCGGATTTGCGAGGGCCACCATGCTAGTTTTATTAAAAAGCACAACTATAATCTCCACACATGCACTATATATTTTATATAGCAGATAAATTACATGTAATAAACTACGAAACTCGCCTTATAAACCATAAGAAGCAACTAAAAATATAATATACCGACTGAATTAGAAAAACTTAGCATGAGTATGTATGAAGCAACAAAAACATGCAACTTAAATCGTTGACATGGACAAACCTCACACAAATGTATTATTCAAACTTTTCTTGTGTCACGAATAAGGAGTATAGACTAGCTAATTCTACACCGGAGAATAAGGACTACGTAGATCAAGAAAAAAAGGACGCCTCAAAATCCATATTATATCTTATCAATGAATATTACAGTCTATTTCCATGAAGCAAGAGCAAATATTAGTCAACCACAAAGATACCGTTGTTAATCCGCATGTGATGTGCACATTGTTCTCCAGGGTTCTTGATTCATTTGTACTACATACACATTTTTGAACCAAAAGGGAATTAGTCTACACATATATTATATTAGTTGTCCTTTGAAAGAAGCAATAGCCACAAAGTTCACGCCAAGAAGGCTCAAGAAATAGCTGTAATGTCATTTAATGAAACCAAAATGAACGTATATTAATTCAGGGAGAAAACGACTATAAATGGACCAAACATTTAAGTTTAACAAGTCAAGAAAATTACATATATTTTTATAATTAAGTGGAGGAACGGAATAAATTTTTTTTACAGAACAGTTAGGTGATAATGGCATAACATTTTTCGTGAAACATAATAACTTCGGAACACCCCAAAGTTTTGAGATTTTTTTCATTATGCAAATTGATTGGCCCCGAGACTTCTTCCAAATTAGGCGCTAATAAGTCAATAGATCCACCTAAAAAGGTGGAACGCAACACCAGTGCCTCAAACCCCACCTGCACCCCGCGCTCCCCCCACGCGCGTACGTACTCATCCACTGCCTATTTACATTTGTACAAATGGTGAACTCTCCGCCCCACCCCGGGTAGCAATGATTTAAGAAGCACCGAAACGAAAGAGCGAGTAGAACAAATCCACTGATCGTGCCTGCTATACGGAGAGAACGGCTCCACTGGCAGCAACGGAGCACAAGAAGAACCTGTTGGTGGGCATGGGCATGGAAGGCATTCTGGACCTGTCGGGCCTCCCCGTCGTCAGCCTCGGCTGCGTTGGTGTCTTCGGTATCAACCGCTCAGACCCCTTGTGTACGGTCTAGAGAAGACGTGGGGAGTGCTACCAGTCCGACCAGCCAGGAGCGCTCTGTACAGCGGAAAAGGCGGCCACGACGTGTGTTGTCCTACAAGCTCGAATCTGTTGACCCGATTTGTGCCAGTCACGTACGCGCGGGTCGTGTTGTATACTACTCGTACATGTGCATGCATCATACAGGGCACTCTGTACTTGCTTGACTTGATTTGCGAGATGTAAGATGCTGACTGTGTCGTGTGTTTACTTTTTTTTTTTTTTGAAGTTTGTGTGTTTAGTTGTGGCTGTATGCGCTTCGTATTTGATAATATATGTCGTGTGATTCGTGATGTTCTAGCTCTTATGTGTTTGTAGCCCCGATTTGACAAACTCTAGTTTATGTGTGTGTGCATGTCCGCATTGTTGCACTGAGGCGATGGTAACATGATACACCCTGTTTTAGACACGGCTTCGGTCAACTCATGATTTTACTACGAATACCAGTTCAGTTGTTGAAATTTCAAAACATGTGTATAAATTTGAGGCCATTTGTGGTACCCAAATTTAATATAAACCGTCTATTTTTCTGGATCCAGTGAATATGCTTAATTTGTATACTAGTGCTCGGACGATAAGTAGTTAAATTAATACTACTACTACTCAGACGTGAGTAATACTAGCCCATCAAGAGTGAAATTGGCATCACGTGGAAATACTAGCAACATCTCTTCATCCTCGATGAAACATTGGCTGTCATGTTAGTATTAATCTATACGAGCTCGGGGTAAAGGCTTGACTAAATTTTCCAACAAGTGAGTCGACCCGAGGACGTGTGCATAACATGATCAACATTCTGGCACCCGGCAGGCACCGATGTGTTTCCTCTCAGCGAACTGCGTAGAGACAAGGCCGCTCCTAGCGATAGATGATACCAAGAATCTTATGTACATTGTTTCTGCTTCTTATCTTAGATTTAACCGTAGAACATAAACATTTACCTCACAAAACATATATACTATAATTTAAGGCATAAGACACCAACTACCCAACCAGTCGCACGATCTAAACCAAGAAAACGGGACGATCGCAAATAGAAGGAAAGAGATAAAAGATACACGTTTTCCCCATAACAGTTTACCATACCAGATGACCAATGGCGAGACATCAGCGTGATAAACCATGTCTGGCACCAGCTAAAAACAAACCGCCCTCGCTACATGCCCGGCAACGTAAAATTCCTGTCATGCCCCCACCTCCGAGCGGGGTAACAAGAAATGAAATCCAACAACCCCAGATAGATAAAAGGCAGAATGTCCCATGATCGGCGATAGAGCTCACGCTATTCCACAAGCAGGTCGCAAGAAACTTTAAACGGTAAAAGTGTGCGTCCAACCAATGGACGCTCTCCAAAGTGCAAGTCGGCGAGCGTGCACACCGATTAAATGCCCACATGGTGTCCTCTAGGGGGGCCTCAGGCGTCCTAGGCCGTGATCATCCAACGGCGAGATACGAAAAAGTATGCGCATAGTGTTTAGCGAAAACCATTGTTGAGCCGGCTAGAATGTCACAGACTGGCCCACCGGGCCGTTAGGATGCGTGTGGAGGCTCGGATCGGATGGCCCAGAAGCTCAAAAGGCTGAGAGGGCCTGCAGGTCTCACGTTTATACTTTTAGATAGCCATGTCAGTTTATTACATGACTTAATTTTGACTAGTTCAACAACATAATGCATTTACTAAAATATCGAGTTTTCCATAAAAAGTCAATATAATCTTGGGAGTAAAATTTAGTGAAAATAGTGCCCAACCCCTATCGTGGTATGCTCTTCCATTGAACTCGTTTATGTCGATCGTCCAGACAAAACTGGTGTTCGTCTCGAGTCTGATCTTCGCCGGCAGCTCACGTAGGTATGGTGTGAAGGCTTCCGGGACTTGGAGAAATCCATGGTTTGGGGAAACCACCACTTTGCAGAAGTTGATGGGGCACACCTCTTATTTCATATAGCCATAGTCGGCCTTTTTTTTGTTTGACGGTGGAACCTAATCCATGATGACCAGTACCCGTTCTTCTTCGATTCCTGCAAAAAAAATTACTCGGTTAGAGTAATGCACAAGAAAAAACATGCCTCATAAAAATAGTCAGACAAAAAAGCCAGGACATGACTCTTCAAGGATCAAGAGTAATGCACAAACAATATGGTTGTACAAGGTCAAGGTACTACAAGGTCATCTCCTTACACCGTTTGCGCCACTAGAGTAGCTGAAAAAAATCAATGTGCAAGGTCTCAGTGACCAAAAAAAGCAATATGCAAGATCTAAGTGCTCATCCACAATGTGCATGGTCTCATTGATCATCGACAATGTGCAAGGTTTGTGCCACCAGACTAGCAAACTAAAGCAATTAGATGCCACAACTAGTGACTGCTTAATGCTTTTGATGGCACCGTCGACAACATCTTTGTTGACCAAAACAGTAAAAAAATAGAATAGGCCTCACAAATAACAAACACAATCATGTGAAGGAGATGATTTTTTTAAGGACACAGAGAAATTCATAAGGAAGTGAAGGGCGTGTTTGGTAGCCTACAATTACCACAACTTTAAGGCTATATATTGCGCAAAGTCCTAAAAAATCACCTCATAAAGAGCAGAACAAGCATTGCAAAGTACTGAAGAGCATTGTGTTGTGAGACATATAATCATTATGCATGTACTGAAAAACATAACAAGCAATGAAAAGTATCAAAGAGCATAACAATCATTGCAAAGTACCGAGGAGCATAACAAGCATTGCACAGTACCGAAGAGCATAACAAGCACAATGCTCTTTAGGAAACAATTAGGACTATGCACAGGCACATACCTGTTTTTTGTTACTCGGCTAGGGCCCATATACAGAGTTTTTTTTTGTGTTGAAATAATTTGACTAGTATAAATTTTACTACTCACCCTTTTACCACTAGTATGAAATTTTACCAGCCTTTAGATGCATGAAAATGAACAGTTGTTATTGACTTGGCGTTCCACATTTTGGTAAAAAAAAACACATTTTGGTAAGCCGATACAGCAAAAAACACATTTTGGCAATGTCGTATCGTCGGCCGACTTTCACAGGCGTATGAATTATGCACTCACCACATGCATCATTAACACCGTCCACTTGCCCGGGCCACCATCATTTACACTCCCACTTGCCCTAGTCTCTCCTATTAAATCGCAGAGACCACCATGAGTGCAACAGTAGCGAGAATCCCACACGCACAATGTACAACACAAAAAAATGAGAGAGCAATAGTAGAAGAACATTAATCTAGCTAATAGCTAGAACTGAGAGTCATTGCAAAGAGATTTTCCCCCATCTCGCTCTTCCTCGCACTTTGGGCACAAGTCATGGGCGCAGATAGCACCATAACCCGCAGAAAATTTTCATTCCATTTCGTGAAATTACTTGAATTAAAAAGTTAGATTTGGGAATGGTGCCTAGAGCAAACTACCTACCTTACCATGAGGAATAATACAAACTTTATTAGATAACTCCTTTGTATTGTGATGAGCACAATGTGATACGGCCACTAGTAGAAACATCACCTTTTGTCCAGAGCACAACAGGGCATTCGTCCTCGTTCGGGTGGCCAGGGCTGCGTAGAGGCCCCGTAGAGCATTGATCCAGGTTGGTGAGGGGACATTCGGCTCGGTTCGTGGTATGAACGGAGACCAATGCCTTGCCACGTGCCACGTGGCCTACGCAGAGGAATTAGTACCGGTTTAGGCCACGAACCCCTTCCCTATATATGCCCCCTTCCGTTCTCTGTTTTTTTCTGCTAGGTGTGTGAGAGAGAGAGGTTGGTGTTAGTTTTTGTTCCTTCACTATGCACAAGAGGTGTTCGACGAAATATCCGAGACACACTTAATTAGGTTCACACAAAATGATATCCTCGACCGAGGTTAGCAACGTTATCCTTCTCATCTGTAATTGCAATGGTTTTTGATAAATTTAATTATACAATACAGATGGATGCACGTAAGCGATGGATGTGCAGTGGTGAACAAAGATAATGGCTTTATGTGTTTCCCACATGTTACCTGTCGGAATGTCAGGGAGCACTCTTCCTTGAGAGTCCTTCACAGCCACCTGCTTCGGAGAGATTTCATGCCTAGCTATAATTGTTGGACCAAGAATGGGGAGAGAGGGATTGCGATGGAAGACAATGAATAAGAACAAGAGGATCCCATGATCCCTGAATATGGTGATACTGCAATGGAAAACAATGCAGAAAAAGCAGGAGGTGGTCAAGAACGGGCATCAAATGAGCTCGCTGATGATCTTGGTCGAGTTATTGCTGATGCAAGGGAAGAGTGCGAAATTGAATTGGAGAGGTTGAAGTTAGACGACATGTTATAGGATCACAACAAGTTGTTGTACCCAAATTGCGGAGATGGCAGCACAAAACTCGGTACCACACTTGAGTTGCTGAAATGGAAGGCAGAGAACGTTGTGATTGACAAGTCATTTGAGAGGTTACTGAAAATATTAAAGCCGAAGCTTACAAAGGTAACGAATCTACCGCGGTGAGAAGGACGAGAATTTGGATGAATGTCCGGTATGCACTGCACTGCGACATAAGATCAGACGATATGACCTTCGTGATGTTGACCGCGAGACCCCCTCCCCCTCCCTCCTAAAAGAGGGTTCCTGCCAAGGTGATGTGGTATGATCCTATAATACCACGGTTTAAAGGTCTGTTGAGAAAAGAAAAAGCAAGTCAGGTTGTTGTGTTGCTGATGACTCCCAAGTGCAGGAGATCAATTGTAGTACCTTTCGATAAGTATTTGAGTGTCAAACCCACGAGGAGCTGAAGGTAAGCTATCTATTCTCTAAATCCCTATAACCCTCTTATATGGTTGTTTATGCAAAGCAATAAGTTTGAATAAAAGGAACTAACTAATTAAAAGCAAGTGACGTGGAGTGTGGTTTGTCTAGTAACTAGTGAAGCAAGTTTAAAATGCAAGTTATCCTAAAGCAAGTTTCTAAAGCAAGTTTCTAAGCAAGTTTCACAAGTAGCAAGCAGCAAATATCTCAAGTATCTCAAGGGAGCAAGTGTTCTAGCAATAGGTGTTTCGTTCGTGTGGTTGTCACAATTAGTGAAGCACATGTTTTAGTCTTAGTTGTTTCTTCCAGGAAGGAGCCATGAATAGGTATAGTCAAGTAAATGATCTACAACCCCTTTTAGGGATCATGTGGCCAAGTAAATGACTGCACAAGATTGATTAAGACATAAAGTCCGACCATAGCCTTACGTTCTAAGGTCCCCTATATATATTCCCCAATAACTTAACTTTGTGGCTCGGTCTCAGGTTACTGTCACTCCCAAGTCACCACCACTCCATTATGCTACCGGTGATCAACTTACATGCATTCCCCAACATATGCGTGCACTCATATGTTGTACATAAAGACAATCATAGAAGATAACAAACTTGTATGCAACCAATCATCGAACTATTTCACCATTGCCAAGAACAATTCACTACTCAAACATAGACGGGGAGACACCATACATCAAGGGAATATAGTATTGCATCATACATCGTGTTTGCCAAGAGATTACAGTGGAGATATGGAGCTAATCTTGCTGTAGATAGTGATGTTGAACACTCCGGAGGGGGGTGGAGCCCTCCGGGGGTGATCCCGGCGGCGTTTCCCCCTCCGATCTTCTCCGGCGGAAGCCTTCTGTCTCTCTGTTTCGTGGTTTCGTCTCTCGGCGCCGCCCTCTTCTCGAAAAGGCTAGGGGACCCTTTATATAGTCGTTTTTAGTTCACGAGACACTCGGGAGAAGAAAGATCGACGGCATCGGAGCCACGGGGGCAAAAAGGGGGCCCCACACGCGGCCAAGGAATCTGGCCGCATGGTCTAAGCGCATGGATTCAGCCGAAGAAAGCCGAAGAAAGCCGAAAAAATGATACTGATTACATGCCTACATTTTGAGCATTATAGGTTTGACTCATGTTATACAATCTTCTCATATTTGTGTTGACCTGTAACATTGTGATGCTTAAATATGATACTACAGGTTGTGCTTGAGTTTTACAGTTTAGACATTTGTTTCAGCCCTTACACAGTTCATACACTGAGATATACGGTTTCATCATGTTTCGTGTAGGTTTGTATAATGGTAATTTTTTAGATGTATGCAAGTTCTTCTTTGCAAGGGAAATCATTGCCAGTTTTGGTGATGGTTGGGTGATTATGTATCTCTAGGGTTGTCTTCACCCGACATACACTTCTCCAGATTGTTTCTTCTACAGCCAGGAAAATTAGGGCATCTCTCTTCTTAAAGGGACAATACAACCCTCTTCACACGAATTGATTATTTTGTTTTTCCATTGGTCGAATGATTACCTGTCATCATGAGGCAAACAATTTCATGAGCTTAATTCAGAGTTGTATGGTGATTTCATGGAATATCAGGCTTCAAATTTTTCTCTTGTATGGAGATGAGACAAATATGGAAAATGAAAATCTCAAGGTAAATAAAACGCTTCAAATATGTTTCCAGTTCATATGATTAGTGGGTCCAGTTTTTTCCTCTAATGGCGCGCTACAGCTTAATGTTCTTTTTACATCTCTCGGTTGGCATCAAATGGTGTGTATTGAACATGAGAATAGGGTCAATTTATAGGTTTGACCATTCATGGATGTTTTATTAAGAGTTTCGTGATTATTTGACAAAGTTATGCCACTTTTTATTTATATGAAAATCTATTGAATCTCAAGTCAAGGTTAATGTTTTGTGTGAAGCTGATGATATTATTATTCTGATATGTGAATTACTACTGCTCCGTGCAATTGAGTTCCAAAGGCGCTGTTAAGAATCTATTGTGGCTTATTGTAAAAATGATGAGGTAGTTCTGTTGTCAATTGTGTTGTTTTCCTTTCTTTATGGCTAAGATGAGGTAGTTCTTTCTGGCTAAGATCCTAAAAGGGGTGGAAGGAGTACTTTTGTTCAGGAATCGGTATGGCGTGTTGGTTTTCTTTCTTTCTGGATAAGATGTCAATTGTGTTGGGTAACCTGCTGCAAGAAAAAAGAACATGTTGTGCCAAGAAATATGAGTGTTTGTATGAGTTATTGAGCCAATACGTTTCTTATCAGTTTCTTCTGGGATTTCTGCATGACTCAGCATACTTTTGTCGCAATTTATTCAACATGGTGAGTCTATTCTATACTACTTTTAATATTGTGCCCAGATGAAAGTTTTGTGATTGCCATCAAAGCAATTTGAAGAGCTCAATGTATATCTTTAAATATAAGTAGTCCCCCTCACTGTGCATCTGTTTTTTCTGATGTCAAAACAAGATGTACCCTAACACGTTGGTGAATAATATGCACTATACTAGGAGCTATGAATATAAGTAGTCCCCCTCATTGCAATGTTGTTTTGATCAATATTTCTAAGTTTTTTATTCCGACAATGCATTGTAATTCACCTATTATGTTTTTATGCTTGCCAAAAAAATATTTGAGAACCCGTAGCAACGCACGGGAATTCAACTAGCATATATATATATATATATATATATACATGATTGATCTGAGCGTGCTTAATTAAATAATTGATGTATATGTGATGAAATTTCGAAGTACGAGAAAAAATATCTATCTGAAGATAATATAATATGTTGAAATGACTAACAATTTGGAGTAAATAATTATTATTTAAATTAAGTAATTATTATTTAAATTAACTAATTAATTATTATTACTTATTTATTTATGTATAACTGAATAATTTTTGGATTCAGAAAAGAAAAAAATGTGCTGCATCGTATCTCAAAGGTTAACATGATTGACACTACACTATTGTCAGTAAAACAAAATTTGTTTCTTGGATGCTGAGAGTGAAGAAACCCAGAAGTTAAGCATGCTAAGAGTGGAGTAGTCTAAGGATGGGTGACCTCCTGGGAAGTGTTAGTTCAGAGTGAAAAAAGAATGATCAGAGTTAAAAATAATTGAGATTAAAGAAGAATGATTAGAGATAGAAATAATAGAGACTAAATAAAAAGGAAAATAGAGCTCCCCGGGAACTCCCCGTGGGCTGCCCTCTAGTCGCGGCTCGTGGGCCGGCGGGACAAAAGGGGGGGGCCTCTAGTCCCGGATAAGTAGTCCTGGATGGCCATCCAGGACTACAGACCCTTACAGCCTTGGACTAGAGGCTCGTTTTCTACTAGTGTCACTGCCCACGCGCGCAGAGAGAGGGAGGGCGAGGGAGAGGGCGAGGTGTTGACGATGTGGCTCGGCCGGGGATCGAAGATGCGGCTCGGCCGGGGAATCGAAGATGTGGCTCGGCTCGCCTCGGAAGCCGTCCCTATCTCCCCTCCCGTCTCCCTTGCTCGCCGCCCGCACCTCTCTCGCCTCGGACGCCGCGGCGTTCTCTCTTCTCAGCTCGGGGATGATACGCGAGACCTAGGCCGCGTATTCGGTTGCGAAAATAAAAGGAGCAGATGGACAGGTTTCGGGGATTCGCAGGGAAAGGTGGGGAAATTACCGGCCCAAAAACACCACAAACAAACAGACCAAAAACGATATGCCATGTTTCGGGACTGGGCCGGGAAAAAACTCGCGAATCCCCAAAAACACCCGAAAAACAAACGGGCCCTTATTGGGAACCCAGCATCGGGGTCACAAGGCTATTCTGCCTTTTGGCCACGAGTCCAAGTGATCTATTTGTATCACAGAGTGTCCTTATACTAGAAGCACTATACAAGTCTAAAATAGAGCCAGTACGATTATCCACATAAGCTAATATATATATTTTTTGTTGACCTTAATTTTGACGGTTGAGAATTAAAGGAAAAAACGCAATGTACAACAATAAAATGTACATATACATATCTGACGTAGCTAGACTTTATCAGAACAATAAGTGCAAATCCAATCTGACAAAGCCAGATATGACTTGGTTAACAGTTATAGAAGATTAAGAGTTACTTATATCGGACGTGGATTGCCATAGCCCGTAAGAATAGCTGCCTCTGTAAAAAAAAATGTACGCTAGTTTTTCTCGGCAAATTGCCTACGGGCTGTCCTACGGACATACTTGTGCGCTCGTAATTAGACCCTCTCCCCAAAACGCCCCCCTGAATTACAAACAAGGCCCACCATCTGAACTAGTCACCTAATCCCGTAAGATATGTCCGTAACAGTAGCTTCGCTCAAACGTACTCCGCACACTGAAAACCCATGAGAAATAAAATATGTTAACGAGTCCATCTAACCACCATCTTCGCCCCTATGGATTCCAGACGCCGTAGCCATCGCCGGGGGAAAGAAACACAAGACACCAACTAGTCACGATTCACGAAGGGGCCATGACACCCTTGCTACGTTGAGGACCTCTGAATAGACGCCACCGCAAGCGACGAAGTGCTGGATGATGTGGTCATCGGTAGGGGAAACTCCCCACGCATCTTCGATCTAGGCCTTGGCGTCCCCAAGGGGCACCGCCACCAAAGAACTCCAGACCAGCACACAATCTTCCACTTCCCAACCCCCATGTGAGGCACCTTCTGGACGAAGTCGACAACGCAGCGCCAGCCAACCCCTAAGCAGAAACTTCGGGCTCCTCGATGGCTCATGTTCGCCTGTCGAGTATAGGGAGGGAAACCGCAGACAAGGGGGTGTTGTTATTTATTTCGGTGCTACTACTCCCTCCGTTTTTATTTACTTTGCGTTCTGGGTTTAGTCAAAGTCAAATTTTGTCAAGTTTGACCAAGAATATAGGAAAAAGTATCAAATCCACAATACCAAATACATATAATATGAAAATATACTTTCTGAAGATTCTTATACTATTGAGTTTATATTGTAGATTTTGATATTTTTTCCTAAATATTTGGTCAAACTTAGCAAAGTTTGACTTTGACGAAACCCAGAACGCAAAGTAAATAAAAACGGAGGGAGTATTTCTAAACAACATTCACTACACAGCGTTAGCACCCCACGCCGCATTCGCACTCGCCCCTCATTGAAAGCCTCCCCGCTGCCTATTTAAACAATGAGCCCTCCACTCCACAAGAGAAGCAGCAGCAGCATAGATCTCTCACACGCATAACACACAGAGACCACGTAGCGCTGCCATAGAATCCAGCAAGTGCTCTGCCTTTCCCTAACTTTCGGGCCACTAACTTGTTCGTGAGCAGCGGACTAGAAAATCAACATGTTCATGAGTCTGGGAGGCATGGGGATCTGCTGGGCCTCCTGGCCGTGGGCGGCGGCAACTGGAAGGGCTTGTCTAACAACAGCACACCGTCTTCACCGGTGTACTAGTAGGCTAGCTCCGCAGGTGTTTGCGCGGAGCCGGTAGCGGCATTCAATCTGGTTCGGCGGGTTCTCCCGTGGCAGTACCCTGTTCCGCGCGCACCCTGTCAAGCTAGCTAGGACTTTCTTCTTGACTTTGGCTAAATGCACGAATCGTTGACTTTTGCTTCATGCATGACTTCTACAAATGGCGCGTCTGTGTACAACGTGTGTACTCAAGGCCCGGCAGCGTCAGAGGCTGGAATATTGCCTGAACTCGTCACAACTAGGTAGTGTTAGGGATTTACGTGCTAATGATGTGTCGCCACGTGATCATTGGGATGTTCCACAGGTCGTGTGCCCTGCTTGTTATGAACTCCAGTCCATATGTCGTGCTTCTGTCTTTTTTGTTTTACAATTGGTAATATACAAGGCAACCCCAAGACACCAGGCGTACTGCTGCTCAAATTGAAAACGCCTCTCGGGTCGTCTCCTCTCGGGCGACCCCGGAGGCTCCCCAAACCCTAGCCCACCAACCCTCATCCCTTGCGTACCGGCGGCCGCTGCGGTCGCCGGCCGGCGGCGGTGGCAGCACCCCACTGGCAGCGGCCGGTTGGGATGGTTGGGCGACCCGGCGACGGCGCTGGGAGAGGACGGCGGGGGCGAATCGGGGCACGCAAGGGGGCGGCGAGTTGGTGGTGGCGGAGCCGCTGGCCTGGACTCCAGGCGGCACGTCCTCTGCTGTCCTAGACGGGAGGCGTCAGTGCGTGGTCGGCCGGCGGCGCATGCGGTTGGCAGCCGATCTGGTCTATTTTGGGCTTGATCCATGATGGGCCGACGGTGGGGTTGGGCCTCTAGGCCGATCTGGCCTTCGGCTCAGATGCGGGTCGGTGAGGCGCAACCAGGGGGCTACGTGCACTCTCCTCTCGCAGTCGTCGCTGCTGGGAGTCGTTTCGCAGCGTCGGGGCTGCGAGATATCTGAATAAAGGATGGGGTCCTTGGGATTCCCATTGTGTGAAGATGAAGATCCTGATGTAGGTTCTCTTTGATCAAGCCGGGATGTCGACCGAAAGGCTACGCGGGCGTACTCCCACGGGCTACGGCTGGAGATTGTTGGATCGGTGGAATTCGGTCCCAATACTCAGTCATCGAAGGTGAGATTGGAGGAGTAGCAACGGTGACCCGAGTCTTTGCATCGATGGGGATCTGCCTTGGAGTTACAAGATTCGTGGCAGCCGTATGTAAAAGGAGGCGACAACATGCGTGAAGTCCAAAGTCCTACCTTTCAGGGTAAAAATCCAAGGTCTGGCCTTAATTGGTTGTGCCTTGCACCGGTCTTCTTGGAGCCGTTGTTTTGAGAGCGAGGATTATCTTCAGGGTGAAAACACAAGGTCTCACTGGAAGAAAATAGGCATTTAGTCCCGGTTCGCAAAGGCCATTAGTCCCGGCTGCGCAACCGGGACTAAATATGCGCGACTAAAGACCCCCCCCTCCTTTAGTCGCATTACAAGATGGATGCATTCCATCTAGGCTCATTCATTATTTACCAATCCACCGGTTTAATCTACAAGGAAGAAGGCTAAAAAAAATTGACACATACAAGGCCATCCGAACGCAATCGAACTGATTATATTCATAAAAAAATATTATGTGCGGACCAAAAGTTATAATGTTCCACAATTGAAGGTAAGAAATGTTAAAGTATGTTCAATTACAATTCGAAATATATGTAATCGGATCCCCTTCCAAACCCTGTGTTGCTCTCTGTCAAGGGGTAACATGGGCGGTGCCGAACGACCGCTACCAGGAGCCCTCTCATCACCACCTTCCCCCTAGCCGTGGCTGGCCTATGCATAGCCAGTGAGGGCTGAGTCTTGTTCTTCTGTAATTTTTGCAGGTTTTCGCTTGAGCAGAGGTTCTTGCGGGGGCCACCAGGACGAGGCATTCCATCGTCCAAGCTTTCCTGGGAAGCTCTTCTGGCGGTTGCGTTTCTACCGCGATGGCTTCCGTGAGCATGAGGCTCATGCTCATGCTCGTCGGTCCGGGCCAGAATTGGGTCTAACGGGTTCAGGTTGCGTCGCCTTGGAGTTCCTAGAGCCTCACAGTGCAACGGGTTTGTGATTGAAGGGCATGATGATGTTGTGGTGCGGGGAGGTGCATGTCGTGGCGGCGGCATTAGTCGGTCATCGTGAGTTGATGTGGCGGCCTCGTCCTCCAATGCATTGATAGTCCTATGGAGCAGAGCCATGGCCTCGCATAGTTTTATGGGAACCGACCTAGAGCTGTGCAGGCAGGAAGTTCATTGATCCAGCGAATGTCGGTCTGACTGATACTTGGGGCGACGGACCTAGAATTGGCTTGACGTTTGAGATTTTCGGGCAACTGTGTCATGTGGCATAGTAAATCATGTCTTATTTTGGTGCCGATTGATATAAATCAGTGTGGCGGTCCCGAAGCCAAAGGTGTGTTTTTGTCGCATTTGGTAGACTAGTCTCACGTGGATGATGTTTTCCTTGCATATGATGTTCTTTGAGCCCGGTTTTCCTCATAAAGAGGATAATGTAAATATTTTGGGCATGGCCTTACTTATAAAGAGGGCTAACTCCATTCTTGTATACGAAATGCAGGAACTACTTGCCTTCCTCGAGAGAAAACTCAAATTTTTTTTATGTGAAAATGACATTATACTACTCTTCACGAATCATAGTCTCATAATACTGTAATTTTTTTTTCAGATTTTGTATTGGAGTGTTCAGTATGCTAATCAAGGGAGAATTATATAGTGAACATTACTGGGATAAAAAAGTTATTTAAGTTGGCAATGGTAACGATTGCGTGAAACTTATGTTTGCACCTAGACATAATTGCTGGCAGTAGGCGATCTTTTGGATGATTTCTGAAATGATCGATTTTCAATTTCCCATATATATGCAAGAAATGGAGGCCCCTGTGCGACATGAAATGTGGGGCCTTAAAATTAGAAGCCTGTGGATAATCAATGGTATATGCAGGAAATCGAGACACTGTTTTCCTATTTTAATTTGGGTCGCGAGATTTTCTTTTTCCAACTGAAATCGTTTGGGTGACAGCGTAAGATAAACAAGAGACCGAGGGACAAAGTTCTTGGTTGAGCCAGATCACGTGGGCTGGATCTTAACTTGGTAGCGATTACCGCTTCGCTAAAACAAATAGTCAGGGCCCATGACCCGACACCTCTTTCTTCCCCAATGCAGACACACAAATGGCTCCTGACTCGTTCATGGCGGCTCCATCAAACCAGCGATGATGCCCTATGTATGGGATATGGGGGGGCCCAAGAAAATGGGGGCCTTGTGCGGCCGCCAACCTTGCACGCCCCTGTCAACTAATATGCTTCATAACTATTTTTACGTTTTTCATGGAAGTGTTTTGTAATCTCAGTTTGCCGAAGTTTGTTCAGCCTATTTTGGAAACTAGATTTGAATGCATTGGAACCTAATAGCCTCCAAATAATTTCTTATCTTGTTTGAGATTAAGTCATCGTACAAAAAATCATGAATAGGATGTGCAGTCATGCGAGGGGTCATAGTTGGTCACAGGCCCCAAACTGGGTCCGTGGGAACAAAATTTGGGCTTATTAGTGTCGGAATATGGGGATAGATCTGCATTGCATGTTCTTTAGGTACTCACGCGCAGACTCCCCCCTTTAAAATGTTCGAACCAACCCGAATGGTGCACACGATTGAGCACAAGGCGCGTCGTAAATCCGCTGGCTTTTGCCCGCCGAAGCATGTCCGAAATTCACTATGTCCCGAAAAAATAACACATGCTTCGGGAGTATCAACAAACTCACCTACGGAGGAAGTCTACGGATGAAGTTAACGGAATTCGGTGGGATTCTCAGAGGGTGGGCCCCCTAGTGGAATTCACAGAGGTTGTAATTACGATGGAGGCTAGCTAAGGGCATCTCCAGTCCCCCCCCCCCCGAGAGCCCCCCAGGCGGCCTTTTTAGCGCCGGAAGCGGCGAATAGCACCGTTTTCGCACCAGTCGCCCCCCAGAAGCCCAAATAGCGCCGAAACGACGCTAATTCGCGCCGCGGAACCCAGGTGAAATCCACGCGGGTCAGCTCTGTCAGTGACGCGTCGAAAAAACGCGGGAACAGAAATCCCCGTGATCATCTTCTCGGCTCCCGCGTCGGTCAAAGGCTGCCGTCGTTTATGGCGTGGCGGCCACCCAGTGTATGCGCCCGGTCAAAGGCTGCCGTAGTAATGGTGTGGCAGGCGGCAGCGAGGGGACGCGGCGCAGTAAATGACCGGGAGGCTACAAACACCCCCCCCCCCCCCGCCGCTCGCCGTACTCCCCATTCTTCCTCCTCGCTGCTCTCCCCGTCCTTTCTCCTCGGCGCTCTCCTCTCTCCCCGTGCTTTCTCCCCCTACGATGGCGAACTACGACGATGCCGCCGCCGCCACCTTCGCAGGAACGAAGCGTGGTCGCTGTACCGGGGGGGCTATCCGTGCCCGCCTGACATGCGCCTCCCGAGCTCCGCCGGCGGGCAACCTCGCTGGCACCTCAGCGTCGGCGGGGTTCCCGTACCCCCAATCCCTTCCACCGACGCCGAATTCCGGCAGGCTATCGCGGAAATCCGCCGAGGACTGCCGGCGGACGAGGCCGCGCGGCTCCACTGGAGGCTGCACGGCCAGGACGCTTTCCTGTGGCAGGAGCTCCAGCGCCGCCACAACGCGGACCTCGCCGCCGAGGGCAACAACGGCCCTGTCGAGGGCCGCGCCAACAGCTCGGGGCGCAAGCGTTGGTGGGGAGGCCAGCACCCCACTCTCGAGTGGGTGCTGGACTACATCGACGCCGACAACGAGCCCCGGCTGCAGATGCCGCCCCGCCCGCACCCCTCGTGGGCACTGCGGCGGATGGGCGGGTCATTGTCGCCCACCTCGAGCTCCTCCGATGCCCAATCCCTCTCTCTCACCCCTCCCATTCTGAACTCCGGCGCGTCTGTCCCCAGGCGCCGTGACGGCGCCCTGCGCATCGGCGAGCCGCGCCAGCGGCAGGACGCGGACTTCGAGCGCGTCGTCCGCCCGAAGACGGAGGTGGAGGAGGACGATGAGTGGCCGGACTTGAAGGCCGCCGAGGAGATGTCGCGCAACACCCTCCAGCCAGTCGCCGACGACTGGAGTCTGCGCGAGAGCACCACGGAGGAGCTGGAGCTCCAGCGCCGCCTCCTCGCCAAGGCCGAGCAGCGGAAGGCACAGCGCAAGCAGGAAGCTGCCGCTAATGCGGGCCGCCGCCGTATTCCTCTCCCTCCGCAGACGAGGGAGGTACCCTACATCGTGCTCGACCCTGATAGCGACGAAGAAGCCGAGCTGCAGCGAGCCCTTGTGGTGAGCAGGTAGGACGACTCCGGCGCGAGGCCAAGCAACCCGCATTGCTGCGATCCCGGCAAAGGAACGAGCAGGCTGGACGGCGGCGGCTTGGATGACGACGACGACTACAGCCAGGCGATCGCGGCGAGCCTAGGCCTGCAGTAGACGTAGTTTTACTGTTTTTTAGTTTAAATTTCAGTCGAACTATATGAACTTTCGTCGAATCAATAAAGTGCGTCAAATTTTATTTTTCGAGTCATTTTGGGCCGAATGTTGGGCTGGGGGCGAATGGGAACCCTGCCCCTCTCCCTTCCCCCCAGGTTCCAGATTAGCGCCGTTTGGCGCCACGGCGGATCCAAAATGGCGGCGTTTTGAGCCCTTGGGGGCGACACGACTGGAGATGCCCTAATAAGGGAGGCCACGTACCTTCGTAAACATTTGGCGTAGGCTTCAGGTCCGTAGGTGTAGGATTACCTAGTTCACACACCCAGCGCCAGTGGGTACACCCTCCACATTCCCCAGTATCTCATCCATCTTGTTGGATCCCTCCCGACGCCTATTTAAACTGACGACTCCGCCACGACTGTAGCAGAGAAGATAGCATCTCATACGCGGACGCGGTACAAGGCATACAAGAGAGAGCAATATATAGTACAACCTCCGTCCACTTTTATAAGCCACACTACCTAGCATTTCAATTTTGACCACATACATAGTAAAATAAGTGAATCTATATATAAAATGAGTTTAGATTCACTCCTTTTAGAACGTATGTGGCTAAAACTAAAATGTGTTATAAAAGTGAACGGAGGAAGTAGTAAAACATAAATCTAGCTAGCTGTTTGAGCAAATCGAGCCATAGAAAGAGCATTACGTTCATCCTGCTCTACCTTGCGCTTTCGGCGCACGTCTTGGCGGCGGGTAGGACCTTGTCTACGGTCACCCCAGAAAACGTATCACTAGGCACCAGCGGCGCCCAGAAGATCATGATCGTGGGCATGGGAGGCATGAGGGAGCTACCGAACCACGCGGCCGTGAGCGGCAGACCGCCCACAGTTAGTTGTCGCCTCTCCTTTGTTATCGTTCGTAGTGAGAGATGGACAGATGGCGTCGGGGACACCACCGGTGGTGACGCGCTGTACAGGGGAGTCAGGCCACACACTGGTAGAAAAAAGGCCTTCGGTATGCCAGCATCAGTCCCCAAGCGTCGCGCACCGTGACTAATGAGTCTTTAGTCCCGGGTCGGGAGGAGACCCGCGACAGAAGGTCAGACGTCGCGGGTTGGGAAGCGCGTTGCGGCGCGTGGAGGGAATTAATTCCGGTTGACCTGGCAGCCCGGGACTATTGGTCCTTTATTCCCTGTTCCCGTGGCCAACCGGGACCAATGGCCCTTTATTCCCCGTGCCCGTGGCCAACCGGGACTAAACATCAAGCTTCTCGCCTCCCCCGCGGCGGTTTTTATTTCGCGAGCGAGGCAGAAGGGCGCCATTCCAACTGCTCGCTCTCTGTTCTTCCTCTCGCTCTCTGTTCTTCCTCTCTCGCTCTCTGTTCTTTTCGATCCAAGCACACGCACGCAAATGGCTGAAGTTTGGACGCAATACTATGGTTCCACACCATGCGGCAAGGATTTGGACGTGCTCTTCACCAACAGTTCCGCGAGGCTGCATGAAGCTCTGGGTCATTTGGTCGATCTCTATTTTGCAGCTCCCGAAGAACACCGGTTCTTTGGGCTCGATCTGGAGTACACGGCGAATCAGAAGGATGTTGCCGTCATCCAGATTGCGTTCAAGCAGTCGGTGTTGGTCTTCCAATGGTCAAGGTAGAAGCTATAGCACACGTACAATCTTGCATGCATCTTCGAGTTTTTTTGTTGCATATGAAGAATATGTGTGTTGCAACATATCTAACACATATCCTATTTTTGTTGTTACAGTAGTTCAAAGCATTGCCCGGACCTTGTTGATTTTCTTGTCAACTCGGGGTTTGACTTTTGCAGCGTTGACATCACGCAAGACCGTGTGAAGTTGATGCGCATCGGTATTATGATACCTGAAGATCACTACGTTGATCTTCAGAATCTTATCCAGTTGACCGGGCCAAAGACCGGGATGGCTGTCATGGCAAGCACCTTCATCCACCAGGGCTATCAAAGGATGAAGACTGATTTCCGCCGGGAGAATCACTTCTATTGGGAGGAGACCCCATTGCGCATGACGAACCTCAAGTATGCGGCCATAGATGCATATGTCGCGTACGAGTTGTTCCGCATCTACTCGGCGGGGCATAGATGATGTATGCGTTCGATATCTATGTGCATGTAATGGGTATCTAATTAGTTGTATATATATGTAATGGATATCTTTTGTGATCGACTCTATATATATATGTTATGAAATGTGATCGACTCTATGTTGTGTTATGTGTGATCGACTCTATGTTTGTGTGTTATGTGTGATCGACTCTATGCATGTAATGAATATTGTTTGTATTATTGTTCTTTATTTTTGATATATTTTTTCATTTTAAGATTTTAAAATGAATTAGTATTATTTTTCTTCATTTTTTGATATATTATTTGTATTTTTAAGATTTTAAAATGAATTAGTATTATTGTTCTTAATTTTTGATATATTATTTGTATTTTAAGATTTTAAAATGAATTAGTATTATTGTTCTTCATTTTTGATATATTATTTGAATTTTTAAGATTTTAAAATGAATTAGTTCTATTTTTCTCAATTTTTGGATATATTATTTGTATTTTTAGAAATAATACAAATTAAAAGTTAATGTTTATTTATTTATTCAAAATTATTAATTACATCATTACTTTTGTTTATTAAAAGATTTATTTGAAATTCAAACAATAAAGAAATGTGGTTTCGACCAACATGTTAATAAGATTGATATGATACTACTATCACATACATGCGTGAGAAACACTTGGATTCGGGACGGGATGGAACTCGGAAGTTAAGCGTGCTAGTGCTAGAGTAGTGGGAGGATGGGTGACCGAGCGGGAAGTTTGACATGAGTAAGTAATTTGACTAGAGATAATCTTAGTTAGACACTAAGCAAATAATACAAATTGTGAAAAAAAAATGTGAGAAAAATAATTAGAAACCAAATGAATTAAAAAAAATTACGAAATAAATCTAGTCCCGGTTCATGTGGCCAACCGGGACTAAATGTCCTCCGCCCCCAGCTCCGCCACCCGCCCACGTGGACGGGCTTTTAGTCCCGGTTCGTAAGTGGCGGGACTATAGGGGGGCCTTTAGTCGCGCGTAGCTAGTCCCGGTTGCCTGGACGGGATTAATGGGCCTGGCGAACCGGGACTGTAGGCCTTTTTTCTACCAGTGACATGAGGCGGTCGACCTGCTGAGACGTTATCACATACTTTGCGGACTGGAGAAACGTGTGCGTAGCCTGTGCTGTGCAACCCACTTGGGTAAGTACAACATCAGGTGTAGCTGACTTGTTTTGTACTACTACTTTGTGTATCCGGGTGTACCTTGGACGGGATAAGAAAGGGAGTGATTATAGGAACGGAGATTTCTGACTCCCGTGCTCCAATCTATATCTATACCTAATAATAAAGGCGTTAAGCCTTTCTTGGTTTGGTTTGGTAGGTCATTGACATTGCCCCTAAAGTTAGACACAAATTACCCACCGCTGCCACCGGTAAGTTAAAAAACGTTTCGTTTTGTTGGTGTGTTTCGTTTTGGTTGGTGTCAAATCGTACGTGTCCTTAGTTTTGTTTCTTATTATGTCCAGAAACCGTTTTAGAAACCGTCTGAGATCCGAACGGTTTGGCATAAATTAGGAGTCCCTCACGGATACACTACAATCTCTAACGCATCGCTTTAGGCCTGGCATCTTATAAAAGCAAAGGATTGGAGGCACCCAGGCCATAGAATACGAACGTCCAGCCAAAGGTGAAGGCCAAAGCGAGACTCGTCGCGTACGTCGAGAAGATTACCTAGAATAGATGAATCATGTGTCCGCCGCCGCAACCTTTAAGCGGGCGATGCTATCTCTAGAGCTGTTGAATTTGTCGTCAATCTATCTGGCTTCCAGCTCGTGCCGAGAAGGATGTCGTACGAATCGATGTTGCTCTGAACGGTGGCGTGGTTGTGCCGTAGTGGACGTGGTCGATCGCACGCTCCGCATGTCAGCATCCCCCTCCAAGCGTGTTCTCCACTACTCAGGTGATCCCTAAGCGTGTCGTTGCCCACGTACTTGTAGACAAGCATGTTCTTTCCATCTCCCTCCCACAAGCAGATCAATTGGAACTTGGACGCGCTGATGGTGGAGACCGAGCAGTCGGCGAGATCCGCGCGGAACGCCAGCTCATGGACGTCGAAGCTCTTGATGGCCACGCGCCGCCTGTACTGAAGCCTGGCCTTCTACTGTACGGACCAGGCGGCTTTACTGACCACGGTAGCATTGGACACAGCTGCGAGACGAGACGATCTGGTCCCCTGCTCAGCCATGTTGACCTTGACGCCCTCATGCCTTACTCTGCGACGAGGGCTGGCCGGGCACCTCCGCGACGCCATGGACATTAATATCCAGTCCATCATGGCCTGCATGCGCCTTCGCGCCAGGCTACTTCACGAGGAGAGCAAGCAGAGCAGCCAGCATGCCCGCCCAGTCCGCCCATATGTCACGAACTGCCATCGTCCAGTAGTCTCCTAGAACGCCGCGACATCCGAGACGACCACGATGTTGTCGTATGAATTGCCCTGTTATTTTATGGTGATCCAAATTCATATGAAGATAAAGGAAAGTTCGGCCTTCGCTACGCGGAGGCCCGTCGCCGGAGGCTTAGGGCCGAAGCCTCCGGCGACGGGCCTCCGCGTAGCGAAGGCCGAACTTTCCTTTATCTTCATATGAATTTGGATCACCATAAAATAACACTCCACCTTGAGACAAATTCCCTCTTGTAGCATAAATGAGAACCTTCACCTGAAACACACAAAGAAAAACACCTTCGGCGCCAAATAGCCTCTTGGGCTAAGTAGTGATACCAACTAAGCTCGAGCAAAGCTCAAACTTAGAAATAGGAACTAGCTTTGTCATCATATCAGCAGGATTATCATGAGTACTAATCTTGCATACCTTCAGCTTACCTTGTGCAACAACATCACGCACATAATGGTACTTGACATCAATGTGCTTTGTTCTCTCATGGAACATCTGATCCTTAGTAAGGTAAATTGCACTCTGACTGTCGCAAAATAGGTTAAAGCAAGTATCATCTCCACAAAGCTCAGCAAACAAACCTTTCAACCAAACTGCCTCTTTGCATGCTTCAGCAATAGCCATATACTCAGCCTCAGTAGTAGATTGTGCAACAACACACTGCAAGGTAGCCTTCCAGCTAACGGCACATCCACTAATCGTAAATACATAACCTGTGAGGGATCTCCTCTTATCCAAGTCGGCAGCATAATCTGAATCCACATAGCCTGCGAGTCCCTCACCAGTCTTGCCAAACTTCAAGCAAGCTTTGGATGTGCCGCGAAGGTACCTGAAAATCCACTGAACAGCTTTCCAATGTTCTTTACCAGGATTAGCCATGTATCGACTGACCAAACTCATAGCATATGATAAATCAGGCCGAGAACACACCATGGCATACATTAAGGAACCAACAGCACTAGCATAAGGAACTCGTGACATATACTCAATATCTTTGTCAGTAGTAGGACATTGCAATGCTGACAACTTGAAGTGTGAAGCAATTAGAGTACTAACAGACTTTGCATCATGCATATTAAAACGATGAAGGACTTTCTTAATGTAATTCTCCTGACTAAGAAATAGCAATCTAGATTTTCTGTCTCTAGAAATTTCCATACCTAGAATTTTCTTAGCGGGACCAAGATCCTTCATTTCAAACTCACTACTCAACTGTTTCTTCAATGTAGTGATTTCTTTCATGCTCTTGGCAGCAATTAACATATCATCAACATATAGCAGCAAGTATATAGGTGATTCATCAACAAATTTAATATACACACAGCTATCATATTCAGACCTCTTAAAGCCATGTGACATCATAAAAGAATCAAACCTTTTATACCATTGTCGAGGAGACTGTTTCAAATCGTAGAGAGACTTCTTTAGCTTGCACACGAAATCCTCTTTACCAGGCACTATGAACCCTTCAGGTTGGTCCATGTATATTTCCTCCTCAAGTTCTCCATGCAAAAACGCAGTCTTCACATCTAACTGCTCAAGCTCAAGATCATGCATAGCAACAATACTAAAGAAAGTACGAATAGAACTATGCTTGACAACAGGTGAGAACACATCATTATAATCCACTCCTGGAATCTGACTGAAACCTTTTGCTACTAACCTTGCCTTAAACCTTGGAGGCTCACTGGAAGATAAGCCCTCCTTTCTTTTGAATATCCACTTACAGCGGACGGCCTTCTTTTGTTTAGGCAAGCGCACAATATCCCATGTGCCATTCTTCTCAAGTGATTGCATCTCTTCGTGCATTGCACCAATCCACTTGTCACGATCAACCGAAGCAATAGCTTCATTATATGTAGCAGGTTCAGCATCATTCTCCACCTGTTCTGCACAACTTAGAGCAAAATAAACAACATCACATTCCTCAATTAAACGAGTACGAGGTCCTTTACTCCTCTTCTCTCTGCGCTCTGCAATAGACAAATTTTCTTGCTGCACAATAGGAGGTGAGGGCGGCACAATATCCTCCTCATCAATTTCAGTTTCCTCCTCATCCAGGTGGTCTAGCTCCACCTGCAAACGAACTCGTGGTTCGTCCTCATCAGAAGAATCAGGCATAACATCAGTTGACAAACTGTCCTCATACATGACAGATTCATTAAACACAACACTCCTGCTAAAGAAAGTCTTTTTGGTTTCCGGGTTCCACAACTTATATCCTTTTACTCCAGAACCATAACCAAGAAATAAGCACTTAATAGCTCTAGGCTCTAATTTTCCATTATCAACATGAGCATAGGCAGTGCAACCAAAAACTTTCAGTTGTGAATAATCAGCTGACTCACCAGACCATACCTCAATAGGAGTTTTCTTGTCAAGAGGGATGGATGGTGACCTGTTGATCAAGTAGCAGGCAGTGTTGGCAGCCTCAGCCCAAAAACGCCTATTCATGCGGGCGTTGGACAACATGCAGCGAGCTTTGGAGATGATCGTCCTATTCATCCGCTCAGCTACACCATTCTGCTGAGGTGTGTATGGGATGGTGTGGTGCCTGACAATGCCTTCCTGCACACAATAATCATCAAAAGCATGCGAACAAAATTCGCACCATTGTCAGTACGAAGCACCTTCACCTTTCTCTCAGTTTGCTTTTCAATCATAACTTTCCACTCTTTAAAAGCAGCAAAAGTATCATCCTTAGTTTTCATAAAATAAGGCCAAACTCTTCTAGAGTAATCATCAATGATAGTAAGCATATAACGAGCACCACCATAAGAGGGCTTACGTGAAGGCCCCCATAAATCAGCATGTACATAATCCAATGTACCTTTAGTGCTATGAACGGAAGCATTGAACTTAACTCTCTTATGCTTACCAAACACGCAGTGTTCACAGAACGGCAACTTACTCATATTGCAGTTCTTCAGCAGTTCTCTCTTCACCAATTCTGCCATACCATGTTCACTCATGTGTCCAAGCCGCTTATGCCAGAGGTTAGTTGTACTTGCATCATCATTAGTAATAACATCAGCAGTACCAGACAAAGTGCTACCTCTAAGAATATATAACTTGGCAGAATTCATATCACCAATCATAACAATGAGAGAACCTTTTGATACCTTCAGGCGTTTATCCCCTCCGGCATATTTGTACCCGTCACAATGAAGGGTACTCAGCGAGATCAAATTTCTCGCCATGGATGGTATGTGTTTCACTCCCGTCAATGTACGTGTCATCCCTCCATGGGTCTTGATCTGAACAGATCCAACGCCAACAATGTGACATTTGTTGTCGTTCCCCACACGCACAAAATCTCCAGTCTGCACAGCTTCATAAGAACTGAACCATTCTTTGTTACAGCAAATATGAAACGAACAAGCAGTATCAAGAATCCACTCATCATCACGGGTAACACATGCAGTAAAAACAGCTAAGCATTCACCATCCGAACTATTATCACCAGCAACAACAGCAGCCTTACCAGTACCATTACCATTACCGTCAGATTTATTTTTCGGTTGGTATGTGCCGTTCCTTTTCTCCTTGTTCTGCACCTTCCAGCAATCATCAATGGTGTGATTGGTTTTCTTACAGTACCTGCAGAACTTGTCTCGTCCTTTGGACTTTGAACGGCCCCTACTTTTATCTCTGTTGTTGTCGTTGTAGTTGTTATCTCGCTGCTCCGTTCTGCCTCGAACCTGCAATGCATCGCCTTTGGAGGACGATGGGTTAGACTGCACCATAGCTTTCATCTTTTCCCTGGTCTGCAGGGCCTCACAAACTTCCGCGAGGGTTAGTTCATCGCGGCTTAACAGTATGGTATCACGCAGGTTTGTAAAAGAACTAGGCAGCGAACATAACAGCAGAAGAGCTAAATCTTCATCATCATATTTTACCTCCATCGACACTAGGTCGGACACGATCTCCTTAAAGATCGACAAGTGGCTCATGACAGAACCACCATCTTGCATCTTGAGCGAGAACAGCTTCATCTTTACGTGCATCTTGCTGGTGAGATCTTTTGACATGCAGATCGATTCCAGCTTGACCCACAACTCAGCCGCGGATTTCTCCAACAGCACCTCTTGCAATATATCATTAGACAGATGAAGCTGAATCAACGACAAAGCCTTACGATCTTTGCGTTTCTCATCGGCAGTCCACGCCTTGGCTTCCTTATTCCCGAAAGAATCCAGCGCCTCATCAAGATCCGATGCTTGCGACAGAATCGCACACATCTTTACTTGCCACAGAGAAAACCTCGTCTTGTAGTCCAGCAACGATAGATCAAACTTCATCGATGCCATCGCGAATCCCTAATCTGAAACAGGGCTCTGATACCACTTGTTACACGCAATAGCAAAACAACGATGAAATTAAGCAAGATCGAACCAACGGGGACACGAGATTTTAACGTGGAAAACCCTTCCAATGAGGAAGAGAAAAAACCACGGGCGCCAGCCAGCAATACTTCACTATTTCGGGTGAGGTTACAATCGCGCCGGGATTTACAATGTATGGCTTATCCCGTGCGGCGGCTTACAAGAGGTATTTAAAGGCGGTCCTGACCTAACTAGGTCGGCCCTAAGCCTCCGGCGACGGGCCTCCGCGTAGCGAAGGCCGAACTTTCCTTTATCTTCATATGAATTTGGATCACCATAAAATAACACTCCACCTTGAGACAAATTTCCTCTTGTAGCATAAATGAGAACCTTCACCTGAAACACACAAAGAAAAAACACCTTCGGCGCCAAATAGCCTCTTGGGCTAAGCAGTGATACCAACTAAGCTCGAGCAAAGCTCAAACTTAGAAATAGGAACTGGCTTTGTCATCATATCAGCAGGATTATCATGAGTACTAATCTTGCATACCTTCAGCTTACCTTGTGCAACAACATCACGCACATAATGGTACTTGACATCAATGTGCTTTGTTCTCTCATGGAACATCTGATCCTTAGTAAGGTAAATTGCACTCTGACTGTCGCAAAATAGGTTAAAGCAAGTATCATCTCCACAAAGCTCAGCAAACAAACCTTTAAACCAAACTGCCTCTTTGCATGCTTCAGCAATAGCCATATACTCAGCCTCAGTAGTAGATTGTGCAACAACACCCTGCAAGGTAGCCTTCCAGCTAACGGCACATCCACTAATCGTAAACACATAACCTGTGAGGGATCTCCTCTTATCCAAGTCGGCAGCATAATCTGAATCCACATAGCCTGCGAGTCCCTCACCAGTCTTGCCAAACTTCAAGCAAGCTTTGGATGTGCCGCGAAGGTACCTGAAAATCCACTGAACAGCTTTCCAATGTTCTTTACCAGGATTAGCCATGTATCGACTGACCAAACTCATAGCATATGATAAATCAGGCCGAGAACACACCATGGCATACATTAAGGAACCAACAGCACTAGCATAAGGAACTCGTGACATATACTCAATATCTTTGTCAGTAGTAGGACATTGCAATGCTGACAACTTGAAGTGTGAAGCAATTGGAGTACTAACAGACTTTGCATCATGCATATTAAAACGATGAAGGACTTTCTTAATGTAATTCTCCTGACTAAGAAATAGCATTCTAGATTTTCTGTCTCTAGAAATTTCCATACCTAGAATTTTCTTAGCGGGACCAAGATCCTTCCATTTCAACTCACTACTCAACTGTTTCTCAATGTAGTGATTTCTTTCATGCTCTTGGCAGCAATTAACATATCATCAACATATAGCAGCAAGTATATAGGTGATTCATCAACAAATTTAATATACACACAGCTATCATATTAAGACCTCTTAAAGCCATGTGACATCATAAAAGAATCAAACCTTTTATACCATTGTCGAGGAGACTGTTTCAAACCGTAGAGAGACTTCTTTAGCTTGCAGACGAAATCCTCTTACCAGGCACTATGAACCCTTCAGGTTGGTCCATGTATATTTCCTCCTCAAGTTCTCCATGCAAAAACGCAGTCTTCACATCTAACTGCTCAAGCTCAAGATCATGCATAGCAACAATACTAAAGAAAGTACGAATAGAACTATGCTTGACAACAGGTGAGAACACATCATTATAATCCACTCCTGGAATCTGACTGAAACCTTTTGCTACTAACCTTGCCTTAAACCTTGGAGGCTCACTGGAAGATAAGCCCTCCTTTCTTTTGAATATCCACTTACAGCGGACGGCCTTCTTTTGTTTAGGCAAGCGCACAATATCCCATGTGCCATTCTTCTCAAGTGATTGCATCTCTTCGTGCATTGCACCAATCCACTTGTCACGATCAACCGAAGCAATAGCTTCATTATATGTAGCAGGTTCAGCATCATTCTCCACCTGTTCTGCACAACTTAGAGCAAAATAAACAACATCACATTCCTCAATTAAACGAGTACGAGGTCCTTTACTCCTCTTCTCTCTGCGCTCTGCAATAGACAAATTTTCTTGCTGCACAATAGGAGGTGAGGGCGGCACAATATCCTCCTCATCAATTTCAGTTTCCTCCTCATCCAGGTGGTCTAGCTCCACCTGCAAACGAACTCGTGGTTCGTCCTCATCAGAAGAATCAGGCATAACATCAGTTGACAAACTGTCCTCATACATGACAGATTCATTAAACACAACACTCCTGCTAAAGAAAGTCTTTTTGGTTTCCGGGTTCCACAACTTATATCCTTTTACTCCAGAACCATAACCAAGAAATAAGCACTTAATAGCTCTAGGCTCTAATTTTCCATTATCAACATGAGCATAGGCAGTGCAACCAAAAACTTTCAGTTGTGAATAATCAGCTGACTCACCAGACCATACCTCAATACGAGTTTTCTTGTCAAGAGGGATGGATGGTGACCTGTTGATCAAGTAGCAGGCAGTGTTGGCAGCCTCAGCCCAAAAACGCCTATTCATGCGGGCGTTGAACAACATGCAGCGAGCTTTGGAGATGATCGTCCTATTCATCCGCTCAGCTACACCATTCTGCTGAGGTGTGTATGGGATGGTGTGGTGCCTGACAATGCCTTCCTGCACACAATAATCATCAAAAGCATGCGAACAAAATTCGCCACCATTGTCAGTACGAAGCACCTTCACCTTTCTCTCAGTTTGCTTTTCAATCATAACTTTCCACTCTTTAAAAGCAGCAAAAGTATCATCCTTAGTTTTCATAAAATAAGGCCAAACTCTTCTAGAGTAATCATCAATGATAGTAAGCATATAACGAGCACCACCATAAGAGGGCTTACGTGAAGGCCCCCATAAATCAGCATGTACATAATCCAATGTACCTTTAGTGCTATGAACGGAAGCATTGAACTTAACTCTCTTATGCTTACCAAACACGCAGTGTTCACAGAACGGCAACTTACTCATATTGCAGTTCTTCAGCAGTTCTCTCTTCACCAATTCTGCCATACCATGTTCACTCATGTGTCCAAGCCGCTTATGCCAGAGGTTAGTTGTACTTGCATCATCATTAGTAATAACAGCAGCAGTACCAGACAAAGTGCTACCTCTAAGAATATATAACTTGGCAGAATTCATATCACCAATCATAACAATGAGAGAACCTTTTGATACCTTCAGGCGTTTATCCCCTCCGGCATATTTGTACCCGTCACAATGAAGGGTACTCAGCGAGATCAAATTTCTCGCCATGGATGGTATGTGTTTCACTCCCGTCAATGTACGTGTCATCCCTCCATGGGTCTTGATCTGAACAGATCCAACGCCAACAATGTGACATTTGTTGTCGTTCCCCACACGCACAAAATCTCCAGTCTGCACAGCTTCATAAGAACTGAACCATTCTTTGTTACAGCAAATATGAAACGAACAAGAAGTATCAAGAATCCACTCATCATCACGGGTAACACATGCAGTAAAAACAGCTAAGCATTCACCATCCGAACTATTATCACCAGCAACAACAGCAGCCTTACCAGTACCATTACCATTACCGTCAGATTTATTTTTCGGTTGGTATGTGCCGTTCCTTTTCTCCTTGTTCTGCACCTTCCAGCAATCATCAATGGTGTGATTGGTTTTCTTACAGTACCTGCAGAACTTGTCTCATCCTTTGGACTTTGAACGGCCCCTACTTTTATCTCTGTTGTTGTCGTTGTAGTTGTTATCTCGCTGCTCTGTTCTGCCTCGAACCTGCAATGCATCGCCTTTGGAGGACGATGGGTTAGACTGCACCATAGCTTTCATCTTTTCCCTGGTCTGCAGGGCCTCACAAACTTCCGCGAGGGTTAGTTCATCGCGGCTTAACAGTATGGTATCACGCAGGTTTGTAAAAGAACTAGGCAGCGAACATAACAGCAGAAGAGCTAAATCTTCATCATCATATTTTACCTCCATCGACACTAGGTCGGACACGATCTCCTTAAAGATCGACAAGTGGCTCATGACAGAACCACCATCTTGCATCTTGAGCGAGAACAGCTTCATCTTTACGTGCATCTTGCTGGTGAGATCTTTTGACATGCAGATCGATTCTAGCTTGACCCACAACTCAGCCGCGGATTTCTCCAACAGCACCTCTTGCAATATATCATTAGACAGATGAAGCTGAATCAACGACAAAGCCTTACGATCTTTGCGTTTCTCATCGGCAGTCCACGCCTTGGCTTCCTTATTCCCGAAAGAATCCAGCGCCTCATCAAGATCCGATGCTTGCGACAGAACCGCACGCATCTTTACTTGCCACAGAGAAAACCTCGTCTTGTAGTCCAGCAACGGTAGATCAAACTTCATCGATGCCATCGCGAATCCCTAATCTGAAACAGGGCTCTGATACCACTTGTTACACGCAATAGCAAAACAACGATGAAATTAAGCAAGATCGAACCAACGGGGACACGAGATTTTAACGTGGAAAACCCTTCCAATGAGGAAGAGAAAAAACCACGGGCACCAGCCAGCAATACTTCACTATTTCGGGTGAGGTTACAATCGCGCCGGGATTTACAATGTATGGCTTATCCCGTGCGGCGGCTTACAAGAGGTATTTAAAGGCGGTCCTGACCTAACTAGGTCGGCCCTAAGCCTCCGGCGACGGGCCTCCGCGTAGCGAAGGCCGAACTTTCCTTTATCTTCATATGAATTTGGATCACCATAAAATAACACTCCACCTTGAGACAAATGTCCTCTTGTAGCATAAATGAGAACCTTCACCTGAAACACACAAAGAAAAACACCTTCGGCGCCAAATAGCCTCTTGGGCTAAGCAGTGATACCAACTAAGCTCGAGCAAAGCTCAAACTTAGAAATAGGAACTGGCTTTGTCATCATATCAGCAGGATTATCATGAGTACTAATCTTGCATACCTTCAGCTTACCTTGTGCAACAACATCACGCACATAATGGTACTTGACATCAATGTGCTTTGTTCTCTCATGGAACATCTGATCCTTAGTAAGGTAAATTGCACTCTGACTGTCGCAAAATAGGTTAAAGCAAGTATCATCTCCACAAAGCTCAGCAAACAAACCTTTCAACCAAACTGCCTCTTTGCATGCTTCAGCAATAGCCATATACTCAGCCTCAGTAGTAGATTGTGCAACAACACCCTGCAAGGTAGCCTTCCAGCTAACGGCACATCCACTAATCGTAAACACATAACCTGTGAGGGATCTCCTCTTATCCAAGTCGGCAGCATAATCTGAATCCACATAGCCTGCGAGTCCCTCACCAGTCTTGCCAAACTTCAAGCAAGCTTTGGATGTGCCGCGAAGGTACCTGAAAATCCACTGAACAGCTTTCCAATGTTCTTTACCAGGATTAGCCATGTATCGACTGACCAAACTCATAGCATATGATAAATCAGGCCGAGAACACACCATGGCATACATTAAGGAACCAACAGCACTAGCATAAGGAACTCGTGACATATACTCAATATCTTTGTCAGTAGTAGGACATTGCAATGCTGACAACTTGAAGTGTGAAGCAATTGGAGTACTAACAGACTTTGCATCATGCATATTAAAACGATGAAGGACTTTCTTAATGTAATTCTCCTGACTAAGAAATAGCAATCTAGATTTTCTGTCTCTAGAAATTTCCATACCTAGAATTTTCTTAGCGGGACCAAGATCCTTCATTTCAAACTCACTACTCAACTGTTTCTTCAATGTAGTGATTTCTTTCATGCTCTTGGCAGCAATTAACATATCATCAACATATAGCAGCAAGTATATAGGTGATTCATCAACAAATTTAATATACACACAGCTATCATATTCAGACCTCTTAAAGCCATGTGACATCATAAAAGAATCAAACCTTTTATACCATTGTCGAGGAGATTGTTTCAAACCGTAGAGAGACTTCTTTAGCTTGCACACGAAATCCTCTTTACCAGGCACTATGAACCCTTCAGGTTGGTCCATGTATATTTCCTCCTCAAGTTCTCCATGCAAAAACGCAGTCTTCACATCTAACTGCTCAAGCTCAAGATCATGCATAGCAACAATACTAAAGAAAGTACGAATAGAACTATGCTTGACAACAGGTGAGAACACATCATTATAATCCACTCCTGGAATCTGACTGAAACCTTTTGCTACTAACCTTGCCTTAAACCTTGGAGGCTCACTGGAAGATAAGCCCTCCTTTCTTTTGAATATCCACTTACAGCGGACGGCCTTCTTTTGTTTAGGCAAGCGCACAATATCCCATGTGCCATTCTTCTCAAGTGATTGCATCTCTTCGTGCATTGCACCAATCCACTTGTCACGATCAACCGAAGCAATAGCTTCATTATATGTAGCAGGTTCAGCATCATTCTCCACCTGTTCTGCACAACTTAGAGCAAAATAAACAACATCACATTCCTCAATTAAACGAGTACGAGGTCCTTTATTCCTCTTCTCTCTGCGCTCTGCAATAGACAAATTTTCTTGCTGCACAATAGGAGGTGAGGGCGGCACAATATCCTCCTCATCAATTTCAGTTTCCTCCTCATCCAGGTGGTCTAGCTCCACCTGCAAACGAACTCGTGGTTCGTCCTCATTAGAAGAATCAGGCATAACATCAGTTGACAAACTGTCCTCATACATGACAGATTCATTAAACACAACACTCCTGCTAAAGAAAGTCTTTTTGGTTTCCGGGTTCCACAACTTATATCCTTTTACTCCAGAACCATAACCAAGAAATAAGCACTTAATAGCTCTAGGCTCTAATTTTCCATTATCAACATGAGCATAGGCAGTGCAACCAAAAACTTTCAGTTGTGAATAATCAGCTGACTCACCAGACCATACCTCAATAGGAGTTTTCTTGTCAAGAGGGATGGATGGTGACCTGTTGATCAAGTAGCAGGCAGTGTTGGCAGCCTCAGCCCAAAAACGCCTATTCATGCGGGCGTTGGACAACATGCAGCGAGCTTTGGAGATGATCGTCCTATTCATCCGCTCAGCTACACCATTCTGCTGAGGTGTGTATGGGATGGTGTGGTGCCTGACAATGCCTTCCTGCACACAATAATCATCAAAAGCATGCGAACAAAATTCGCCACCATTGTCAGTACGAAGCACCTTCACCTTTCTCTCAGTTTGCTTTTCAATCATAACTTTCCACTCTTTAAAAGCAGCAAAAGTATCATCCTTAGTTTTCATAAAATAAGGCCAAACTCTTCTAGAGTAATCATCAATGATAGTAAGCATATAACGAGCACCACCATAAGAGGGCTTACGTGAAGGCCCCCATAAATCAGCATGTACATAATCCAATGTACCTTTAGTGCTATGAACGGAAGCATTGAACTTAACTCTCTTATGCTTACCAAACACGCAGTGTTCACAGAACGGCAACTTACTCATATTGCAGTTCTTCAGCAGTTCTCTCTTCACCAATTCTGCCATACCATGTTCACTCATGTGTCCAAGCCGCTTATGCCAGAGGTTAGTTGTACTTGCATCATCATTAGTAATAACAGCAGCAGTACCAGACAAAGTGCTACCTCTAAGAATATATAACTTGGCAGAATTCATATCACCAATCATAACAATGAGAGAACCTTTTGATACCTTCAGGCGTTTATCCCCTCCGGCATATTTGTACCCGTCACAATCAAGGGTACTCAGCGAGATCAAATTTCTCGCCATGGATGGTATGTGTTTCACTCCCGTCAATGTACGTGTCATCCCTCCATGGGTCTTGATCTGAACAGATCCAACGCCAACAATGTGACATTTGTTGTCGTTCCCCACACGCACAAAATCTCCAGTCTGCACAGCTTCATAAGAACTGAACCATTCTTTGTTACAGCAAATATGAAACGAACAAGCAGTATCAAGAATCCACTCATCATCACGGGTAACACATGCAGTAAAAACAGCTAAGCATTCACCATCCGAACTATTATCACCAGCAACAACAGCAGCCTTACCAGTACCATTACCATTACCGTCAGATTTATTTTTCGGTTGGTATGTGCCGTTCCTTTTCTCCTTGTTCTGCACCTTCCAGCAATCATCAATGGTGTGATTGGTTTTCTTACAGTACCTGCAGAACTTGTCTCGTCCTTTGGACTTTGAACGGCCCCTACTTTTATCTCTGTTGTTGTCGTTGTAGTTGTTATCTCGCTGCTCTGTTCTGCCTCGAACCTGCAATGCATCGCCTTTGGAGGACGATGGGTTAGACTGCACCATAGCTTTCATCTTTTCCCTGGTCTGCAGGGCCTCACAAACTTCCGCGAGGGTTAGTTCATCGCGGCTTAACAGTATGGTATCACGCAGGTTTGTAAAAGAACTAGGCAGCGAACATAACAGCAGAAGAGCTAAATCTTCATCATCATATTTTACCTCCATCGACACTAGGTCGGACACGATCTCCTTAAAGATCGACAAGTGGCTCATGACAGAACCACCATCTTGCATCTTGAGCGAGAACAGCTTCATCTTTACGTGCATCTTGCTGGTGAGATCTTTTGACATGCAGATCGATTCCAGCTTGACCCACAACTCAGCCGCGGATTTCTCCAACAGCACCTCTTGCAATATATCATTAGACAGATGAAGCTGAATCAACGACAAAGCCTTACGATCTTTGCGTTTCTCATCGGCAGTCCACGCCTTGGCTTCCTTATTCCCGAAAGAATCCAGCGCCTCATCAAGATCCGATGCTTGCGACAGAACCGCACGCATCTTTACTTGCCACAGAGAAAACCTCGTCTTGTAGTCCAGCAACGGTAGATCAAACTTCATCGATGCCATCGCGAATCCCTAATCTGAAACAGGGCTCTGATACCACTTGTTACACGCAATAGCAAAACAACGATGAAATTAAGCAAGATCGAACCAACGGGGACACGAGATTTTAACGTGGAAAACCCTTCCAATGAGGAAGAGAAAAAACCACGGGCGCCAGCCAGCAATACTTCACTATTTCGGGTGAGGTTACAATCGCGCCGGGATTTACAATGTATGGCTTATCCCGTGCGGCGGCTTACAAGAGGTATTTAAAGGCGGTCCTGACCTAACTAGGTCGGCCCTAAGCCTCCGGCGACGGGCCTCCGCGTAGCGAAGGCCGAACTTTCCTTTATCTTCATATGAATTTGGATCACCATAAAATAACACTCCACCTTGAGACAAATTCCCTCTTGTAGCATAAATGAGAACCTTCACCTGAAACACACAAAGAAAAACACCTTCGGCGCCAAATAGCCTCTTGGGCTAAGCAGTGATACCAACTAAGCTCGAGCAAAGCTCAAACTTAGAAATAGGAACTGGCTTTGTCATCATATCAGCAGGATTATCATGAGTACTAATCTTGCATACCTTCAGCTTACCTTGTGCAACAACATCACGCACATAATGGTACTTGACATCAATGTGCTTTGTTCTCTCATGGAACATCTGATCCTTAGTAAGGTAAATTGCACTCTGACTGTCGCAAAATAGGTTAAAGCAAGTATCATCTCCACAAAGCTCAGCAAACAAACCTTTCAACCAAACTGCCTCTTTGCATGCTTCAGCAATAGCCATATACTCAGCCTCAGTAGTAGATTGTGCAACAACACCCTGCAAGGTAGCCTTCCAGCTAACGGCACATCCACTAATCGTAAACACATAACCTGTGAGGGATCTCCTCTTATCCAAGTCGGCAGCATAATCTGAATCCACATAGCCTGCGAGTCCCTCACCAGTCTTGCCAAACTTCAAGCAAGCTTTGGATGTGCCGCGAAGGTACCTGAAAATCCACTGAACAGCTTTCCAATGTTCTTTACCAGGATTAGCCATGTATCGACTGACCAAACTCATAGCATATGATAAATCAGGCCGAGAACACACCATGGCATACATTAAGGAACCAACAGCAATAGCATAAGGAACTCGTGACATATACTCAATATCTTTGTCAGTAGTAGGACATTGCAATGCTGACAACTTGAAGTGTGAAGCAATTGGAGTACTAACAGACTTTGCATCATGCATATTAAAACGATGAAGGACTTTCTTAATGTAATTCTCCTGACTAAGAAATAGCAATCTAGATTTTCTGTCTCTAGAAATTTCCATACCTAGAATTTTCTTAGCGGGACCAAGATCCTTCATTTCAAACTCACTACTCAACTGTTTCTTCAATGTAGTGATTTCTTTCATGCTCTTGGCAGCAATTAACATATCATCAACATATAGCAGCAAGTATATAGGTGATTCATCAACAAATTTAATATACACACAGCTATCATATTCAGACCTCTTAAAGCCATGTGACATCATAAAAGAATCAAACCTTTTATACCATTGTCGAGGAGACTGTTTCAAACCGTAGAGAGACTTCTTTAGCTTGCACACGAAATCCTCTTTACCAGGCACTATGAACCCTTCAGGTTGGTCCATGTATATTTCCTCCTCAAGTTCTCCATGCAAAAACGCAGTCTTCACATCTAACTGCTCAAGCTCAAGATCATGCATAGCAACAATACTAAAGAAAGTACGAATAGAACTATGCTTGACAACAGGTGAGAACACATCATTATAATCCACTCCTGGAATCTGACTGAAACCTTTTGCTACTAACCTTGCCTTAAACCTTGGAGGCTCACTGGAAGATAAGCCCTCCTTTCTTTTGAATATCCACTTACAGCGGACGGCCTTCTTTTGTTTAGGCAAGCGCACAATATCCCATGTGCCATTCTTCTCAAGTGATTGCATCTCTTCGTGCATTGCACCAATCCACTTGTCACGATCAACCGAAGCAATAGCTTCATTATATGTAGCAGGTTCAGCATCATTCTCCACCTGTTCTGCACAACTTAGAGAAAAATAAACAACATCACATTCCTCAATTAAACGAGTACGAGGTCCTTTACTCCTCTTCTCTCTGCGCTCTGCAATAGACAAATTTTCTTGCTGCACAATAGGAGGTGAGGGCGGCACAATATCCTCCTCATCAATTTCAGTTTCCTCCTCATCCAGGTGGTCTAGCTCCACCTGCAAACGAACTCGTGGTTCGTCCTCATCAGAAGAATCAGGCATAACATCAGTTGACAAACTGTCCTCATACATGACAGATTCATTAAACACAACACTCCTGCTAAAGAAAGTCTTTTTGGTTTCCGGGTTCCACAACTTATATCCTTTTACTCCAGAACCATAACCAAAAAATAAGCACTTAATAGCTCTAGGCTCTAATTTTCCATTATCAACATGAGCATAGGCAGTGCAACCAAAAACTTTCAGTTGTGAATAATCAGCTGACTCACCAGACCATACCTCAATAGGAGTTTTCTTGTCAAGAGGGATGGATGGTGACCTGTTGATCAAGTAGCAGGCAGTGTTGGCAGCCTCAGCCCAAAAACGCCTATTCATGCGGGCGTTGGACAACATGCAGCGAGCTTTGGAGATGATCGTCCTATTCATCCGCTCAGCTACACCATTCTGCTGAGGTGTGTATGGGATGGTGTGGTGCCTGACAATGCCTTCCTGCACACAATAATCATCAAAAGCATGCGAACAAAATTCGCCACCATTGTCAGTACGAAGCACCTTCACCTTTCTCTCAGTTTGCTTTTCAATCATAACTTTCCACTCTTTAAAAGCAGCAAAAGTATCATCCTTAGTTTTCATAAAATAAGGCCAAACTCTTCTAGAGTAATCATCAATGATAGTAAGCATATAACGAGCACCACCATAAGAGGGCTTACGTGAAGGCCCCCATAAATCAGCATGTACATAATCCAATGTACCTTTAGTGCTATGAACGGAAGCATTGAACTTAACTCTCTTATGCTTACCAAACACGCAGTGTTCACAGAACGGCAACTTACTCATATTGCAGTTCTTCAGCAGTTCTCTCTTCACCAATTCTGCCATACCATGTTCACTCATGTGTCCAAGCCGCTTATGCCAGAGGTTAGTTGTACTTGCATCATCATTAGTAATAACAGCAGCAGTACCAGACAAAGTGCTACCTCTAAGAATATATAACTTGGCAGAATTCATATCACCAATCATAACAATGAGAGAACCTTTTGATACCTTCAGGCGTTTATCCCCTCCGGCATATTTGTACCCGTCACAATCAAGGGTACTCAGCGAGATCAAATTTCTCGCCATGGATGGTATGTGTTTCACTCCCGTCAATGTACGTGTCATCCCTCCATGGGTCATGATCTGAACAGATCCAACGCCAACAATGTGACATTTGTTGTCGTTCCCCACACGCACAAAATCTCCAGTCTGCACAGCTTCATAAGAACTGAACCATTCTTTGTTACAGCAAATATGAAACGAACAAGCAGTATCAAGAATCCACTCATCATCACGGGTAACACGTGCAGTAAAAACAGCTAAGCATTCACCATCCGAACTATTATCACCAGCAACAACAGCAGCCTTACCAGTACCATTACCATTACCGTCAGATTTATTTTTCGGTTGGTATGTGCCGTTCCTTTTCTCCTTGTTCTGCACCTTCCAGCAATCATCAATGGTGTGATTGGTTTTCTTACAGTACCTGCAGAACTTGTCTCGTCCTTTGGACTTTGAACGGCCCCTACTTTTATCTCTGTTGTTGTCGTTGTAGTTGTTATCTCGCTGCTCTGTTCTGCCTCGAACCTGCAATGCATCGCCTTTGGAGGACGATGGGTTAGACTGCACCATAGCTTTCATCTTTTCCCTGGTCTGCAGGGCCTCACAAACTTCCGCGAGGGTTAGTTCATCGCGGCTTAACAGTATGGTATCACGCAGGTTTGTAAAAGAACTAGGCAGCGAACATAACAGCAGAAGAGCTAAATCTTCATCATCATATTTTACCTCCATCGACACTAGGTCGGACACGATCTCCTTAAAGATCGACAAGTGGCTCATGACAGAACCACCATCTTGCATCTTGAGCGAGAACAGCTTCATCTTTACGTGCATCTTGCTGGTGAGATCTTTTGACATGCAGATCGATTCCAGCTTGACCCACAACTCAGCCGCGGATTTCTCCAACAGCACCTCTTGCAATATATCATTAGACAGATGAAGCTGAATCAACGACAAAGCCTTACGATCTTTGCGTTTCTCATCGGCAGTCCACGCCTTGGCTTCCTTATTCCCGAAAGAATCCAGCGCCTCATCAAGATCCGATGCTTGCGACAGAACCGCACGCATCTTTACTTGCCACAGAGAAAACCTCGTCTTGTAGTCCAGCAACGGTAGATCAAACTTCATCGATGCCATCGCGAATCCCTAATCTGAAACAGGGCTCTGATACCACTTGTTACACGCAATAGCAAAACAACGATGAAATTAAGCAAGATCGAACCAACGGGGACACGGGATTTTAACGTGGAAAACCCTTCCAATGAGGAAGAGAAAAAACCACGGGCGCCAGCCAGCAATACTTCACTATTTCGGGTGAGGTTACAATCGCGCCGGGATTTACAATGTATGGCTTATCCCGTGCGGCGGCTTACAAGAGGTATTTAAAGGCGGTCCTGACCTAACTAGGTCGGTAACTGTGTATCCAACTCCGACTCGGTATCAACTCGTACCGTACCAAGGGGGGCTGCCGCCCCCCGCACCCCCCGCCGTGCACTCCACACGACAGGTGGGAACCAGGATGGAAAAGTTCGGCTTCGCTACGCTTAAGGGGTGCCCTCGCAGGCTGACACACAGTGCTCGATGGAGAAGATGATGGTGTACTACGATCCTGGCCTCATCTGGGAGATGCTCAATTTCAGCTTGTTGATTGGACGAGATGACATCGAATCGTGGACAGAGATAGACACGAAGCCGACCATGGTTGGTTGCGGTGTTCAATCTCTGAGCTCGTAGGAATTGTAGCTGTGAGAAGATAGTTAACCCATTACTACAAGGAAAGAAAAGGACACACTAGGACTACATACTACATCTGTGTCATGTGTTGCAACTTTCATGGCGAAGATGTAAAAACTATTACTTTCATCTTCAGATATCGCCGACACGAAAAGGGGAGCTCAGGTAGTGCGTTGTTTGAAATAATCATTATCCGATTATTGTAGGAAGTACTAGGTTAGCTACACAAAACATATATAGATGTGTAACTAATATGGTAATACCCCTGTAATCGATACCAGAAATAAAGACACATCTCAATACTCACGTGCAATCAAATCATACCTTGGGTGTGGTGTGTTTCGGAAGAAGCAAGTCACCAGAAGAAATTCCATGTATATACATCAAGTTAGCTAGCTAAGGAAAGTAGTCACAACCAAGCTAGCCAATTCGAATTCGGTAGGAGAAGATGGGGAGGTAGGAGTCTATATTTTCTTTGTACGTGATCGGAGAAGCCAACTTGCTAGGTCTGGTGGTTGATCGTGCAGACCTGACCCAATCATGCTAAATTGCTAACTTCTCCTGACCCTGCAACTTGATGTCGGGAAGCAGGTCCAAGATCATGCAGACGCTGCCAGAAAGTTTATCCCACTCCTTTTTTTGTTTCAGCGGCCGCCTACGCCAGCTACACGATCATGCATATGATCGCGCAAACGTTGTCCATGGACAGGTACGACGCTGCCAGCTTTGAACTCGTTACTGTTACCACAATTCAGCTGACTCGCGTTTACGTTACTCCCCACCGTCATTAGAGAAGCCCATGCCTATGCATCTCGTCGTTCGCCGTGCACAGCAGCGCTCCGCCGCTGGTGCCTCTACCGGCCTCGCTCTTCTGCAACTCGGATGCGAGGATGGCTACATGACAAGCTGAGCTTGGGGGCACGGCAACCTGCTCTCGCCTGCATCCTCTCAGATAAACTGCTTCTAGAACCGGAACGCTGCCACTTTGGGCTCGGTGAAGTTTGTCAGAATAGGTTTAAGCAAATTCAGAGTAGCTTGGAAAGAAACATTAGTAATTTTGAGCCGCTCTTTTGTGGTAGTTTTCTTCAGTCAGGTGAATGCACAATCACACATACATGATTCTTAATGTATGTCCTTTCATGTACTACTTTTTAAGCTGGCTATATGTAAATGATGTTTTCAACGATCATAAGATGGAAATGTACAATAATTAGAAACATTCAATGCTTTGCGAGATCAAAAATACTTCTTGGAGAGACTTTCTCATATTTAATGATCACATTACATAAATTTGTTCCCGGCAGAGTGGGCCGCGTGTGTACTGGGTGGACTGATTGAAGTAGGAAGCATAGAAGATACACGCGCCACCTAACCGCATAGTTGGCTGAGGTGGCTATGGTGGCACATGCCTCTCTTAGAGCTAGCACACCTACGTGACCTAGGTATTTGGGGCACCTGACTGCGATCGTGCTTCTGTGACACATGGCGGCAACACCAACGAGAATTTAGTTTTTTTTTCCTCCGCAATGCAATTTTTTTATCTTCCGTTGCAACGCACGGGCACTTTTGCTAGTATACTTAAAATTAAGTATTGCTGTATATGAAAACATCAAAGTTCATATTTACAATTTTTAAAAAATATCGAAATTGTCTGGATGTTTTTAAGGATGTATCCTACACACCTGCAAAATACTAATTTAATGTACTTCCTATTTTTAGGTGCTAAAAATTTACAATTATCCAGGTCTATATCCACATTTTCAAATCTCCAAAAGTTGCTGGAAGTGGGTGATGTTATTTCTGGTTGCTTTCTCCAACAATCGATTCAAAATTTTCTTAAATGCTATTATAACACCAACATTTGTAATCTCAGTTTGCAATCTCCAAACTGAATGCACCAGAACCGCATAGCATGCAACTGACTCCATATCCTACTTCAAAATTTCATCGTATCAGAAATCTCGAATAGTGTGCTTCCATGCGAGATATCATCGAGAGGGATCTCCCAAGTGAGGCACACACATCGTGTGTAAGCTAATGGTACATCTGGCCCTCTATTCTTACAGCTATCCCCAGCTGGGCAGATGGCATAGCCGCTTGCGCTTCCCATGACTTTCACTGGCCTGCTTCCGACAACCGATGATTATGCAAATTGCCGCTAACGACGCCGGCATTGCCCCTGCCACCGGAGAAGCCAACATTTTCCCTCCACCTGAGACGCCTAGATTACCTCTGCCACCGCCAGGGAAACCATACCGCCTCGGCCGCCGGGGACAAACAGATTGCCTTTGGCACGTGCACGGCCGACAATCGCGACCACATCGCCTTTGCTCGATCCAACACAGATAAGTGCACTACCCGTGCCTTCGACACCCCTAACCACCACAATACCTTCTGCTCTTTCGCTCTTGGTGGCTCCGAGGTGATCTGCTCCGGTGATCTCCATGTCAACAGAGAGGAAGAACTGCTCCCTCCAAGCTTACGAAAACATAAAAACTTAGAAAGAGACACGATTAATTATTCTTGATGACACCATGGAAACCAACACAACATTCTCATTAATAACACACTACCTAACATAGCTAAGCTACAATCGCGAGATTTATGGGTGAGATGCCTCAACCTCTATAGCCTTATAAGTTGTTGAAGGTGGAAGAGTCAGGAGAATGTTGAAATGCGTTATTTATGTTGAAAAGTTTAATATGTGTAGTAATAAGTGGCACCGTGAGCTAACACAGGTGGTACGATAGGAGCACAAGAAAATAGAGATACAAAGTATAAAATGTGCAAGGACGCGGCCTATCGGAGGTTAGTTATTAGAGATGTGCTTGCTAATACCAACAACTTTGGTTGTCGTTGGAGGACTAATCGATTATAGTTGCTCTTCAGTGACCACAATAATCCGCGACCATTTTTATTCATAACTATTTTAGAGTCATATAACGTTTTCATTTTTATCAATTTTCCATATAGATGGAGTGCATAGTTTAGAGAATTCTAATTCTTGTAAAGTATTTTAATAAATCGCAGTAAGAAAGAAAAAAAAGGTATTCATATGATTTCCCTACTTAAACACTATTATGATCGTTTCTATTCTCTTTTAGAGGAATTTAACATGGTTACTTGCCCTGAAAATGAAAAAACCTTTCTCTTGGTTCCCTTGGCCACGCCCAGAAAATAACGCAGGCCAGTAATAAAATCGGGACAACATCGATCACCGTACATTCATTGTCGGTTCATCTTCATCATATTTATCATGAATATAGACGTGAAAAAATTAATACAAATTCATCACATTAAAACAAAAAATATTTCATTTGAGATCAGATTGAATATAGATCAAATAAACTCCCACATAATAACTCCGAAACTATCTCATAAAGTTCATACATACTTCCCATTAAGCAACAAAAAACTATTCAGAGCATTTAAATGCACCAACAAATCCGACCAATATCGCAACTAAGGTAAAATTGATCCAACAACCTAATGATACGAAGCCTCTTTATTAATGGCATGATTTCTATTCTTTCTAATCTTCAAGCGCATTGCATCCATCTCGATTGTAACGCCCGAGGTTTTTCCCCAACTAGAATTTGTCTGTTTGTTTTTCTTTTGCATCGTCATGCATCATCATTCATTTAAACTTGCAAACACTAATTCAATTGCATCAAATATTATTTTCCTAAATTTTCTGAAATTATTTTTATGCCTTAAAACTATTTCTGTAGCATCTCAAACCTCTTTTATTTTTTTCTATAAAATTGATAAAACAAAAACAAACGTTTTGGATGGCAGGCCAGTCAAACCAAGCCAGCCCACCACCAACCCACCTTAAAGGCAATCCAGCCCACCTCCTAGTCGTTTTCTTCTCCGTACTACACAGAGAGCACGCAGGAGGCGTGAACCCTCCTGTCACTGTCCACCACCAACTCCTCCCATGGTCCCCTCTCCCTTCCTCTATATGCCCCGAGGCTGGCCTCCCCTCTTTCCCAAAACCCTAGCCTATATCTCTTCCCTCCATGCCGCCGCCACCCTCCTTCTTCATCCTCTTCTACCTCCCTCCTCTGAATTTTATGAACTGAGAGAGAGCCCCCTCCATGGCCGGTAGAGGGAGCACCAAGAGCCGCCGCCGTGGTCACTGGGAGGATCTCTGGAAGCCGAAGGAATGTAACCGTGGCTTCTTCCTCGTCGTCCTCGTTCCCTCAGTCGAACATGGGAGGCACCAGCAGCGCCGCGCCGTCCTCGTCAAGATCGACGTCCTGTCCGTGCGCAGCTACGGTGCACCGTCTTCCTCTCCTCGCTCGGGTCCTCTCCGGTCGTCCTCGACCCTCTCCGACCGCTGGTACAGCCTCCCCAAGGTGAGCCGCACCCCAAGACCTCTCTCCCCTCTCCCCACACTGCTCTGGACGTCCGCCATCGAGCGGCGCCGTTGCCGTCTGTCCGTCAATGAAGTTCAGAAACTGAACTTGTTCAGTTCAGTTTTCCGCTTGGCGCACACTTGATCTAGGGCCGGATCTGTAACATTACACCAACACGCAGCACATCCTAGTGGTTTGGTTCTCCGGCCTACACCTGAGAGACCCAAGATCGAATCCTTACCAAGGCAAAATCCTTTTTATTCCAGTTAGATAATCTATCTGCTGGTCTGAAACTTGCGTGTCAATTTTGTCAATAACGCCGCGTCGCCACTCTTCTTATATCCGATTCGTCTGCTGTCAAGAACACGGCACCGGCCCAGTGGCAAGTGTCTGCGTCCCACAGTAGTGCGTCCTGGGTTCGAATCCGGTCTGATGCAGAAGCCTCCTCTTTTTAATCCTGTTTTAAGTCTTGAACTGTTAATTCGATCACAAGTCTTGGCCATCCTAGTGGTTCTGTTCTATTCTTGCTGATTCGTGGGCATGAGTTCAAATCCTATTTCCAGCAATCCACCTTTCTTTTCCTATTTTGGCTATACAAATGAAATCTTGTTAATCCCATAACTTTTGTTTTATAAATCCAAATCACACAAACTTTATGTCTAGAATTATCAGAAAAATGCAAGGAATATTAATATGCTATCCATGCTCATGTTTACATCTTGCATCTTGCATTCTAGTAGTGTTATGCATGTTCACCTAAATAATAAACATGGAATGTGTTGGGCTATTTATTTCAATTTGTGCCCTATTCCATTTAATATTGTGTAGATCACCTATATCTTGTTCTCTATGTTAATCAACATTTAATTTGATGGTTAGCTAAATAACTTGAACCTTCTAATTAAATTGCCTGGATTTCGGTTCCGCTTAAATTGGTTTAGTTGCATCTCGCATGTCATGCATCCATATCTTGATCATGCTGGATCTTTTGTCTTAGTAGTAAGTGTTGAGTCTTTGGCTTCTTTTAGTGCTTTGCTTCTTCTCGGATAGGACGTTGAGATGATGTGAGCAACAACAAGTTCTTCTACCTCTACAAGCTGAATTCCAGGCAAGCTTTATACATTTGCTACCTATGGCTGGCTTTCATCACTTGTTACCGATTCTTTCCTTTGTCTTTATTCTAGCCTTATGATTCGATGCTTGTGTCCCGATCCTATTATTTGTTTACCTTGCAGCCATGATATAGCCTCATCACCCACCTCCTATGACATGTTTGTTTTCTTGTTGGCCTTGCGAGTCGTAGCGCATGCTTAAGTTCTTTGGCGAGTTTGGTTCTTGTCACCTTACTAGTATGATAGGTTGGCTCAACTTGATTTAAAAAAATGATCTTAACATTTGGGGGGTAATAATAAAATTTGAAATCGAGTTAAGCCACCGGCGGGAGGCCCCTCGAGGATTTTGGTCCCTCTGGTGTCGCCTTAGGAAAATGTTCTTGTCCGCTGATCCAAGAATGAGCGCACTAACCACTCGCGGGAGGTGTGTATGGGAACCCCCCTTGTCTTAGTTTGAGTGTTCTATTTGCTCATACGCATATACACATTGCATTGATGATGAGAGGTTATGAGATTGGGGGGTCATACAGGTGCGGTACGTGCGAACGGACAGTTCCAACTTGGTTTGATCCGTCTTGCACGTAGTCGAAAACTTTTGAGCCGCTACGGAGTTTACGGCCGGACTCTTGACGCGGGTCAACTCAGATGGGTGGCTCCCAGGACTTGAAAGTGGTGATAGGAAAGGTCCTGTCGAGATATCCTGCCTTTGTGGTTGTGGATTGATTGAGCGTGTATGGCTACATTGGTGCACCCCTGCAGGGTTCAATCTTTTCGAGAAGGCGTGTCGTCCGCGCTTATTCGACGATCTTCGAGAAAGTGCTGGCTTACAAGAGTCAGATAGCTTACACCTAATGATAATTGTTAACCTGTGCGATAACGAGTTTACTATTTCAACATGTGTGAGTTTTTCCTCGGTTACCTCCTGGCATTGGTTGTTGGGGGGTAAATCCTGGATGGGTTTGCTTTGGTGAGTAGTTATAGTTGTTTTTGTCGCGCTCTCTACCTCTTTCTAATAGACGCGAGTTATAGCGTGTATCTGTAGATTGCTTAGTGCCGCCCGCTGCAGCTTCATTACAACAACCTCTTCCTTTGTACCCAAAGTATTTGTATCTTGTGATGACTGGTTGCATTGGTATCTTGTGAGTATTGGTTGCCGTTGTCGGTACATTCAAAGTACTGACCCCATGATTCGGGGCTGTATTCACAATGCAGTCACCGGTTTGAAGTTTGACGACGTTAGCTTGGGAATCCCTCCGGCTTGGCCTGGGCAGGGATTGGACGCTATCGGTTATCTTCAGGACTCTTAGTCCAATTCGTATCTTGTCCGTAGTCGGATAATATTTCGTCTTCCGCTGTTATTTGGATCTTTGTATTGTATCAGTTGTATCCTTGACTCGTTTGAGTCGTCTTGTATATATATTTTCTGTTGTTGTTGTGGATTATTCGTGAACTGTTGTAATGGTATCAGAAATGACAACTCCGGGTCAGATATTATGTGGATTTCGGCAGAAAGCTGAAATCCCCATAGTACCCGATCCAGGGGCGTCACATCGATCTTCTATTGATCGATGACATCGACAACATCCAACTCCATTTCATCTTCTGTTCTTCAGTTCTTAAAAAAAATATCAAATGATTGTTTTCTTCTTCAACTAAATTTAACCTATCAACAATAGGGTCGGATGGAATTTCCGGTTCACATACCTCCTAGATAAAAATATCTATGTCAAATTGGTCGGCACAATTGTCATAAACTCCAAATGAAACAAATACTTATGAAAGATAATATGCCACATCCGAATCATAGACTAGACGAGGGCCGACGGGAGCGGATATGAAAACCATGGTAGTATATATAAAAAAACAATCAAATAATAATTAATATTATACAAATAACTACTTTAAATCATATAACTAATAATTCTAAGAAGTTTACACACTAAAATAATAAACTAAAACAAACCATACCCCACACACTAGCTAAGACACACCCTAGCTAATCCTAGCACACACACTAGCTAATTAATTAACACTAAGACAAACCATACCCCACACACTAGCTAGCTAACACACTAACGACACTGCCACTAACCAAAGTAAGGAGCTAACACACTAATTAACACTACCACTAACCTAATAAACAACACCACACCTACACATACCTAAGTAAGGAGTTAATTTGAGCTCCGCTTGCAAATAAATCAAATAAAATACAACATTTCCACATAAACTAAAATCCACTAATTACACTACTCTAGAGCATTAAATGAATCAAAATTAGAATTAGAGATGAGAGGATGAAATTGCTAACCTTTTCGACCAATTGAATATTGGCTCCACCACAAAATCTTGTCAAATTTTGGAGCGATTGGGGATGAAACTGAGCTTTGAAGTGAGGAGGCAGTGAGCCAAATGGCAGATGGAGGCTTGGGCACGAAAGGATATATGCTGAAAATATGTAGTCCTAGTTGGTCTCAGAAACCGGTACAAAAGATCGCCCTCTAGTACGGTTTGAGACAGCAACCGGGACTAGAGTTTCCGCGTCAGGCTACAGCCTGGCCCACGGCCCTTTAGTCCCGGTTGGTGGTTCAAATCGGGGATAAAGGTTTGAAACCAACCGGGACTGGTTCTCGACGGGCCAAGTTTGCCTCCCTCCCGGTAGGAACTGGGAGTACATCCCAATTAGTCCCGGCCCAAAACACAACTGGCACTAAAGGGGGCAGATCAAAGCCCAGTTTTCTACTAGTATGGCCATATGGAACTACTGATAAATTTCTCCATATGGAACTACTGATAAATTTCTACCTAGGAGAAAATAGTTTACATTTCATGAAGTTATTTTGAATTTAAAGTTGAATTCAGAAAACGTGACAACTACATTACACTTTCCAAGCACTTGATCATCGGAAGCAGAAGTCGGATTTTCACATACTAAGTTGTTTTGTACTACACAATGATTTGAGATTTATGTACATGTTGTTTGTTGCTAATTGGTTTTTAATTTCGTCTGAGCATCAACATATCATAGTGGATAATTCGAAGAGCACACTTCCATGAAGTTAACTGAGTTCTGTAGTATCCTCTGGTGATTAAATTACAGTTCAATTCCCTGAATTTAATGTTTCTTTTGAAATCCATTATGTCGATATGCTCTTGTGTCACTGCCATATGACTAGTATCCCATAGTTAAAAATATATGGGCATAGAGTATTGTAGGTGTTTGCAGAAGACATGGAATGAAGAGAAATCGGCATCTCTCAAGATCTCTAATTTTTTTCTTGCCATCATGTTTCATCCTAATATTCTTGTTGCACGCATGTCTCTCTTACTCAACCATTAGTTAAGCGCGACCTTCCTATTTACTGAATTTTAGTCCCCGTCTGGTATATACACAAAAATGTTATATTTTTCTAAGAAAAACCCATGCTCATGTTTAAAAAGGGTCAATTTAATCTCCTCTTAATTTTGTTGGTGGAAACAACAACCAGAATGATGCATTTACGGAGTTCATACAGTCTGAATTCAATTATATTTTGCTGAAGATATAGGTAGGTCAATCAGGGCATTTCAATGGGTAACAATCATATCTAAAACCATTTTTAAGTTAGGTATCCGATTATTAATCTCAACATAAAAACTATTATTTGTGATAGTAATATTACCTGAAGTATGTACATGCACCATATTTGTATATTAGAGAGATATTGTATATTTGTATATTAGAGAAACACGTTTGTATATTTCAGCCTTCCTGGTCCTTAGGTACAATTAATTTCTTATTCAACCTTAACAGATACATCAAAATGAATTTAAGGAGTAAGGGGTAGGTTAGTGGAAAACAGAAGAAAATCTCAATTACCTTTCATCATTGATAGCCTAAATAATAGTCTATTTCCACTAAGCAGGCCAACAATTTTCCACTACAAATGTGGTGCCAGAATTTTGTTGTTTTCAATTTCGACATCCGCATATCTCGTCAATTAGGTCTTTAGTTAGCTAGTTTCAAATTTATTTATTGGATGATAGATCATCATCATTATTCATGCACAACTACATTTTTTGCAAACATACATCATGTTCACATCGATGCAGTCCATTCATGACCACATTCATGTGTCCAGTTCCTATGGATGCTATCTACTCATTGCAATGCTTCTTGGTAGCTTTGATCCAAGATTTACTCATTTAGTTCATATTGGTTTTGATCAACCTTTTACGTAGACATTATGTTTAAATACAAAGCTTCATCTTTAAGACGGACGTATCTTAGTGTAGTAGAGAAATTCATTAGTCCATATGCACGCCACCCCTTACGACATGTCACTAGAAATACGAAAAGGTCTTTCAGAAAAAAAAATGCACATAGATGTTCTCATGGGTGTTCCAAATTTATTTGATGAAGTGGTCATACGAGCTAATTTGACCAATCAGTGTTTTCTACTAAATTTAGAGGATGAAGTGGTATTTTATCCGAGAAAAGGAAAGCCCTTGTTTTTGAAACCTTGGCCTCAGATATGTTTTTTTTCAATTTTCATGATGCTAGTTGCCAAGCTCCCACCTTGATATGTTCAATATTTGTGTAATTTCCAAGAGTACCATCCAGAATTAATGAGTGGTTGAGGTTATAAAAATGGCAATTGAACTATCGAGTTTATGCCTTAGATTCAACTCCACACTATCTCACCAGATCTATCAATCTGGATATCTTAAATCATATATCCAAAAAGATTGGCCCCGTGCGTTTTGCACCACTGTACGTACTTTGAGTAGCTCAATTACGGGATTCAGAAGCTATGCCTTTACAAATTACTAGTACGGGCAATTGCTATCTCCTGGTTCCCGAACAAACATTCACTGCAGCCCAACCCAGGCTTAGCTAACTCCTCGTCGCTGCCTATGCAAACCGTGAAATCCCCCACGCCACACAACATGTGCATCCGCATCAGCGGGATCTCAAGGGCCTCCACATAGAATGGCGCTTGTGCATAAGGCGCGGGAGCCTCCGGACCGTGGGCATGCATTTGGTGCATTAGTGCATGAACATGGGGCAACCCACTTGCGTACGAACGCGTTCATGTTTGACGCAGGGGAAGTGTTGGTGCAGCAGCCGTAGTCATCGGTACCCGTATGTGTGCGTGTGTTGCAGTATGTCTTTGATAGCCAGGGTTAGTGAGGATTGTAGTGTTTGTTCGGTTTAGTCTCAAGTTAAGTTAGTGGTAGTATGTCATGTGATGTGCCTCAAGCAAGGGTTTGGTTACCGGTCCGGATTTTCGGTCACTGGATATCCCCCGAGCACACCCGGAAACGTCATACCGAGAAAATTTTCCAAATTTATGAATTTTCAGAAAAACTCTTGGTAGCTTGTCATGATATGAACCAAAAAAAATTGAATTTACGCATTTCAGTATTCAAATTTGTCCAGTAACCGGTCAGGATTTTTTCGGGTAAAACCACTGTAACCGGAAATCCTGAACCCCTCGTATCTTTTTTTTCTTTCAGTAACCAAAACCTTGGTCTCAAATCTACGTGCTTGTTGTTCCAAACTGGTGTATGTGCGACTTGTGTGCCTGTTTCCTCCATATGACTAAATTGACATAATGAAAAATGGACGAAGTTATCCTCTCTGGCACTATACCTAGTGATGCAGCGAATGGCTTTGTGCGGGTGACATGTACTGGTGCACACCACTTACTGACAAAACGACTAAGAGCATCCACAATGCGCATGTTTATAATTCTGCCTAGAAAAAAGGTGTGTGTGGCCAGGGGCGGAGCCAGGATTTAGGTATAGTTGGAGTCAAAAAATTGTTCATTGTTCGGGCAAACGATTGTAAATTTTCTTTCCGCACATAATCTCCAGTAATTATCAGGTTGTTAATATTGAACAAATCATAAATTTACAGGCTTAACAGGCATAACTATGGCTCGTGAATATAAAGTTTACCATCAAATTTATATACAGACCATAGATGAAAATTACTGAATTTTCTGCTAGCACTCGCATTGGCTCGAATAGAGGACTATTTGCGGATAGGCTACCACTTTACCAGGCTTGAGAGTTGTGTATACACGTGCTCAAAGACAATTGATCAATTATATGTGTAGAGGATTGTTAAAACAAATTATATGTTTAGCAGCGTACCTCTAGATTTGAGTGCTTGGTCAATAGAGTTGGAGGTCGACGTCCTATGAGGTGAGGCGCTATAACAATCGGCCAGGATCAACACTTCAGCACGACGGCGTCCAGCGTTCTTATCGTGGTTTGCGAGCTGTGGCATGGCAGGCACCGCCACAGATTGATCTGCGATTTGGGTACCAACCGGCCTCTGCAAATAAAGCAGAAGTTATCGAGAAATAACCGAGACGATGGCATGAACTAGGCCGGGCTTCTGTGCGTACAAGAGCATAGGGGCACAATAAATGAGACGATGGCCTAACTAGGCTGGTTGGGCTTCGGTGCAAGAGCGTAGGCACAACGTGGGCTTTCTTTTAGTACTAACGCACTACATATCTAGGTGAATTAGCACGTATACGTACTCACCCTGTTAATACCTATACACCAGACCATTACGGGGGGCCGAACCTTAGGGGGGGTCTGACCCCTGCTAGCACCCCCTTGTCTCCGCCCCTGTGTGTGGCATGTGGAGGATACGGACGGTCGCGACGCGTGATCCTCTGTCAGAAGAAGAGGCTGCCATTTCTTAACCTGCATGTCGATCCGCTCTTAACCGTTCAAAGTGACCTTCCCCTTGTCCGAGATTTACCGCTTCTTTCTAAGTAAACATCCAGTACAGTGAGTTGGCCGCCTTATTTACACCCTCCACCTACGGGATCTCTCCTCCACCTTGCCGCCTATTTAACCATCATACTCTACCACAAGGGCAGGGTCAAAAAGCCCACAACTCACACGACAGATCAAGAGTATAAACTAGCTAGCTAGCTGCTAGAGCTAGAGTCATGGCCAAGAGCGTTGTTCACCGCCTGCTCTACCTCATTCTTCTGACGCACGCCATGGTGATGGCTAGAACCATGGCTGCTACAGATGGCGACGGAGGAGATGTCCCAGATGCAGTAAACATAGAAAATAACACGGCTAAATTGAAGAACCTATTTGTGGGCTTGGGAGGCATCGGGTTCCTGACGGGCCGCGTGGCTGTTGGGGGCGGCTACGGCATGTGCTTGAGCAGCAATGGCGATATGGCCTTCACCAGCGGCATAGTATCTTTTGGCGGCAAATGACTTACGTCAGCGGATTCAGTCCCCACCATCGAAACGGAGGCGCTGGTGCAATTGCATCCCGAGTGTTTTCGCCTAGGGGGAGGGTACGGGTCCTAGCAGCATCAAGCCATGAGGTGGGGCACTGGCAAAGTAGTTCATTTGTCGTGTCAATCGAATTGGGTGGTCCTCCATCGACCTACAGTTGTACTCTAAGTTTGTATGTCACTTGCGAACCAGTACGTGCGCAGAGGAGATGTGCCACTGTGGAAATCACATTCATTGCAATTTCATGGATACTAAATGAATTTCAGTACTTTGACAGACAAACTAATTGCGTTTCAGACAAAATATGTGTGATATACTTCAGTTATACGCATGAATTAAAAAAATTGGTTTAAATTTCATAGTAAAATTCTGACCCTTTGACCGTATTGGAATTATGGTAAAAATTTATCAAAAAGTCAAATTTAAAACGGGCCAATAGCTCCTGTGCGACAGGTTTCAGTTGAATTGGAAGGAATGTGACGTTTTTCGATGAAATAGCCTACGTGCGACGGATTGGAGGAAGAAAATAGCTCACGGCCTACATGGTTCTTAAGCGGAGCTAATCGGTTAGCTGTTAGGGTTATGCGACGCTTGGACCCACAACTTATCCACCTCAGCAGCGTGGGATCCACCTCACGGATTCTAAAACAGAGATGCGCCTGTGCCCCACAACTTATCCACCTCAACAGCGCGGGACCCACCACAGTGAATCTAAAACAGGGTTGCGCCCGTGCCCGAGCTGGTGTCTGTGCCATTTCTTCCCCTTTCCCCATTCTTCCTCGTCTCCGGCGACGGCGCACGGGATGTCCAGCTCCTCCGGCACGCAGTCAAGATGGCCAGAGTACGGTGCAGTTCCGATGACAAGGTGCCCGGAATGCCCACGGCCAGAGGCTCTGAAGTGGAGGGTCAGTAAAACTGACGAGAATGGGAATCTGGGGCGCCATTTTGTGTCCTGTTTGAGCATTCCCATGATGGGACGGGATGGCAAGGTAAGATCTTAAAACTGAGATGAGGAGGAGAGAGATGATAGGAGTATTTGGCATTCCAATTCGCGTTTTTTTCTCCTCAGTTTTGGGATCTAGATTCATGTCTACTGTTACAGATGCTGAAGAAATGTTCGCACTTTGAGTGGATCGATCAGTACGTTGCTAGGCTTGAATTTGAGGGCCACATTGAAGATCCAAATCTAGGTGGGTTTGCTCCCGATGTCAGCTCGGGCAGAGGAGGGCCGGCGGCGAGGATCACGCGCCCTATTGCTGGACTGCCCGTGGAGGCCGTAGTAAACGAGGAATTGAAGAAGATCAAGAAGTTTTTAAAGCAAATGGTGGATTTGCAGAAGCAAGCGAATCTCATGTCAGGAGCATTCTATTCTTGTATCATTGCTCTGTTTTTTGTTTACCTCTTGTTCATCCGTCGTTAGAATGGACTAGATTAATCTAGATTTTACTTGAGTTAGCTATGCAGAGGTAGCAATCTGTGCGCCGTGCTAGTTTCAGTGAAGTGTCTGATGTTAAATTTGAATATGCCCTTCGATGTTCAGTTGAAGTTCAGTTTCAGTGCAGTCACCAAAGTTCAGTTTCAGTAGAAAAAAACTTATTCGTTCTCATGCCGTAAGAGTAGTTGAAGAAAGGCCGAAAGAGTGTAGTTGGGCCAACAATTAGGCCCAAAGAGAAAACAAACCCACCTGCCTAGATTTGACTTATTTTAATTTGTAAAAACAATTGTTTTACTTGTTTTGCATGTCTTGGGTTCGTTTTCATTTTTGTAGGCCCAAATAATTGGATTCGTTTTCATTTTTGTATTATTTACTTCATAAATATTTTGTTAAGAGTTGCATGCATTGTTCACCGAAATACTCCCTCCGTTCCAAAATGTAAGCCTTTTTAGCAAACTACTTTAGCTTTCTAAAAAGGCTTACATTTTGGAACGAAGGTAGTATTTTGTAAAAACAATTGTTTTACTTGTTTTGCATGTCTTGGGTTTGTTTTCATTTTTGTAGGCCCAAATAATTGGATTCGTTTTCATTTTTGTAGTATTTACTTCATAAAATTTTTGTTACGAGTTGCATGCATTGTTCACCGAAATATTTTGTAAAAATAATTGTTTTACTTGTTTTGCATGTCTTGGGTTCGTTTTCATTTTTGTAGGCCCAAATAATTGGATTCGTTTTCATTTTTGTATTATTTACTTCATAAATATTTTGTTAAGAGTTGCATGCATTGTTCACCGAATATATTTGTTACGAGTTGCATGCATTCGTTTTATGAATTAACGGACGCTCGAAGTAACACACTCTGATCATAAGTAAAACGAGGGAGACGCAAACGACATATACTAGTAAACGACATATATTAGTAGTAGCACGGTTACATATACTAGTGAACGACACGGGCACGGGCCCAACTAAACATAGATAAAAAGAAAAAAAAGAAAAAAAACGGTAGAAACGAACGACACGATCACGCCTAGATCACCGCCATGAGAGCACCATCGAGATGGAGGGGAGAGCACCGTCTTCACTCCTCGTCGTTGTAGGGGAGGGTGTGCATCGCGGTGCGGCTGGGCCAGATGCTGTAAAGGTCGGTGAAGAAGTTGTACGCCGTGAAGCAGATGAACTCACACCCCCCGTACCAGACACGACCAAGGAGGTGGTACGCATCGTAGGGGTTGCGGAAGCGGACAAGAATGCCCGTTCCTCCCGGGCGGGCTTCGTCGATGGTGAACATGCGCGGAGTGCCCGGAGGCATGTGGCGATAGAGGGCGTGAAGGAAGACCTCCACCAGCTCCGATGCACCGCGCCAGCGAGACATGGCCCAGACGCGGAGCTGGTCCTCGACGACGACCCCTACGGGGTACTGCCTCTCCGGCACGGTCCTTGGCGCGACAAAGGTCTGACCGGTGAACTGCATGCTTGCTTTTGCTTGCTTTTGCTTTGCTCGGTGGCTTGCTTGGATGTCATGCGAGTGGAGAATGGCGTGAGGAAGATGAAGGTTAGATGAGGGATTAAATAGAAGGTAAGACATTAATGGCTGCGTCCCTTCGTTCGCGTGCCCGCGTTTCCCTACTGGGTCAAGAGGTGCGTCTCGTCGATCACTGGAGCACGCTAGTCAGACTGCGTGGATCACCGCGTTCAGTCTGTTAATGGCTTAGATGCGACGCGTGCATGCATGCATGCAACGGGCGGGTGGGTGCTGGGCTCGGCCCCGATCACACACGCAACGTAGAAACACACTAGGGCAGACGTTCGTACGCCAGTTCCATGCACCGAACCAACTTCAGGCGCCGAATATTGTTGAACGGTCTAGATCGAATAGACGAACCCCAGCTCCCCAGCCACTCAGCGCGCACGAATCCATCCAAGCACAACGAGCCAATCAGCATCTAGAACGAGCGCACACGCGGATCGGGGGCGTGCGTCACGTGCACACGGTGGCGTCAGTGAGCTGAGGTTTAGCTGGGGTTTCCGGGGTTTTGGGGTTTCCGGGGTTATGGGGTTTCCGGGGTTTATGGTTTCAGTGAGCTAGGGTTTAGCATAACTAATTTAAAAAAAATCAAAAAAATAAACGGCTTTCGCTCACTGTCTATTTATGTAACTATGTTGCTATAAAAAATTGTATTCTTGTTAGATCCACGATTCAATGAAAAATATTCATACAATTCATGCTATTGATGGAATGAGCTAGGGTTGAGCATAACTAATTCAAAAAAAATCAAAACTATGTACAGCCAGCGCACATGGTCTACTTATGCAACTAAGTTGCTATAAAAAATGGCGAAATTGTTACATCCAAATGTTAAAACCAAAAATCACACGTTGACGATATTGACAAAATGAGCTAGGGTTGAACATAAGTAATTCAAAAAAAATCAAAAAAAGAAATGCTTTTGGCCCATAGTCTTATTATGTTGCATACAAATCAAAACAAATTAAAAACTTTGATTTTGAGTCGGTCAACGTTTTTGTGAAAACGTTGACTTTTTTTTAAAATGAGCACAAATAATTTAAAAAAAATCAAAAAAAGAAATGCTTTTGGCCCATAGTCTTATTATGTTGCATACAAACCAAAAAAAAATATAACCATGGTTTATATAGAATTGCATGAAAATGTCTTCAAGAATATGGGAAACTTGTACAGAGTAGTATGGATTTCGAAGATCGAAGTTGGTGTGTTCTACATCATAACTAATTCAAAAAAAATCAAAAAAAGAAATGCTTTCGCCCATAGTCGTATGATGTTGTATAGCAACCAAAAAAATTTATAAACATGGTTTATGTACAATTACATGAAAATGCCTTTGCGAATATGAGATTCTTGTACATGTACTATGGATTTCAAAGAGCAAATGTTGTGTGTTTTAGATCATAAATAAATATGTATATGTTTTATTATGGATTTCAAGGGAACTTGAGCACATAGTATTATTATGTCGTGTAGGAACCAAAAATAAATATAAATAAGATTCAAAATATGTGTTTTTTAATTAAATAATGATTTCAGAAAAAATAAAAGAATAAAATACAAAATTAATTCAAAAAATAATGAGACTTCATATTTACACTATATAGGTACGAGAGAGGTGTGGGAATTTTATTTGGATGATTTAGAGAAGATGCGAAAAACAACCCTCTTAGAAAGGGGGCGTTTACCCTACCTTATGAGGCCGTTTGAAACACATTTTTCATGACTACGAGTCTAACTTAACAAAAGAGCTCAGAATGATTAGATAAAGATCACATTTGAGTTGAGGTAGAATTGAAACATCAAAATATTATTACATGCCAAATAAGTTCAACTTGAGTCGAAATTTGAATTTGAACCTAAATTTGAATTTGTCATCAAATATTATTACATGCCAAATAAGTTCCCGGTGCATGCCAAACAATAACCAAATAAGTTTTGATGGAAACATGTGCCCAACAAATGTTATTACATGCCATAAATTTCAAATGATCAACAGTTCTATCTCTTCCGACCACGACGTGTACCCTTCTTCGCCTTACCATTTCGATTTTTTGGTTCTACTACGCACACAAGTTCACTCATCATCTTGGTTTTTTTCACTGGACTCAGGGACCACGATGATACCACCTCATGAAACTCGGGGATAGCAGATTCAGTGACAACAGCAGCTTCAGCTTCAGTTTCGACAGTGACAACAGCAGCTTCAGCTTCAGTTTGTGGTTCAGTTTTGACAGCAGCTTCAGCTTCAGTTTCGACAGTGACAACAGTTTCAGAAACAGCAGTTTCGACATTCTCGACTGCAATTTCTTCAGTTCCAGTGACACCAGCAGTTTCAAATTCAGTTTGAGCACCAAACTGTTCTAGCCACTGACTTGATTTCCTTCTGCTGCCAATGACTCTTGCTCTTTTTGTTGGCCAACACTGTTCAACAACAATAGGCTGACTTGGAAACTTCCTCCTGAAAATAACAAAGAATGCCACATTTTTATAATTGAAAAAAAACTAAAATATGAACAAACACAAATAAACAAGCACATACTTTCTGGGTTTAGGAGGAGAGAAAATGCATAGCCTAGATCCCTCTCTGTGCCCCAGTGTTTGGCACCTCTTGCATCAGTTTTTGTTACCCTTTTGAGCCCTTTTTGGCTTTTCATCTTTCTTGTCCTTTTTGCCCTTCTTACTACTCCCACCTTTTTCGAACCATGCTTTGAATCTACTCTGTTTAGGTCTGCCTGCCTTTCTTTTTACTAGAGGAGGACACATGGAAAATTCAAGAGGCACTTCTGAACACTGCTTCTGATCTGTAAGAGGTGGAATTGGAGTTGCATATGCAGCTTTGAATTTTGCTACTAAATAATAGTCATGCAGATATGGATGCATATTTATCTTCTGCTGGCCAGCTAAGAAAAGAATTGCATGATCACATGGTTTACCAGTGGCCTGCCACTCTAGGCAACTGCAATCATGCAATTCTATGTTAACAACATGCCTTCTTCCAGTCTTGTTATCTCTAACTTCAGCACCCCACAGCGATGATTTTTCAACAGACAAATGTGTAAGACCTCTGCTTCTGTTGACCACCTGTTGCACCACTGCTGGAAGTTTATCACCTTGCAAACAATCACCAATCTTTTTTCTCAATTCCCACAGCCGCATGAGCATGATCCTGATTTGATCAACCATGTGATGCACAGGCAAATCTTTTAGTTGCTTCACCTTGTTGTTGAAACTTTCTGCCAAATTGTTGTTGATATGATCACACTTGATGGCAGTGTTGAATCCAGACCTGTACCATAATAAAGAATGGTAGGTGTTCAACCATGTACCAAACTCCTCACATGTTGCCATTACCTTATTAAGATGATATGAATGTGTCTGTTTAGTGTAAGATCTTGCTGCTGGCCACATCCTCCCAAATTCATCTCCTCTAATTTTTTTAATCAAATTCATCCACAAATGGCCGAAGCACTCCCTTTGCTCAGCATGTGGGAACACATTTTTAACTGCATTTTCCAAACCTTTGCATGCATCTGTGTGTACTGCCAAAGGTGACACTGGCCCTAAGCATCTTTTCAACTGCATCATGAACCATGTCCATGAAGCTTCTGTCTCTGACTGAAACAAGCCAACAGCAACTGGAAACATCCAGTTATGTACATCTAGAGCATTACATGCTGCTAACTGACCATTCCACTTGCCTGTCAAAAATGATGAGTCTATGCTCAAATATGGACGACATCCTGCTTTGAAGCCATCGATACAAGGCTTTAAAGCCATAAAGAATTTGGAGAAATAAACCTTGCCATCCTCTGATACCTCGGTATCTATCTCGACAACACTGCCAGGTGACCTTTTCTCCACCTCTGCTTTGAAATTGTAAAGCAGCCTAAATGTGTTTGCCCAATCACCATACAAATGCTTCATTGCTCTTTGTTTAGCCTTCCACACTGTGGTATAAGCCAGTTTAATGGGGTATAACTTTTCCAAGTCTACTTGGAGTCTTTTGGCAGTAGTGTTGGGTGTTCTGGCCAAAATTGGAGTTATCTTTTCTGCAACCCAAATCTGTGATGTCATGCTTGATTTTTTCTGTGAACTTGTCAGACAAGTATGCTTATAAGGGATTTGGTTAACTCTAACAGTACTTCCATCAGGCTGCAGTCTAGCAGATATGTACCATTTGCAAGCCTTCTTACCACTACCATCAAAACCTCTGCACTTAGCATAAAACTTCTTTCGATCAGTCCAAACTGTCTTGGCATCAAACTGATGTCTGACTGCATAAGTCTTGAAAGACAACCTGAACTCTTCCATGTTTGGCCACAACTTCCCCACTTGAATGACAGGGTTCTCCTTGTCATACACATGCACCATCTCTTCATCATTTGCATCATCTACATCATCTGCAGCATCTTCCATCAACTGTTCATCTACATCACTCAACTCTCTGTCATCATTATCACTTGTATTAGCTTCATCCCTCTCCTCCTCATCTCTGTCATCGACTGGAATGCCAAATAGTTTGGCCATCTCAGTGTCAGCAATTGGTGTAATGACCAAATCAGTAGGCTCCTCCAACTCAACTGCATTCCAATCAACAACAGCAACATTTCCCTCTTCTGCATCTACATTAGCCCCATCGTTTATTACTGTCAGATCAGTAAAAATGGGAACGATATGCCTCTGTGAAGCCCAATCAGCATCTGCATCCTGCATAGCCAACTGTGACGGCACATAACCCACCTTCTAGTCAACATTCAGATCAACGAGCTCAGCAAAAAATTCAGCCCTGAGGTTTGCCCAGCCCTCTTGCCTATCGATTTCATCAACAATATCTTCACCATCTTCAATTCTGACATACTCTTCTTTGAAATCATCGTACCGCAATAATGAAACCTCTTGATCTGGACCCCAAAGCACTGTTTCCCCAATTTTTTCCACTAATTTCCTAACTGCATTCTCTTCCATCGACCGTAGCTCATTGGGATCAATCTCTGCACAATCAACCTCCCATTTCACAGTTATGTCTCTCTGGATACTCTGAATGCTATCATCAACTAATTTTTCCATCGATGGAAAGAAATTGATTACAAATTCGAAGGTTTCAGCAGCATCCCCTCTATTATATGCGGTAGTGTCAGACAGAGCAAGGATCGCATGAACAAAAGGGCGGGAGGGGCCGCATTACCTGTTCGAAGCTGAATCTAGCAGCTCCTTCTCGACCTGACCACGGGCTCCTCTCACCGTGCCGCCACCTCTCACCTTCTATCGGTTTGAACAAGCAAAACAGAGCTCAGATCTACATACAGGCATAGGAAATTGGGACTAGATGATTGCCTATACTATTCACTCACCACCATGGCCGCCGCCGCCGAAAGGGGAGCGGATCCGCTGCCGCCGAGAAGGGGGCTCCGCCGCCGCCGCCGCCGCCAGAGCTGTAGAAAAGAGCGCGGGCAGGACAGTTCAGTTCGAGCGCGGGCAGTTTGAGGGGATGCGGTGCTAATTAATTTGGGGGCAAATTAGTTATGACATGTCTTAACGCAAATGGAACTAATTGACTAAGGTTTTAATGCCTGTTCGGCCGTGAGCTATTTTCTCCCTCCAATCCGTCGCACGTAGGCTATTTCGTCGAAAAACGTCGCATTCCTTCCAATTCAACTGAAACCTGTCGCACAGGAGCTATTGGCCCAATTTAAAACCAACTCTGTTAGGTGGACCTGACAAGGAAGCAATAGTGGTTTGAGTGCACGTCTATAGAAAGTGTGGGGGTATGTGTATGCTAAGTGGTTTTGTATTCGCTTGTCTCTCCACTCTCAACTAAGTACTCGATGTAATCTTCGTCATGTTTCTAACTCGACGTGTGCGCTGTGCCGAATTGACAACCAGATCAAGTTTTGTACTTGTGCTTGTCTCTTTGTATTGGCGTAATGTCGTATGCACCGGCCGGCTTTCACACCAAAGGCATGCATGTGTGGGTGGTAGCGTGGGTACGTGCCAGCCATGTATAGAGAAAAAACTCACTACTGGAAAATCAAATTTCGCCGGCTATCTCCGTCTGTGCCGAGTGCCAAAGCACGGGCCACTCGGCATAGAACCGTGTACGCCGACAACACGCCAAACAACACTCGGCATAATTTCACACTCAGCAAACAGCTAGTACGCCGAGTTGGCCTTTTAGAGGACACTCGGCATACCAGAAAATGTGGCGTAGCACGTTTGTGCCGAGTGTCCTCTGCTGCGGGCACTCGGCGTATAACTCGACCACGGCAAATCCGCAAAAGACACTCGGCACAACTATTGTACTCGACATACGAGGGAGCCACGTGGCGGGCCGTGCGTTTCGATCGTGCCGAAACAGTGTCGTGGGTTTGCCGAGTGTCTTCGTAACGGCCACTCGGCAAACATAGTGGGTTTGCCGAGTGTCCTAGTGTTCCACTCGGCATCCTCGTCGATGAAATTTTGCCTCATTCGGGCCAACGCTTCCCGCCTAACATTTTGAAACTTTGCCGAGTGTCTAAAGGAGTACTCGGCATATAAATGTGCCTTCGAATGTTTCCCCCTTCGCGCCAACTCCTCCCGCCCAGTTTAGAGGTTTGCCGAGTGTCCCGTGCTTTGGGACTCGGCGAAGACGTGACAAAAACACACAATCCGTGTTCCTATCTTTGATCCACCAGCTCAATCACTTGAAAGATCCAACGGCTCAGAAGAGCTCGAAGAAAGCACACAATCTGTGTGCTTCTTCCCTCCATTTCTCACTATATATATACACATGCATCTACCTAAGTTAGCACATATCTACAACCCAGCACTCTCCCATTACTTCCACCATACCCACTATAACCTACTCGGAGGCGGAGGAGCTCTCCGCCTCGAACTACCCCTGCCCTCCCGGGTACGGCGTCCCCGCCGGGTGGATGCTGAGCGCCGGAGGCGTGCCGGTCCCTCCTGTCCCTCAAGGTGTGGCGCGCCGGGCGGCCATCAATAACCACTACTACTTCGAGCTGACACCAGAGCAGCGGATGAATCCCCGTTGGGATCCCAACTACCGCTCAACTTGGGACGCCTTCTTCATCAATCGGCGTGAGAGGGTGCTCGCCAGGTACTAGGAGGACGGCCCGCCTCCTTCGAACTTCAACGAGGCTGGTCATCGGCTGTGGTGGCGCGGCCGGACTCTCCAGAGCGTCATGAACTACATCAGGTACGGCGATAACCCCCGCCTGCGCTACCCGCACTTCCAGTCCAGGCATGCTCCCCCATCGACATTTCAGCCCCCATCTGACGACAGCGACGACGACGGCGGCGGCGACTTCGACGATTACGAGTACATGTATTATACGCCTAGGCAGGAGTATGACTAGACCTGAGCCAGAAATTGGCTGGGACAAATGGTTATTCCATGTATCCTAGAACGTTTAGATCCACTTTCATGTATGCCGCCTCCTTGGAATTTCAATCTAGTCGTAAAATTAAAAAATAATCGTAGTGGTGTGTGTTCAAGTGTCATTAGGGTCGTATATGACAAATGTACCATCACTCCTTGTGTTGTGGGGATTTAGACGCTCTGGAGCCCCTCTCCGGTGGAAACCCGAGCCCCGCCGTAGAAAAAGAGAATCCCATGCCGGTGAGGCCCCAACACAAAGAGTGATGGTATCTTTGGCACACAAGAACCATGAAACACTATAACACACATGGCATGGCAAAACATTGGTTTAGGTGGGATTCAGACGCTCCGGAGCCCCTCTCCGGAGATACCCTAGCCCCGGTGTAGAAAAGGACGGAACTGGCGTACAGCCCCCTCTGCATGAGCCGGAAGGGGGTATCAAAGTGGAACTAGTTGCTTGGTTGTGTCATGTTAGGACCAAGTAACACCCTTTACAATGGTAGGGCCCGCCTATTTGAAAGATTCCTTCCGTTACGTCAGATCCGGGAGTTTCGGGGTGTGAGCAGTCCTGGAACCCGGAAGAGAGAATCCCACGACGGTGAGGCCCCAACACAAAGAGTGATGGTATCTTTGGAACACAAGAACCATGAAACACTATAACACACATGGAATGCCAAAACATTGGTTTAGGTGGGATTTAGATGCTTCGGAGCCCCTCTCCAGAGATACCCTAGCCCTGGTGTAGAAAAGGACGGAACTCGCGTCCAGCCCCCTCTGCGTGAGCCGGAAGGGGGTAGCAAAGTGGAACTAGTTGCTTGGTTGTGTCATGTTAGGCCCAAGGAACACCCTTGACAATGGTAGGGGCCACCTCCTTGAAATATTCCCCCCGTTACGTCAGATCCGGAAGTTTCGGGATGTGAGCAGTCCCGGAACCCGGAAGAGAGAATCCCACGCGCGGTGAGGCCCCAACACAAAGTGTGATAGTATCTTTGGGACACAAGAACCATGAAACACTATAACACACATGGAATGGCAAAAGATTGGTTTAGGTGAGATTCAGACGCTCCAGAGACCCTCTCCGGAGATACCCTAGCCCCGGTGTAGAAAAGGAAGGAACTAGCGTCCAGCCCCCTCTGCATGAGCCGGAAGGGGGTAGCAAAGTGGAATTAGTTCTTTGGTTGTGTCATGTTAGTCCCAAGGAACACCCTTGACAATGGTAGGGGCCCACCTCCTTGCAAGGTTCCCCCCGTTACGTCAGATCCGGGAGTTTCGGGGTGTGAGCAGTCCGGGAACCCGGAAGAGAGAATCCCACGCCGGTGAGGCCCTAACACAAAGAGTGATGGTATCTTTGGCACAAAAGAACCATAAAACACTATAACACACCTGGCATGGCAAAACATTGGTTTAGGTTGGATTCAGACGCTCCGAAGCCCCTCTCCGGAGATACCCTAGCCCCGGTGTAGAAAAGGACGGAACTGGCGTCCAGCCCCCTCTGCGTGAGACGGAAGGGGGTATCAAAGTGGAACTAGTTGCTTTGTTGTGTCATTTTAGGCCCAAGGAACACCCTGCACAATGGTAGGGGCCACCTCCTTGCAAGATTCCCCCGTTACGTCAGATCCGGTAGTTTCGGGCTGTGAGCAGTCCCGGAACCCGGAAGAGAGAATCTCACGCCGGTGAGGCCCCCACACAAAGAGTGATGGTATCTTTGGCACACAAGAACCATGAAACACTATAACACACATGGCATTGCAAAACATTTGTTTAGGTGAGATTCAGACGCTCCGGAGCCCCTCTCCGGAGATACCCTAGCCCCGGTGTAGAAAAGGACGGAACTGGTGTCCAGCCCCCTCTGCGTGAGCCGGAAGGGGGTAGCAAAGTGGAACTAGTTGCTTGGTTGTGTCATGTTAGGCCCAAGGAACACCCTTGACAATGGTAGGGCCCACTTCTTTGCAAGATTTCCCCCGTTACGTCAGATCCGGGAGTTTCGGGGTGTGAGCAGTCCCGGAACCCGGAAGAGACAATCCCACGCCTGTGAGGACCCAACACAAAGAGTGATGGTATCTTTGGCACACACCATGTAATGGAAAAACATTGGTTTAGGTTGTATTCACACGCTCCGAAGCCCCTCTCCGGAGATACCCTAACCCCGGTGTAGAAAAGGACGGAACTGGCGTCCAGCCCCCTCTGCGTGAGCCGGAAGTGGGGTAGCAAAGTGGAACTAGTTTCTTGGTTGTGTCATGTTAGGCCCAAGGAACACCCTTGACAATGGTAGGACCCACCTGTTTGAAATATTCCCCCCGTTACGTCAGATCCGGAAGTTTCGGGGTGTGTGCAGTCCCGGAACCCGGAAGAGAGAATCCCATCACTACTAGGGAAAAGCTTACCCGTGACGCACCATTTTTCTTATCCGTGACGCACCTGGGCGCGTCACGGCTATCACGCCGCGCCTATGGGTTTAGCCGTGACTCACCGAGCTGGTGCGCCGCGCCTATTGATACCCGTGACGCACGGGCTAGGTGCGCCGCGGCTACTTCTGGGCGCGTCACGCCTAACTCCCGAGGTGCGCCACGGCTATGAATACATGTGCGTCACGGGTAAGCTAATGCCTCCGCGGCTAAGTTCGCCGGTGCGCCACGGGTATCCACTTTGGCGCGTCACGGCTATCCTCCCAGGTGCGTCACGGGTACTCTTTTTGGTGCGTCACGGCTATACTATGCTGTATTTTTTTAAAATACGCAGTACCGTATTTATACAGGTATATACAGCTCAAATACAGAGGAATATCAGTAGACAAAATGTATCAGAACAGTTCTTTGACAAACAAGTTATATATCATAGTTGATCATACTGCTTAGAATTCCTAATAGCTACATCAAACAGTTGATTATGAATACAAAGTGTTTATCAGAGTCAAATAGATACAAGTGACCTACATCACACGGTTAATCATCGGGACCGATTACATCGATTGATGATGCTTCATCATCGGGACAAGTGACCTATCTAGTCGCCGATAACCTAATCATCTAGCTAGGAACCATAGCATGACGAGCGAGGCGGCGGCGACAAGAGCGGCTGCGATGGTCTTCATCCACTTGTTGTTGTTATTCTTGATCTTCTTCTGTTCCTCCTCGAGATGGATGAACCACCTAGCTTCCGCCGCCACTCTTGTGTTGTAGGATTTGTAGGCATTCCCTTTGAACTTGTTCACCTGCTCGAAGCAGTCTTCCCAGTGATCGTAGACTCCTGGAACCCTGCCTCTAAACACCACGTAGCACCTCGGCATCTGTAATGACAAGAAAGAAAAACAAAAACAATAGTTTTAAACATGTCTGCAATAGTAGTAAGTGGAGAAATATGACATAAATAAGATGAAAGTTAAACACAAAGGAACAAGATGATCATCTTTTAATCATCGGCATATTTATTCAAAAGATCAAACGAACATCACAAAGTAAAACTGCAATAATAAAAAGTAAGATAATCAAGCCATGTACGATTTATATCCGTAACGATGTGTGCCTCATATTTAGGGTGGACACATACAAGCGGCCTTGATGGAACTGGTGCGCCAAGTGGGATGCACAAGATCCTAACTTTGTGAAAATCACAAGGCGCACCAGACCACCAAGGCCATCTTAGTGTGAACCAACTCTTGTAATCATCGGCATTTATTTATTTAAAAGATCAAACGAACATCATAAGTAAAACTGCAATAATAAAAAGAAAGATAATCAAGCGATGTACGATTCATAACCGTAACGATGTGTGCCTCATATTTAGGGTGGACACATACAAGCGGCCGCAAGTGGTGCAGCTGCGCCAAGTGGGATGCACAAGATCCTAACTTTGTGAAAATCACAAGGCGCAGCTGACCACCTGGGCCATCTTAGTGTGAACCAAATCTTTTAATCATCGGCATTTACTTATTCAAAAGATCGAACGACCATCACAAGTAAGACCGCAATAATGAAAAGAAAGATAATTAAGCATTGACATAATAAAGCATCTGTTACACGATGGACGATTCATAACCCTAACGATTGAGTTCGACTAATTTCCGAAAATGTAGCAAGCCTTACAATAGTTCTCACTCCTTCTGACTCATCCTCCCAGGGATTACAATGGGACAGCCCTCCTGAGTGATGAAGGGTCTGTCGTCACAGGCAGTTTCTAGGTAGGTATCTATGTCGCGGTTCGGCATGTTGAACCGGCAGTAAAATGTCCCACTCTTGTTCACCACTTCATGAACGATTTTCGTGGCGAAGCACTTCTGGTATCATATATCTCTTCTCTAACCTTTTCATCGCCGACCATCGACAAGCGGGAGGCCCATTGTTGGACTTGACTAGGCAGGGTAAGGAACTGTTGATCCCGTACGTACGCCCGCATATGATGGAGGACATAGTAGGTGTCTCGGTTACTGCCTGCCGGCTGCTTGACGCACGCGAAATTCGTCGTGTGGGTGAACACCCGAGCGCCCTGAACGACCTTCTCCCTAGTGATTATGCCCCCCCTTGCGTGGTAGCCGGTGAGAGCATTATCCAAGACTTTCTTCACCGTGGAGTAGTCTTTCTTCACCGCACTCCCTGAGTCGAGATACGTCGCATGCGAATGACTGATACAAATGCAGATGAGTATGCATTGTGTATATCTGCGCGGAACAATCCAAACAACAAAGTGTTGGAAAGGAGCAATGAAAATCTAAAGAAAATCCCTTTCGATTCGGCTAAGAATATTGACTTACCCGGCAAAGTAAGGCATGAGGATGTAATCCTTGGTCTGGTTTGCCAGCATGAAGTCCCGGAGATATGTCGACGCGACTGCCTGGTTGCCAACGGAGCACAACACGTCGTGGCGCATGTAGAAGGGGTCCACTATCGCGATGCCCGGTGTACTATCCCTGCAAACTTGCACCGCCAGACTGAGCGAGTATAGGCGGACCATGGAGTAGTGCAGCGGATTGCTAAGGAACATATCAAAGATGTCCGAAAACCGCAGTATTATCCTATCCGCGCCGGTTGATTCGACGAAGCCCAAGTCCTTTGGCACCATGGCAACGAAAACCGGGTATGATGGATCCTTGGTTTGAACAAGGCGCGTTTCAAGAAAAAGAATGCTGTCATGCAAACTCCGCATATCCCCACTTGCGGCCTTGAGCTGGCTCTGGCTAAGCATAGGCTGACCAATCACATGCATCTTCGTATGCTTAGATGTAGGTGGGCCGTCATGAACACGGAGCGGCATCTTAGCAGGCTGGCTCGCGGACCTTGCGGCCTGGATCTAGGTCCTCTTTTCCGCGCCTTCGTCGCTTTCGGAATGACCTCCTTCTCAATCTCCTCATTAGCCGCCTTACGGATTGTGCTAGGGCTGAAAATAACTCCTCCCTTCGCACTTTTCTGAGTCTCGGTGCAGGGGCCGACATCTGGAGCCGTGTCTTCCTGAGAACCGAAGAGACGATTGCAATTGGATTTATCCGCAGGAGGAGCCTCACCACGAGCCTCCGTGCTATGGTAGGGTTCTTCTGGAGGAGGAGCAACGTAATCTCCGCCATCAAAGTCATCAGCGATGAAATCCATGGCATCAAGATCAACGTCATTCTCCTGGTCTTGTGCCATCTCCATGTCACGGGTAGGCGACGGCGCGGCGACGGTCTTGCCATGGCTCCGCTCCGGATCTTCTAGAGGGGTTGTCTTCGAGGTGGTGCCTCGCGCCGGTAGTTCTAGAGGCGATGTCCGCGGGGTGGCGCCCCTCTTCCCCAGGCGAATCTGGCTCTTCGGCCATTCCATGTTCCAAGGCATGCACTGGAGCAGCGTCAGGGTATCGGGGTCATCTTCTTCTTGGTAGGGTTGAATGGGAGGCAACAAGTCGTCGTAGCCCGCCAGCACCCGAAGCACTCGAACTCTATATACGTCTTCGCGCATCGGCCTGTTGTGGAACCTGCGGGTTGACGGTTGAACGATCATACCCACAGCAACATCCTTCAACACGCCGTCCACTGTGTGTAAGAGAGTGCATGGAACGTCGTCGTTCTGCGGAAAACATGCAGGGCGTCAGAGAGGCCAGTCTAAGGCAAAGGAAGATCGACGCTCCAACGCTTAACTATTTACCTGGCTGGCGAGGGCGTCGAGCTCCTCTAGTGGCGAGGGGCCAACGACGGCGGCGGGCGTGCTACTGTTGACTGGCGAGGGAGTACCGGCGACGGGCGTGCAACCGATGGCCAGGCGGCGGTTGTTCGTTGGTGCACGCTCTTCATTCGGCGGAGGACCGCCCACTGTGGGCGTGCAACGGATGGTCAGGCGGCGGTTGTTCGTTGGTGCACGCTCTTCATTCGGCGGAGGACCGCCCACTGTGGGCGTGCAACGGATGGTCAGGTGGGTAGAGGCGGGCAGAGTCACTATCGGCGCCGTGGTGTAGGCGGGCGGAGTCACAAGTGGGTCCGCCGTCATGGCGTTGTCCGGCGAGACTCTGGACAAGTCTCTTGAGTTGCTGCCCTGCACGCTAGGCACCGGGCACGGCCCCACTCGACCTTCTTCATTCCATCGAGTAACCGCATCGTAGATGGTAGGCAAAACGCTGCCCATTTGTTCTGCCAAAGCTGTTTTGACAATATTAGGAATATCGGCAACTTTGGCCTTGAGGTCTGCAATCTCGCGATCGCGGGCTTCGTCACGTTGGATATCTTCGATGGTCCTCTTTCTATTCCTTCTCGCCTCCCTGGGCTCCTTGAAGTACTCTCTGAGCTTTGTCGTCGTGCCCAGGCCACAAACTCGGCCACATGACGGCCTTTTGTGCTTTTCCTTCCCCTGCGTCACGTTCACCGCCCTATTTAAAGTGTCGTCCCACGGGCCGTGCAGCCTCGGCATGGATGACGAGGTTCGACCACTATCGATTTCTAAGTTCTGCACAATTAGCGTGAACCGTTTAGAATTCCACCACTACAATATAATGCAATCGACTAGATCATCGAGAGCAAACTAACTAGGGTGGTGTATTTACTTACCAAGTTGTCATACAACGTGTTCACCTTCTCATCATCGTTAGTATACTCATTAGCTACCGGGTCATATTTAAACCGGGCCCTGATGAAGTTTTTTGTCCGCGGCGAGTACTTTGCGAGAGGGTCAGGGATGCCCTGTTCTGCACGTTTGGCGTCCTCCTTCTCCCAATTGGGAATCGCCGCTCTGTAACCGCCGCATCCCAGTTTGTGGGTACCAATGTTCAACTTCCGCATCCTCTGCCCCCAACCAGAGTTAGCCTTGGCGACTTCGCTCTCGCAAATTACCTTGAAGTCCCGGGGTTCAGCTTCGGTGATTCTCGGCTCACTCGCTAAAACATCCTGCAAGCTATTTTCGGGGTCCAAGACCTTAACCTTCACCCGGTGTTTCGAGTTGGCCAAGAAGGTGTTCATCTTACCAATGGCGCAGTGGTTGACCTTATTCCCCGCCAGATTGTCGTTATTGTACTTAAACGGCTCGTCTGGCGGATGCGGGTACAAGTATCGTCCGTGCAGCTTTCTAAAGAGAATAACCCGATAATGTTCATTCTCTTTTTTCCTTAGATCATCGGTTAAGATCCTGACAGTGTCCCGGACAATGCAACCAATCTGGTTGCCGAATCCTTTGACCACCGCCTCAGGCGCGATTGGATACCCAAAGCTATCAATTTCCGTGATCTCTTCACGGTAGGTGCGGAGAGTGTTACTTTTCCGTTTTCTCGTTGCCGTCCTCTTCTTCTTGGCTTTGCTACCACCATCTGTCTGACCGCCGGCATCAGTGGTGTCATTTCCGCCGGCGGCGCCACTAGTGGTTTCACCGGCGGCGCCACTAGTCGTGGCGTCATCCTCCTCGCCACCGCTAGTGTCCGCGTCAGCCCAGGCATCCGCCGTCGGGTCGTATTTCTCATCTTCTTCGTTGGTGATTTGCCAGAACGACTTAGAACCGCCGGCCTCGTCGTCGTGTGCCATGTTCTGAAGGGGGAAATTATTGGTTAATCTAAAGGAAACAAAAAATCGACATACTACTCGATCACGGGAAAACGGCTAAGTCCTAAATTCACGGGAAAATTTCGGCATGACCTTTGCTAATTTTCTAACACTAGAGTGCCCGATTCTCGCCGAAACGGAAATTAATCAACATTTCGGCGAAAATGGGCAACTCATTTGAATTCCCTGCAAAGTTTTAAACGGCTCGATGGCCGGACAGATTACCAAATGTGGTACCAACACCAAAAGTGGTACCAGCACCAGCACCAGCACCAACACAACACAACACCAGCACCAACACAAGAAAACCAGCAGCAGAACACCTTCAAAAATCAGCCACAACTCCCTGTGATAGGCAGCAACAGCAGCTAGGAGCAGCAACAGCAGTGCAACAGCAGCTAGAGTACCTATATGATTACATCACTTGTAGCAGCAATATATCACAGTAGATACCAACCATATGCACTAGTAAATAAGAAATCTGAGCCAATCATATGCACTAGTAAATAAGAAATCTGAGCTCAATTAGTGTTCTGAGTGACCAACTATATACATCAATTTGTTTTACAAAAAAATGGATGCATCACGTGTGCTGCATGATCATATAACACACCAATAATAGAAGAACAAGGCAGAAAAACTCGTCCAGTCCTCACAGGGTTTTACAAAAAAAGAACTCTTAAATTTAAAGCATGCACAATTCCTTTTTCTGTGTATCTAGTACTACTAAACATCTTGAAGATAGCTTTGATCCAATCACAGTGGCGGAGCAAAAATGATCCGGAAAGCAAGGGAAGAACTTTTTAAGAGAGCAATTTTCTGTAGTTATTTAGCTTTTACCTAGCCAAACAGGTATGGACAGTTGGAAACAAGAACATGTGGCCATGTGCTTACCGAAAAGGAACCAAAGTATCCTTCCATTAACACTAGGCACTACCATACATAAAATCCTTCCATTAACACTAGGCACTACCATACATATTGCAGGTTTCCTAGAAGAAGGCCAAACAAATTGTGAAGCTTTGTTCTGTGGTCTCTCTTCTCTCTTCTCTCTCAGCGTTCGAGCTCAAAGTTCAGAGATGGAACAGCAGAGACAGTAGGTTTTTGCGCTGCGTGCAACTTGCAGCTTTTTTTTTTCTCTTTGCCTTTTATTGAACAAGCAAACGATCGTGTGTGATCACACGATGCCCATCACAGAGCGTGCCATCCCACGCTCGGGCTCTCGCGATCATCACGCAACAAGATCGGGTCACGATAACTAACCTATGACCTGGCTAACTAACCCTGAAACTTAGCTGAAAAACTAACTGAACTTGGACACCTGAAACTGGCAGACTAACAGATAGATTAACTGAAAAACTAACTGAACTTGGACCCTATGCGCTTTGGCTTTGCTCTGACAGAAAACGAGAAGGAGCAGCATAGAAGCACAAGTGCTCCGGCACAAGCTTGTGACTCTACCATGGAAGAAGAAGCATATGCACACATGAACAGATACATACAAATTTTAATTGTGATGGTCTGGCCCCTACGCCACTTCAGTGCAAGAGATTCGTGTGAAAAATACCGTGCCATCTAGGGGCGGGATCGAGGAGAAGGGGAGGGAGAGGACTAGGGGGAGGCGCACCTTTGTTCGTCGGGCTTCGAGGTCGATGGAGATGGGACGTCGACGACGACGGCGCAGTCGATGCTACAGAGGTCGATGGAGATGACGACGGCGCAGTCGTCGACGGCTCCTGGACCTGGTCCTGCGCCTGCTCCTCCTCCTCTCTCGCTGCAACGGCGCGGGCGATGGTGTCGACGAAGACGGCCCGGGCGGCTCCCCTCCTCCTGTACTCCTCCCCCTCGGGCAGATGTGAGGGGCGGTGGATGAGTAGGTCTAGGGCGCTGGGCGCCGGTGGCTAGGGCAGCGGAGGCGTGCGTGCGGTGGCTAGGGCAACGAGGGGACGGTTGCGGCGATGGAGAGAAAGAGGGAAGAAGAAGGAACGGCCGGGCGCCCTAGCTCGATCTATATCAGCTATAGCCGTGACGCACCACGGCCAGGTGCGCCGCGGATTAGATAGCGGTGACGCACGTCTCGAAAGTGCGCCGCGCATTAGATAGCCACGACGGACATCACTATCGTGCGCCACGCATTACTAAACCGTGGCGCAGAGCGGCTTGGTGCGCCACGCTTATTCGCATAATCTGTTCAAAAGGTTGTGTTGCCTGTCAATATCACAACTGCTTTGTTAGCCCAGTGGTTGATACTGTGATGTGCCCCAGCACCCGGGTTCGAATCCCCCACACCCCATTTTTTGAATAGTTTTGGAAAACACGATATAAATCAACATAAATTCATATAAATCAATATAACTTTCAAAATAAAATCTCAATTCATGTGTTGACTAATTTAAACACCACATCTTAGTGCATACATATAAAATACATCATCATACATTGTCATCACTGCCTCGAATGCATGCAAACACACGACACATATATCGTTGTTCTTAGAGTTAGCGTTTTACAATTTTCTTTCCCTTTTTTGTCGCGGTTGAGTAATTCAGTCCCGGAACACCGTGACTTCTTCGGTGGAATGGGCGACCTGTAGGTAGCGTTGTCCTGCTTCTTCTTGTTGTGTATTTCGTTCCATCGTCATTGTCATCTTCCATTTTCGGGTCGCCGTACTGGTCAAAGTCTTGCTCGTTGGCTACTCCATCCATTCCGATGATGTTTCTTTTGCCTCTCCGCACGACAACACGGCTAGGCCTTGTCGGGTCAGTAATGAAGAAGCATTGGTCCACTTTGTTAGCCAAGACCCATGGCTCATTTTTTGCGGTGACATTCGTGCCGGATTTGGCTTCAGGTATCACCATGGTGGTGAAATATTGTCCTTCTTTCCTGACGCTCTTTGCCCATGTGACACGGAACATTGGCACCTTCTCTCCGCAGTAGTCGAGTTCCCATATCTCGTCGATCCTACCATAGTATCTTTCTTTGACGTCACCTGTTAATGATTCCATCGTTACCCCCGAGTTCTGGTATTCGCAGTTCCGGTCCTTATTTGCCGTGTAGAATGTGTAACCATTGATATCGTATGCCTGATATGTCATGAGGTTATGTGCGGGGCCTTGTGACAATGTGAGTACGAGTTTTTCTTCTTCAGAATAAGGCGTCTCCGGTTGATCGGTCATAATCTTCTCCCTGAACCACTGTGTGAAATGGATGTTGTGCTCTCTGATTATTTCTGCTTCGGTCCTATGTTGTCCCCGGTCACTGTAATACTTCGCGATTAGCAATTTGTGCTTTTCCAACCATGGATCGACCACTGTTAGATGTTGTAGCGCGACTAGGTTTGCTCTGTCAAAGTCGTTGCGTCGGCCCTGAAAGTCGACATTCATTTCGCGCTGGCCCTCGCGGTGTCCCCATCCACCGAGCCTGCCAAAGTGCCTGTTTACGGGCAGACCAGCGTTCTCATCTTTGTCTAGAAAATTCGTGCAGAAAGAGATGCACTCCTCTGTCAGAAAGCCCTTGGCAATGCTTGCGTCTGGACGGGCCCTGTTGCGGACGTATCCTTTGATAGAACCATTCATCCTTTTGAACGCCATCATGGAGTGTAAAAACGGCGGCCCGAGCTGGATGATATCATCCACGACATGGACAAGGAGATGCACCATAATGTCGAAGAATGCTGGCGGGAAGTATATCTCAAGCTCGCATAGTATCACCACGATCTCTTCCTGTAGCCTTGCGAGTTTCTTCACGCCAATCGACTTTCGAGAGATGACGTCAAAAAAGTTGCAGAGTCCAAACAGCGTTTCACGGACGTGCTCGTCCATTATCCCTCGAATTGCAACTGGAAGTATCTGCGTCATCATCACGTGACAGTCGTGAGACTTCATTCCGCTGAACTTCTGCTTTGGTACGTCTAGGTATCTGCTTATCTTCCCCGCATAACCGTAAGGAAATTTGACTCCAAGGAGGCACTTGAAGAATTGGTCGATCTCCTTCTCGCATAGCGTGAAGCACGAAGGGGGACAGTAATATTCCGTCTTCTTGGCCTTTTGCCCTTTCGGCGACCTTCCGTCCCATCTAACACATCGTCATCGTCATCGTCATCATCATCCGGTTTTCCTCCGTGGAGCTCGCCCCTGATATTCAAAAATCTCAAGTCGTTCCTTGCTTTCGGCCCATCTTTGGTCCTCTCCGGCATGTTGAGCAGGGTGCCAAGCAGACTCTCAAACACGTTTTTCGTGATATGCATGAAGTCAAGGCAGTGGGGTGTGCGGAGAATCTTCCAGTACCTCAGTTCCCAGAGAACAGACCTTGTTTTCCATACACCCTCCAACGGCGCCGGCGCCTTTCGCTTCTTTCCCGGCGCAGCGCACTCTTTCCAGTTCTTCAACAGCTCGTCGATTTCCTCGCCGCTCCTTTGACGTGGGGCTCTTCGCATCTCAACTTCATTGTTGAACAGATCTTTGCGTTTTCTCCACGGGTCATCCTTGCGAAGCCACCTTCGATGCCCCAAGAACACGGTTTTCGATGACCCGGGGTTTCTCTCTAGCTGGAGATACGTAGTGTCATCCATGCACCTAACGCATGCACAGAATCCGTGCGCCACCTGCCCCGCGACATATCCGTAACCGAGGTAGTCATGCACCGTCGTGATGAGCGCGGCTCTCACTGGGAAAAACGTTTCTCCATAGGCGTCCCACGTATTGGCTGGCTCGTCCCATAACGTGGCTAGCTCCTCTTCCAACAACTGGACATACAGATTGATGTCGTTACCTAGTTGTTTCGGCCCTTGAATAAGCATACTCATCTGTATGTACTTCCTCTTCAAGCACAACCAGGGGGGTAGGTTGTATATACATACAAACACGGGCCAGGTGCTATGGGTGCTGCTCTGGTTGCCAAAAGGATTTAATCCATCCGTACTCATGCACAACCTGATGTTCCTTGGATCGTCGCCGAATTCGGGGTATTCGATGTCTAGCGCCTTCCACTGGCTAGCATCTGAGGGGTGTGTCAGCATCGTGTCATCATTCTCCGGATCGGTTCCATCATGCTCTTCTGGCTTCTTCCTTTCCGCGTGCCATCGCATGAGCTTCGCCTGTGTGGGGTCTGCGAAATACCGCTGCAGACGGGAAGTTATCGGAAAGTACCACACCACTTTTCGAGGAGAGGCCTTCTTCCCTGTCTTGTATCGAGTTGCGTCGCACACCGGGCATATGGTTCTCTCCGCGTCCGCGCCCCGATAGATGATGCAGTCATTAATGCAAGCATGGTATTTCACGTGAGGTAAATCCAGAGGGCACACGACTTTTTTCGCCTCCTCGATGCTCGTTGGACACTTGTTCCCCGTGGGAAGACGGCCGTGCCAGAATGCCATGTTCTCATCGTAGCTCGCATCGGTCCATCGGTGTTTTGTCTTCATCTCGAGGGTCCTTAACGTTACGTTCAGACGGGTATCCTCGCTCACGCATCCTTCATACAATGGAGTAACGGCGTCCATCTCCAGTTGCGACAACTTCGATTTCTCTCTAGCAGCAGCTCTGGTGTTGCTAGTCTCCTTGAGAAGCAGAGCTTGGACATGAGGGTCCCGCACCCAGTCCGACGACGATGTCACGACATCTTCATCATGATGTCCTTCGTCTTGATTATGATCATGTCCGACATCTTCATCACGATGTCCTTCGTCTTGATTATGATCATGTCCTTCATCTTGATCATTATGTCCTTCATCATGTCCGGGCGACTCTTCATCTTCATCACTTGTCGGGTAAAGAGTGTAGCCATCCATAAAACCACGACGGATAAGGTGCGACTCCAAGTCACCAGAATCGTATCTGATCAAGTGTTTCAGTTTGCATCTTCGACAAGGACATCTTATCTCTGTCATGCTATTTCGAAACATTTCGTCCGTCGCATGTTTCATAAATCTAGCCACGGTGCCTGTGCTTATATGCATGGTTGCCTACATAGTAAAAAAAGATCAAATGAAAAATTAATTAGAATCAAATTACGTAATATATGGATGATGCATGCATGGTCGTCGACGGAAAAATTCGGCATGACCTATGCTAAAAATAGGAAATTCTCGGAGTGCGTGGTCGCCGAAATGGAAATGAATCAACATTTTGGCAACACATGTCAACTCATTTTTAAGACATCCACAAATTTCATCAAAAATACGCAACACAATTTCGCATATGTATATATGCAACCAAATGAATCTTTTGTGACGACGCACGGCGCCGACACACATACATACAACACATATACATATCCCTCCAACAACTCACCAACTATAGATCTTGCCGACACGAGACCGAGAGAGTACGTTTGTATGTGGCTATAGAAAGTGAAAAGATGGAAGGGAAAGTGGTAATAAAGTGAGAGATGGGGGTGGAGACAAATGTTTACTAGATTCCCCACACATATATATCAAATAAAATAGGTTAAATAAGTTTTAAATGGTGGGAAAATGGGGGAAATGGGGTGGTGAGGAGGTGGGGGGCGACCAGATCTAAAATGGGGTGGAGATATGGGGGGATGGGAGGTGGGGGGTGGTCCCAACCACTTAAATTCGTCCCAGGTATACCCGTGACGCACATCAAATCTGGCACGTCACGGCTATGTTGGGTACCCGCGGCGCACCTTCCAATGGTGCGTCACGGCTATAGATGCCACCCGTGGAAAAGATAGCCGTGACGCACCACTGGAATGTGCGCCGCGGCTACCCAACATAGCCGTGACGCACCGCTGGATTGGTGCGTCGCGGGTATGCCTCGGAGGCTCGCCACCCCGGCCCCACACATAGGCGCGACGTGCCTTCCATTTGGTGCGCCGCGGCTATGCCTTTAGGCGCGACGCGCAGAAACATGGTGCGCCGCGGGTAATAGGCGTGACGTGCCAAACGTGATGTGCGTCACGGGTATCATCACTCCTATAGCCATTTTCCTAGTAGTGCATGCCGGTGAGGCCCCAACACAAAGAGTGATGGTATCTTTGGAACACAAGAACCATGAAAAACTATAACACACATGGCATGGAAAAACATTGGTTTAGGTGGGATTCAGACGCTCCGGAGCCCCTCTTCGGAGATACCCTAGCCCCGGTGTAGAAAAGGATGGAACTGGCGTCCAGCCCCCTCTGCAGGAGCCAGAAGGGGTAGAAAATTGGAACTAGTTGCTTGGTTGTGTCATGTTAGGACCAAGGAACACCCTTGACAACGGTATGGGCCCACCTCTTTGCAAGATTCTCCCCGTTACGTCAGATCCGGGAGTTTCGGGGTGTGAGCAGTCCCGAAACCCGGAAGAGAGAATCCCACGCCGGTGAGGCCCCAACACAAAGAGTGATGGTATCTTTGGCACACAAGAACCATGAAACACTATACCACACATGGAATGGCAAAACATTGGTATAGGTGGGATTCAGACGCTCCGGATCCCATCTCCGGAGATACCCTAGCCCCGGTTTTAGAAAAGGACGGAACTGGCGTCCAGCCCTCTCTGCGTAAGCCGGAAGGGGGTATCAAAGTGGAACTAGTTGCTTGGTTGTGTCATTTTAGGCCCAAGGAACACCCTTCACAATGCTAGGGGCCACCTCCTTGCAAGATTCCCCCCTTTACGTCAGATCCGGGAGTTTCGGGGTGTGAGCAGTCGCGGAACCCGGAGGAGAGAATCGCACGCCGGTGAGGCCCAACACAAAGACTGATGGTATCTTTGGAACACAAGAACCATGAAACACTATAATACACATGACATGGAAAAACATTGGTTTAGGTGGGATTCAGACGCTCCGGAGCCCCTCTCCGGAGATACCCTAGCCCCGGTGTAGAAAAGGACGGAACTGGCGTCCAGCCCCCTCTACGTGAGCTGGAAGGGGGTATCAAAGTGGAACTAGGTTTTTGGTTGTGTCATGTTAGGCCCAAGGAACAACCTTCACAATGGTAGGGGCCACCTCCTTGCAAGATTCTCCCCGTTACGTCAGATCCGGGAGTTTCGGGGTGTGAGCAGTCCCGAAACCCGGAAGAGAGAATCCCACGCCGGTGAGGCCCCAACACAAAGAGTGATGGTATCTTTGGCACACAAGAACCATGAAACACTATACCACACATGGAATGGCAAAACATTGGTATAGGTGGGATTCAGACGCTCCGGATCCCATCTCCGGAGATACCCTAGCCCCGGTTTTAGAAAAGGACGGAACTGGCGTCCAGCCCTCTCTGCGTAAGCCGGAAGGGGGTATCAAAGTGGAACTAGTTGCTTGGTTGTGTCATTTTAGGCCCAAGGAACACCCTTCACAATGCTAGGGGCCACCTCCTTGCAAGATTCCCCCCTTTACGTCAGATCCGGGAGTTTCGGGGTGTGAGCAGTCGCGGAACCCGGAAGAGAGAATCGCACGCCGGTGAGGCCCAACACAAAGACTGATGGTATCTTTGTCACACAAGAACCATGAAACACTATAACACACATGACATGGAAAAACATTGGTTTAGGTGGGATTCAGACGCTCCGGAGCCCCTCTCCGGAGATACCCTAGCCCCGGTGTAGAAAAGGACGGAACTGGCGTCCAGCCCCCTCTACGTGAGCTGGAAGGGGGTATCAAAGTGGAACTAGGTTTTTGGTTGTATCATGTTAGGCCCAAGGAACAACCTTCACAATGGTAGGGGCCACCTCCTTGCAAGATTCCCCCCGTTACGTCAGATCCGGTAGTTTCGGGGTGTGAGCAGTCCCGGAACCCGGAAGAGAGAATCCCACGACGGTGAGGCCCCAACACAAAGAGTGATGGTATCTTTGGCACACAATAACCATGAAACACTATAACACACATGTCATGGCAAAACATTGGTTTAGGTGGGATTCAGACGCTCCGGAGCCAATCTCCGGAGATACCCTAGCCCCGGTGTAGAAAAGGACGGAACTGGCGTCCAGCCCCCTCTGCGTGAGCTAGAAGGGGGTAGCAAAGTGGAACTATTTGCTTGGTTGTGTCATGTTAGTCCCAAGGAACACACTTGACAATGGTAGGGGGCACCTCCTTGCAAGATTCCCCCCGTTACGTCAGATCCGGTAGTTTCGGGGTGTGAGCAGTCCCGGGACCCGGAAGAGAGAATCCCACGCCGGTGAGGCCCCAACACAAAGAGTGATGGTATCTTTGGCACACAAGAACCATGAAACACTATAACACACATGGAATGGCAAAACATTTGTATAGGTGGGATTCAGACGCTCCGGATCCCATCTCCGGAGATACCCTAGCCCCGGTTTTAGAAAAGGACGGAACTGGCGTCCAGCCCTCTCTGCGTAAGCCGGAAGGGGGTATCAAAGTGGAACTAGTTGCTTGGTTGTGTCATTTTAGGCCCAAGGAACACCCTTCACAATGCTAGGGGCCACCTCCTTGCAAGATTCCCCCCTTTACGTCAGATCCGGGAGTTTCGGGGTGTGAGCAGTCGCGGAACCCGGAAGAGAGAATCGCACGCCGGTGAGGCCCAACACAAAGACTGATGGTATCTTTGGCACACAAGAACCATGAAACACTATAACACACATGGCATGGAAATATATTGGTTTAGGTGGGATTCAGACGCTCCGGAGCCCCTCTCCGGAGATACCCTAGCCCCGGTGTAGAAAAGGACGGAACTGGCGTCCAGCCCCCTCTACGTGAGCTGGAAGGGGGTATCAAAGTGGAACTAGGTTCTTGGTTGTGTCATGTTAGGCCCATGGAACAACCTTCACAATGGTAGGGGCCACCTCCTTGCAAGATTCCCCCCGTTACGTCAGATCCGGTAGTTTCGGGGTGTGAGCAGTCCCGGAACCCGGAAGAGAGAATCCCACGACGGTGAGGCCCCAACACAAAGAGTGATGGTATCTTTGGCACACAATAACCATGAAACTCTATAAAACACATGTCATGGCAAAACATTGGTTTAGGTGGGATTCAGACGCTCCGGAGCCCCTCTCCGGAGATACCCTAGCCCCGGTGTAGAAAAGGACGGAACTGGCGTCCAGCCCCCTCTGCGTGAGCTGGAAGGGGGTAGCAAAGTGGAACTATTTGCTTGGTTGTGTCATGTTAGTCCCAAGGAACACACTCGACAATGGTAGGGGCCACCTCCTTGCAAGATTCCCCCCGTTACGTCAGATCCGGGAGTTTCGGGGTGTGAGCAGTCCCGGGACCCGGAAGAGAGAATCCCACGCCAGTGAGGCCCCAACACAAAGACTGATGGTATCTTTGGCACACAAGAACCATGAAACACTATAGCACACATGGCATGGCAAACCATTGGTTTAGGTGGGATTCATATGCTCTGGAGCCCCTCTCCAGAGATACCCTAGCCCCGGTATAGAAAAAGACGGAACTGGCGTCCAGCCACCTCTGCGTGAGCCGGAAGGGGGCAGCAAAGTGGAACTATTTGCTTGATTGTGTCATGATAGGCCCAAAGAACACCCTTGACAATGGTAGGGACCACCTCTTCGCAAGATTCCCCCCGTTACGTCAGATGCGGGAGTTTCAGGGTGTGAGTAGTCCTGGAACCCGGAAGTGAGAATCCCACGACGGTGAGGCCCCAACACAAAGAGTGTTGTTATCTTTGGCACACAAGAACCATGAAACACTATAACACACATGGCATGGAAAAACATTGGTTTAGGTGGGATTTAGAAGCTCCGGAGCCACTCTCCGGAGATACCCTAGCCCCGGTGTAGAAAAAGACGGAACTGGCGTCCAGCCCCCTCTGCGTGAGCCGAAAGGGGTAGCAAAGTGGAACTAGGTCCTTGGTTGTGTCATGTTAGGCCCAAGGAACACCCTTGACAATGGTAGGGTCCACCTCTTCGCAAGATTCCCCCCGTTACGTCAGATCCGGGAGTTTCGGGGTGTGAGCAAGTCCTGGAACCCGGAAGAGAAAATCCCACGACTGTGAGGCCGCAACACAAAGAGTGATAATATCTTTGGCACACAAGAACCATGAAACACTATAACACACATGGCATGGCAAAACATTGGTTTAGGTGGGATTCAGACGCTCCGCAGCCCCTCTCCGGAGATACCCTAACCCCGGTGTAGAAAAGGACGGAACTGACGTCCAGCCCCCTCTGCGTGAGCCGGAAGGGGGTAGCAAAGTGGAACTAGTTGCTTGGTTGTATATGGGATATGGGGGCCCCAAGAAAGTGGGGGCCTTGTGCGGACGCCAACCTCGCACGCCCCTGTCGACCAATATGCTTCATAACTATTTTTACGTTTTTCATGGAAGTGTTTTGTAATCTCAGTTATCCGAAGTTTGTTCAGCCTATTGTGGAAAATGGATTTGAATGCATTGGAACCTAATAGCCTCGAAATAATTTATTATCTAGTTAGAGATTAAGTCATCGTACAAAAACAATGAATAGGATGTGCAGTCATGGGAGTGGTACACCCTCCACTTTATCCAGTCTCTCATCCATCTTGCTTGCTCGCTCCCGACGCCTATTTAAACTGACGACTCCACCACGAGTGTAGCAGAGAAGATAGCATCTCATACGCGGACGCGGTACAAGGCACACAACAGAGAACAATATATAGTACTAGTAAAATATAAATCGAGCTAGCTGTTTGAGCAAATCGACTCATAAAAAGAGCATTGTCTTCATTCTGCTCTACCATGCGCTTTCGGCGCACGTCTTGGAGGCGGGTAGGACCTTGTCTACGGTCACCCCATAAAACGGTACCACTAGGCACCAGCGGCGCCAAGAAGAACATGTTCGTGGGCATGGGAGGCATGAGGGAGCTACCGAACCACGCGTTCGTGGGCGGCAGGCATGATCGGGGCGTCTTCACTGGCGGCACAGGCCTAATCCGCCTCTCCTTTGTTATCGTTCCTAGTTAGAGATTGACAGATGGCGTCGGGGACATCACCGGTGGTCCACATGAGGTGTTCGACCTGCTGAGACGTTATCACATACTTTGCGGTAGGGAGAAACGTGTGCGTAGCCTGTGCTGTGCAACCCACTTGGGTAAGTACAACACATCAGGTGTAGCTGACTAGTTTTATACTACTTTGTGTATCCGGGTGTACCTTGGACGGGATAAGAAAGGGAGTGATTATAGGAACGGAGATTTCTGACTCCCGTGCTCCAATATAATCCTCACTAGTAGAAAACAAGGCATTGAGACAAGCACAATGGAACCGGATGTGATACAAACCGGTTCTAAAGGGTCTGTCCCCTGGGCCACCCTCCATGCAGCAAATGCCCGCAAGGCCTTTAGGACCGGTTTGTAACACAAACCGGTCCTAAAGGCCTTGGGGGCCATTTGCTGCATGGAGGGTGGCCCAGGGGACAGACCCTTTCGAACCGGTTTGTATCACAAACCGGTTCTAATGGTTTTCTCATTTTTTGCAGCAACTGCGGGTCCCGCTGTCATATCCTTTAGAACCGGTTTGTAACACAAACCGGTCCTAAAGCCCTCCCCTAAACCCTACATACCATCCCGAGCTCAGCTCATTTTTTCCAGCTCGAGCTCAACTCCATTTTTGCTCTCTCCTTCCTCTTGTGAGGTCTAATCCATCCCCATTTTCTCCACCATTTGTCAAGATTGTTGGTACCCATCGGTTCTACGGTTAGCATCAACATTCCCTCTTCCGGCATTGGCGATTTTGCTCGTTTTCTTGCTCATTTCATTTTTGTTGTGCTAGCTAGGTGTTTGATGAAATGCCTAAGCTAGAATTTGTTATTCATTTTTTTATGTATACAAATTGATGCAATTTGAGCTCAAAATTAATTATGATTTGTGTTTTTCTTAGTGTCGCGCACCTTGTCCTTTTCCTCACTACCGTCGATCGCCCCATCACCGACACAACCTTGGTGAGCCTATTGTTTTTATTTACCAAAACAAATTTTGATTTGTATGATTTACGTATTTACTTGTATATAATTTTTTAGAGCCATGGTTTTGATATCCGTCCCCGTTGGCCCTCGTCCAGTCTATGATTCGGATGTGGTATATTATTATCTTTTTTCACTACATATTTTCATTTCCTGATTATACGACAATTACTTACGCCCACCAACTTGACATAGATATTTTTATCTAGGAGGTAGTGGAACCGGAAATGCCAATCGACCCTATTGTTGAGAAGTTATACTTAGTTGAACAAGAAAATGTTGGATTGAAAGAAAGATTGAAAAAAACTGAAGAAAGGTTGGAACAAACTGAAAGAGAGAAGATGACCTTGGAAAAGGTTCTTGCCGGTGTCGTCGATGGTCACAAGAGCGAGATGGACGCAATGCGCCTGAAGATTAGAAAGATTAGGAAATATGCAATTAGTAAAGAGGCTTGGTATCATTATGTCGTCGGGTCAATTGTTACCTTTGTTGCGATTTTGATCGCATTAGTTGTTGTTTTTAAATGCATTAATTAGAGAGAGTTTTTGTGGATGGTTTTAGTGTGTATTTTTATGAGAACTATATATGTATGGTCACTATACGCTAGTTTTGTATTAACGTGTGATGAAATTTTTGTATTAATTAATTAATTTAGTCATGATGATTTAGCATAATGGTTGTTGATAAATTTATATAATGCAGATGAACCGGCAATGGATGTACAGTGATCGACGTCGTCCCGAATTCCTTACTGGCATGCATAGTTTTCTCAATGTGGCTGAGAAAAACAGGCAGAATGGATTTATTTTTTGTCCATGTAAAAAATGCGAGAATAAGAGGAATTTCCCTAGCTCAAGAACCATACACACCCACCTGTTGCAAGAAGGCTTCATGCCCAGTTATTTTTGTTGGACCAAGCACGGAGAAAGAGGGGTTATAATGGAAGACAATGAAGAAGAAGAGGATAATGATAATTATCCTATGTTCGATGAACACGGTGATACTGAAATGGGGGAAGACGAGCCTGAACTTGAGGACATTGTTGATGAGTCTGATGATGATCTTCGTCAGGTCATTCGTGAAGAACAGATAAACTGCGCAAGTGAAAACGAGAGGTTGAAGTTGGAGCGCATGTTAGAAGACCACAAAAAATTCTTGCACCCAAATTGCGAAGATGGCCAGAAAAAACTGGGCACCACCCTAGAATTGCTGCAATGGAAGGCAAAGAATGGATTATCTGACAAGGGATTTGAAAAGCTGCTGAAAATAATGAAGAAGATGCTTCCAAGAAATAACGTGCTGCCCTGCAGTACATACGAAGCAAAGAAGGTTGTCTGTCCTCTAGGATTGGAAGTGCATAAGATACATGCATGCATCAATGACTGCATCCTCTACCGCGGCCAGCACGAGAATTTAAATGCCTGCTCGGTATGCGGTGCATTTCGGTATAAGATCAGGCGAGATGACCCTGGTGATGTTGAGGGCGACGATCGCCCCAGGAAGAGGGTTCCTGCCAAGGTGATGTGGCATGCTCCTATAATACCACGGTTGAAACGTTTGTTCCGAAACAAAGAGCATGCCAAGTTGCTGCGATGGCACAAAGAAGACCGTAAGGAAGACGATATGCTCAGACACCCCGCTGATGGGTCGCAGTGGAGAAACATCGACGATAAGTACGAGGACTTTGCACGTGACACAAGAAACTTACGGTTTGGTCTGAGTACAGATGGCCTGAATCCATTTGGGGAGCAGAGTAGCAGTCATAGAACCTGGCCCGTGACTCTATGTATCTATAACCTTCCTCCTTGGTTATGCATGAAGCGTAAGTTCATTATGATGCCAGTGCTTATCCCAGGCCCGTCGCAACCCGGCAACAACATTGATGTGTACCTGAGGCCACTGGTTGATGAACTTTTAGAGTTGTGGGCTGACGAAGGTGTACGTGTGTGGGACGAGTACAAACAAGAGGAATTTGACCTACGAGGGTTGCTGTTTGTTACCATCAATGATTGGCCCGCTCTTAGTAACATCTCAGGACAATCAAACAAGGGATACAGCGCATGCACACACTGTTTAGGCGAGACTGAAAGTATACATATAGGCAAGAATGTGTACCCGGGGCATCGTCGATTTCTTCCAGACAGGCATCCCGTAAGAAAGAAAGGAAAGCATTTCAAAGGCGAGGCAGATACACGGAGGAAGCCAACCCTCCCTAAAGGTACTGATATATATGACATGGTCAAAGATATAAAAGTAATCTTTGGTAAGGGTCCTGGCGCACAATCCTTTCCAAATGACGCCGACAACCACGTAGCCATGTGGAAGAAGAAATCTATATTCTGGGAACTACCCTATTGGAAATTCCTAGAGGTTCGCTCTGCGATCGACGTGATGCACGTGACGAAAAATATTTGCATGAACCTGCTAAACTTATTGGGCGTGCATGGGAAGAAGTCGAGAGATACACCAAAAGCACGGCTGCACCACCAACGTATGCACGAACGAGACGACCTGATGAATCCAGAGAATTTCAAAGGTCCTGCCAGCTACGCTCTTACCAAGGAAGAGAAGGAGATCTTTTTCCAAGTCCTGAGTAGTATCAAGGTCCCGTCCGGCTACTCGTCGAACATAAAAGGAATACTAAACCTGGAAGAGAAAAAGTTCCAAAACCTTAAGTCTCATGACTGCCACGTGATCATGACCCAGTTACTTCCGATTGCATTGAGGGGGCTTCTGCCAGAAAACGTGCGAGTACCCATTGTGAAGCTATGTGCATTCCTCAACGCAATTTCTCAGAAGGCAATCGATCCAGCAACTCTACCAAGTTTACAGAAGGACGTGGTCCAGTGTCTTGTCAGCTTCGAGTTGGTGTTCCCACCAACCTTTTTCAATATTATGACGCACCTCATAGTTCACCTAGTCCAAGAGATTTCCATTCTCGGTCATGTATTCTTACACAATATGTTCCCCTTTGAGAGGTTCATGGGAGTCTTGAAGAATTATGTTAAAAACCGTGCTAGGCCAGAAGGAAGCATGGTCAAGGGCTATGGAACAGAGAAGGTCATTGAGTTTTGTGTTGAATTTATTCCTAACATGAACCCGAACGGGGTTCCTCAGTCGCGCCATGAGGGGAGACTGCGTGGAAAAGGCACGCTAGGAAAGAAATCAACAACATGTATGGACGAGCAATCTTTCAGTCAAGCACACTACACAGTTCTAGTTAATTCCAGCTTGGCGGCTCCATATATCCAGGAACACACGGATATTTTACGCTCGGAATATCCGGAGCAGCCTGAAGATTTCATTGCTAAAGAACACGCGAAGACTTTCGGAGGTTGGTTGCAAAGACGTCTGATTAATGACAACATTGTTGAAGATGAGCTATACTTGTTGGCCAAGCAACCATCTTCGACTGTATTGACCTTTAAAGGGTTTGAGATAAATGGTAACATATTTGACACGGCAGACCAAGATAAAAAGAGCACCAACCAAAACAGTGGCATCCGGTTTGATGCAAAAGACGACAACGGGCAAAGGGTCACATACTATGGTTACATAGATCAGATATGGGAACTTGACTACGGACCTTCCTTTAAGGTCCCTTTGTTCTGGTGCAAATGGTTCAACCTGTCAGGCGTGAAGGTAGACCCGAAGTACGGAATGACAACAGTGGATCAGAAGAATCTTGGGTACGGCAATGATCAATTCGTCCTAGCCAATGATGTGGCTCAGGTTTTCTATGTGAAGGACATGTCTAGCAGACCGAGAAAAACAAAAGATAAGGAAACGAATACATCAGACGATGAGCCAAGGCGCCACATAGTTCTTTCAGGGAAAAGAAACATCGTGGGAGTCGAGGACAAGACAGACATGTCAGAAGATTACAATAAATTTGATGAAATTCCTCCCTTCAAAGTCAAAGATGATCCTAGCATTCAGTTAAGTGATGAAGATGTTCCATGGTTACGGCGCAATCAGAAGAAAGGCAAGAAGAAAAATAGAAACGGATCGTCCCTTTAGTACCGGTTGGGGACACCAACCGGGACTAAATGGGTTAGGGTTTCATTTGGACCAATCAGATAGAATCACACGGATCGTGTGTTTGTTTCAACCGCTTGTGAGTCGTTGGATCCGGGGTGTGTTTCTTTCCAGCTGTTGTGAGCCGTTCGATCAGGGCTACGGTGTGTTTCTTTCGAGCTGTTGTGAGCCGTTGGATGAGATGTTTCTTAACCGTTGGATCAAAACCCTAGCTCAACACTTTGTGAGCCAGAGGACCCTATATATAGCCCAGCTTCATAAACCGTTCAGTTCATCTCCCAAATACAAAACATCCGGATTCGCCAGCATACGCCCTGCTGTGCATTTGGTATGCATATATGCACTCAGTAGCCACTGCAGGGTTGTATACTGGCGATACCGTTTGTTTTGTTCTACACCCTCCTTTAAGGTTTGATACATCATATACTCAGTTCATCGAGCAAATACAAAACATCCGGATTCGCCATCATACGTCCGGCCGTGCATTTGGTATGCATATATGCACCCAGTAGCCACGGTCGGGCTGTATGATGGCGATACCGTCTGTTTTGTTCCACACCCCCCTTAAGGTTTGATACATCATATACTCAGTGCATTTGTTCTACACCCCCCCTTTAACACATCCATCCATGTTATGGTGGCGCGTGGCACGGGAGTTGTGACGCGTGGCCTGAAGGGCGCGGTATAAACTGTCGCGCCTCGAGCGCTTCTTCTCCATCCCTCTGCACCGTCGCGCTTCCACCATGCCTCCGAGGAGGAACAACACCACCGGTTTCCGCGGCGTCCGAGCACGGCAGAACGGAATGTTCAGCGCAGATATCCGCTGGGGGGACGACCGCATCCCCCTCGGCACCTTTGCGACGGCGGCAGAGGCAGCCCGCGCCTGGGACGCGGCGGCCTGGCGCCTCAACCGCCCGCGGTCGCTGATGAACTTCAACGACTGCCACACAGTCTGGGAAGCGGAGGCCAGGGCGACGAAGCCACATATCATCACTGCCGCCGACCACCTCCACCTCCGCCACCGCGCGTTTCAGGGCCTAGTCGACGCCAGGGAAGACCGCGTCGTCCGCGAGTATTACCGGAACAACCCGGGGGAGGAGAGCGCCGACGAGGAGCTCTGGCAGACCCTCGCGGCTCAGCGGGCGGAGCGCCGCCTCGAACGCCACCTCGCGTTAGATGCCGCTCGGGAGGCGAGGACGAAGGCGCTGCAAGAGCTTCGTCGGGCCGACCACGCCGGCGAAGTCTGGGCCTCCGACGATCCGAGGTGGGGGCCTATCTCGGACATACCATCATGCACCTCCGACGATGACGAGGAGGTCACCGACGAGTTCGGCGACGATGATGACCCGGAGGAGGTCACCGACGAGTTCCCCGACGACGACGGCGAGGAGTAGTGTTCGTCTATTTTCTCTTTTTAATAAAAGAATTTGTATTTCGGCGACACTGCGGCAATCGCTAAATCAATCTACATGTATGGTATCTCGCTAAATCAATCTATATATATGTATCCACGATATATATGCTCGATGTATCACTTGCGCTCTCACTTTTCCTTGCCTTACTCATAACCCACCCTAACTTACCACAGGCGCATAAACAGCAAAATGCGCCTAGGGTAACTTTACCGCAGGCGCACAGTCAACAAATGCGCCTGGGATAAGAGCTTTACCGCAGGCGCATGTTGTGTAAAGTGCGCCTGGGGTAAGTGATCATATATATAGAAACAGTAGTTTTTCTGTTTTGTTTTCTTGATGTGTTTTTGTTTGTTTGTTTTGAAATGTGTGTTTGACATAATATAGAAATAGTATAGCTAGGAATTAATATAGAAATAATATCCATTACATAATAATATATACATTACATACTAATACATCCATTACATGCATATATCGAACGCAAGATGCGGTACACAAACAACATCTATGGCTTCGTCGAGTAGATGTGGAACAACTCGTAGGAGACGTATGCATCTATGGCTGCATACTTGATGTTGGTCCAGTCCAGTGGGTTCTTCTCCCACAACCAGTGATTCTTCGAGGGGAAATCAGACTTCATGGTTTCGTAGCCCTCGTGGATGAAGGCAGTTGCCATGAGAGCCATCCCGGTCTTCGGCCTGTTCAAATCAGCAAAATGGATAAGATCCTGAAGATCAATGTAGTGATCTTCAGGTATCACAATACCCAAGCGCATCAACTTCGGACGGTCTTGCGTGTTGTCAACGCTGCAAAAGTCATACCCCTTGTTGACAAGAAAATCAACAAGTGCCGGAGAATGCTTTGAACTACTGCAACAACAAAAATTTGATACGTGTACGTGTTAAATATATTGCAACACATGTATTCTTCACATGCAACAAACAAATCGAAGATGCAAGATTGTACGTGTGCGTTACCTTGACCATTGGAAGACCAAAACGGCCTCCTTGAATGCAATCTGGATGACTGCAACATTCCGTTGATCCGCCGTATACTCTAAATCAAGCCCGAAGAACCGGTGTTCATCGGGAGAGGAGAAATACAGATCGGTCAAATACCTAAGAGCACCGGGGAGCGCCTCGCAATTGTTGGTGTAGAACACGTCGAGAATTTTGCCGCATGGTGTGGCCACATCATATCTCTTACAAACTTCAGCCATGGTGCTTAATGGAGGAAGATCAAGAGAGGAAGAAGAAAAGACAGAGGAAGAAGAGAAGAAACAGAGACTCACGATCGGGCCGGTGCGCACTGTAGCAATAAAACCGCCGCGCGCGGGAGGCGAGCAGTTTGTATAAAGTCCTTTAGAACCGGTTGTTAACACAAACCGGTGCTAAAGGCCTGTACAGGGCGCGCAGTCTGAGTGTGGCCCGAACTACAGGCCTTTAGCACCGGTTTGTGTTAACAACCGGTGCTAAAGACCCTTTCGCACCGGTTGTTAACACAAACCGGTGCTAAAGGCCTGTAGTGGGGCGATATCTCCAGGACTTGTGAAATTTTTTGCTCATTTCCTTTCGCGCGTCTTCTCTCCTACCACGTACGGCGAAGCCCTGCTCTCCGGCCACGCCTCCGTCCGCCTCGTGTCGCCGTCCGCCTCGCCTCCGTCCGCCGCGCCTCCGTCCGCCTCTGCCTCCGTCGCCGTCGCCGCCGCTGCCCTCTGCCTCCGTCGCCGTCGATCCCCCGCGCGCGACCCCTTCTCCGTCGCGCCTTCCGCGGTCGATGTCCGCCTCCGTCGCGCCGTCGCCGTCCGCCTCCGCCGCGCCTCCGTCCCGCCTCCGTCTCCGCCGCCCCGCCTCTCGCCCCTCGCCGTCGCCCCTCGCCGTCGCCCCGTCGCCGGCCTAGGTAAGTTTTAATTATGTTTTTACAATTTTGTTTTAGTGTTACAATTTTTAGAGTTAATGTGTTAGTGTTTAGTGTTAGAAATTTTTAGAGTTAGTGTTAGAAATTTTTAGAGTTAGTGTTAGATTTTTTTTAAAGTTAGTGTTAGTGTTAGAAATTTTTAGAGTTAGTGTTAGATTTTTTTAGAGTTATTAGTGTTAGTGTGTTAGAATTTAGTGTTAGAAATTTTTAGAGTTAGTGTTATATTTTTTTTAGTGCTTTATTTTGTTTTTACAATTTTGTTTAGTGTTAGAATTTTTCTGTTAGAATGTTGTGTTAGAAGTTAGTGTGTTAGAAAATTTTAGAGTTAGTGTTAGATTTTTTTAGAGTTATTAGTGTTAGTGTTAGAATTTAGTGTTAGAAATTTTTAGAGTTAGTGTTAGATTTTTTAGTGCTTTATTTTATTTTTACAATTTTGTTTAGTGTTAGAATTTTTGTGTTAGAATGTTGTGTTAGAAGTTAGTGTGTTAGAAAATTTCCGAAAGTTAGAATAATTTCAGTAAGTTAAATTTTTTCACTAAGTTACCATCTTGTTCCTGTTTAACTTTCATCTTATTTCTGTTATATTTCTCAATTTATTATTTTTTACTAAGTTAGAAACACTAAGGTATTTTACTTAATTATAGAATATTTACTTAGTCCGGGCATGTTTTTAGTTCATGTCTATGTTGGACCCGCCGGGGGATGTCCGGAACTGGGCCCCGCCAGGCTGGCACTGGGAGCTTCTTAGTACCGGGGCACGCGGCTTGGTAAGAAATCCGGGTGACGTGGTCGACCCGGATATTCTTTGGTGGCCATCGCGTGGGCCACGCTCGGTACGGAGAGAGCCGGCCCCTGAGGAGGTGGTACAACAGCGTATCAGGGAGGAGGACGAGCACGTCCGTCGCTACATGTACTTACTCGATAGGCAGTATAGCAGCAGTTGGTCGATTATTCGGAGGGTTCCTTACCACGTGAGCTATGACCCTATGAGGGTTCCTTATCTATGGATGCGTAGCACCCGTGACTCAGCACCCCGCGGCTTAGGACCCGGTCGGAGTTAATTATTTTGAGAGATGTCACGAGACTATGTATAAGTGATATTATTCGATCGTGATGTATTAGGGTTAAAAAAATTAACCCGAGCTATGTAACTCTTGGTGTGTCCAGAACTATTATTTCATTAATATGTCCAGAACTATTATTTTATTACTGTCCGATGAAATAATTTCGCCAAGTGCCCGATGAAAATTTCGCTAAGTGTTCTTCATTTTATAAATTTTACTAGCAGGTGTTGAGCTATGGATCCCCAAGAACCTGCACATGATCAGCACGCCGATCAGCTCGCGGGAATGGGTGAGGCGGAGAAGGAAAGATACGTGTGCGAGATGATTTTTGATAATGCAACGGCCATATATCGTGATGACGACGATGGACAGGCGTTTAGCAATCAATTTTTGAACGACTCCGGTGACGGAGATCAGAATATAGAAGATGTAGTAGATGATGACGACGACAACGTCGAGGATGAAGAAGTGCCCTCCAGAACAAACTCTGCCAATGTATATCTCAAGTCACTGTTCACACAACAATTAATTTGTATTGCACTTACTAACGAATCATTATTTTCCCGTTTAGGCGTCTTCCGGAACAGCTAGCGCAAGTACTGAGACAAAGTCGAAACGAGGCCCGGCCGCAAGGTTGAAAGATACCGCAAGGTTCCCGATCGATACAGTTGCTGCTGATGGCAAACCACTGCAGCCCCCAGAAACTTATCGCAAATTCGTAAATCAGTGCGGAGTTGTTGGAAGAGACCTGGCCCCGATCAACTTAATAGAATGGAATAAGCCGAAGACCGGGGCCAACGTTGGAGCTATTTATGTCGATGAAAGATTGGAAAAAATTCTTTGCGAAACGCTATGGCTAAATTTCAGCGTAGCGAGCGATAAGAAGAAGAAAGTCGAGAAGTGGGCTTTAAAGAAGATGGCCACACAATTCCAGAGGTGGAAGAAAGAACTGTGGAAGAAATATAAGGACGAAGATCCAGTTTTCACATGGAACCTAGTGAAGATAAGAGACGCTTGGGATGATTTTAAGGCGTACAAGAAATCGGGTGTCTTTGCATCCCGATCGGCCAAAAATTCGGCGAATGCAAAGAAGAAGCAATATCACCATATTTTTGGGTCAGGTGGCTACATGACTGCCCTGCCTAGGTGGCGAAGCTATGAAAATGCGCTTGTGAAAAGAGGTATCATTCCACAGACACATGACTGGCCCAATAGGTCCAAGTTCTGGTTGTTCGCGCATGGGGCAACGTTGGACGCTGAGACTGGGATGATTGTTGCGGAGGGACCATGGTCGGAGAAAATAACAAATGTCGTAGCAGAACTAGAGAAGGCAATACAAGCTGTTCGAAAAGGAACTTTTGTTCCCGATAGAGAGAACGACGAGCTGACGAGGGCACTCGGGAACCCCGAAAAGTGGGGACGAACACGAGGCTTTGGAGCGGATACCCCGTGAAGCCAAGGGTTTGCAGCGGACATTGCCACTTACAGAAGCCGTGATAGAAGCAAGAAAAAGGCGAGTGAACGGATATCGACATTAGAACAAAAGGTGGATTTTCTCTTGAAGAAAGGGGGACACCCTTTACCTGACACTGAAGAGGAGGTAGAACATCGTCCTGCTTCTGATCAGCTGCAAATAGAAGACGATCATGTAGCAGATGCCGTCCCATCTCAGCATAGAAGCAGCGTGGGTTCCACGCACCTGCAGCTAGAAGACGGTCGTGCAGTCGAACCGTCGGCGCCTCACTACCCCGTGGATGATATCACGGAGAAGACAAACTGTGAGATACATATGCCAATGTGGAACATATCCTTCAGGGTGGCGTCAGGCTATGCTTTACCGAATCAACCTGGAGCAACCTACCATGGTGGTCAGATTCCAGCATCCCATGCTCGTGTCGGGTTGTCAACAATTACGCCGGGATGCCATTCAATTGAGCTCAGTATTCCTGGAGGTGAAGGCGAGAAGACACTGGGAGAAATGGAGCTTGGTATCATCTTGTGGAATAAGAAACACATCGTGTTCCGTAACTCGGCGCCAAGGCCACCGACTCCTCCAGGTACGAATGCACCATACCTCCATCAATTACTGAATGTTGCACCACATGTAAGCTTATTTTTAATAGTTTTTTCACTTTCGTACAGAGAATGCACGACCTCCAAGTCCACCCCCCAACGAACCTCCAAGTCCACCCCACAACGAAGATTGGCCGGAGCCCGAGACCGAGGGTCCATCGCCCCCGTGAGCCGACGGATGCGCCCACTACGGGTACGAAAAAGCGGAAGCTGCAGTTCAGAAGAAACGGGACTCCTCCCAAGAAGAGACCAAGGAAATCCAAGAAAGTCGAGAGTCCCCCGAAGTTACCAGGCTTGATGACTCAGGAGGAACTAACCAATGCAGTGAAAGCCAAAACCAGTGCATGGTTCGCACGGTTTCCCGTGAAGGCCCCTCCAGACACCTGGAAGGAAACTCTGAAGGACATCCCAAAGTGGAAAACTGAGCGGACCATCGACAACTTATATTATCCTGCACCGCCGCCACCGCCGCCCCTTTCAGACTATGAACGGTACATTGAAAAGAAGCACGCCGCACAGATGAAGCAGGCGGAGCAGACGAAATGCGGGAAACAAGTTCCCCAGCTCGGACAACAAGAAGCACGGTCAGTTGCCCCGCTCAAGGTGTTATCTGACCAGGCTTCAGTGTCCGGTCCACGCATGGGCGACGCGGGTTACGCTATTGCTGATGTGGTATATACATACAAGCGCGGGCACCCTCTGGTCGAAAATCTTAGTGCTCTAACAACCCAACTACGAAATTTACATGATTGGTACTTGGAGGCCGCAAGGCAGCAGAGAGACTGTATCATGGCGGCAATTCAGGATCAACACTACTTCGGAGATTACGGTGTCGAGCTTGGGTTCGACGATTTCTTCGAGATGTACAATCAACGTGCCCTCGACAAGTCTATCCTCAGCTGCTACTGTTTTTGTAAGTGATTTATTATTTGTGTAATTTAATTATTTAGTTAAGCTCGCGTTCACTGCCCGTATAATTATCACTCACGACATTCTTTTTGTACGCTACTATACAGAATGAAGATTCGTGAATGCAGACTGGCAGGAATCTGGGACTTTGGGATCATTGACCCGTATTCGTATCATCAAAACACAGTAGAAACGTTCAACAAGGATACACCAGATGATTTGCTAAGGTTTTTGAAGCGACAAAGTACCAAAAAAGAAATACTTTGGCCCTACGGATTCAAGTGAGTGTTACTGTCTTGTAGACATTTCATTTTGCTTACCTGATGTTAAGTGTAATTGATGAGTATGCATGACTGCGTGTGTACACTTGCGCAGCGGCCACTTCATATTGTTCATCATTAGAATCGATAAAGGACAAGTTGAAGTCTGGGACTCGTTAACCTGGGGCGCTGACACATGGAAAAGTGCGCGTCAGATGCTTCAAAAGTATATATATATCGGCCTCTTTCGTTCATCGGCCTATTTTTCGTTCATTTCCTGATATCAAGTAAGTAATAATTAACTCTTCTATTCATTTTTATTTTGTCGCCCAGGGTTTGGCAAATGTTCATCAAGGAAGAACCCGGTACATGGGCAGACAAGCTCCACTTTCAGATTAACAAAGTAAGTAGTACCACGTGCCCTGATTTCAATACCATTACCATTCTCTTGATTATTATTAATTTGACTAAATTATGTTTCTCGTATATAGAAAGTCCCGCAACAACCACAGCGAACTGATTATTGTGGATACTACGTTTGCGAGTTCATTCACAGGACGATCAATGAGAAATCCCGTACTACCAGAAATCTAGAGGTACGTAACCGGATCTTCACAACTTTATTTATGTTGCCATTAATTATGTTTAGTTTTGTTCATAACTTAATTGTTTTCATCTAATTCTTTTCAAGATGGCACGAAAGCGGGCGCAGCTCAAACCAATCGACCGTTGCAAGGCTATTGCAGAGGAATTGGCAGGATTTCTTCTCACGCAAGTCATAGCAGAAGACGGAGAATTTTTCCATCCTATGAACCAATAGCCAGCTCCCTTCTCTATGCAAGTATACAGCTATTGAAAACGAACTTCAGATTATGTAATTCTCGGTCGATTACTTCGTGTTACATGTATATATATATGTACTTTTATTTGGTGCATCAACATTTAACCGCAAACACGGAATCGGAAACACTTAACCGCAAACACGGAATCGGTGTTTCCGGATATGTATTTTCGATTACGTGTTTTCCGATTACGTGATAAAACGAAACACGGACACACGGAAACGGAAAGACTAAACGGAAACACGTAAACGGAAACCCTGAAAATACGGAACACGCCCTAAACCCTAAACCCTACATACAGAATATGAAACCCTGAAAAAAAAGGAAAAAAAAGGGGGAAAAAAAATCTTTAGGACCGGTTGGTGTTACCAACCGGTTCTAAAGGTCCTCCGCCTGCGCGCGCTCTTCGGCGCCCACGTGGAGGCCTTTAGAACCGGATACGTAGCACCGGTTTTGTATCCGAGTCCAAAGGCCCTTACAAACCGGTGCTACTGCCCTGTTCTCCACCAGTGCTTGTAAAATAATAATTTAATTTACTTCCTATTTTGAGCTACACAAAAATTACAATTATCCAGGTCTACATCCACATTTTCAAATCTCCAAAATTTGCTGGAAGTGGGTGTTGTTGTTTCTGGTTGCTTTCTCTAACAATCGATTCAAAATTTTCTTAAATGCTATTATAACACCAACTTGCGCTTCCCATGACCTTCACTGGCATGCTTCCAACAACCGATGATTCTGCAAAATTGCCGCTAAAGACGCCGACATTGCCCCTGCCACCGGAGACGCCGTCATTTCCCCTCCAACTGAGACGTGCAGATTACCTCTGCCACCGCCAGGGAAACCCATACCGCCTCGGCCGCCGGGGACAAACACATCGCCTTTGTCACGGGCAAGGCCGACAATCGCGACCACATCGCCTTTGCTCGATCCAACACAGATAAGTGCACTACCCGTGCCTTCGACACCCCCAACCACCACAATACCTTATGCGCTCCCGCTCTTGGTGGCTGCGACGTGAGCTGCTCCGGTGATGTCCATGTCAACAGAGAGGAGAACTGCTCCCTCCAAGCTTACGGAAACTTTAAAACTTAGAAAGAGACATGATTAATTATTCTTGATGACACCATGGAAACCAACCCAACATTGTCATGAATAACACACTACCTAACATAGCTAAGCTACAATCGCGAGATTTATGGGTGAGATGCCTCAACCTCTATTGTCTTATAAGTCGTTGAAGTTGGAAGAATCAGGAGAATGTTGAAATGCGTTGTTTTTGTTGAAAAGTTTAATATGTGTAGTAATAAGTGGCACTAAACTAACACAGGTGGTACAATAGGAGCACAACAAAATAGAGACATGTGCAAGGACGCGGACTATCACAGGTTAGTTATTAGACATGTGCTCGCTAATACCAACAACTTGGGTTGTCGATGGAGGACTAATCGATTCTAGTTGGTCTTCCGTAACCACAATAATCCGCGACCATTTTTATTCATAACTATTTTAGAGTCATTATAACATTTTCATTTTTATCAATTTTCCTGCATAGTTTAGAGAATTCTAATTCTTGTAAAGTATCTTAATAAATCGCAGTAAGAAGGAAATAAAAAATGTATTCATATGATTTTCCTAATTAAACACTATTATGATGGTTTCTATTCTCTTTTAGAGGAATTTCATATGGTTCCTTTCCCTTAAAATGAAAAAACCTTTCTCTAGGTTGCCTCAGCCACGCCGAGAAAACAATGCAGGCCAGTAATAAAATCGGGAGACCATCGGTCACCGTACATCCATTGGCGGTTCATCTTCATCATATTTATCATGAATCGAGACGTGAACAAATTAATACAAATTCATCACATTAAAACAAATATAGATTATTTCATTTGAGCTCAAATTGAATACAAATCAAATAAACTCCCACATAATAACTCGGAAACTATCCTAGATAAAAATAATTATGTCAAGTTAGTCGGCATAATTGTCATAAACTCTAAATGAAACAAATACTTATGAAAGATAATATACCACATCCGATTCATAGACCAGACGAGAGCCGACGGGAGCGGATATCAAAACCATGACACTGTATATATAAAAACAATCAAATAATAATTAATATTATACAAATAACTATTTTAAATCATATAACTAATAATTATAAGAAGTTTACACACTAAAATAATAAAATAAACCTAGCTACCACTAAACTAACACTAAAACTTATCTAAGACACAGCCTAGCTAATCCTAGCACTCACTAGCTAATTAATTAACACTAAGACAAACCATACCCCAGACACTAGTTAGCTAACACACTAATGACACTACTACTAACCAAAGTAAGGAGCTAACACACTAATTAACACTACCACTAACCTAATAAACAACACCACACCTACACATACCTAAGTAATGAGTTAATTTGAGCTCCGCTTGCAAATAAATCAAATAAAATACAACATTTTCACATAAACTAAAATCCAGTAATTACACTACTCTAGAGCATTAAATGAGTCAAAATTAAAATTAGAGACGAGAGGATGAAATTTCTAATCTTTTAGACCAATTGAGTATTGGCTTCACCACAAAATCTTGTCAAATTTTGGAGCGATTCGGGATGAAATTGAGCTTTGGAGTGAGGAGGCAGTGAGCCAAATGGCAGATAGAGGCTTGGGCACGAAAGGATATATGCTGGAAATATCTAGTCCCAGTTGGTCTCAGAAACCGGTGCAAAAGATCCGCCTCTAGTACGGTTTGAGACAACAACCGGGACTAGAGTTTCTGCGTCAGGCTACAACCTGGCGCACGAACCTTTAGTCAAGGTTGGTGGCTCAGACCGGGGATAAACGTTTGAAACCAACCAGGACTGGTTCTCGACGGGCCAAGTTCGCCCCCTATCGGTAGGAACTGGGACTACATCCTAATTAGTCCCGACCCAAAACACAACCGTCACTAAAGGGGCAGATCAAAGCATGTTTTCTACCAGTGTGGCCATCTGAATTACTCATAAACTGCTCCATATGCACTTAATGTGTGGCTGTATTGGCGTAAAATTGTATGAGCCAGCCAGGTTCTACACGCGTATGCATTATGCATCCGCGATATTCATCGGCACATGGGCACGGAGTGTGGTGGTCTTGGTACGTGTGCACAAGCTAGTGACAAAAAGCTGGAGCGGAAAAACAATTCGAGGATTCACTGAATCAAAAGAATAACCTGTAGAGATGCTACCCAGGAGAAAATAGTTTATATTTCATGAAGTTATTTTTAATTTTAAGTTGAATTCAGAAAACGTGAGAGCTACATTACACTTCCAAGCACTTCATCATCGGAAGCAGAAGTCAGATTTTCACACACTAAGTTATTTTGTACTACACAATGATTTTAGATTTATGTACATGTTGTTTGTTGCTCATTGGTTTTTAATTTCGTCTGAGCACTAACATATCATAGTGGATAATTCGAAGAGCACACTTCCATGAAGTTAATTGAGTTTTGTAGAATCCTGCGCTGATTAAATTACAGTTCAATTCCTTGAATTTAATGTTGCTTTTGAAATCTATTACGTCGATATGCTCTTGTGTCACTGTCATATGACTAGTATCCCATAGTTAAAAATATATGGGCATGGAGTATTTTAGGCGATTGCAGAAGACATGGAATCAAGAAAAACCGGCATCTCTCAAGATCTCTAATTTTTTCCCTACCATCTTGTTTCATCCTAATTTTTTTGTTACACGCATGTCTCTCTTACTCCACCATTAGTTAAGCTCGATCTTCCTATTTACTGAATTTTAGTGCCCGTTTAGTATATACACAACAATGCTATATTTTTCTAAGAAAAACCCATGCTCAATTTTAAAAAAGGTCAATTTAATATCCTTTTAATTTTGTTGGTGGGAACAACAACCAGAATGACACATTTGCGGAGTTCATATAGTCTGAATTCAGTTCTATTTTGCTGAAGATATAGGTAGGTCAATCACGGCATTTCAATGGGCAACAATCATATCTAAAACCATTTTTTAAGTTAGGTAACCGGTTATTAATTTGAACAGAAAAACTATTTTTTGTGATAGTAATATTACCTGAAGTATGTACATGCACCATATTTTTATATTAGTAAGATATTGTATATTTGTACATTAGAGAAAAACGTTTGTATATTTCAGCCTTCCTGGTCCCTAGGTACCATTAATTTCTATTCAACCTTAACAAATACTTCAAAATGAATTTAAGGACTAAGGGGTAGGTTAGTGGAAAACAGGAGAAAATCTCAATTACCTTTCATCATTGATAGCGTAAAATAATAGTCTATTTCCACTAAGCAGGCCAACAATTTTCCACTGCAAATGTGGAGCTAGAATTTTGTTGATGTCAATGTCGACATGCTCATATCTCGTCAATTAGGTCTTTAGTTAGCTAGTTTCAAATTTATGTATTGGATGATAGATCATCATCATTATTCATGCAAAAGTACGTTTGTTACAAACATACATCATGTTCACATCGATGCAGTCCATTCATGACCACATTCATGTGTCCAGTTCAGATGGATGCTGTCTACTCATTGCAATGCTTCTTGGTAGCTTTGATCCAAGATTTACTCATTTAGTTCATATTGGTTTTGATCAACCTTTTCGTAGAGATTATGTTTAAATACAAAGCTTCATCTTTAAGACGGACGTATCTTAGTGTACTAGAGAAATTCATTAGTCCATATGCACGCCACCCCTTAGAAATATGAAAAGGTCTTTCAGAAGAAAAAAAATGCACATAGATTTTCTCACGAGTGTTCCAAATTTCATGGATATCAGTTCGTTGGATGTTGCTCCATATTAAGATTTCAATTATTCTCTAATACACAATTCAACGTATATTTTACGGAAAAAATACGAAAATGTGGAAGTCATTGTACTTTAGGAGCACACAAATAGGCACGCCCTACAAATCCCCATTAACAAATTGTTCAACGAAAGAAAATTTCGCAAAGATTTTGGGCATGCTGATGATAAGAGTGGAAATCCGAAGTTCGAAAATCACAATAATTAAAATTAATTTCTCTATATATGAAATCTTTTGTATAAATCTATTGAAATGCTATTGATAATTGTGAGGAAATTGCAAAAAATCACCACATTTGGATATAGTGTTTCAATAAACCACCACTTTTCAATTTATTCGCAAAAAAACATCCGTCTATCTTTTTTTTTTGCGCAGAATACATCGATCGCCCAGTTTACCTCGGCGCACAAGAGATGTTGGACACAGTGCACAACAGAGAAAGACTATATGTGTGTGTGTGTGTGTGTGTGCTGATAGGTGGATGCTGCATCAGTTTTTACGTCTGGAACAAACAGACACACCGGTGTTAATCACCGTCATATGAGCTAATTTGACCAATCAGTGTTTTCTAACAAATTTAGAGGATGAAGTGGTATTTTTTCCGAGAAAATGGAAAGCCCTTATTTTTTTAAACCATAGCCTAAAATGTGTTATTTTCAATTTTCATGATGCTAGTTGCCAAGCTCTCACCTTGATATGTTCAATATTTGTGTAATTTCCAAGAGTACTATCCAGAATAATGAATGGTTAAGGTTATAAAAATGTCAATTGAACTATCGAGTTTATGCCTTGGATTCAACTCCACACTATCTCACTAGATCTATCAATCTGGATATCTTAGATCATCTATCCAAAAAGAATGGCCCTGTGCGTTTTGCACCACTTTACGTACTTTGAGGAGCTCAAGTCCAGGATTCAGAAGCTATGCCTTTACAAGTTACTAGTACCGGCAATAGTTATCTCCTGGTTCCCGAACAAACATTCACTACAGCCCAACCCAGGCTTAACCAACTCCTCGTCGCTGCCACGCCACACAACACGTACATCCGCAGCAGCGGGATCTCACGGGGCTCCTGGGAGTGCGGCGACCCCACATAGAATTGCGCTTGTGCATAAGGCGCGGGAGCTGCGGACAAGAACCTCTTCGTGGGCGTGGGTGCCATGGGGACCTGCCAAGCCTCCGGGCCGTGGGCATGCATTTGGTGCATGAACATGGGGCAACCCACTTGCATACGAACGCGTTCATGCATGTTTGACTCAGGGGAAGTGTTGGTGCAGCAGCCGCGTTGTACGTCATCGGTACCCGTGTGTGTGCGTGTGTTGCAGTATGTCTTTGATAGCCAGGGTTAGTGAGGATTGTACGTGGTTATGTTTCTTCAGTCTAATCTCAAGTTAAGTTAGTGCTAGTATGTCATGTGATGTGCCTCAAGCAAGGGGTTTGGTTACCGGTCGGGATTTTCGGTCACCGGACATCCCCTTAGCACAACCAGAAACGGTCATACCAAGAAAAAATTCCACAATTTATTAATCTATTATATACTAAAAGCAATGTACGGGTGTTAAATAGAGACGCCACGTTAAGCCACATCATTCAAATTATTTTTGACGGTTAGATCTAAACTGTGTGGTTCAGATTTACCAAGAAAATAATACTTACGTAACCATGTAGTCGGGTTTGACACGTCTATGGTGTGGTTCAGATTTACCAAAAAAATAATATTTACGTAACATGTAATCAGGTTTGTTTTTGGAGAAACATGTAATCAGGTTTGTCACGTGTATGGTATGGTTCAGATTTATCAAATAAATAAATAAATTACGTAGCATGTAATCAGGTTTGACACTTATAGGTTGGAGCTATCTCACACCAGATAATAATACGGACATGTCAAAATTGTTCGGACGTGTTATGTTAGGACTCTATTTGTGCCTTGGCCATCCGCATCATCCAAGGCATACCTTCCGATCTGAGCAAACTAGCGCTGCCTGAGCATGCGTGAGATTTCTCGCAAAAGTAAAGAGCGTGCGTGAGATTCCAATCAGGAGAAAAGCAACCCAATATACACACGATATGAGCACCTCTAGAGCAAAGGTCAGAGGAGATCGACAACCCCCAGAAGCTCAAAAAAAAAATGATCACAACTAACAGCCGTCAAAGCACGAGAGATCTGCTGCCGACACACCAAAAAAACAAAAAAGGTCACGAGATTGGTATGGTTCAGTCCGGTTCGATATGTTCCGGCTACATATAGGCACACTTTTTTTGAAATTTACATATAGGCACACTTTACTTTAATCAGAAATTCTCCAATCCAGACTCTATGTTCATCGGACCAGATAGAACTCTATGATAGTACAACTGACATATCACCAATGATATGCTAGGGTTGGTGCACAAAGGAGTAAAAATGCATATATCATATTTACAAGACAGTCGTATTTAACATTTGATATAAGGCTACGTACATTAGTTATATGTTTAAGTATTGGACGTTTTTGGATTTCACATTATTGTAATTTTGTTGTTATGTGTGAACATCTATCTTTTTTTATATAAAGGTAGAACTTTTTCTCAAAAAGGATTTATGTGGGGACCTAAGCTATGACAATCGAGAATTGTTGGATAACACGATGAGCCTTGAAGACAACTACGTGAGAAAGAACCGAATGGGTGGATGTCTATGTCTTCTGGTCTGACATACATAATCTTCGAGTAGTAAATTCAGTTGCTGATAGTACAACTCACATATCACCAATGATATGTTATTTCTATAGATGGTGTTATAATGATTCAACCGAAAACAAAAAATTGCTTCCAACATGAATGATATTTTTGTTTGCCATAAATATCAATATGTACAATATAAACATTGATTTATGTCTTCATCATTTTCGAACTAAGAAAGATGTTGCCCTCGCAATATACGGGTGTTAAATAGAGACGCCACGTTAAGCCACATCATTCAAATTATTTTTGACGGTTAGATCTAAACTGTGTGGTTCAGATTTACCAAGAAAATAATACTTACGTAACCATGTAGTCGGGTTTGACACGTCTATGGTGTGGTTCAGATTTACCAAAAAAATAATAATTACGTAACATGTAATCAGGTTTGTTTTTGGAGAAACATGTAATCAGGTTTGTCACGTGTATGGTATGGTTCAGATTTATCAAATAAATAAATAAATTACGTAGCATGTAATCAGGTTTGACACGTATAGGTTGGAGCTATCTCACACCAGATAATAAGACGGACATGTCAAAATTGTTCGGACGTGTTATGTTAGGACTCTATTTGTGCCTTGGCCATCCGCATCATCCAAGGCATACCTTCCGATCTGAGCAAACTAGCGCTGCCTGAGCATGCGTGAGATTTCTCGCAAAAGTAAAGAGCGTGCGTGAGATTCCAATCAGGAGAAAAGCAACCCAATATACACACGATATGAGCACCTCTAGAGCAAAGGTCAGAGGAGATCGACAACCCCCAGAAGCTCAAAAAAAAAAATGATCAGGACTAACAGCCGTCAAAGCACGAGAGATCTGCTGCCGACACACCAAAAAAACAAAAAAGGTCACGAGATTGGTATGGTTCAGTCCGGTTCGATATGTTCCGGCTACATATAGGCACACTTTTTTTGAAATTTACATATAGGCACACTTTACTTTAATCAGAAATTCTCCAATCCAGACTCTATGTTCATCGGACCAGATAGAACTCTATGATAGTACAACTGACATATCACCAATGATATGCTAGGGTTGGTGTACAAAGGAGTAAAAATGCATATATCATATTTACAAGACAGTCGTATTTAACATTTGATATAAGGCTACGTACATTAGTTATATGTTTAAGTATTAGACGTTTTTGGATTTCACATTATTGTAATTTTGTTGTTATGTGTGAACATCTATCTTTTTTTATATAAAGGTAGAACTTTTTCCCAAAAAGGATTTATGTGGGGACCTAAGCTATGACAATCGAGAATTGTTGGATAACACGATGAGCCTTGAAGACAACTACGTGAGAAAGAACCGAATGGGTGGATGTCTATGTCTTCTGGTCTGACATACATAATCTTCGAGTAGTAAATTCAGTTGCTGATAGTACAACTCACATATCACCAATGATATGTTATTTCTATAGATGGTGTTATAATGATTCAACCGAAAACAAAAAATTGCTTCCAACATGAATGATATTTTTGTTTGCCATAAATATCAATATGTACAATATAAACATTGATTTATGTCTTCATCATTTTCGAACTAAGAAAGATGTTGCCCTCGCAATATACGGGTGTTAAATAGAGACGCCACGTTAAGCCACATCATTCAAATTATTTTTGACGGTTAGATCTAAACTGTGTGGTTCAGATTTACCAAGAAAATAATACTTACGTAACCATGTAGTCGGGTTTGACACGTCTATGGTGTGGTTCAGATTTACCAAAAAAATAATAATTACGTAACATGTAATCAGGTTTGTTTTTGGAGAAACATGTAATCAGGTTTGTCACGTGTATGGTATGGTTCAGATTTATCAAATAAATAAATAAATTACGTAGCATGTAATCAGGTTTGACACGTATAGGTTGGAGCTATCTCACACCAGATAATAAGACGGACATGTCAAAATTGTTCGGACGTGTTATGTTAGGACTCTATTTGTGCCTTGGCCATCCGCATCATCCAAGGCATACCTTCCGATCTGAGCAAACTAGCGCTGCCTGAGCATGCGTGAGATTTCTCGCAAAAGTAAAGAGCGTGCGTGAGATTCCAATCAGGAGAAAAGCAACCCAATATACACACGATATGAGCACCTCTAGAGCAAAGGTCAGAGGAGATCGACAACCCCCAGAAGCTCAAAAAAAAAAATGATCACAACTAACAGCCGTCAAAGCACGAGAGATCTGCTGCCGACACACCAAAAAAACAAAAAAGGTCACGAGATTGGTATGGTTCAGTCCGGTTCGATATGTTCCGGCTACATATAGGCACACTTTTTTTGAAATTTACATATAGGCACACTTTACTTTAATCAGAAATTCTCCAATCCAGACTCTATGTTCATCGGACCAGATAGAACTCTATGATAGTACAACTGACATATCACCAATGATATGCTAGGGTTGGTGCACAAAGGAGTAAAAATGCATATATCATATTTACAAGACAGTCGTATTTAACATTTGATATAAGGCTACGTACATTAGTTATATGTTTAAGTACTGGACGTTTCTGGATTTCACATTATTGTAATTTTGTTGTTATGTGTGAACATCTATCTTTTTTTATATAAAGGTAGAACTTTTTCCCAAAAAGGATTTATGTGGGGACCTAAGCTATGACAATCGAGAATTGTTGGATAACACGATGAGCCTTGAAGACAACTACGTGAGAAAGAACCGAATGGGTGGATGTCTATGTCTTCTGGTCTGACATACATAATCTTCGAGTAGTAAATTCAGTTGCTGATAGTACAACTCACATATCACCAATGATATGTTATTTCTATAGATGGTGTTATAATGATTCAACCGAAAACAAAAAATTGCTTCCAACATGAATGATATTTTTGTTTGCCATAAATATCAATATGTACAATATAAACATTGATTTATGTCTTCATCATTTTCGAACTAAGAAAGATGTTGCCCTCGCAATATACGGGTGTTAAATAGAGACGCCACGTTAAGCCACATCATTCAAATTATTTTTGACGGTTAGATCTAAACTGTGTGGTTCAGATTTACCAAGAAAATAATACTTACGTAACCATGTAGTCGGGTTTGACACGTCTATGGTGTGGTTCAGATTTACCAAAAAAATAATAATTACGTAACATGTAATCAGGTTTGTTTTTGGAGAAACATGTAATCAGGTTTGTCACGTGTATGGTATGGTTCAGATTTATCAAATAAATAAATAAATTACGTAGCATGTAATCAGGTTTGACACGTATAGGTTGGAGCTATCTCACACCAGATAATAAGACGGACATGTCAAAATTGTTCGGACGTGTTATGTTAGGACTCTATTTGTGCCTTGGCCATCCGCATCATCCAAGGCATACCTTCCGATCTGAGCAAACTAGCGCTGCCTGAGCATGCGTGAGATTTCTCGCAAAAGTAAAGAGCGTGCGTGAGATTCCAATCAGGAGAAAAGCAACCCAATATACACACGATATGAGCACCTCTAGAGCAAAGGTCAGAGGAGATCGACAACCCCCAGAAGCTCAAAAAAAAAAATGATCACAACTAACAGCCGTCAAAGCACGAGAGATCTGCTGCCGACACACCAAAAAAACAAAAAAGGTCACGAGATTGGTATGGTTCAGTCCGGTTCGATATGTTCCGGCTACATATAGGCACACTTTTTTTGAAATTTACATATAGGCACACTTTACTTTAATCAGAAATTCTCCAATCCAGACTCTATGTTCATCGGACCAGATAGAACTCTATGATAGTACAACTGACATATCACCAATGATATGCTAGGGTTGGTGCACAAAGGAGTAAAAATGCATATATCATATTTACAAGACAGTCGTATTTAACATTTGATATAAGGCTACGTACATTAGTTATATGTTTAAGTACTGGACGTTTCTGGATTTCACATTATTGTAATTTTGTTGTTATGTGTGAACATCTATCTTTTTTTATATAAAGGTAGAACTTTTTCCCAAAAAGGATTTATGTGGGGACCTAAGCTATGACAATCGAGAATTGTTGGATAACACGATGAGCCTTGAAGACAACTACGTGAGAAAGAACCGAATGGGTGGATGTCTATGTCTTCTGGTCTGACATACATAATCTTCGAGTAGTAAATTCAGTTGCTGATAGTACAACTCACATATCACCAATGATATGTTATTTCTATAGATGGTGTTATAATGATTCAACCGAAAACAAAAAATTGCTTCCAACATGAATGATATTTTTGTTTGCCATAAATATCAATATGTACAATATAAACATTGATTTATGTCTTCATCATTTTCGAACTAAGAAAGATGTTGCCCTCGCATTTGCGAGGGCCACCCTGCTAGTTTTCACAAAAACTCTTGGTAGCTTGTCATGATCAGAACCAATAAATTTGAGTTTCCAAATTATAAAATTTGTCCAGTAACCGGTCGGAATTTTTTCGGCTAACCATTGTAACCGGAAATCCTGACCCCCCCTTGGTATTTTTTTTAATTTCAGTAACCAAAACCTTGGTCTCAAGTCTCAACTCTATGTGCTTGTTGTTCCAAACTGGTGTATGTGCGACTTGTGTGTCTATTTTCTTAACCTGCATGTCAATCCGCTCTTAACAGTTCAAGTCACCTTCGCTTGTCGGAGATTTACCGCTTCTTTCTAAGTAAACATACAGTACAGTGAGCTGGCCTCCTCATTTACAACCCCCACCTACGGGTTCTCTCCTCTGCCTCGCTGGCTCGCTCTTGTCGCCTATTTAACCATCATACTCTACCACAAGGACAGGGTCACAAAGCCCACAACTCACACGACAGATCAAGAGTATAAACAAGCTAGAGCTAGAGTCATGGCCAAGAGCATTCTTCTGACGCACGCCATGGCGATGGCTAGAACCGTGGCTGCTACAGCTGGCGACGGAGGAGAGGTCCCAGATGCAGTAAACATAGAAAATAACACGGCTAAAAATTGAAGAACCTATTTGTGGGCTTGGGAGGCATCGGGTTCCTGACGGGCCGCGTGGCTGTTGGCGGCGGCTACGACATGTGCTTGAGCAGCAATGGCGATATGGCCTTCACCAGCGGCATAGTATCTTTTGGCGGCAAATGACTTACGTCAGTGGCTTCAGTCCCCACCATTGAAACGGAGGCGCTGGTGCTATTGCATCCCGAGGGTTTTCGCCTGGGGGAGGGTACGGGTCCTAGCAGCATCAAGCCATGAGGTGGGGCACTGGCAAAGTAGTTCATTTTTCGTGTCAATCGAATTGGGTGGTCCTCCATCGACCTACAGTTGTACTCTAAGTTTGTATGTCACTTGCGAACCAGTACGTGCGCAGAGGAGATGTGCCACTGTGGAAATCACATGAATTGCCATTTCATGGATACTAAATGAATTTCAGTACTTTGACAGACAAAGTAATTGCGTTTCAGATAAAATATGTGTGATATACTTCAGTATACGCATGAATTAAAAAAAATTGGTTTAAATTTCATAGTAAAATTCTGACCCTTAGACCGTATTAGAATTATGGTAAAAATCTATCAAAAAGTCAAATTTAAAACCAACTCTGTTAGTTGGACCTGACAAGGAAGCAATTGGTTTGAGTGCACGTCTATAGAAAGTGTGGGGGTATGTGTATGCTAAGTGGTTTTGTATTCGCTTGTCTCTCCACTCTCAACTAAGTACTCGATGTAATCTTCGTCATGTTTCCAACTCCACGTGTGCGCTGTGACGAATTGACAACCAGATCCAGTTTTGTACTTGTGCTTGTCTCTCTGTATTGGCGTAATGTCGTATGCACCGGCCGGCTTTCACACCAAAGGCATGCATGTGTGGGTGGTAGCGTGGGTACGTGCCAGCCATAGAGAAACCACTGGAGTGAAAATGAACATTAACACTCGAAAATTATTTTGAATTCAAAGTTAAATATGAGAAGGTATTAGCTAGAGCATGCAAACTACCAGATTATAGGTAGGAGATATGAAACTTTAATAAAGTGTGAACTACACAATAATATTTTTTAGCGATAATAATGGGATTACATTAATACCATGAAAATACCAATTACAATCGGGCCATAATGTTAAGAGCTCGTCGAGCCTCAAAACACAAAAAAATAAATAAAGAAACAACATACATAAAAAAATAGAATAGATAAATAAAAAACCACCAAGGACACACCCAACTACAAACAAGGCTCTCGAAGAACGACGCCTCCAAAATAATATTTGTGGAGAAACACCATTGTGTCATGACTATCAGAACATGGGTTTTCATCCGGAAGAAAGTCCAACTAAAATCCAGAAATATCCTTCAACAAGGAAATGAATAAAGATCCGAAATTTCCAGATACAACTACTTAAGGTCACACAAATATTGTTTACTACGAAAATCAAGACAGTACCCAAAGAGTACCACCAAGAACCATTCGCTCTTGTGTTTCCGCGGCAACTTGCTGAGGCTGCTACAAAACATCGATTATCTGACTCACGGTCTTAACCACGTCCATGTACTCGCCTTCGTACTCACTACAAATATCCAACATAACATGGTCCATAGAGATCCACCGTCTTTCATCGCAACCATTTTTCTCCACTATTTTAACTAGCATGAAAATCGCATCTGCGATGTCATGTCGTACCTAGTTGTGCCGACAAAAATGGATCCTTGATGCGCACAGGATTGGAAGCCCATAGGCTTGGTTGAATATAGCAACAGCCAAACATGAGGCTAAATGCCGACAAACTTCCATGGAGTCTTCAATCCTAGCCCATCGTTGAGGGCGGACACACACGTCGGACAAGCGGTCCATGTGTTGCGGCTGCTTGTCTCTTCCTCGACGCCCTGCAACACAATGGACCCCCGTTCGCCGTGGGACGACCTCCTCCGGCATTGCGGGAAAGGTAGGAGGGGGAGAACGGTGTTGGTTGGTAGGGAGACATGTCCCCCGAGTCACCCAAGATGGAGGACGCGAGTGTTTGCCCCATTCTTATGTCTGACATATACAATATGAGTGCAATATGTAAGTGTTCCGGTGCTGCAGGCACGTTATTGGTCCTTAATTGATATGAGAACTAAAATGATATGTTTTCGTACAAGATTCAAGTTCCCCTGGATTGTCCTCTAATTGGTGCACATAACTATTTTAAAAATATGGGAAATCCCCTTCTTCTCCGTCCGGTTGATGCATAGGATCCACAAAAGAGAAACCATCATCTTTCCCGAGCTCTGTAGAAGCACAACAAGGTGAAGATGTCCGCAACTAGTGCTCCTAAACAAACATCATGCGGTTTTAAGATCATCAAATGTCACAATCTTACCTTAAGGGTTTCAACCTTAGTACTTGTGGTTTTGGCGACTACACATGTTGTTTTTCTTTTTATGCGTTTCAACTTCATTTGTCGAAATGTGTTTTCCAACGAATGGATTCAATTATCGTTGGCGAATACATGAAAAATGGTGATGTATGTAGAGAAATGTATTTTGACCAATGAGGTTTTAGGTTTCTCAACTAACTAAGGACACATTGAGTTCTACGTTATTCTATTTTTCCCATCAGCACTTGTAACATCCAAGTATGAAAACTCCCTAGTTGTTTTACTTCCTTGTTTTATTTAAGCAATGCATCATGTCATCATCCTCATTTTATTTTCTGCTTGCATTGTTTTCTTAATAAAAGTCAAACTTAATCAACCTTGTCTTCATACTTGTCTGTTACAATCTTTTCAAATAAAGAATTGTAAATCAAAAACCTCCTTTTGTTTCCAAATAGTTCTTTAATGGTCACTCTTTAAATTGTTGCTTTAAATCAATCAATTAATTCAATCAATCAATTCTAAATCTTTTTTTAAATTCAAACCAAGTATTCAAATCAGTACTCTTTTGAATCCATGAAGTTCACCACACATTTATAATCTTTAAATCACATTAAATCTTAGGGGTAACCCTATTAAAAATGGTTGTTTTCAATAAGGTTTCATTAATATTAAAAATTCCCTAAATTTGGTTTAATTTCAAACAGCAAGCAAATATTTAAACTTTTGAAAATAAAAGCTAACAAATGTTTGCAATTGGCCTAAGGAATTTCCACTAATTTTTCCAAATTTTTCCCTAACCTAAAACCCTGCCTTTTCTTCCAAAACCAAACACTACAAAAAAAAACAGAAAAGGATTTTATTTTGAAAAGGAAAAAGGGAACAGCCAAGGAGAGTGGGCCGCGTCCAGCCCACTGCTCCTTTCCTTCTCTAACGCGCGCGCGGCCCAGCCCGTCTAATCCCTCACTTACCGCTTCAAAATGCGTGCAGGTCCTTCTGTTCGAAGTACGGCGGGCATCCGAGCCGCCACGTCGCCGTACGGCGGCAGCAGACGGCCACCCTTGGCTTCCGGGCCCTATAAGTACCCTAGGGCACCCCGCAGACCTAACCCTAGCCCTAGGTACCCTGTCCCATCGCTCGCCGCCGCCAATTGCTTCTCTCCCGTCGAGCTCCCATCTCTGCAACTCCCTCCGGCGACACCCCGACTGAATCCGCTCAAGCCGCCGTCGCCATGGAGTTCCACCCGCCTAATTAGCTACTGAAATCGAACGCACGCTCCTTCCTCTACCTCTTGAACACCGGAGCGCCACCGGAGAACGACCAAATCTGCGACGCCGTCCACGACACCGCCGCCGTCGCCTCCGTCACGTCGTCTTCACCGCGCCTCTGCTACGGCTACACCGGTGGTGAGCCACCGTCCCATCCCCTCTCTGGTTACCTCCGTTTGCACCAGCGTCTGCTCACGAGTCCAGTACACGCAAGCACCACCATTTCGAGCACGGGCCGTGGATCCCCGCCGGCGATCGCATCTCTGACGAAGCGCAGCCTTGCGCGCGCGTCAGCAAATTTCAGATAACGCCGATCTGAACTATTTCCTTACTGCAGCGCTTATACTGTCAAACGATCGCAACCACCGCACTGGCTTCAGTCTAGAGAGTGCGCAGCGAAGGGTGTGGGTTCGATCCCTCGCACCCGCACGGAAAAAACCCACCTTTTTGCACGCACCCCTGACGCGCAGGCCCCACCCGTCAGCGAGCCTCGCTGCCACGCGTGCGTGCGCGCGCCACGCTGGCCTTAGGCCCACGGGGCAGTGACTGTGGTTAGCCCACAGCACAGTAGCAAACGTTTCCACGTTTTCTGTTTTGTTTTTCCTAATTCCTTTTAAATAACAGAATTAAACATTAAACTTTAAACCTTAATAACTTTTAATCCATAAATCTAATAAATAAAAGTTGTATATGTTTATTGCTCCAAATTTAACTGTCTATCCAACTATGCTATTTGTGCACTGTTTTGAAAATTCCAAATGCATTTAAAATTCAAACTTGAATAATTCAAATGCTAATTTCTAAATTCAAGAACTATTTCATTATTAATCCAATAAATGCAAATAAAATATGTTTTCCATACCATTTCACCTCACCTTTGCAAATATAATTTCTGTTTTCTGTTTTGAATAATTAAAATTGCCTAAACAATTTAAATATTGTTTAATTCAATTAACATTGCTAAAATCATAACTTGCTCAAATTTAATTATTTTTAAACATGCAAAATATGTTTTCCAACCAGAAAAACATAACCTTTTCCAATATCAACTTTGTCTTTTGTTTTGAGCAACTTAACTTGATGAAAACAACAACTACTTGTATAACATCATTAAGTAACCAATAATTTCCAAACTTAATAAATGTTTTCTTAACTTGTTAACTATCATTCCAATTGCATCTAATATTGTTATCTTTTGTCTTCATCATGCATGCATCATGCTAACTCACTTACACATGATGTTTAGTGGTAGAGCAATTAATTCAACCTTAAATCATGGGTTTCCATATGCAATCCTTGCATATGGGTCCATTTAAGTTGTGTATCATATCAACTAGTTTATTTGATGCATCTATTAACATGACATGCATCATCCCATGTTTGTGCACCTATGCCATGTATTGATTGCCCGTCTTCCTTCGTTGTTGTTTTTGCTTCTTCTCGCTTTAGACGACGACGTTGGTACCGACGAGACTTACGACACCACTACCCAGGACCTAGCCCAGTACCCGGCTGCTGAGCTTCCAGGCAAGTTATCACTCACATGAATCATCGAGTTCTCTTCCACACTTGTTGTCGATACTGTCCTTTTGTCTATTTCTGCTAGCCCTATGAATCGATGCTTGTTCTCCGAACCCATCACATGATATCTTGAGCCATGATATTGCCTCACCTCCATACCTACATCCATTGCTTGTGCCTGTTCTTATCTAGCATTCTTAGTGTTGCTTTTGCTCGAGCCTGTTATCGGTTACTTCTTTTATCATTATTACTATTATTGTTCCGGGGGCTCGAAGTTAATCAATCAATCCTGTTAATGCTATTGTTAATAATAACTTGATGATAAGGCACCGGCAGGAGGCCCTAAGTGGTTTTGAGGCCTGCTAGTGTCGACCCTAATAGGAAAAGGGTCTTGTCTACTGATCCATGATGAGCGCACTACCCGCATGTGGGAAGCGAGTATGGGCGCCCCCCTCAGTTCGACTTGATTCGCATCTCATCCAAACCGCCGCACTTAGTTCGGGTGTTCCATTTGCTGCACGCATATGCAGGTACGAACCCGAGGCCAGGGTGGAGAATTTTTGTAGTCGGCATTTAGGGCGGCGTGGTCTTCCAGTGCTATGAAGGTCCTCCACTTCTTCGGGGGGCTGGATTAGCCGCGCACGCACAGCACGCGGTGTTTTGGGCTTGATGCGGAGTAAGGTTGGATTGTGTTGAGTTTCTCGTTTGGTGGGTTTGATGCCCATCTGACGGGATATTCTTACGTGTACGGCTACATTGGTGCACCCCTACAGGGATAAATCTTCTCGAGAAGCCGTGTTTTCCGCGGTTATGGATTACTTGGTGAAAGTACTGGCTAACAAGTACTCAGGACAACTTAAACATAATGATCAACCATGTTTCACCCAATGATTAATAACTTTACTAGTAATAGGTTATTCACACAATAACTTGACTCATCTTTAATACAACGGTGTGAGTTATCCTCGGATTGCTTCTTCGGATAAGGGGCGGGATCCAGGATGGGTTTGTTTGAAGTTATTTTTCAGTTGGTTACAATTCCTCGATCTTATCTTTTCTGTTAGCCGGAACTTGTAGTTATCTTCTGTAGTTGGTTAGAGCAGCCCGCTGCAGCTTTTATAATACCTATCTCTTCCGTTGATCCCAAGCATCAATGCTTGTGTTGACTGGTAACTCTTTGATGAAGTGTGAGTCTTGCTTGCCAGTACTTGGATGTACTGACCCCGTTGGGGCTGTGGTTTACGCAGACTACGACTACGGCTACGATGATCACCAGGATGGCTACTTCGTGGAGTTTGACGAGACTGCAGACGAGTAGACTAGCTGGACCCCGGGCAGGATCCAGGACCTACGTGGATGGGCTTCGTCTTCTTTATTTTCTCCGGCTTCTTAAGCCTTTGGATTTGTCTGTACTCAGACCCTTTGTTTGCTTCTGCTGATGTAATGAATGATATGTTGGGACATGTGTCCTCTGGATGAGTGTTTTGCTATCTCTGCCTTAGTGAAGGCTATTTGCAATCTTATTTCACTCTTTTGTGTCTTAGAGACATTCTGTGTTATCATTCTGTTTAACGCTGTCGACGTACCCTGCGTGCTTGATATGAAGAACGTCGGCACTAGTGCCTTAGATTTCTATCGGATAGTTTACATCGACGATGGAATAGCAGGGCTTGTGTTGTCGCACATGAGCGCAGGCCTAGCAGGAAGCTGGGACGTGGGAGCAGGTATGCCCCATAATCCAAGCACCTGCTATCCAGTTCGGCCCGATGAGTATCCCATATAAGTCAGGGTGCGACAAATGGTATCAGAGCCTGTCTGACCGTAGGATCCCTTTTCCTGGTCGCAGTTTGAGTCTAGAAACTATTTTGTAGCTATATAGGAAAAATGAAACATGAGAGTAGGAACTCTGTTCTTTTTCTTCTTTCCCCACCCTCCCACCCCTTTTTCTGGTAAGGAAGTGCAACGTTGGTTTTTCCCTTCTCACCTAAACTTTCAAGTTAGGATTTCACGTGTTTTGGGTTCTCCGTAGTACCTCAGGTTTTTGGTCCCGTTTTTCCCGAGGTTGCTTCAATATCATGCTTTCTCTCAAGAACCTTTCGTCCATTGAACCTTGTTGTTGTTTCCACTTCCATTGTTTCTACCGGAGCCTAATCAACTTCCCAAAATCATCTGCAGATGGGTCTCAGCTACTACCCGCAGGTGGTGCGGATGACCCGTTGCGAGAACACTGCCGGTTATCCGGAGACGCTGAGGGACATGGTTACCTATGTGGGGTTCCATTGGGCACCAGAGTACCAGGTCTACGAGCACCAGCGCGAGTTCGACCAGACTTTCTACCGAGCCATCGTCTACATACTGTCGGATGATGGTAGGAGGATAGTCCACCGCTACGAGGCCGTAGGTTCCACAGGGGACATGGCAGTGCAGCAGGCAGCGTATGTGGGTCTCACTGTCCTACGTGCTGACTACTGGGGGTTTGATGATTCCATCTATCGTCACATCCCCCGTGGGTACATTACGTCCGCAGGAGCTCACTTCACCCTCTACAACAACTTGGAGCCTGACGAGAATGATAGCTCCAGGATGCACGTCACAGCTCAGTTCGTGAGGCATAGTGATGCTATGGCTATCACACTTGCTCAGGAGTTAGCTTCAGTCAGGGACCAGCTTCACCTTGCTCTGACGCGTCTGGCGACGTACACCACAGATTTTGTTGGAGACGAGCGCTTTGCGCGTTTCCAGCAGCCAGTTGGACATACTCTACCAGATGCGGGAGGTTACGAGCCGATCAGAGGCCCACTTCTCAACCTAGGAGCTGGTTACACGGGCATTCCTCTCTTTGGAGCACAGGGAGAGGACGCTCTCTACTTCACAACACCGAGGGTCCCTCTCAGAGCAGTTCCTATCTACAGGGATCGTCGTGATACTTACTTCCGTGAGCAGACTCCTCCCCGCCGTGCTCTTCGCCGTACCACTCGCCGTACTCCTAGACGCCGTCCTGCGTGATGAGCATTGGAGTACCGTTGTATCCATTACTAGCTGTGTCTAGTTATCCTTTCGTTTTCGAACCATGTATGGTGTGAGATTCTGATGTATTCGAACCTATGATGTACCTGTTGGTTATCTATTCATGCGTCGGAATAATCTCTCTTTCGGTTGCTAAGTTTATCCCTTCCTATTGTTGTGCTAAAATGAATTTCAATTCAGGATGCCTCCAACAAGGAACACGCCTGAGCCACCGCCGATCGCGGAGCTCTTGACTCAGATGACTCAGGTCATGGCTCAAATGGTCCAGGTTCAGAACAATCAGAACCACCACCACCAGAATGCTCCAAGGGTCACCATCAAGGACTTCCTCAGTGTGGGTCCTAAGGCTTTCGTGGCAACACGCGAGCCGCTGGATGCTGACGACTGGATCCGTGACGTAGCAAGAGCTCTGGAGATTGCTCATGTTGCGGAAGAGGACAAGGTCAACTATGCTGCCTACCTACTGAAGGGTCAGGCAGCCTCGTGGTGGGAAAACTACCAGGCTATGAGAGCTGGCTATCCTATCACTTGGGGTTGTTTCAAGGATGCTTTCCTGAAGTACCACATCCCAGATGGTCTCATGGAGAGGATGCGTGAAGAGTTTTGCTCTCTGAAGCAGGGCAAGCTCGACGTCATCGGCTACCAGAACGAGTTCAATCGCCTCGCTCGTTATGCTGGAGACGAGGTGTCTACTGAGACAAAGAAGATGGCAAGGTTCCGCCGAGGTTTTAACCCGGAACTGAAGTACGCTCTCACAAACATCAAGTGCAAGGACTTCGTCGAGCTCGTGAACACCGCGCTCAATGAGGAGAATGGGCGCAAGGCGTTCGAGGAGTCCCGGAAGCACTCGCGTGAGGGTGGTTCCTCCTCCAACATGACCACCCCTCCGCAGAAGCGCCGCATCTGGGTGCCAAATGGTGCTGTCACTCGGGCTCCATACGCCCAAGCTTCCCCAGGCTCCGCTCCCCGCCCACCCAACCCAGCTCAGATGCATGGGCAGAGGTTTGCAATGGGGCAGCCAAGGCCAGATCCTCCTCGTGTCATCACTTGCTTCAAGTGCAAGCAGACAGGGCACTATGCTGACAAGTGCACTCAGAGGATGCTACCTCCTCCACCACCTCGCCCCAACACCAACCAGGCGATGGTCCGCGCTCCTCCGCATAAGGCCTTCAACACCAACAACAGGCCTGTTGGGAGGACCGCAAGGGTGAACCACGTCAAGGTTGACACAACTGAGGAAGCTACTGACGTCGTGCTCGGTACATTCCCCGTAAACTCTTATCCAGCTAAAGTGTTGTTTGATACCGGAGCATCGCATTCCTTTGTGTCAAAGATCTTTGCGACAACAAGTAAACTCCCCTTTGTTGGTTTGGGTTCCCCACTACTAGTAAACTCTCCTGGAGTAACTATGCAAACTTCTAAAATCAGTCACAGAAATCAAATTCTTATCGGAGGCCACATATTTCTTGCTTCTCTCATACTACTTGGCAGTTCTGACATTGATGTCATCCTTGGTATGGATTGGTTGAAGGCCAATGAAGCTAAAATTGACTGTGCTCGAAAGTCAATAACTCTCTTCCACCCTGCTGGCTAGATAGTCTATTCTCCAAATGAATGAAGTTCCGTCCAGATACACACTCGATGCTAAACCTCTACCTCTACTTGAAAATGTTCCGGTGGTTTGTGAATTCCCTGACGTCTTTCCAGAAGAATTGCCAGGGATGCCTCCGGACAGAGCAGTTGAGTTCGTGATCGAGCTTGAACCAGGTACTGCTCCAATCTCTAAGCATCCATACAAGATAGCTCCTCCTGAACTGAAGTTGTTGAAGGAGCAAATCGATATGTACATGGAGAAAGGCTACATTCAGCCTAGTTCCTCGGCTTGGGGTTGCCCAACTCTGTTCGTAGCCAAGAAAGATCAAACTAAGAGACTTGTTGTGGACTATCGTCCTCTTAACGAGAAAACCATCAAGAACAAATACCCAATTCCTCGTATCGATGATCTTTTTGATCAACTTGCTGGAGCCTCAATATTCTCAAAGTTGGACTTGAGGATGGGTTACCATCAAATAAAGATCAGAAAGGAAGATATTCCAAAGACAGCCTTCACCACTCGCTACGGTCTATATGAATACACCGTAATGTCCTTTGGTCTCACCAATGCACCGGCGACCTTCTCTCGACTCATGAATTCTGTCTTCCACGAATACCTCGACAAGTTCGTTGTGGTATATCTTGATGATATCCTTGTCTACTCAAAATCCGAGAAAGAGCATGAAGAACATCTTCGTCTCACTCTCATGAAACTCCGCGAGCATCGTCTCTATGCCAAATACTCAAAATGTGAGTTCTGGATTTCAGAAGTGGCCTATCTTGGTCATATCATCTCTGCCAAGGGCATAGCCATTGATCCTGAAAAGGTTAAGGCAATTGTTGATTGGAAACCTCCTAGGACGGTGAAGCAAGTCAGAAGTTTTCTTGGCTTGGCTAGCTATTGCCGTCGTTTCGTCGAAAACTTCTCCAAGATTGCAAAACCTCTCACTGATCTCACCAAGAAGGACAAGAAGTTCGTTTGGTCTCCACAGTGTGATGAAAGTTTCAATCTCCTCAAAACTAAACTCACTTCTACTCCAGTTCTGGTTGGTCCAGATACCACCAAACCTTTCCAGATATTCTGTGATGCTTCTCTCCAAGGCCTAGGTGCAGTTCTTATGAAAGAACGTCAAGTTGTGGCCTATGCTTCACGTCAGTTGAACCCACATGAGCAAAACTATCCCACTCATGATCTTGAACTAGCAGCAGTTGTGTTTGCCCTCAAGAAATGGAGACAATACTTGTTGGGTAACCGCACTGAAATCTTTTCCAATCACAAGAGTCTGAAATACATCTTCACTCAACCAGATCTAAACCTAAGGCAAAGGAGATGGATTGAAAAGATCAAAACTTCGATCTCACCATTTCTTACACTCCAGGCAAGGCTAATGTTATGGCCGATGCTCTCAGTCGCAAGTCCTATTGCAACAATCTCATGATCATGGACAGCCAACCTCCACTTCATGAAGAGTTCCAGAAGCTGAACCTTGGTCTTGTTCCTCAAGGCTATCTTGCTAGCTTGACAGCCAGTCCAACTCTCGAGGACAAGATTCGTTCTGAACAGTTTCGTGATGCTGAAATAAAGAAGATGGTAGAGCAAATCAAAGAGGGCAGTGATAAATTCAAGTCATTCTCAATTGATGACAAAGGAGCTGTGTTCTTCGAAGGACGCATTGCAGTTCCTCAGATTCAAAGTCTCAAAGATATCATTCTCAAGGAGGCTCATGAAACTCCTCTCTCCATCCACCCTGGAAGTACAAAGATGTACCAGGATCTCAAGACACTCTATTGGTGGCCTAGCATGAAACGTGAAATTGCTCAATACGTTTCTGAATGCGACGTTTGTCAACGTGTCAAGGCAGTTCATCAGAAAACAGCCGGTCTTCTCCAACCTCTCAAAATCCCCGAGTGGAAGTGGGACATGATTGAAATGGACTTCGTTACTGGGTTCCCAAAGTCCAAGAAGGGCAACGATGCAATCTTCGTTGTCATTGATCGTCTCACTAAGGTTGCTCACTTCTTTGCTGTCAAAGACACTATCTCAGCTAGCCAGTTAGCAGAACTCTACACAACAAAGATTGTTCCTCTTCATGGTGTTCCATTGGAATTTAGCTCGGACCGTGGAAGCATATTCACTTCTCATTTCTGGAAGAGTTTCCAAGATGCTTTGGGCACTAAACTTCTGTTCAGCACAGCTTATCACCCTCAGTCTCAAGGGCAAGTCGAAAGAGTCAATCAGATTCTTGAGGATATGCTTAGAGCATGTGGTCTCTCCTTTGGCATGAAATGGGAGGATTGTCTTCCATATGCTGAATTCTCCTACAACAACAGTTTCCAGGCAAGCCTAGGCATGGCACCATTTGAGGCATTGTATGGCCGCAGATGCAGGAGTCCAATCAATTGGTCTGGAGCTGGTGAACGTTCACTCTTAGGTCCTGACATTGTTAAAGAGGCCGAAGAGAAAGTTCGCATCATTCGTGACAATCTCAAGATTGCTCAGTCTCGTCAGAAGAGTTACTATGACAGCAAGCACAGGGACATGATCTATGCTCCTGGTGACAAACACTATAACAAAACTGGCCCGTAGAGACATTTTCATAGAGGCACTCCCTACAATGTCTCTTAAATCATAATCCAATTTGTTGTAGGGGCATTATGAGAGACACTTTAGTGAATGACTTAACACTAGAGACATCTACCTAGAGACATCATCCAGAATGTCTCTTATTATGTATGTAAAGGCATTGTAAGAGGCATTTTTGAGAATGTCTTCACAATAGAGGCACCTCATTAAAGACACTGATCATAATGTCTCTTGGCACCTCTGTAAAGGCAATAAGAGAGGCATATTTGCGAGTGTCTTAACGGTAGAGTCATTTTCTATAGACACTATGAGTATCTTTATTATGAGAGACAAATTAGAGAATGCCTTCAAAATATAGCATGGTGAAAGTCTTGGAAGAAAGTTAAAAAATTGAAACATACCTACGTAACCTAGAAACATTAGTGAAGATCCACTAATAATGTAAAACATCTAACAACATCAAATTTTTTCATACGCCAGAAATTAAATATATCTAGAAAGTTGATGTCGCAACGTCCCCGGACTTTCTCCACTAAACTACCTTTTTGCGAAGTAAATTCACGTGCACGCTCCCCTCCTGCCACACTGGGCAACTATTTTCAGCCACATCGTCAATGCCAATGTGTGTAACCTTTCAAAAAAATGGCCTATATTAATTTTGCTTTTTTTGCGCATCACATGGCATCATGCATATCATTGCATGTTTTTGCAGCTGTAAAATATATTATCTTAAAATTAAAAGCATTTTTTATTTTTGCAAAATTATCTAAAGTTAAACACGAATTTCATATTAAAATAATACCTTATTTTTAATCTGTTTTTCTGTTCTAAAAATCAATTGGTAAATTGTTTTGTTAAATACAAAGGAAAAAAAAAAACTATAGAAGCAGCCATGCCGCAACCCACGTAGAGGCCACGGCCCAACTAGACCACACCTGCCCAACCATATCCCCACGCAGTCACGCACGCACCACGGACCCCCACACCCCATCGCTCTATCGCTAACTTCCCACGCGCCGCCGCCATTACCTGTACGCGCACGTCCCCTCTCCCTCGACTCCATGCTCGCCCACCTCCCTCCCCTTACGTCGCGCCCGATGCCGCCTCCCAGAACCACATTGCCGCGCCTCCGTGCACCAGGCCTGAGCGACGACCACCTCCTGGCTCGCTACCGGTAGACCTCCCGCAGTCCCTACTCGCACGGCTGCCCCTCCATAGACATCCTCCTTCTGACGCGCGCCAGTGAGCTTGCCATTGTTCGTCCACTCTCTCCGTCGATCCGCTGCCGCATGTGGTTTCCACATCCCTTCTCCGTGTTGCCCCATCTGCCGCTAGGATGGCGACCATGCAAGGTACGTCCGCCGCCGTCGGGGGCCTCCAGCAGCCACGTGACCATGCGGAGGTCGCTGAAGCGCGACACGCTGCAAATCTAGAGAAGAGGAATCACGACCACCTACACCATCCAGACGAGGAGGACGCCATGAGCGTGGCTGCAGCGGCCGAAGCGTGTCAACGCTGCTGATCAGTTAGAGCTAAACAATGGGCACAGCCATACTGCAACTGGGCATTTTATCTCCATGTATTTCCATTTTATCTATATAGACGTAATTTGTTGCACTGGGCATTTCATTCTCTTTTGCTGCATTCTAATACTCAAGTTCAATTCTTATCAGGTGCATGGTAGAAGAGATGTTTGCATCCCCGAGACACAAGATGATTAGAAGTTATAGAATAGATTTATGTTCTGCATGTGAGAGTGTTGTGATCTTGTGTTGTAAACTATTGTAGATAGCTAGAGGTTGACACAGTGCAACAAGAATTTGGATTTTGGTTGTTTGAAATGACAAGTTGTAAATCTGCTATGATTTATGCTCTGAATAAAAATAGCCAAGTGCCTCTATATTATTCGAAGTGGCAATGTGAATGTCTCTACACAATGCCTTTATATTTCTGGAGATCGAATAAAATGCCTTACTTAAATGTCTCTCTAATATTAGAGGCAAGCTAAAATGCCACATGAATGTGCCTCTATTCATATGCAGACACATTCTAAGTGTATCTTTAAAGTGCCTCCAAATGTGTAGATACATAACTCCATGCCTCAACAAAGTGACCATATGTCGTATATAGGCATTTTGCAAAGTGACTCTATGGTCCGAGAGACACCGCCCGTAGTGGCGCTTTTGTGACACTATGGCAAATGCCGCTAGAAGTACGTATAGACAATTTAAGAGTCTCTACATGACTAAAATAGTGTCTCTACGGGTGAGTTTTCTTGTAGTGAAAGCATATCTCCGTGTAACTCCCTTCAGAGGCACTCATCGTTTTGGTGTGAAAGGAAAGTTGGCACCAAGATACATTGGTCCTTTCAACATCCTGTCAAGACATGCAGAAAATGCCTATCGTCTTGAGCTTCCAGAGAAACTATCCAAAGTGCACGATGTGTTCCACGTGTCACAGCTCAATAAGTGCTTCAAGGATCCAGATCGTGCAGTTGATCATGATGACATTGAACTGCAAGATGATCTCTCTTATGAGGAGCACCCTGTCCGTATTCTTGATGAGACCGTTCGTAAGACTCGCAACAAGAGCACCAAGTTCTTGAAAGTGCAATGGTCGCATCATTCCGATAAAGAGGCAACATGGGAGACCGAAGAGGATCTTCGCAAGAAGTATCCGGACCTTTTCATTTCTCAGTAGGGAATCTCGGGGCGCGATTCCTTCAAGGGGGGGCGTTTTGTAACATCCAAGTATGAAAACTCCCTAGTTGTTTTACTTCCTTGTTTTATTTAAGCAATGCATCATGTCATCATCCTCATTTTATTTTCTGCTGGCATTGTTTTCTTAATAAAATTCAAACTTAATCAACCTTGTCTGTTACAATCTTTTCAAATAAAGAATTGCAAATCAAAAACCTCCTTTTGTTTCCAAATAGTTCTTTAATGGTCACTCTTTAAATTGTTGCTTTAAATCAATCAATTAATTCAATCAATCAATTCTAAAACTTTTTTTAAATTCAAACCAAGTCTTCAAATCAGTACTCTTTTGAATCCATGAAGTTCACCACACATTTATAATCTTTAAATCACATTAAATCTTAGGGGTAACCCTATTAAAAATGGTTGTTTTCAATAAGGTTTCATTAATATTAAAAATTCCCTAAATTTGGTTTAATTTCAAACAGCAAGCAAATATTTAAACTTTTGAAAATAAAAGCTAACAAATGTTTGCAATTGGCCTAAGGAATTTCCCCTAATTTTTCCAAATTTTTCCCTAACCTAAAACCCTACCTTTTCTTCCAAAACCAAACACTACAAAAAAAAAACAGAAAAGGATTTTATTTTGAAAAGGAAAAAGGGAACAACCAAGGAGAGTGGGCCGCGTCCAGCCCACTGCTCCTTTCCTTCTCTAACGCGCGCGCGGCCCAGCCCGTCTAATCCCTCACTTACCGCTTCAAAATGCGTGCAGGTCCTTCTGTTCGAAGTACGGCGGGCATCCGAGCCGCCACGTCGCCGTACGGCGGCAGCAGACGACCACCCTTGGCTTCCGGGCCCTATAAGTACCCTAGGGCACCCCGCAGACCTAACCCTAGCCCTAGGTACCCTGTCCCATCGCTCGCCGCCGCCAATTGCTTCTCTCCCGTCGAGCTCCCCTCTCTGCAACTCCCTCCGGCGACACCCCGACTGAATCCGCTCAAGCCGCCGTCGCCATGGAGTTCCACCCGCCTAATTAGCTACTGAAATCGAACGCACGCTCCTTCCTCTACCTCTTGAACACCGGAGCGCCACCGGAGAACGACCACATCTGCGACGCCGTCCACGACACCGCCGCCGTCGCCTCCGTCACGTCGTCTTCACCGCGCCTCTGCTACGGCTACACCGGTGGTGAGCCACCGTCCCATCCCCTCTCTGGTTACCTCCGTTTGCACCAGCGTCTGCTCACGAGTCCAGTACACGCAAGCACCACCATTTCGAGCATGGGCCGTGGATCCCCGCCGGCGATCGCATCTCTGACGAAGCGCAGCCTTGCGCGCGCGTCAGCAAATTTCAGATAACGCCGATCTGAACTATTTCCTTACTGCATCGCTTATACTGTCAAACGATCGCAACCACCGCACTGGCTTCAGTCTAGCGAGCGTGCAGCGAAGGGTGTGGGTTCGATCCCTCGCACCCACACGGAAAAAACCCACCTTTTTGCACGCACCCCTGACGCGCAGGCCCCACCCGTCAGCGAGCGTCGCTGCCACGCGTGCGCGCGCGCGCTACACTGGCCTTAGGCCCACGGGGCAGTGACTGTGGTTAGCCCACAGCACAGTAGCAAACGTTTCCACGTTTTCTGTTTTGTTTTTCCTAATTCCTTTTAAATAACAGAATTAAACATTAAACTTTAAACCTTAATAACTTTTAATCCATAAATCTAATAAATAAAAGTTGTATATGTTTATTGCTCAAAATTTAACTGTCTATCCAACTATGCCATTTGTGCACTGTTTTGAAAATTCCAAATGCATTTAAAATTCAAACTTGAATAATTCAAATGCTAATTTCTAAATTCAATAACTATTTCATTATTAATCCAATAAATGCAAATAAAATATGTTTTCCATACCATTTCACCTTACCTTTGCAAATATAATTTCTGTTTTCTGTTTTGAATAATTAAAATTGCCTAAACAATTTAAATATTGTTTAATTCAATTAAAATTGCTAAAATCATAACTTGCTCAAATTTAATTATTTTTAAACATGCAAAATATGTTTTCCAACCAGAAAAACATAAACTTTTCCAATATCAACTTTGTCTTTTGTTTTGAGCAACTTAACTTGATGAAAACAACAACTACTTGTATAACATCATTAAGTAACCAATAATTTCCAAACTTAATAAATGTTTTCTTAACTTGTTAACTATCATTCCAATTGCATCTAATATTGTTATCTTTTGTCTTCATCATGCATGCATCATGCTAACTCACTTACACATGATGTTTAGTGGTAGAGCAATTAATTCAACCTTAAATCATGGGTTTTCCATATGCAATCCTTGCATATGGGTCCATTTAAGTTGTGTATCATATCAACTAGTTTATTTGATGCATCTATTAACATGACATGCATCATCCCATGTTTGTGCACCTATGCCATGTATTGATTGCCCGTCTTCCTTCGTTGTTTTTTTTTGCTTCTTCTCGCTTTAGACGACGACGTTGGTACCGACGAGACTTACGACACCACTACCCAGGACCTAGCCCAGTACCCGGCTGCTGAGCTTCCAGGCAAGTTATCACTCACATGAATCATCGAGTTCTCTTCCACACTTGTTGTCGATACTATCCTTTTGTCTATTTCTGCTAGCCCTATGAATCGATGCTTGTTCTCCGAACCCATCACATGATATCTTGAGTCATGATATTGCCTCACCTCCATACCTACAGCCATTGCTTGTGCCTGTTCTTATCTAGCATGCTTAGTGTTGCTTTTGCTCGAGCCTGTTATCGGTTACTTCTTTTATCATTATTACTATTGTTGTTCCGGGGGCTCGAAGTTAATCAATCAATCCTGTTAATGCTATTGTTAATAATAACTTGATGATAAGGCACCGGCAGGAGGCCCTAAGTGGTTTTGAGGCCTGCTAGTGTCGACCCTAATAGGAAAAGGGTCTTGTCTACTGATCTGATGAGCGCACTACCCGCATGTGGGAAGCGAGTATGGGCGCCCCCCTCAGTTCGACTTGATTGGCATCTCGTCCAAACCGCCGCACTTAGTTCGGGTGTTCCATTTGCTGCACGCATATGCAGGTACGAACCCGAGGCCAGGGTGGAGAATTTTTGTAGTCGGCATTTAGGGCGGCGTGGTCTTCCAGTGCTATGAAGGTCCTCCACTTCTTCGGGGGGCTGGATTAGCCGCGCACGCACAGCACGCGGTGTTTTGGGCTTGATGCGGAGTAAGGTTGGATTGTGTTGAGTGTCTCGTTTGGTGGGTTTGATTCCCATCTGACGGGATATTCTTACGTGTACGGCTACATTGGTGCACCCCTGCAGGGATAAATCTTCTCGAGAAGCCGTGTTTTCCGCGGTTATGGATTACTTGGTGAAAGTACTGGCTAACAAGTACTCAGGACAACTTAAACATAATGATCAACCATGTTTCACCCAATGATTAATAACTTCACTAGTAATAGGTTATTCACACAATAACTTGACTCATCTTTAATACAACGGTGTGAGTTATCCTCGGATTGCTTCTTCGGATAAGGGGCAGGATCCAGGATGGGTTTGTTTGAAGTTATCTTTCACTTGGTTACAATTCCTCGATCTTATCTTTTCTGTTAGCCGGAACTTGTAGTTATCTTCTGTAGTTGGTTAGAGCAGCCCGCTGCAGCTTTTATAATACCTATCTCTTCCGTTGATCCCAAGCATCAATGCTTGTGTTGACTGGTAACTCTTTGATGAAGTGTGAGTCTTGCTTGTCAGTACTTGGATGTACTGACCCCGTTGGGGCTGTGGTTTACGCAGACTACGACTACGGCTACGATGATCACCAGGATGGCTACTTCGTGGAGTTTGACGAGACTGCAGACGAGTAGACTAGCTGGACCCCGGGCAGGATCCAGGACCTACGTGGATGGGCTTCGTCTTCTTTATTTTCTCCGGCTTCTTAAGCCTTTGGATTTGTCTGTACTCAGACCCTTTGTTTGCTTCCGCTGATGTAATGAATGATATGTTGCGACATGTGTCCTCTGGATGAGTGTTTTGCTATCTCTGCCTTAGTGAAGGCTATTTGCAATCTTATTTCACTCTTTTGTGTCTTAGAGACATTCTGTGTTATCATTCTGTTTAACGCTGTCGACGTACCCTGCGTGCTTGATATGAAGAATGTCGGCAGTAGTGCCTTAGATTTCTATCGGATAGTTTACATCGACGATGGAATAGCAGGGCTTGTGTTGTCGCGCATAAGCGCAGGCCTACCAGGAAGCTGGGACGTGGGAGCAGGTATGCCCCATAATCCAAGCACCTGCTATCCAGTTCGGCCCGATGAGTATCCCATAGAAGTCAGGGTGCGACAACACTCACCTTTGGATTAACAAAATTGTTAATCCAAAATCACTAGAGGTCGATACTCCGGCTGTGCAATTACAAAAATACATCTCACGTTTTTTCCATGCTATGCTTGATGAAGATATAAATGGGGTAGATCATTGAAGAAGAAGCACACCCCGACTTTTTGTGAAATCGTTGGTGCATTAATTCAATAGGGTATCACATATAATCCATCTATGTTTGTATACATGGCCATTAATAAATCATATTTTGGTGTCAACAAAACAAACTCAACTAATAAATCATATAGTTAGTTGATGGTTAGTTGTGCAAAAATTCGCTCTTGTTCTCGGCTAATTAAATTGGTGGCACCATTGTATGGCGAAAAAAAGTAATAAAATCAACATGTAAAGAGGTAGTGGTCTTGTATAGATGAAAATTGTAACTTTTATAGTGACCTTGTATATAAATACAAATGGAGTATGTGGTCTTGAGTTCAACATTATGCAAACACAATTTTACAGAAAAATAATGATCTGGCTTATGTTGACCCCAGGTATAAGTTCTAGAAATATAGGAGTGAGAAAAAAAGTTGAAATATATCATGTTGCCCTCCTAATTAAGTCAGCCTTGTACATGTGTGCACAATTAAATGAAGGTGATACGAATAACTTACTAGTAATAAAATTGACTTTAAGTAGGAAAAAAACCTTGCTCATCTTGTTTATGTTTGTATTGTTGTGTATGTGCAGTGGTCACTAGGGACCACTGACCAGCCTCTATACTTCATTACTATTAAATGAGAGTTGGTGGTATGTTGGTACGTCGTCGACCACGGCCTCCCTTGCCCGGTGTTTCTCCCTTCTCCCCTGATCGACCACAAGGGACAAAGCCCAATAAACCAGGCATACCGTTTTTTAATGTTCATGTCGTTTCTATATCTACCTATTTCTCATCTCTCACGCAACGCATGTGGCACCGCAGATCTCCCTCATGTAGGTGTGGCAGACGTATTCTTTCCAGCCTTGAGGCGCCCTCCATTTTCTAGGCTGCACCGCAGAGGCCGCGAGCTTTAGCTACCGCACTGCTTCTTGGTCCCACGCTCCGCGTCGTCCTGCCCTGCCCTCTCTTCCATGTCGCTGCTGGGTTGGAGGAGGAGCGAGACAAAGTCGGGGAGGTAAGAAGATAGTGATATAGAGTGTAGGGACATGGAAAAGGCATTGGCAACGGGAGTGAATTGTGTCCTTGGCTGAGTACACCCGATGAGATCCTTCCTACGGAGGAGGCGGCGGTCGACCGGCAAGGTGGGCTGAACCAGTGAATCCAACGCGGCCTTCCACTGCCGTATTTAATCCTTGCTCAGCGCCGTTGCTGAGCGATGGAGGAGGCATACACACCGATGTCTAGTAGGATCGTGCGTTGAGGGCGCCACCAGAAGACTGCCCCCACTAATCCTCAAGATCTCCCGACCCGTTCTTCGACTTTGATGTGACACACCAATCCTCCTCGCCTGATGCTACGGCCAACATGTCTGTTCTTCCTCTAGATATTCCTATAGATTAGATGTATATGGCTTTTTTCACAAAAATGAACTATAAGTGGCCGATTTTTAGGTATTATAGGTTGTTCATCTTTTCTTGGCTGTTAAAATTGTTAACTATATGCTTTATGTCCATTTTATATGTTTGAAAATTATTTATTTTTTATAATTATGTCCCATAAGCTTTTGAAACTTCTGACGATTATTCTTATGTATCATTAGGTATATGTAAAACATGTTGCTGATGCTGGAATGAACCCAATCACCGGAAGACGAGGGGAGGCCTAGACATATAAAGGGAAAGAGTGCGGCGAGAGGCAAGAGGGAAGAGTATGAGAAACACGCAAACACAGCGGAAGGGGAAAAAGAAGCACGCATATAGAGATATAGAGAGATAGATACAGTTGTATTTGCGCCCCTGTAACCTTCCCCAGAAGGATACTCCCATGTCATACATGCATGAAGTAGGGCTTCATCTCTCGATGGCCTAAACCTGGGTAAAAGGTTGTGTTCATGTGTTGTGTCTTTGGCTCTCGCTCTACCCCACATTCCACCACTCGAGAAGAGACGGTGTAGGAGTCTCCCTCGCCCAATGCCAAACAAATATGGGATCTAGATGTCGGTCAGTCTCAGTGCCCGTGTTTCGACAGGCGACATCTGGTGCGCCAGGTAGGGGGCACACGTGCTCTTGCATCATTTCCACGGTATCCTGCTTCCATGGATCCCTCACAAGAGAGATCTGCGGCCCAAGGAGCAGCCATCGGAAGATCCCTCAAATTTAGACGATCTGGGCTTGAGGTTTTCGACTGCTCGCGGGAAGACGGAGTGCTTTTGGCGATGTGAACCATGTTTCGCAGCCCTCCCCCACCGGTAGAATACGACGTGGCATCTCAGTGGTGGCTCCAGGGGCTCCTTACCGTGACAGACTATGATCTGCGGTGCCATGGTGCTGCCCGGGTAGCCATGGTGCAACGAACCCTGGTGGAAGGTGGATCCGCACCAAGGACTGTACCTCCCGAGAGATTTTAGCCCGGCTATTTAGGCGCAAGTAGGCAAGAAGGCGTAGCCTCCCCTAGGCGAAGGGGCGGCCATGGTGGCCCCTCCGAGTGTGGCAATCGCGCATTGACACCACCTTCGGACACCTTGAGCGACCATGATCCCTTTATTCGGGGGCGTGGGAAACCTCTCCACCGATTCGGAGAGCGTTTTCGTTGCTTAGCATGCCGGGTGCAGGGGGCCAAAGTAGACACCATCGTTCTCATATTCATGGGCGGCACACGTCACCCATTCCTGGAGCGAAAACTTCAGGCCAGGGTCATCCGGCAGGCGGTGGAGCTCTGGCAGATCGTTGAGCGGCACGCGCTGGAGGAAGATGCAAGCACCCCGACCGGGACTCCGTCAGACTCTTCCATGTTTCAACTGTTCCCCGGCTGTGAGGGCAACAGAGAGGACTTTGAAGACGAAGACCGGCCCCCTACCGTTCGGGACTGGAAGATGCTGACACGAAAAGCTCATGGACCAACACCGGCTTCAAGATCCCCACACCTACTCCCGAAGTGGAGGAAGGGCGCAGAGGGTGCATGTAGAAGACCTTTCCAGCCCCAAGATCCGGTGGACCTATGGTCCTGGGTGGCGGCAGTAGGAACCAGGGGGCGAACCCGGGATCGGGAGAGGATCCCCCTCCTCCCTCACAACGGCATGATAGACGGGCAAGGAGGACCAAGACCACCTGCTTCGGCAAAGGGAGGGCCTCCAGCACTTCAGATCCCCTTTCGACTGTTGAAATAGCCTATTGTGTCTATGCAGGGAGGTCTCGATACCGAAAGGGGAACGAGGGAGCAGCCCCCGGGCCACTCCTGCCACCCACGACGAATCAAGATCAGGAAGTGTGCCTATCTCCGCGGAGTCCCCGTAGATCGCACCCAATACCATCTTTGGGGACGTGGCCACAAGGAGCAGGCAGAGCTGGTCCTCCCGTGCTATGCGAGTGCCCGATCAGCATGAGCCATGGCCGGTCGGCGTGCCTGGGTACGTCCTGGGAAATTCAACACTCACCGTGCCACCAAAGTCGATGGCAGTGCGGGTCCGCCCCCGCAGCACAAGTGCTCAAGCAGCATGAATGCATCCTTAGCTTGTTCGGGAAGGGCCCGTTGAAAATTCCACACTAGGTTTTGGGTTTTCTGCCCCATAAAATATTGTCCAAATAAAGAGAAATGTTCCCTTTTTTGTTGGTCTTCCATTTTAACGGGGCACAAATGTTTGGGAAGAACCGCCGATGCTCCCTGAGGAATTCTCCCGGGGATAAGACGTTGTGCGAAGTATGCTTCACTGCCCCCATTTCGCTGATTCGATTTGTCGTTGAAGAATTTTATGGAGTCTTATTTTGAGAAAGTTGGCTTGAATTTTGATTGGCGATACGAAGTTTTGGGGAACCAGAGGAGCTCAAGAGCTGGGCCGGGGCGCATCCTTTGCAGGAAACGTCCCGCGGCTTCAGATCATGACTTCTCGGTCCACCTGTGAGCACTTTTAGGCCCCTCCCTCCCCCATATTCGGGCGCCCGAGGGCTGTGAGGCCTCCACTCGAAAGATTCAGGACAACGTGACAGCGAGTACTACTTAGTCCAACCTAGGGCTGTCGGCAAGAACCTGGAGTGCGGAGGATCTGCGGGGGATCAGGGCCCCGAGAGTTGTGCAGGTCCCGTCAAGACCGGCGACGGAACTGAAAATCAAGCCGGAGGTAAGCACGCCAGAAAAAGGTGGTTATCCATGCCATCTTCTCTTTATTTCTAGTCAAAGTCACTACTACGATAACCACAATCTTAGCCGGTTCTCGTGCATAGGCCTGAAGCGGCTCCCTTGACCCGCTCGCTGCATAAGCTGCTAATAATCAGGCCTTATGGGAGTCGGATTGCCGGCCCGTCTAGATGCAGGGTTATTTTAACGAACGATTTCAAGAGATGCATGACCTCCGACGTATTGCAGATGCTCCGTGCTAAGAAACAGAAAACCTGTTTAAATAAAAAACAGACTCGCCATAAGCAGAAGCATTTTTTATTTCAAGCCGGTTTGGCAACAATTGGAGGCTCCGCAGAATCCCGGAGAGGATACATTTTAATATTACGGTTATCCCAGTGTCGGTTTTAAGATAGAAGGCCCTCGCTGGGTTAGAATTCCAAAGATTCAGTAAACCCAAACACTAGGCTACCTCATGGTTCCTGAACACACATTCACTGCAGCCCAACCCACACTTAAATGACTACAGTTTGCATGATTGCATCCATAGTATTCACTCCTCGTTGCGGCCTATTTAAACTGTGAAATCCATCATATTACCACACAACAAGTGCATCAGCAGCGGCATCTACGCACCTGCTGAAACTGCGGTGAAATCCTAGCTTCCTCCTGCTGCCGCCGCATACAATGGCGGCCGTACACGAGGAGTGGGAACGGAGGACAGGAAGAACCTCTTTATGGGTGTAGGAGACATGGGGGAGCTGCCGGGCCTCTGGGCTGTGGGCGGCTGGGACGGCTGGCGCTTCGGCAACAACGGTGCCTACGACTTAACTGGCACCACGGGCCTGCTCGTAGGGTGCGGCGACCACGTGGGAAGCGTCGGGCTGGATGGCAGCATCGGTGGCACCGGCGGCATCCCGCTCGAAGGGTTTGCCGATTGTGGCGGCCTGTTCAGCAACGTGTGAGACGGGTACGGTGGGAGAGGCATCGGCGATGTCACGCCTTCCTTTGGTGATCGTACTAACCATTACCAGAGGTATAGGTGCGCCAATGACCCTGGTTGTACGTACGTGCGCATGTTTGACTTAGGAAACGTGTTGGGCGCTAGCAGTAGTCATGTGTATCCGCGTGTGTGCTTGTATGTGACCGGGCAGCGATCGAGATGTTGCAGCATGTGTGTGATATTCAGGGTTAGTGAGGATTTTATGTGGTTGTGTTTTGTGAATCTATTCGCATGTTAAGACAAGTTAGTGGTGGTATGTCATGTGAAGCGTGTCTCAACTCGGTGTGCTTGCTGTTCTAGACTGGCGTACGTGCGACCCGCGTGCCTGTTTTCTCAATATGGCTAAATTGATGGAATGGAAAATGGACCAAGTTATCATCTCTGGCACTTTCCTCCAAGTTTAGGGATGTACGTACTGACACCCCTCCCAGACGAGCTCGTGCACCCTCTCGACTAGCTCTCAGGAAATAATCCATCCGAATGATTTCCTAATTCTGATTTAACAAAGTAAACCTATTCCAGGGTATGTGACCCGCAGGAAAGCAATATTTGTTGCACATAGTTACTTCAAGTTATAAACGAAATTTAGAAAGCTATATATGTCCATGATAACTGATGTTCACAAGATTTATCAGAGATAAATCACCACTACTACTAAAAGAGCGAGTGGGCAGATCCAAACGATCTTGACCGTCAAAGTACTATATCTAACGATTCAACTCTCTCCCGTAATTTACGCTAAAAAAATTCAGACCGGACCCATATCCCATTTCCCCACGAAACCATCCATCCATTCTAAAAAAAAAGCAACGGATCGCATCCATCCCAACTGCCCGAAGCAACGACGCCGCGCAGGCTAAACTGCTCAACGCGGACGACGCCGCCGGGCGACAAACTGCTCGATGGGACGGCGCTGCCGCCGCACTTCCCGACACGAATACGCCGCCAGCGTATGCCATCCGGAGCTACGCGAGAGCCCCGTCGCCGTACTACTCGACACGAGCGAGACGCCGCCATGTTCACCGGCCGTCCGTCTGGAACCCGCCCGTCCCTGCATCCAAATTTACAAGGTAAAAAGCATATTGATCTCAATCCCCAGTTTATATCCATTGCATTCGGTATGAAGCACCTCCGCTTGTTAGCTCTGTTTCCAGATATTTATCCATGCCAGCAGGAAGCCTGAACGGATGCACGAATGTGCCAGGGACATAGCGATGCACAACAAAGAAAAGTACCAGCAGTCTCCCCGATACAAATACAGCTCACTCACTTGATATGCAGTTTTGCTTGGTAGGATCATAGAATTATGATAATTACCTGTTGTGTAGTAGAAGAGCACTATAAGGGCTACAGAAATACTACTACTACATTCTTCGACTGAAATGAGATGTACTAATACAAAAACATCAGTCGATTGACCATTCATGCCTATATTCAAAGTTTGACATGCTACCGAGAATTAGAAAAGTTTTAGCAGATACAATATTTGGTGTTATTTCAATATTTAGAGCTGAGGTATTCTTTAATACCGGTTACTTTTTTGTACGAGGAAAAAAAATACACATGTCACCCCTGCAAATGCAATCCATTTCAGGACATAACCAACGGGAAAAATCTAGGTGATTAACCCAATGCTTGTTTAAATTTGCTCGCAGAAAGCAGTTGGGAGGCATTATTCAACAATAGATGGATGAAAGGTCTTTGCAGGGTGAATTCAGCTGAGCGGATGGACCAATTCTTTAAGCTTTTGTCTAAAATCTGATGGACAACTCTCACAGAGGAGCCTGATGCGATCAGTTGGTCCCTAACTCCTGATGGTGCCTGTTTGGCGAAATCAGCGTACGAGATTCAATTCATGGCTAGAACTCTGCAACAACCTCTGGAGCAAGTTTGGAAGCTTTGTGTTGAGCCTAAGGTGAAATTTCATTGTTGTATGATGCTGCAAGATAGAGTGTGGACCAAGGACAGGCTTGAGAAGAGAGGTTTGTCCATCAAAAGTAGTTGCCCTCTGGACCAAGTGAGAGAGTCTGCTCCACATCCTTCGCTTCTTTTCCGATTCACTAAGGAAGTCTAGAATGAGTTCTCGGCGTCCCATGCTCCGATCGGTAAATGGTTGAGGCCAGCTCTCCTGTAGCGTCCTTGGACGATTGGAGGCTGGAAATTCAGGGTTTTAACAAGATCAAAGAGACTAGGTTTTGGGCCACTCTGGTTTCCTATGTCCTAGGGAATATGTATGGAAAAAGAGAAACATGCGTGTCTTCGAGGGGAAGGCTGCACATCCTGCCGTTGTTGCCGCATTTGCGCGAACATTTCAACATTTTGGAGTTAGCAAGCAAAGTGTAATCTGTTTAAACCTTAGGGCTTTGTAATTCCGTGTATTGTGCTTCTTCACCTCTTATTAAATGCAATTATAGATCTCATGCCGTCTTCTTCAACAATTTTTTATGGAAGATTTTACATCACTAGCAACTAGCAAGCTCTTCATTCTTGACATTTTTTAAGGTGGCATTACTGAATTCTCTACAGATAAAATTCTTTTATTTTTGTTCTCTACCTTATCTCATATATTATTCGACCATGTATCATTGTTTTCGTGAGGGAAATCGATTTGATCAACCGGTTGAGATAATCAAGGTTTCAGGTTTGGCATCATGGTTATTTATATATCATTTGTTTAAGCCAATAGTGCTTGCTTTAAAAAATATTAGCAATGTACTATCATTCTTCGATTTCCTGCAAATATATTCTTGGGCTCTTCTTCATATATTTTTGTATGTTGCTATCATGCATAAGTGACTTGCCACTTATTAATTTCCAATCAACAACTTTCAGCAGATCTGTTGTTGCTCTAATATGTTTCTGGGCAATCTTTTTAAATTGCTTTATTGCCAAGTGTATTGTTATCTTCTTCCCCCTTTACAGGGCTAGCAAGAATGGCCTTTTGATTTGGTTATGACCTTCTGATAATTGAAATAGCAAGGAGCATATACATGTCGGTGCCAGATTAACACGTGAGTCTCTCAGTTCCATCTCTGCCGCTCAGTTTTTATTCAGATACTATATAAAAGTAGTCGATTAGTATCTTTGTTTTTTTTAGATAATAATTGATGAATGCCAAGCAGAGATGGTTGGAGAAATGGCTGAAGAAAGAAACCTTTGTTTGACTATACCTAGGATTTTCCCGTTCCATATAGTATTTACCTACACCTCTGTTCCATAAAGTCATTACCTACGCCTTTGCAAATGTCAAATATTGCATGTATAGTGTATACGGACCTTTCATGACGGGAACCGTACATGATCATGTAAACATTCCTTATAATTCCGCTCAAGAGTTATATGCTCAATGCACATGAAAATTACAAAACCGTATAACCTATAGTCCTATACCTCAATGGTCTTGCTGAGTTCAAATAAAACCGTACTTGTTAATTATAAAATTTATGTGCTTGAAATATGTTTCTATATTTGCATTAATCACTCATGGTCGCTGGATCAAAAAATGATAATGAAACCACAAAGGACGGCAAATAAATCCATAAGATTACACTTGCGTGCACGTGCACATTTACTAGTTAAGTAAATAATATAGTTTTGGTACTTCTTACTAATGTGTAAACTTGATGACCATACTTTTCCTTCGTTAGATGACACACATGTTAAACTGGGTAGCAGAGTTTGTTCACAGATCGAACATCCAAGAGAGTGTGTTTACGTCCAGCGGTCTATAATAGATAATTTTGATGTTTTCAAATTATCCATGTTCAATGTGATTATGCATTCATACTGCCGTCTCCTTAACCTGCCGGAAGGTTTTTGTGGCGGTGTTTTGGGTAGAGCACAGCAGACCATGATATGGAGATGGCAGGGGGCACGCCAGGTTTGTTGGGATGGTGTCTGCTTCTGCAAATGTCCCATGACAGTGAGCAACAGAAAAAATGACGAGGTGATCATGCTTGGTACATAGCAGCACAAACAGAGCTCACTGTATAGCCAGAGCTTGGGACAGTTAGAAATTATATACGTTTAGGATAACTAAGTTGGAGGCTCAAAGGTAAGAAGATCTGTCTGACTGCTTTGTATGTCAACTAAGAATTGCAAAGTTGGGCTCTCACGAGCAGTGATATTATTCAGGAGAAGTCTCGAGAAATCTGGCGTCAAAGTAGAGCCGCTCGAGACATTTGCGGTGCTGCTGCGGCTTCCGCCATCTCGCCATCTCGGCGAGAGTCGATAAGAACTGTCGAGCTAAGGATGTTGGGCGGCAAACGTGTACGCGATTCAGTGCATTGTGGCCTGATTTTTTTTGTTATAAGTGCGCATGCATATTCTGCAATTCTTAGCTACTTCGTTTACCATATGGCATCGCAACTTCTGCACTCGGGAGGTAGGTGAGACCCATCCCGCTCCCTCCGCCGCGCGCCACTCGGCTGCGGCGTCCACCTTCCCCGCGCCGGCGGCCGCTCCGGCGCCGGCGGCCACCTCCCAACCCCTCCCCACGCCTCTCCCCTCCCTTCTACCCTCCGGTTCCCATGGGCTCTCCATCGGGCGACTCGCGGCGGTGGGGGGACATGTCCGATGACGAGGAGGAGACGGGCTCCTACCGCTCCTACTCCGAGGTGCTGCGCAGCGGGTCGCCGCCGGAGATGACGCGCTCCCTCTCGCTGGAGCCGGTGTCGTCCCGTGCCGAGCCTTCGTCGCCGGTGCATACGGCGCGAGGACGGGGCGCTTCCCCTCCAGCGCGGATGAGCTCATCCCGGGCTGCAGCGCCGGCCTCGCCGGCTCCACGCCCCTGGCGTCATGGTGACGGAGGCGGCAACAAGCGGAGGCGCCATCTTCCAGTGGCAATGGAGTCTAGAGAACTCTCAGTGGAAGAGCGAGCCTTGAGGAAATTGCTCAAAGGGAAGCTGTTGGGCCTATCCTCCTTGGAAAGATCATTGGCCCGGCAAAAGGCCAGGATCTTGTGGCTACGTGAAGGAGACACCTGCACAAAGTTTTTCCACATACAAGCCAACCACCGCAAAAGGAAAAACTTTATTGGGCATCTAGTGGTCGAGGATGCGAGGAAGACTAGCCATGAGGAGAAGGCAGAGGCCTTGGATGCTTTCTTTGATAACATCCTGGGCGTGGTGCTGGACAGAGATTTCTCTGTGGACCTGGAGTTTCTTCAGTTTCCGTCGGAGGAACTGAGCTATCTAGATGCGAACTTCACTGAGGAGGAAGTGTGGAAGGCAGTTAAAGATATGCCTTTAGATAAAAGCCCAGGACCGGATGGCTTCTCCAACAGATTCTTAGTTACATGTTGGGACATCATTAAGGCTGATATCATGAATGCCTTCCGATCACTGGAGAGGAGAGACCTCCCTAGCTTTGGCCTAAAAAGCCGGGCGCAGAGGACCCAAAAGATTTTCGCCCGATAAGTCTCATCCACGGTTTTGCTAAGCTGGTGTCTAAAGTTATTGCCTGTCGGATCACCTCCAATACCGCCAAGGCTGGTGAGAGCCCACCAAAGTGACTTCGTGCGTGGACGTTGTATTCATGATAATTTCATGACGGTCAGGGAGACAGCGAGAAAGCTTCATAGCATGGCTACTCCAACTGTGCTCCTCAAGCTAGACATCACCATGGCTTTTGACACCGTCAGTTGGGCTTTCCTCCTGGAGGTCCTCATAAAGATTGGCTTCGGAGACACCCTAATTGACATCATCTGTGGTCTACTATCATCCGCTTCCACAAAGGTGTTGCTCAATGGCTGGCCGGATTCGAAGATTTCGAACGGGCGTGGATTAAGGCAAGGGGACCCCCTCTCCCCGATGCTTTTCATCTTAGTCATGGAGGCTTTGCACCTCATGATCGAGAGGGCAGTTTCTCATGGTTGGCCCACCCAGCTAGCACATAAAGGTCTGAGGCACCGTACATCCATCTATGTTGACGATGTGGTGACGTTCCTGAAGCCAAATGTGCAGGATCTTAAAGTCTTCTGCGAAATTCTGCGAATCTTCGGGCAAATCTGGAGAAGTGTTCGGCGCATCTCATAAGGTGTGGAGAAGGGGAAGCCGAGGTGGTCGCACACGAACTCCAATGCCCCATCCCCCCTTCCCTATGAGGTATCTAGGTCTGCCACTCTCGCTCAAAAAACTGTCAGCACCTCAGCTCCAGTATATCGTGGATAGTGTGGCGAGCCATCTGCCGGGTTGGAGAGCAAACCTCCTTAATAGAGGTGGGAGACTAAAGTTGGTCAAAACAACTCTGTCAGCGGTCTCTATCTTTGCAATGATGTCGCTGGACCTCCCAGACAAAACTTTGGTGGACATTGACAAAATCATAAGGAGCTTCCTATGGAATGGTCGCAAGGAGGCGCACAGTGGCCATTGCCTTGTTGCGTGGGAAAGGGTTTGCATGCCCAAACATCTAGGTGGTCTCGGTGTTCCCAACCTCCGTAAGATGAATCATGCGCTGAGGGTGAGGTGGCTTTGGCTTCAAAGGACCGATCTTGCAAAGCCGTGGAGGGAGTTTAACATCCAGCTCCCAAAGACAGTCATCCATCTATTCGAGGCAGGCACAATATCAGAGGTTGGTGATGGGACAGATGGCTTCCGGAGGGTAGGTTGAGGCATGTTACTCCCAACCTGTGGAAAAAGATCCCCAAGAGAGCCAGGAACTCCCGGCGTGTAAAGGAAGGCATGGCCGGCGGTTGGCTCCAGGATACCCCCCTGATCTGGATGAGACAGAACTGAGGAAGCTACTGCATTTGGCCGACCTACTGACAGAGGTGGTGCTCCGAGAGGGCGTGGAGGATAAGTTAGTGTGGATTTGGGAGAGGAGCAACAGTTTCTCCGCCAGGTCTGCCTATAGAGCTTTGTTGGCCGAATCAGAGGAGCTAGCTGGCACAGAGCAGGTCTGGCGATCCCGCGCCCCCAACAAATGCAAATTCTTTATGTGGTTGGCTCTCAGGAATAGATGCTGGACATCAAACAGGCTAAGCCGTAGAGGACTCCCCCACCCGGCGGCTTGCCTCCTTTGTGACCAGCAGGACGAGGACATCGATCACTTGCTTTTGAGTTGTGTGGTAGCCAGACAGGTATGGACGTCACTGTTACACAGATGGGGCCTCGACGACTGGATCCCTGGCCAGCACGCCGGTTTCAGCAGGTGGCTACCGGAGAGAACCAGGAGAGGGGTAGACCAGAGAGACCTATGGACGGCCATCACCCTAGTTTGCTGGAGTCTGTGGAGGCACCGGAACAATGTGCTGTTTGACGGACATCAGCCGTCGGTTCTTCGGGTGCTTCAGATGATTGAGGCGGAAGCAGGCATGTGGATCTCGGCGGGTCTCTTTAGAGGGAGCTTGCGGCTAGTAGATAAGTGGAGGTGTGGCGAGTAATCCCGATGTAATTAGTGGGTTTCTGCGTTTCTGGGCGCCTGTGCCAAAACGCGTTGTACCAGGCGTTCTCGGCCTCCCCCTTCTATGAAACTGATGCGTCATTCCATGACGTATCCTTAAAAAAAAAAACTACTTCGTTTAATTATCCATGTTCAATCTGAAGCAACCGAGAGACAGACACTTTGTATTTCTCATCACTTTATACTTTTAGGTTAGATAAGTATACTTCTCACCTTCTTTGATCCATGCATACTTGCATTGGCCTTCCAACGGTGTTGAGGCCTCCAAACGTTATACTAGTTGATTTGGCTTTGATGGTATATATTAGTATGTCATTATAGATCATACTTTAGCAGATATCGTTGGAGCATACTTTAGCACCTCATTTCCTTATGCCGTATGCATAACTCCGATGCAGAGGCAGAGAATACCCATTTCTAAAAAAAAAAACACCTCATTTCCTGTTTATAGATTTTTTTTTGTGTGTGGATTTTGTGGACAAATGAAATTTCTATGTTGTGATCTCAAAAAGCAGTTTCAGGCTGCAAGATGTTGAGTCTCTTGAGAACGTAGATTTCAAATACTTCCATGAAGCTAATGCACTGATAGTGGAGTGCGATATATGAACAAGAATATTTGATATGAAAAGTGAGTATTGTATTTTTCAATTAATAACTTCTACCAGGTTCTTAGGTACTAACAATTAAAAAAGTAATTTTATCTTTATCCACATTTTTAGTGTGCAAACATTGACATGTAAAATTAGCTGTACTAATTTTATTTACATATATCCAAAAATTCAACCCCGTGCGCATGCACGGGTTGATGACTAGTTGATGGAATGGAAAATGGACCAAGTTATCATCTCTGGCACTTTCCTCCAAGTTTAGGGATGTACGTACTGACACCCCTCCCAGATGAGCTCGTGCACACACAAAACGCCTTGCTCTCGGGAAAGCCGAATGGATTAGTCCCGCCGACATATATATCGGCACACACAATACGCCAATGAGCATCACCGTGCGCCCGCTAATACTTCTGCCCGGGAAAAAGGGCATTCAACGCCTGATCCTCAATCAGAAGAAGAGCATTCAAGTCACCTTCGCTTGTCCGAAATTTACCGCTCTTTTCTAAGTACTCCCTCTCTCCACAAATAAGTGTACATCTAGATTTACATTTAGTCAAACTTTTTAAACTTTGACCAATTTTATAGTAAATAGTAGCAACATATATAACATCAAAATGATATGGTTTAAAAGTTCATGTCAAGACAAATCTATTGATATCAATTCGATGTCATAAATGCTAATACGTTTTCCAATAAAGTTAGTCAAAGTTAAATAAGTTTGACCGACCAAAAAGAAAAAAGTACACTTATTCCCGGACGGAGGGAGTAGACATCCAGTATAGTGAGCTGGCCGCCTCATTTACACCCTCCACCTCGCTGGCTTGCTCTCGTCACCTATTTAAACATCCGACTCTACCACAAGGGCAGCGTCACAAGCGAAAACCTCACATGACAGATTAAGAGTAGAAACTAGCTAGAGCTAGAGTCATGGCCAAGAGCATTGTTCACCTCCTTCTCTACCTCATTCTTCTGAGGAACGCCATGGCGATGGCTAGGACCGTGGCGGCTACAGCTGGCGACGAAGGATAGCTCCCAGTTGCAGTTGACATAGAGAATGACATGGCTTGAATTGAAAAACCTATTTGTGGGGTTGGGAGGCATGGATTTCATAGTGGGCCGCATGGCTGAGGGTGCCAGCTACGGGATGCGCTTCGGCAACGATTGTGCTACGGACTGGTATCTATTGGCGGCAAATGACTTGACTTCAGTGGATCCAGTCCCTACCGTCGAGACGGAAGCGCAGGTGCTATTGCATCCCGAGGGTTCGCCGATGGAAGCTCTCAGTTCCCCAGGCCTGGGGGAGGGTACGGCTTGCCATCCAGACGGTTCATTCATTGCAGCACTCAGTTCCCAAGGACCGGGGTACTGTACCGCGTTGGAACCGGTGCTAGCGGCATCACGCCCTGAGGTGGGGCGCTGGCAAAGTAGTTGATGTGTCATGTGGTTTGATTTGGGTGGTCCACCTTGGACCTATACCGGTGTATTCTGTTTGAAAGCATGTAAGTTTTGGTTTAAATTCAGAAATATTTTGTTTAAATTTCAAAATAAAATTCTGAACGTTTGACATCATGTGAGTTTTGGTAGCCAGCAATTGACATGCGGCCAGGAGAGAGAAAAAAGTAATTTGATTGCCTATTTTTACATCTAAACTGGTGCATGCCACGTGCCAATTTCTGGAGTTGGTCCACATGGACTAGGTATTATAGAATTGTTTTCCCTTTCACACCAAAGTAATGCATGTGTGGTAGAGTGGGTAGGTGCCTGCAGTAGAGAGAAAACATGAGTGAAAATGAAAATGTACACTCGAAAATTATTTTGAATTCGAAGTTGAATATGAGAATGTACAAGCTAAAGCATGCAAACTTCCAATTTTTTTTCGGTTTTAACTATCGGGCTACCACAAGATTATACGTAAGACTTATGACACTTTAATAACATCTAAACTACCCAATATTTTTTTCCAATAATGGGATTATGTTAAATCCAAGAAAATACCAATTACTCTCGGCCTTAGCAATAATATAATGTCAAGAGCTCTTCGAGAATCGAAACACACAAAAATGAAAATTTTATTCGATTTCCATCAGAGAAATTAACCCACAGAAACTTGTATAAGTTCGAAGTCTCGCAATTTTAAAATTAATAAATTCAAGCAATGTGTACATTGCTTTTACTATTGCATACAATAAATGTGAAAACAATTAACTGCCATCGGAAGGATGTGTATTGGTCAATGGCTCCCAGGTGGCACAGTTTCATGTTTCTAATGTAGATGTTGAAGTGGCTAAAGAAGCCATAGGAAGGAAGAGTGTGGGATTTTTCTGCCCCATTGAGGGACACCTTATGGCGACTCGAGAAGAACTATTCTCTACTCATGTGGAGCCCTCCTCTATATAGAAGATCAGGCCAAGGAGCCAAGTGATGCACCTACTCGGGAACATGTTCAAGACCCTACTCTTATTGACCAAGTTACTATGCAAGATGCAACCTCTCCTATCATTCAAGCTAGTCAAAGTCAAGGTCAAGTTCAAGATAGCGTGGATGTTGATGATGATGATCAAGGCCAACAATTTGTTCAAGATGGGGACCCAAATCATCAGGATGATCAAGTGATTCCTCCTTGCAATAATGAGGAGATCTAAGTCCGTCGTGCTAGAAGGTTTTGAAGAGCTTTGAAGCGTATTGATGCATCCGACAACAAAGTGTTGCAAGATGTTCAAGCTAGAAGACCAACAAGAAAGAAATTGGCTAACTTTAGTGAGGATCAAGCTCACATATCTATGGTGGAACCAAAGAAAGTGTTTTAAGATCTTGAGGACTCCGATTGGGTTGAAGATGTGCAAGATGAGGTCATAACTTTGAGTGCAACAAGGTTCGGAGGCTAGTTGAGAAGCCCAAATATTGCCACAATATTATTGGTACTAAGTGAATATTCAAGAATAAGCAAGATGAGCATGGTATTGTCATAGGGAACAAAGTCAAGATTGGTGGCTCAAGACTACACTCAAGTGGAAGGCATTGAATTTGATGAAACATATGCTCCCGTGGGTCGCCTTGAGTCAATCCGTATCCTTCTTTCATATGCATCTTCGCATAATATCAAATTGCAAAAAATGGATGTCAAAAGTTCTTTCTTGAATGGTCCACTCAAAGAGGAGGTATATGTTAAGCAACCTCTGGGTTTCGAAACCCTCAACTTCCCTAACCTTGTCTACAAGCTCGATAAGGCACTCTATAGACTTAAACAAGAACCACCGTGCGTGGTATGAGCACCTTAGAGAGTTGTTGGATGAACGTGGTTTTGATGTTGGGAAGATCGACCCCACCATTTTCACAAAGAGGGTAAAGGGAAATCTTTTCATATACCAACTCTATGTAGACGATATTATATTTGGCTCAACTAAGCACACTTTTAATAATGAGTTCTCAAAGCTTATGACGGACAGGTTTGAGATGTCAATGATGGGAGTCATTTAATTCTTCATTGTCTTTGAGATCAAGAAATTGGCTCGTGGGACTTTCATTTCTCAAGCCAAGTATACCCAAGATATGCTCGAGAGGTTTAATTTCCAAGGTGCAAAATAGAAGCCATCTCCTACGCAAGTCAAATGCCACCTCAAGCGCAATCCGGATGGTAAAGATGTGGACAAAAAGTTGTATCGTTCTATGATTGGTTATTTTATTTACCTCTGTGCATCTAGGCCCGATATCGCTTTGAGTGTAGGTGTATGTGCAAGGTATCAAGCGGATCCAAAGGAAAGCCACTTGGTGTCGTTACATAGGATCTTTCGGTATTTGGTTCATACAAAGGGGCACAATTTTCTTTCAAGGGATACACGGACTCGGATTGGGACGGTGATCAAGATGATACAAAGTATACTTCCGGGGCTTGCCAATTTCTTGGTAGGTCCTTGGTGAGTTGGTCTTCCTAGAAGAAAAATTGTATATCTCTCTCCACCGGTGAAGCAGAGTATGTGGTGGCCGCTAGTGCTTGCGCCCAATTGCTATGGATGAGGCAAACCCTCAAAGAGTATGTTGTTCACTTGGATAAGGTGCCCCTCATGTGTGACAATGAAAGTTCCATCAAGATCGCCTACAACCGCGTGCAACATACAAGGACGAAGCATATTGAGATTTGTCATCCTTTAATCCGGGATAATGTCGCAAGAGGTGATATTGAGCTAGCATATGTCTCATCAAGGATAATCTTGCGGACATCTTCACGAAGCCACTTGATGATTCAGGATTCATGTTCTTGAGGAATGAGCAAAATATCAATGATTCCAGGAGTTTGACTTGAAGATCTTGCACACACCCCTATAGTTTATACTTGTTTGGGTTTAGGTGTAGGCATGGAAGTAGGGGCAGTGTTATCCTAACACATTGGGTTCTCCCTCCCCCATTATGCCCAAAGATTTTTTTTTGTTATCTCTCTTTTTCTAATGATGAATTGTGAGCTGCAATGTCGAGAATTGGCAATGCACCCAAGATATATCTTCACCGTGATATACCAGCATTCTCTTACATGGTGGCTTAGGCCACCAACCTCCTCTTGTGAAGTGTTGGATCTTAGTTGGGATTTATTGTTGAGTCATCGGCACTTCTCTCGTTTTCCTAGCTAAGTGTTTCTCTTAGGAAAACTCTCTCATTTGGCCTTTCATTTGCGTATTTCTTGCAGGTTAGGGGGAAAAGTACTATCTTCAGTTTGTTCTTCCATCCTAAGCCTATCTCTTCCTAGAAACAACTTCTATTCTGGAACATACTCAAAAAATTTCACTTGAGGAAGAGAAGGGTGCCCCTGTACTACTGACCGGAGACCGGTACTACCACATGTGTATAGTTGAAAGTAGTTTTTCTGCTCAAACTTACACACCCGATACTACCGGACGCGCTCGGTACTGCTGTCTATGCAGATAGAAGCAGACTCTATCTGTGGAAATCTGTACATCTGGTAGTACCGAGCTTGCATAGTACTACCGCATGTCCAACATGCGGTACCACCGGGCCGGTCCAGTACTACCGGGAGATGCAGTTTTGATATAAAAATAACAGTCGTGTGGGGTGCGGGTTATTCACGACCAACACAAACTGCTCCCTCTCTGCTCCCCCTCATCTCCCTCGTCCGGCTGGGCCTCCCCTCTCCGAAATCCGTCGTTTCTAGCCGTGTTTTCTCCGTGGGAATCCATCCCGCATCGATATCCTCCATGTCCTCTGGTATTTCTCCTCTCCCTTCACTTATTTTGGGTCCCCATCGATGCCATTGATGAACCCTAGATGAGATATTTAGGATAGATGCTTGTTGCTCCGATTTCTTCGGTTAAATTGGATGGATGATTCACTTTATGCTGGAAATTGCATTACCTAGTTGCTCTTAGTTTCATCTAGTTGACTTTTCCTTGATTTCATGCTCAGATCTGGAGTATGGAACCTAAAACTTGTGGGGCCGGTACTACCGGGTGTCGTACGGTACTACCGCCTTCACAAGTTTGGGACAGATCAATTTGTTGAAACTTGAATCAACTATTTTTTATTCCCATTTTCTATGAGTATGTTCCCTCATCGTGTTTCCTACACCCATCCCTCTGTTTTCACAGGTTCACGTGGTTCTAGTTCTTTGGGGAAGGAACCGGTCACCTATGCTAGAAACAAGCGCAATGCACTTGGAGACAAGTCTGTGGCTGCTGAGGAAGGAGAGGATGACTCCATGGCTGATTTTGATGCTGAGGTTGAGATCATGCCCGCTCCTACCACCGCTAGGACTCGTGGTTATGGTCGGGGTGGACGTGGTGGTGGTGTCTCTTCACAACCCAAGGTTGTTGCTAGGAAATCTTCTCGTAAGCGATTCAATAAGTGGAAGCCTGAAGCCTATCAAGAATATAGGGAAGAGAATCCTTACGAGCATGAGAGGGATTATTTCGATAATCGTCACTTCTTCACAAAGGACCAAGAGCGTGTCTACAATGACATCTATGTGGGAAAGGGAGTACTTCGTCACCATCCAACATACTCTCAACATCCCCCACCTGAGGCTTCAAAAGTTCAAGGGATACTTTGAAGAATCCTTGGATATGTGTGAGGAATTTGGACTCTTTCCCCTTATTAAGTTCAAACCATCCGTACATTGAGTATTACGTTATGCAATTCTACTCCACCGTTCACTTTGGCACTGATGAAGAGAGAAACTTGAAGTGGGTGACCAAGGATAGGTTGCTCTCCGCCGCCTTGCAAGAATTTGGTGCTCTCTTGGTTTATTAGGATAAGGGGGCACATGAGCCATGTGGATGGAGATTCCATAACCACAACTACACAAGAAACAAGAAGTCCATTGCCAACATCACCATGAAAGGAGGTACACCGCGAAAATCAGCTCATCTCATTCGCCCATTTGAGATTCTTCACCGTATCTATAGGGAGACTCTTGCTCCACGTGTGGTGAATTGGGATGAGTTGCATGGCCGTGTGTTTTACCTCTTCAAGGTATCCAAGGATAAGAAATGTTTCGGTGAATGTTTTGATGTGATGGATTGGATCCATGAAGATCTTTGGCTTACCGTTGTTGACAATAGGGCTCCCATCTTTGGCCCCTATATCATGAAGCTAATAAAGAAGAAATGGTGGGAAGCCACAAAGGAGGACATTATGAAGGATGGCTCTCCTTTTCTCAAGCTTCCCATGAAGGATCCTAGAGTGAAGTCTCATTTGTCTACCTCTGAGCTAGCCGCTGCTGCAGCCAAAAAGGCATCATCCTCACGTATTGGTGTGAGGGCTGGAGCACCACCGGTTGTTTCTGATTCTCTGGAGGAACCGTCTTGGTTCAAGAAGTTCCAGATAAAGGCCAAGATGGCCTTTTGCCTCCAGATCGACCTCTAGGAGCGCTTGTATAATGCTCCCGTCTACCACGAGAAGGTTGCTTCTCGTAATAAGAAGATTATGGATCACATGGTTTTGCCCGTGCCTTTAGGTTCCGAGGAAGCTATTACTCCCAAGGAGAAATGGATCTCCCAACATAGTTCATGGATCAGCCCCGACATTCCTTCCTCGTCCACCCAACATGTTCTCGAAGACGAGGAGTGACTTGGGACATTAGCCTCTTCTCCTTTTTTAGCATTTATGACAAAGGGGTGAATCAGTATATTAGGTTGAGCCAGGATGTGCATGGGTCGATTCACAAGGTTGCTATCTCTGTTATTTCTCTTGCTTGTGTCTCCGTTTTATTTGAACTCTTTATTTGGTGTTGAACTCTTAAGTTGGAGTGTGGTGTAAGTGTTGTTATTCCGTTAAGTACTTTCTATCTATTGCAAGTCTTGTTCCTAGCTATTTCTTCTCGTGGTGAATCACTTTAGTTCACTTGTGCTCAATGCTATCAAATCCTTGCTCAAGAATTGTGTTGTCATCAAACACCAAAAAGGGGGAGACTAATGTGTTCTAAGTGTTTTCAGGTTATTGTGCCTATATTAAAAATCATGGTACTTTTTATAAGTATGCAAATCCCCTTTGTGCTCATTGAAGAAATATGTCTCCATGGTTGTTTTTTTGTCTGGGGAGGTACTACCGGAAGGTATCCTGTACAACCGTGTTTTCTAGGATGCGCACTAGACAATGCGCACTTGGCACTCGGAACTACCGCATCCGTCCGGTACTACCGAGTTTTCCAGGATGCGCACTGGACTCTCCGCACTTGGCACTCGGTACTACCGCATCCAACCGGTACTACCGAGTTTTCCAGGATGTGCACTGGACTCTGCGCACTTGGCACTTGGTACTACCGAATCCGCCCAGTACTACCGGCCATGGTGTGCTTGTGTGCGCTGGTGGAGCTGATTGGTTTCTATGGCACGGCACTACCGGATCTACTCGGTACTACCGGGGTCGCGGTACTAACGAACCAGATCGGTAGTACTGGGTTTCTCACTGATGAAGCTAGGATGCGTGCTAGACTAAACCAGCATCTTCTGATAAATTCGAAACTACCGGGGCGACCGGTAGTTCATTGCGGTACTACCGGATCTGCCAGGTAATACCGACTGTGGTTTCTATCTGCGATACTACGTTGACCAAGGTGGATAGATGCACGGGCGGTGAAGTAATAAATTCTCCAAACTGTCAGATTCGTGGGATGGGTATAAGTAGCCCATCCCCTCTACCCCAAGATCTAGTTCGTCCAAGCATTATAGTCCATTTATTAGACCTCACGAAAACTTTGATTCCTCTCAATTCCTCCACCCAAACTAGTTTATTGTTGGATGATTGAAGGAGAAGGCCCCGATCTACATCTCCACCAAGCCTTTCTTAATTTCCCCCTCATTCACTTGATGGATCTATTCTAGGGTTTCCTTTTGGAGAACCTAGACACCATTGGTACTATTGGAGTTGTGGTGATTGTTGGGAGCCCCCAATTTGGTTGTGGGTGTGTGCCCCAAACTTTTTTGTAAAGGGCTCGATTCCCGCCTCAAATGAGATCAATAATGGTAGGTGGACTAGGCCTTTGTGGCGGGGTTCATCGGAGAATAGGGTGAGGTGTTTGTGACGTTGAGGAGGCCGTTGTGGCTAAACTCACACCCCTCCAACGAGACGTACTCCCTTAACCAGGAGGAACACGGGAATACATCGTGTCTCTGTGTGCTTCAGATTCGGTTATATCGGTCCCTTTCCTTTACCTTACTTGTAGTGTATTACTTGTTGTTCTTGTCATATAGGTAATTTCACCTTAATTGCATTATGTAGAAAATTTACCTTTGTGTCAAGCCTAATTTTGAATAAAATTAAAAATGGTCGTAGAACCTATATATTAACCCCCCTCTAGGTGCACATACTTTCCGTTCAGGCTTCAAGTGAAAATATGTTATATAGTTGACATGGCGCTAACTATAGAACCTGTTACCAAGCACCGAGCCTTTTTGAAAGCATGACTTTGAGCCGCTCACTAGTAGAAACAGGGCCTTTGTTTCGGAGCATTAGTCTTGGTTGCATTACCAACCGGGACCAGTGCTCCGGTTCCATCGCCCTCGCTCGCAAGAAATTGCACGGGTAGACTAGTCCTGCACCTCTAGTCCCGAGTCACAAAACGACCCGAGACTAGAGGTTTTCGTTCCGGTTCTGACAGCGGCGAGGACTTCTAGTCCCGGTCCATGTTACGTCATGGGACTAGAAGTACTCTATTTCTATATAACCGTCACTGTCCCTTCCCGCCCTACTCTGTTTTTTCCATTTTTGAAGTGAGAGGTGTGTGCTACTTTGTTTTTCATTTTGTATGCACTAGAGGTGTTCGATGAAATTCCCGATCTAGCTAGGTTCTTTGATCTCCTCTGTTTTTCACCATCGAGCTGGATTTTATCCTTATTTTATCCATGATTGGTGGTGTCGCCTCTTCTATTGGAGTGTTCCAAGAGGTTAGCACCTAAACCTAAGTACTAATTTTGGCATCGTAATTGCGTTTAATAAACTTATACAATAACGCAAAAACCACGACAATGGATGTACTCTTCTGACCGACGCTTTGACGAGTTCAGTAATGGCGTGAAAGTTTTCCTCCGTGTGGCTAATGCGAACAAGCAGAATGGTTTTGTATTCTCCATGTAGTGCCTATAAGAATAAGAATGATTACTCTGGCTCAAAGATCCTTCACATCCACATGTTTCAGTTCGGTTTCATGCCCAGCTATAATTTTTGGACCAAACATGGTGAGAGAGGGTTTATAATGGAAGAGAATGAAGAAGAAGAGGATGATGAAAATTACCCCCTTAATAAAGTGATACTTTCATGGGGGAAGCTAAAGGGGAAGGTGAAGAACATGCACATGATGAGCATGTTGATGATTTTGGTCGTACCATTACTGATGCATGGAGAGACTGTGATGCTGAAAAGGAGAGGGAGAATTTGGATCACAAAAAGTTTTTGTACTCAACTTGTTAAAATGGTCTGAAAAAGCTGGGTAGCACACCGGAAATGCTGCAATGGAAGGCAGAGTCTTGTTTATCTGATAAGAATTTTGAAAAGTTTGTGAAAATAATGAAGAATATTCTTCCAAAGGACAATGAATTGCCCTCCAGTACGTAAGCAAAAAAGGTTGTCTGCCCTCTAGGTTTAGTGGTGCAGAAGATACATGCATGCATCAATGACTGCATCCTCTACCGCGGTCCAGAGTAGAAGAATTTGAATGCATGCCCGGTATGCAACGCATTGCAATATAAGATCAGACAAGATGACCCTGGTGATCTTGAGGGAGATCCCCATCGGAAGAGGGTTCTTGCCAAGGTGATGTGGTATGCTCCTATAATACCACATTTGTTCAGAAACAAAGATCATGCCAAGTTGTTGCGATGGCAGAAAGAGGAACATAAGTCAGACGGGATGTTGAGACATACCTCTGATGGGTCGCAGTGGAGAAATATCGACGAGGAGCTCAAAGATATTGCTGGTGACGCTAGAAATTTAAGGTTTGGTCTAAGTACATATGGAATGAATCCTTTTGGTCAGCAGAGCTCCAGCCATAGCACCTAGCCCGTGACTCTATGCATTTATAACCTTCCTCCTTTGTTGTGCATGAAGAGGAAGTTTATTATGATGTCAGTGCTCATCCCGGGCCGAAGCAACCCGGAAATGACATTGATGTGTACCTGAGGCCATTAGTTGATCAACTTTTACAGTTGTGGGACGAACCTGGTGTACGTGACTTGGATGAGCACAAACAAGAGCAGTTTGACCTACGAGCGTCGTTGTTTGTAACAATCAACGAATGGCCTCCTCTTAGTAACCTTACAGGACAGTCAAACAAGGGATACAATGCATGCACACACTGTTTAGATGAGACTGACAGTATATATTTGACCAACAAGAATGTGTACATGGGACATCGTAGATTTCTTCCAAAACAACATCCCGTAGGAAAGAAAAGCAAGCATTTCAACGGTCAGGCAGATCACCGGCCCAAGCCTCCAGAACGTACTGGTGTTTATGTATTAGATATGGTTAAGGATTTAAAAGTAATCTTTGGAAAGGGATTGGCGGACAATTTGTTCCAAATGACGCTGATGGACACATATCCATTTGGAAGAAGAAATCTATATTTTGGGATCTACCCTATTTGGAATTCCTATAGGTCCGCTCTGCAATCGACGTGATGCATGTGACGGAGAATCTTTGTGTGAACCTCCTAGGCTACTTTGGCATGTATGGGAAGAAAAAAGATACACCGGAAGCACGGGAGGACCAACAACATATGAAAACCCAGAAGGACTGCATCCAGAACGGTTTCGAGGTCCTTCCGGTTACATTCTTACCAAAGAAGAGAAGGAAGTATTTTATGATAGCTTGAATATAAAGGGAATAATAAATATGATAGAGAAAAAGTTCCAAAACCTAAAGTCTCATGACCGTCACGTGATTTTTTTTCTTGCTTCCGGTTGCATTGAGGGGACTTCTACCGGATAATGTTTGACTACCAATTTCGAAACTATGTTCATTCCTCGATGCAATCTCTCAGAAGGTAATCAATCCACAAGATCTGCCGCGGTTACAGAATGATGTGGTCCAGTGTCTTGTCGGGTTTGAGTTGGTGTTCCCACCATAATTCTTCAATATTATGACGCACCTCCTGGTTCACCTAGTAGATGAGATTTTCGTTGTCGGTCGTGTCTTTCTACACAATATGTTCCCCTTTCAGAGGTTCATGGGAGTGTTAAAGAAATATGTTCGTAACCGTTCTAGGCCAGAAGGAAGCATCGCCAAGAGCTATGGAACATAGGAGGTCACTTAGTTTTGTGTTGACTTTATTCCTGACCTTAAATCGATTGGTCTTCCTCAATCGCGGTACAAGCTCGATGGTAGAATTATTGGAAAAGACACGCTTGGAAATAAATCAAAAATATGTATGGAGGGGCATTCTTTCACTCAAGCACACAACACAGTTCCTCAAAATTCCATCTTGGTGGCTCCGTACATTAAGGAACACAAGAATATTGTACGCTCCCAGAACACAGGCTAGACTAACGCCTTTGTGTCACGGCTCCACATGGCGTCTTTCGGCAATTTGTTGCAATCACATCTAATGAATGATAAGGATGTTGAAGATCATATGTACTTCTTGGCCAGGTCACAATCTTCGACTAAAATGAGTTTCAAAGGGTATGAAATAAATGGGAATACATTTATACGATATCCCAAGATAAAAAGAGCACCAACCAAAATAGTGGTGTCCGCTTTGTGAAACAAACAACAATGAGGAAAATGACACATATTATGGTTACATAGAGGAGATATGGGAACTTGACTATGGACCTTCTTTTTAAGTCCCGTTGTTTCGGTGCCAATGGGTCAAGATGACAGGTGGCGGGGTAAAGGTAGACAAGCTGTACCGGATGACAACAGTGGACCTGAACAATCTTGGGTACAGAGAAAAACCATTTGTCCTAGCGAAAGATGTTGCTCAAGTTTTTATGTGAAGGACATGGCTACCATACCGCGAAAAAGAAAATAAAAGAAAACAAATACATCAAGCGACAAACCAAAACGTTACACAGTTCTTTCAGGTAAAAGAAATATCATGCGGGTGGAGGACAAGAGAGACATGTCAGAAGATTATAATCAGTTCGGTGAAATTCCCCCCTTAAATGTGAAGACTGATCCAAGCATCATGTTAAATGATGAAGATGCTCCATGGTTACAGCCGAGGCAATCATAAGAGGAGGTAGAACAAAATTGAATGATATATCAAACCTTTTGCCAAACCTTTTATGCCGGAGGTAGAACAAATCAATCAGTATCGCCATCATAGAGCCCTACCGTGGCTCCTGAGTGCATATATGCATACCAAATGCACGACATGACGTATGCTGGCGAATCCGTATGATTTGTATTCGGTCGATGAACTGAATGATGTATCAAACCTTTTATGCCGTATGTAGAAAAAAACAACCGGTATCGCCACCATACAACCCCACTGTGGCTTCTGAGTGCATATATGCATATAAAATGAACAGTAGGACGTACGCTGGCGAATCCGGAAGATTTGTATTCGGTCGATGAACTGAGTGAATGATGTATGAAGGGAATCCTAGAGGTGGGCTATATATAGGGTCCTCTGGCTCACAAAGTGTTGTTCTAGCGTTTTGACCCAACGGTTAAGAAGCGCTCGAAAGAAACACCCCTCATCCAATGGCTCACAAGCGCTCGAAATAAACACACCGTACCCCTGATCAAACGGCTCACAACAGCTCGAAAAAAACACACCCCTGATCCAACGACTCGCAATCGCTTGAAAGAAACACATTATCCATGTGATTCTTTCTGATTGGTCCCAACGGAAACCTAACCATTTAGTCCCGGTTGGCAAAAAGTCCGGGACTAAACGGACGATCCGTGTGATTATTTCTGAATGGTCCCAACGAAACCCTAACCATTTAGTCTCGGTTGGTAAAACAGACCGGAACTAAAGGGACGATCCGTGTGATTCTTTCTGATTAGTACTAACGAAACCCTAACCATCTTATATTTACTAGTTAGAGGCACCAACGAAAGCTCCACGTTAATCCTCGGTAAATAAGAAAAATAACGATCCGATCTCCCATTAGTCATCTACGGTCGTCGGATCAAGTAGCTAAAGAGTCCTGCCGTTTTATCCCACGTGCTCCCCACTTTAACGACCCTATTCCATTATCCTTCAAAATAAAAAAAATCCACGGTATGACCTCTCTCCCGGATGTGTGCGTACACAACTGCATATCCCTAACCCTAGATGGCGTCCTGGTCTTGGGGCCGGGCAGGGCAAGCGTACATCGGCAACTTCTGTAAGCTGACAAGCCATCTCCTCCATGTTTCCTCCGATTCTCTGTCCGGCAAGAAGTAGCATGGCATGCATAGCCCAGTGTACATCATACAAGGAGTACCATGGCCATCATAGGAACATGTTGTACGATTCAACTTGAGCAGCGGGACAGCTGCTAACAGCTGTGGAGACATTAAGGGTCAATAGATTTATAGATCTCACGCTGATTCCAAACTGCGATGCTGCCAGATATTAGATGAAAATAGTTCGCTGATCCTCAGGTATGCACCATGCATGTAAGATTTTTCTAATTACAACGGTGAGCTGATGAACACGAGACGTCTTGGCTTCGAACGTGAATTTGTTTTTGTCATTTCAATCAGTTTTTCTTAGGTTCGATAGTTCATTATCCAATGGAAAGGTCGCATAGCATCTTTTGGTTTTTGTTTGTACGGTTGTATTGCTAATCCACGTTCTCCAGACATGTGGTTTCCTCCGACGGCGAGCATGGTAGCTGTGGTCTCCTCCTGCGGCAAGCTTCACGAGCCAGGCAGTGCGGCAGCTGAGGTCACCTCCGGGGGTAAGTGGGACGAGCCGGAACCATGGTCATAGCGATAGAGTTGTCACGGCTAGCTATATGTGAACCGCAATCGAGCCCAACCGCCATCATGTTTCTCAGGTGCTTTCTTCTAGGGTCCCATTAAGGCCTTGTTTGGTACCGGTGTAAATTTGGGGATTGGGGTGGATTATCCAGGTCCAACCCTAAATCCCCAAAATTCCTCAAAATCTCGTTTGGTACAAGTGTATTTAGGAGGGTTTGTCCCCACTTTTCCCCAAAATTCCCCTACCTCTAGTGTATTTTTCTCCATCTTAAATCCACTCCCTCTAGCAAGTGGACTGGAGGGGAAGGGATTTGAGGGGATTGGATGGAGGTGGGGGTTTCACCCAAACCCTTTAGGGATTATCCCTACTAATCCCCAAAAATACTCTAGTACCAAACAAGGCCTAAGGCTGCAGAACTTCTATCCATCAGACATTAGTTAGGTCATGTCATGTCGCATGCATGCAGTAATTTCTGTAGGTTGTTGCGTCTAGGTGTTTGAAACTTAAGTCTTAGGTATCATGTGTCGGGTTATGATCTGAAATACTCTTGAGCTACATGGGTTAACTGCTGATTTCGCTGAAGTACTATTATGCATACTGTTGTATGGTTTCTTTTGACCAAAATTGTTTGTTAATGAAAACAGAAAGTGCAATGAGACATGATCGCTCAGGCCACATTTCCGCTGCAGTACTATGAGGCAGAGAGTAAAGACGTTTTGGTAAGGTTTTCCCGATCTTAACGTTATGTAGAAAGCTTAGGCAAAATGTCCGCTCCAGTGCATCTGTAGGTCTCCGAAAATTAGGAGCAAGTCTTAGACTGCAACTCCTCACCGTTCAAATGAAAAAAGTGCAACCTTTCTGGTGTGCTTCACTAGTAGGAAAATGCTTACTAGTGACCAACAGTGGTAAGGGTTACCGCTGGCGAACACCAGTCTTGTTCGCCAACGCTAAGACTGTAATTTGAAATTTCGTAAATAAATTTTTTCGCATTAGTTTTTTTTCAAATTTTCAAAACATTTGAATTTGGGGAATCTCTAACCACGCTATAGAATTTTTTCCTTTTTTTTTCTTATTTTTCAACTTTGAATGCCCACTTCCCGCTCGGTCACCCATCCTTCCACTACTCTAGCCCGAGCACGCTTAACTTCCTAGTTCCATCCCACTACTCTACATATGACTCCCTCGTTCTTTCTTGTTAGTATAGTACTGTAAAACCTCTTAACTATTGCATCATATCTACAAATCCGTAATTCCAAATTCGACAAATGATATATCTAAATTGATCAGAAGAATATGAGGAATCCAAATATGACATCCTTATTACCTTTTCTCGAAAAAAATACATTTTTTATTTTTTTTGAATTTTAAATTTATTTAATTAAATTGATTATGTAGGAAAATTTAGTCTGTCTCAAATAACTTTTTTTCCTTTTGGAATTTGACGATTCTGAAAAAACCTCACAAGTGAGGTTGGATATGGAATTTTCTCACGCTTCTTTTGATATATTGAACGCGTTTTTTCGACGTCGTATGCAAAAGTTATGACCATTTTACGTTTTATTTTTGAATTTTGCATAAAAGGTCAAATGGAGTATTTCAAAATTTCTATATCAAGTAGACATTGCACTCTACCCACATATCCAAGGAATTTATTTTTTGAACATTTTATCATTTTCGTTTCTGCTTTACAAACGTAAAAAAGACGGTCCACCGTGTGTGTGTGTGATTTTTCAAAACTTACCGCTGGCGAACCAAAATAGTGGTTGGCCAGCGGTATAGTTAGCGCTGGCGAACCAAAATGTTGCCCAACAGTAACTATACCGCTGGCGAACCAGCTCGTTGTTCGCCAGCGCTAAGTAACCATACCGCTGGCGAACGAAGTGCCGTGTTCGCCAGCGGTATTTGCTGCCGCCCGCAGCCGTGCGCAGCCCCCACGCCCACTGTTACCGCTGGCGAACAACATGGGGGTGCGTTCGCCAGCGGTAGTAGCACTGGCGCACAGGAATTCTTGTTGGCCAGCGGTAACCTGGTGGCTATAGCCTGTTTCCTACTAGTGCTTCTTACAACTTTGTTTTCAGACTGACAACTTCTTAATGTACTTTCTATACATTGAATTCAAGTTTTTAGTTTGTCATCTCTCCTCGGATTATGGGGTGATCTGATACAGGTCAAATCATCTCTAAGCCAATCCTGATATGTTTTCTTTCCAGGCTTATGGATTTCATAGGATTAGTTGACTTAACAGCTCGATTCCATGTACTTTCGATAGTTTTAGTAAAACTTATGTTGCTAGATGGACATCGATAGCTTTTCTCTTTTATTTTGTATGCACTTGGAAAATAAATGTTATGTTTATGCAATGTTCATATTTTGTTTTGTATTTCTTAAGATTGTCATGTAGACCGTCAATCTTTGTTTTTTTTCTGAGACTTTATATCTGAAATATCTAAATCAGAGAGTGAAATGAATTATCGTTTCTCAAATAACAAAACCACTTCCGTTGGAACCTTTTCCTTTACCTAATCATTACTTCATTATTTCATTTTGTTTTGTAGAGAAAACACTGAATCACCATGGAGCTACAAGGTATTATATATTATTCCTTTACCTATTCATCATTTTATATCACTAATATATATAGAAAAAAAATCAAAGTTACGACGAGTTGGTATTTGCAGTACTCCTCTCGGATCAATTGGGCACCCAAAATATAATTCCATGATAGCATCCACAAGGCCGCGTACAACATATTCTGTATTTTTTGAGAATGAGACTTTAATCTTCTTTGCTTTTAAACATAGAGTATCATGTCACACTAAGTCAAAATATAAGGGCATAATTCTCTAATTTGTTAAAAGCACCCTAGAGGAAAAACAATAGGAAAATCTCTGGCCCGTGCAAGTGCACGGGTTGATGACTAGTTTAGTCCTAGTTGGTAAAACAGGCCGGGGCTAAAGGGTATGTTTCTTATTACTATATATATGTATGCATTGCCACCATTGGAATAAACACTTATAAACTCACCACTCTCTCATGGCTTCTACCGTACCCACTCAAACCTTCCTGCAGGCGGATGCACTTTCCGTCTCGAACTACCACTGGTAGAAAATAGGCCTACAGTCCCGGTTCACCAGGACTATTAATCCCGTCCGGGCAACCGGGACTAGCTATGCGCGACTAAATGCCCCCCCCCTATAGTCCCGCCACTTACGGACCGGGACTAAAAGCCCGTCCACGTGGGCGCTAGGGGTCCGTTGCGGCGGAGGACCTTTAGTCCCGGGTCTTGTGGTTAACCGGGACTGAAAACCTGCGCAGGTTTAGGGTTTTAGGCCCCCTAAACCTGTTTCCTTTTTAATTTGTTTTGTTTTAATTTCAGTACACATATTCATGCATATATATATATATGAACTATCAAACGAGGAGAATTCAATAGGAATATATAATATATATTCAATATCGGGTGACCATATATACAACCTCGAACAAGTTTCCATATTACACAATTAAGATGGACGAGCATACACAAATTCGCACAAGTTTCAAAGTACTTAGGGCTTATACATGCTTATAAAAGTCATCGTCGGTGGACGCATGGAACTCTCCTTTCTTCTGGATGACATGCCTAAGGAAAAATCCTGCTATTTCCTCTTGAATTGGTCGGAAGCGAGCTTCTGGAGTAAGCGCCCTCCGCAAGTTATTGAGACCGTTCCGCGTTTGCTCGTCCTTCTTCCTCTCAGATATTTCTTTCCGTATGTTCTCACAGACATAGTATCCACATAGACCGGTCCCCGGTGGCTGCTTATCCACACCTTTGAGCACATTTTTAAATTTTAGCGCATCTTTGAATTCACCGACATGTTGATGTGAGAGCCGTCTCCAAACTCTACAATGCAAATAAAATTAAATGAACAAGGGAGTTATTAGCTTAGAAAATGAACAAAAGAGACCGATCGATATAGAGCGCAAATGATTGAAAAATAATTACTTTTGCATCATTTTTCTCATGTCGACCCAAAGATCTGTATTTGAATTCATAGAGTCAATGATGAAAACTATGGCCTGGTGAAGATCAATTTTTAGCAGAATCCAGTGGTACCTGCGGACACATTAGATGCAGAGTCATGCATAATTTATCGATTGGACATACCATGCATGGAGTAAACAAAAGAGAATGGGAACATGAGAGAAACACTCACCCAAAATGGTAAGGAAATAGAATATATCTTTTGGATTCATGCTTTTTAAAAAAATTGTACAAGTCTTTCTCCACGTCTTTGGGGTGACGTTCTAACATAGTTCCATTAATGATTTGTGGGTCAATGAACCCAATATCATGGATGAGTCTTACTTTGCATTCCCAAATCTTCAATCTGCATAATAGCGTACGGAACAATATAGTTAGGACAATATATATATATATATATAGTGTAGGCAAATGAAGAACGAGATGAGGTAGAAATAAATCACTTACAGAACGTAGCAACTCAGGATAGATTTGTCGAGCTCACGCATATTGAACAGTTGGAACAATTCACTCAACTCAACTGTTACAGAGTACTTTTTGGTGTGATGCTCCTCTGTATAATCCACATACACATATTCTTTGTCGGTAAAAGTTATGAAATATTTGTACCAACGTAGAAGACTTTGCATTAGTGGTGGTAGATCCTTTTCCTTCGCAGGCTCGACGAGAGGCCCTTTCTTCACATATTTTAATGCTACATCAGCCACTGGCATATCGTCCATGTCTAAAAAGGCACGGAGAGACATACCGGCCTCGGACGCATTTTGCATGGCAGTAGCTACAGTCAATCCCATTGCTGTCACAGCATTTATGACCTCGGGGTCATGTTCCGGAGCGGCTTTCACTATGAGGGGGGATATCGATTGTTTACTCTGCATCCCGAGCTGGGCAACTTGTTTCCCGCTTTGTATCATTTTTGCTTTTTTTTTCTCCTCCTCCAATATTCCTGCTTGCTTACGAAGTTCAATATCATAGTCTTTAGGCAAATTCTTCACGGATTGGGACACTGTCGATAAAAAATCCGTAGCCCAATAGTCTACAATCGGAGGGAATACTTCCTTGGGCTCAGGCTCCTTTAGCGCCTTCAGTTTGCCCATCCATTTCTCAACGTCAGCCTTCACGACCAATTTGGTTTCAGCATCACTAAGTTCCCAAGGCCTTGGGGTGAGAGGCTTCAGTGATGGCTCCGGTACCCGTGTGGTCTTAGGTACATAAGGGTCCGGGTTAATAGACCAAGAGCGTGTTCCCTTGCTGCCCGCCTGCTTCTGTTTCTTCGCTGGAGGAGGAATGGGGGGCGACGTCTGCTTATCCTCCGGAGGAGGAATGGGGGGCGACGTCCGCTTATCCTCCGGAGGAGGAATGGGGGGCGACGACGTCTGCTTTTCCTCCGGAGGAGGAATAGTGGGAGACGTCTGCTTTTCCTCCGGAGGAGGAATCGTGGGCGACGGCTGCTTAACCACCGGAGGAGGAAGATCGGGGGACGGCGTCGAATGGCGTGAAGGAGGCGTAGGTGAACCAGCACTAGCACCACCACCACCACCAGCACCTGCACCATCGTAGGGGGGTGGACTTGTTAGCCTTGGCGTCTCGCCTGGAAACACTATGTACTTCTTTTTCCATAGAATGAACTGGCGCTTGACATCTCCAAGTCTTCTCTCCCCTTCGGGTGTAGCTATGTCAATCTCCAGGTCCTCAAACGCTTGGACTATGTCTTCCACCGTGACACGAGCATAGCCATATGGAATGGGGTTGTTGTGATGGAGTGCTCCAGGTGTATAGGGTAAAGCACTGCCGGTAGCCACCTTCATGGAAATGTTCCCCACGGGATAATGCAGATCACATTCTTTCATATCCTTTACGTCATCCACGGGGTAGTGAGGCTCCGGTGCACGACTCTCGATCATCGGTGCATTAGCACCTGCAGTCGGGGCCTCCGTGGAAGCCACGCTGCTTCTCCGCTGCTGGCTTCCGAGATCCGTTGCATGTTCTTGATGCGGCCCTGCAGCCGACGCTTTTTCTTTCTCAAGTATTCCCGCCACGACCTTCTTCAGGTCAGAAACTTCCATTGCAAGATTCGCCAGTTCATCTGCAGCCCGGTCCGTACCTCTCCTACGGCTTCTGTAACAGTACGGGTCACCCTCCTGGGAAAACCCTACTTTCCACGGCATTCTGCCTTTGCCTCGTATATGTCCTCCGTGTTCAGGATTTCCGAGGGCAACTGTCAGTTGGTCTCTCTCTCTGTTGAACGTGATCTTGCCCTGTTGAGCTCTGGTCATTGCGTCAACAAGTTCTTTTGTGGGAGCAAACTTTTTCTGCCGGTGAACACACTCCCCTGTCTCCGGGTCTAGCGATCCCCCATGCCCGTACCACCACATTTTGGCTCTTTCGTCCCATCCCTCTGTACCTAGACGGATTCCTCTTGCCCTTAGGCCGTCCTCCATTGCCTGCCACTTAGGCGCCGAAACGCGGTATCCTCCTGGCCCCATAACATGATGGTACTGTTTCTTTTTCGCATTAGCCTTATTTTTTGCCGACATTACCTTGAAATGCTCCGATTTATGTTGCGTCACAAATTCTGTCCAATCATCTCTCAGTTTCTCATATTGTCCAGTGAAATTCGGAGTCTTGCCCTGGCTGACATATTCACGGAACAATTTTTTCTTGAAGTTCCGGAATGCTTCGGCCATCTTCTGAAGAGCGAACTCTTTGACTATCCTCCTCCTCTCACGTCCACCCGGAACGTCCTGACCGAATTCATCTTTTTTGTTGTATTCCGGAGGTAGAATGAAATGTGCAATAAGCTTTCTAAACATAATCTTTTTCGTTCTCTTGTCGACATAAGTGAAACCAACACGTGCTTTCTTTGGCTCCTTCCATTCCTGGACGGTGATCGGGACGACGTCTCTAACAATGACTCCGCATTGGTTGATAAACTTTGTGGTGTGCTGTAGGGGCTTGCCGATTTGACTGACTGATTCGATGGTATATATTTCGGAATCTTTCATCTCCTTGGATTTGCCACGCTTTGTCATACTAGATCCGACCGAGGGCTAAAATAAGAAAGAGAGTCGCGCGCGTTAGTCTTTGCAATTGGACCGAGGGCTAAAATAAGACCGAGGGCTAAAATATATACCTCGCCGGAGGTGGTTGTTCTTTGCAATTGGAGATCGTCGTTTGTCGACGGTTGACCTCCGTCATCAATGTCCATTCCTTCACCTCCTTGATCATCGACAATGTCTGTTCCTTCTTCACCTCCTTGATCATCGACAATGTCTGTTCCTCCTTCACCTTCTTGATCCTAAAGGTTCAGATAAGAAGAGATTACATCATCGTCAATGTCTGTTCCTCCTCCGGCTATGATATCTAATATATAACCTTCAGCCTCCTGTTCCGCCGTCAGGTCTCTATTGTCTGCCATATGTCACTCCTGCAGACATGCATGTAGTAAAAATTAATTAAGTATATAGGAGACTTAGCAAATATTGTCGTAGAAAGAGGGAAAACAGATTGGTAGGGTCTCTCAAATGACTTGGAGAACCCCAAAGCTAGGTTGCATTTGCTTTTCTGGTCATTTTGGTATATTATACTTAATATTCTGAATTTATTGAATTAAAACTTACTTTCATTATTTTAATGAATTTAACTCAAATTCAAATATGGTCTCATTTTAAACTTTGTCAAACATGAATGATAATGATATAAACAGATAGCTTACATTTTTGTGAACATTTTGCATATTTTTCCATATTTTTTGGAATTATAAATTAAAAGTTATTTAATTTAGAAGATTTAATTATGTTCTGTAATTCCATATACAGTGGGCCCCACGTGTCATGATGACGTCATTAAAAAAACTCGTCAACACGTGGCCAGGTGACGTCATGATGACGTCACCCCTGGCGTCACACGGTGGCCGGCGGTGGCAGTTCAGGCTCTCGGGTCTCCGGCGATTCCGACGATTCCGGCCACGGGGGAGGGAACGGAGATGGGGAGGAGGCCACTGTGGTGCTCGCCACGGGGGAGGGGACGGAGATGGGGACGAGGCCACACGGCCACTGTTGTCTCGCCGGCGGCGAATCTGGCCGCGGTAGCGAGCGCGAGGGCGGCGCGTTCTCAGTTCGTGGTCGCCGTTCGAGGGCGGCGCGTTCGCGCGTGATTCGTGTTCTCGATCCGTTCGATGGCGTTCGCGCGTTGGATCTAGGGCGACGGCGACGGCCCGCGGGGAACCTACCGGAGAGACGGCGACGGGACGGGGGCGGAGCAGGGTGGAGGCGGTGGAGAGAAGGGCTCGACGACGGCGACGGCGACGGCGATGGAGACGGCGCGGTCCTCTGCGCGGGCGACGGCGACGGGGCAGAAAGACGAGCAGGCGCCGGCGCGAGGGAAGAAGAGGGTTTGTGACTTAGAAAATTTTGGGGCAGGAAGGCATCCACATATATAGTTCCAGCCTTTAGTCCCGGGTGGTGTCACGAACCGGGACTAAAGGTCCCCTGGGGTACCCTCCGCGGGCCTTTAGTCCCGGGTGGTGTCACGAACCGGGACTAATGGTGAAAATTTTCGCGGCTTTCTCGTTCCCGCGCAGAACGAGCCTTTAGTCCCGGTTCGTGACACGAACGGCGACTAAAGGTGGTTATTCGAATAGAAATAATAGATGCGTGCAACCTTAAAAATACAAATAATATATCAGAAAATTCAGAAAAATAAAACTAATTCTTTTTCCAATCTTAAAAATACAAATAATATATCAGAAAATTCAGAAAAATAGAACTAATTCTTTTTCCAATCTTAAAAATTCCCATAGATAAAAAAGGCAGTACATAATGGCAAGAGTGGATCTAAACCTAAACGGAGAGCATAGATGCATGCATGATCTGATATCTGCTGCTAGTCATACTCCTGCCTAGGCCTACGACATGAGAAAATTCAGAGCCCAGGACTGGGCCTGAGGGTAGCGCAGGCGGGGGTTATCGCCGGCCCTGATGTAGTCCATGACGCTCTGTAGAGTCCGGCCGGACCACCATAGCCGACGACCGGCCTCGTGAAAGTTCCCAGGAGGCAGGCCGTCCTCCTCATACCTGGCGAGCGCCCTCTCACGCCGATTGATGAAGAAGGCATCCCAAGTATGTTGGTTATCGGGATGCCAGCTGGGATCTCTCCGCTGCTCCGGCGTGAGCTCGTTGTAGTAATGGTTCGTGATGGCCGCCCGACGTGCCACACCTTGAGGAAGAGGAGGGACCGGCACTCCTCCGGCGCTCAGCATCCAACCGGCGGGAACACTGTAGCCGGGCGGGCAGGGGTAGTTCGAGGCGGAAAGTGCCTCGGCCTGGTTGAATGTTAGAGTGGGTACGGTAGAAGCCATGAGAGAGTGGTGAGTTTGTATGTGTTTATGCCAATGGTGTGGCAATGCACATATATATAGCGAGAAGAAAACATCCCTTTAGTCCCGGTTGGGGACACCAACCGGGACTAAATGGGTTAGGGTTTCGTTTGGACCAATCAGATAGAATCACACGGATCGTGTGTTTCTTTAAAGCGCTTCTGAGTCGTTGGATCCGGGGTGTGTTTCTTTTGAGCTGTTGTGAGCCGTTCGATCAGGGCTACGGTGTGTTTCTTTCGAGTTGTTGTGAGCCGTGGATGAGGTGGTTTCTTAACCGTTGGATCAAAACCCTAGCACCACTTTGTGAGCCAGAGGACCCTATATATAGCCCACCTTCATACACCGGTCAGTTCATCGAGCAAATACAAAACATCCGGATTCGCCATCATATATACGTCCTACCGGGCATTTGGTAGGGCTGTAATGTGCAACTATTTGCTTGGTTGTGTTAGGGTGGCGCGTGGCGCGGGAATTGTGACGCGTGGCGCGGGAGTTGCGACGCGTGGCGCGGTAGTTTGTGACGCGTGGCCAGGAGGGCGCGGTATAAACTGTCGCGCCTCGAGCGCGTCTTCTCCTCTCCACGCACCGTCGCGCTTCCACCATGCCTCCGAGGAGGAACAGCACCACCGGCTTCCGCGGCGTGCGAGCACGGCAGAACGGAATGTTCAGCGCAGATATCCGCTGGGGGGACGACCGCATCCCCCTCGGCACCTTTGCGACGGCGGCGGAGGCAGCCCGCGCCTGGGACGCGGCGGCCTGGCGCCTCAACCGCCCGCGGTCGCTGATGAACTTCAACGACTGCGACACCGTCTGGGAAGCGGAGGCCAGGGCGCCGAAGCCGCAGATCATCACTGCCGCCGACCACCTCCACCTCCGCCACCGCGCGTTTCAGGGCCTAGTCGACGCCAGGGAAGACCGCGTCGTCCGCGAGTATTACCGGAACAACCCGGGGGAGGAGATCGCCGACGAGGAGCTCTGGCAGACCCGCGCGGGTCAGCGGGCGGAGCGCCGCCTCGAACGCCACCTCGCGTTAGATGCCGCTCGGGAGGCGAGGACGAGGGCGCTGCAGGAGCTTCGTCGGGCCGACCGCGCCGGCGAAGTCTGGGCCTCCGACGATCCGAGGTGGGGGCCTATCTCGGACATACCATCATGCACCTCCGACGACGACGAGGAGGTCACGGACGAGTTCGGCGACGATGATGACCCGGAGGAGGTCACCGACGAGTTCCCCGACGACGACGGCGAGGAGTAGCTAGTGTTCGTATGTTTTCTCTTTTTAATAAAAGAATTTGCATTCCGGCGACACTGCGGCGCGCTAGCGCGTCTGTTTTCTGTTTTTAGTAAAAGTTTGGTACAATAAATTAATTAGAGATAATATAATTCAAAATGATCCATTAAACATGATCCATTCAACAAAGTTTGGTACAATAAATTATTACACATCAATTCTTTCCTTGTGTCCCCGCTTTCTTACGATTTGGACGTATCCATGGAGCATCCTCATCATTTAACTTAATGCTTGGGTCAGAGTTCACTTTGAAGGGCGGAATTTCACCAAACATATTATAATCTTCTGACATGTCTGTCTTGTCCTCCACTCCCACGATGTTTCTTTTCCCTGAAAGAACAATGTGACGCTTTGGATCATCGCATGATGCACTGATCGTTTTCTTATCTTTCCGTTTCCTCGGTTTGCTACTCATGTCCTTCAAATAGAAAACCTGAGCGACATCTTTGGCTAGGACGAATGGTTCGTCAAGGTAACCAAGATTGTCGAAATCCACCATTGTCATTCCGTATTGCTCGTCCACCTTTACCCCACCTCCTGTTAGCTTGAACCATTTGCACCGGAACAAAGGGACCTTAAAATAGGGTCCGTAGTCAAGTTCCCATATCTCCTCTATGTAACCATAATATGTGACCTTTTGCCCAATCTCGGTTGCTGCATCAAAGCGGACACCACTGTTTTGGTTGGTGCTCTTTTTATCTTGGGAGATCGTGTAAAATGTATTCCCATTAATCTCGTACCCTTGGAAAGTCGTGATAGTCGAAGATGGTGTCTTGGCCAACATGTACAGCTGATCTTCAACATCATTGTCATTCATTAAATGTTTTCGCAACCAACTGCCGAAAGTCTCCATGTGGGCCTTTCTAATCCATGATTCAGGCTTCCCCGGGTTGTTCGAGCGTAAAATATTCTTGTGTTGCTCGAAGTACGGAGCCACCAAGCTCGAATTTTGCAGAACTGTGTAGTGTGCTTCAGTCATAGAATGACCGTCCATACATATCGTTGATTTCCTTCCGATCGTGCCTCTTCCACTTAGTCTCCCCTCGTGCCGCGATTGAGGAATACCAATCGGCTTAAGGTCAGGAACATAGTCAATACAGAACTCAATTACCTCCTCATTTCCATAGCCCTTTACGATGCTTCCTTCTGGCCTAGCACGATTACGAACATATTTCTTTAATACTCCCATAAACCTCTCGAAGGGGAACATATTGTGTAGAAATACAGGACCGAGAATGGAAATCTCTTCGACTAGGTGGACCAGGAGGTGCGTCATAATATCGAAGAAGGATGGTGGAAACAGCAACTCAAAACTGACAAGACATTGGACCACATCGTTCTGTAACCGTGGTAGATCTTCTGGACTGATTACCTTCTGAGAGATTGCATTGAGGAATGCACACAGCTTCACAATGGCTACTCGAACATTTTCCTGTAGGAGGCCCCTCAAAGCAATCGGAAGCAATTGCGTCATAATCACGTGGCAGTCGTGAGACTTCAGGTTTTGGAACTTTTTCTCCGCCATGTTTATTATTCCCTTTATATTGGACGAGAAGCCAGACGGGACCTTCATACTGCTCAGGCATTCAAAAAAAATGACCTTCTCTTCTTTCGTAAGAGCGTAGCTGGCACGACCTTGAAACCATTCCGGATGCCGGTCATCTGGGTCTTTCAAAAGTTGTTGATCCCGCCGTGCTTCCTTTGTATCCTTTGTCTTCCCATACACGCCCAAGAAGCTTAGCAGGTTCACGCAAACATTCTTCGTAACATGCATCACGTCGATTGCAGAGCGGACATCTAGGACTTTCCAATACTGTAGCTCCCAAAATATCGATTTCTTTTTCCACATGGGTACGTGCCCGTCAACTCCCTGCGGAACTGATTGTCCGCCAGGACCCTTTCCAAAGATGACATTCAAATCCTTGACCATATCAAATATCTCATCTCCAGTACGTTCCGCAGGCTTCGGCCGGTGATCTGCCTTGCCGTTGAAATGCTTGCCTTTCTTTCTTACGTTATGATTTCGGGGAAGAAATCGACGATGACCCAGGTACACGTTCTTCCTACAGTTATCCAAAAATACACTTTCAGTCTCATGTAAGCAGTGCGTGCATGCTTTGTATCCCTTATTTGACTGTCCAGAAAGGTTACTGAGAGCAGGCCAATCGTTGATGGTTACAAAAAGCAACGCTCGTAGGTTAAATTCCTCTTCTTTGTGCTCATCCCACACAGGTACACCAGGTTTGCCCCACAATTGTAAAAGTTCATCAACTAATGGCCTTAGGTACACATCGATGTCGTTGCCGGGTTGCTTCGGACCTTGGATGAGCACTGGCATCATAATGAACTTCCGCTTCATGCACAACCAAGGAGGAAGGTTGTAGATGCATAGAGTCACGGGCCAGGTGCTATGGCTGGAGCTCTGCTCGCCAAAAGGATTCATGCCATCAGTACTTAGACCAAATCTTATGTTCCTTGCGTCAGCTGCAAAATCTTTGAACTCTCTGTCGATCTTTCTCCATTGCGTTCCATCAGCGGGGTGTCTCAACTCCCCGTCGGACTTACGGTCCTCTTTGTGCCATCGCAACAACTTGGCATGATCTTTGTTCCTGAACAGGCGTTTCAACCGAGGTATTATAGGAGCATACCACATCACCTTGGCGGGAACCCTCTTCCTGGGTTTCTCGCCCTCAACATCGTCACCAGGGTCATCCCCTCTGATCTTATAACGCAATGCAGTGCATACAGGGCATTCATTCAAATCCTCGTATGCACCGCGGTAGAGGACGCAGTCGTTAATGCATGCATGTATCTTCAGAATCTCTAAACCTAGAGGGCACACAACCTTCTTTGCTTCGTACGTACTGGTGGGCAACTCGTTATTCTTCGGAAGCATATTCTTCAAAATTTTCAGCAAATTTTGAAATGATGAGTCAGCTACACCTTCCCGTGCCTTCCATTTCAGCAAATCCAGTGTGGAGCCCAGCTTTTTCAGACTATTGTCGCATCCTGGGTACAGTGACTTCGTGTGATCCTCTAACATGCGATCCAAATGCTCCCTCTCCTTGTCAGTTTCGCAGCGTCTCCGTGCATCAGCAATGGTCCGACCAAGATCATCAGCGGGCTCATCATGTGCCTCTTCTTCACCTTCACCAAACCCTTCCCCACCTTCAGCATCATCCTCCATGAAAGTATCACCGAAAAGGTCATGATAGTTGAAATCGATATCATCCTCTTCTTCATCTTCTTCCATTCTAACCCCTCTTTCTCCATGCTTGGTCCAACAATTATAGCTTGGCATGAAACCGTGCCGAAGCAGGTGCATGTGAACGACTCTTGAGGAGGAGTGACCCTTCTCATTCTTACATTCAGCACATGGACACATAATAAAACCTCGCTGTTTGTTCGCATTTGCCACTACGAGGAAATCTTTCAAACCCGTAGTGAACTCACCGGAGAGTCGGTTACCGTACATCCATTGCCGATTCATCTGCATTATTATTATATAAAGTATATAATTAACCATCATGCATCTGTTAAACTAACTAGCTAGCTGGAAATAATACAAATCATGAAAGGTTCAAGTTGCTAACCGCGATCACGGAGGTAAAATAAATGAAAACGCTCAAGTGTGTTTCATGCTATGGGGCATTTCATCGAACACCTTGTGTGCATAGTAGGAACCAAAAGCATACCCACCACCCCCTTGTGAATATTGTGAGCAAATGTGGCCAAGTGCAGCGAGGTGAGTCCTATATATAGGGATGGGCCTTTAGTCCCGGTTCACCTGGACAACCGCGGCTAAAGGCCGTGGGGCCGGCCCGAGGACCTATTAGTCCCCGTTGGTCTGGCCAACCGGGACTAAATCCCCTCCCCTCCGCCAGCTGTGGGCCGAGCGCGCTGGGCCCAGACTATTGGTCGCGGGTCTCGTCCCGAACCGTGACTAAAGACCCCTATGGTCGCGGGTCCATTATTTTGGGGACTAATGGGGGCGTACCGAAGGCCTATTTTCTACCAGTGTACCCCTGCCCGCCCGGCTAAAGCGTCCCCGCCGGTTGGATGCTGAGCGGCGGAGGAGTGCCGGTCCCTCCTGTTCCTCAAGGAGTGGCGCGTCGGGCGGCCATCACGAACCACTACTACCACGAGCTCACGCCGGAGCAGCGGAGGAATCCCCATTGGAATCCCAACTACCGCCCTACTTGGGATGGCTTCTTCATTAATCGGTCTGAGAGTGCCCTTGCCATGTACGAGGAGAACAATCGGCCTCCTTCGAACTTCAACGAGGCCGGTCGTCAGCTGTGGTGGGGCGGCGGACGGACTCTTGAGAGCGTCGTGAACTACATCACGGCCGGAGATAACTTTCGCCTGCGCTAACCTCACGCACAGTCCCGGCGTCCTGATCCTCTGAGGGACTCCAGAGCACCGTCCGACGATAGTGACGACGACGGCGGCGACTACGACAACTAAGAGTCGGAGTATTATAGGCCTAGCCAGATCAGATCCAGTATTTCCATTATGTATTGCCTTGCTTATCTAGATGTATTGGCCCCCTCCCTAATGTTATCTTGATTTATACTCTTCATTTAGGCTTAGATCCAATCTTGCAATTATGTACCGCTCCTTGTTTTAATGTACCGGCCCCGCCCCTAATGTTAGCTCTATATTCTGGTTCAGACATTTTTCATGTTCATACTATTGTCAGATTGGAAATGCACCCTAAACCCTAAACCCTAGACGCTAAACCGAAAACCCAAAAATAACTCAAATGTCCAAATAAGCAAAATAAATTTAAAAATTCGTGATTTAGTCCCGGGCCGTAACACGACCCGGGACTAAAAGTCCTGCGCGCGAACTGTGCCACGACCCGGGACTAGAGGCATGGGCTATTTAAACGGCGCGGCGCCGGTCCTTCTTCCTCACTACTCATTCGAAGGCGAACACGACGAGACGCAGACTATGCAGAAGCGTTGCCCGACACCGTCCGCCGCCCCGTGGCGCTGCGTCTCCACGCCTCGATCGCCTCCACGCTCCTCCACGCACGGCACACCTCCGCGCGCCGGCTCCTCGCCGTTACTCCCCACGCCGCCCCCTAGTGGCTCCCCATGTCCGGCGCCAAGTTCCTCCCCGTGCCCAACTCCTCGACGATCGACGATCATCGGTGAGAAATGCATGTATGCACATGCACACACGTGTACGTACGTGTAGTGTATCTAGCTAGCTAGTACGTAGTTTTAGTGTTTTAGGTTATTTTACTTTAGAAACTTAGATGAATTTTAGTGAATCTTATAATTAGTAGATTTTTTAGTTTACAATCTTTGAGAATAAGAGTGTACAAACTTAGTTTAGAAATTTAGATGAATTTTATAATCTAGGAATTTTAATTTCGAAATTTACTTAGTGAATGCTTATAATTAGTAGAATTTTTACTATGTGAATTTTTACTTAATTAGGAATTGCTACGCCTTGATGGTGCCAGAAATTCTTGATGCTTGGATGGCGCGTTGGGAACCCCAAGAGGAGGGTGTGATGAGTACAGCGGTAAGAATTTACCTCAGTTAAGAACCAAGTTTATCAATCCAGTAGGAGAAAGGGGATCTTCGGAAGGTTGATGCCACTGACGGTGGTGATGGCGCCTCACCGGTGTCAGCAACAACGCGGAACCTGCACACAACACAACCAGAATACTTTGTCCCAATGGTAAAGTGAGTTTGTCAATCTCACTAATCTTGCTAATAACAAAGATTAGACGTATAGTGTGGAAAATGGTGTATGCCTGCAGTAAGTAAAGAAAGGAGGGAATTGTAGTGGTTAACACTGTAGGAAAATGGACCGGGGTTCATAGGTTCACTAGTGGTGTCTCTCCAAAAAAGATAGCATGCTGGGTGAACAAATTACAACTCGGCAATTGACAAATAGAGGTTGCACCGTAGTGCACATTCATGACATGATGAATACTATGATATTTAGTGCGGGCATTACAATAATATACATAGACCGTAATCCAACTGCATCTATGACTAATACTCCACCCTTAGATTATCATCCGAACCCTCTTAGGTGTTAAGTTGCAAGGAACGGATAATCGCATTAAGCAATGTGTGTAATGTAAGAAATGATTGTGCACGCGGGCACTCACAGCGCCGTTTTCTTCCTAGTGGCAACAAAACATCCTCCCCCGTCACGTTTATATCAGTCGAGCAGAGGAGAAAAGGAGGCATGAACCCAACTATCGAGCATAAATACTTTCTCTTGGAGTCACTAGGAACTACTTGGTAAGAGCAACCACTAGCAACGGAAAGCATGCAATATCACAAATAACATTTGCAATAAAGACTATAATCAACGTGGCATAAGTTAAATATTCACCGGATCCCAGCAAACATAGCACATAGAATTACATAAGAACAATCTTGATCATGTTAGGCAGCTCACGATATCTACACATTGAGGCATAGGAGGAGAAGATAATCATCTAGCTACTGCTATGGACACGTAGTCCAAGGATGAACTACTCACGCATCACTCCGGACGCAGGAATGGTGATGAAGAGGCCTTCAGTGATGACCTCATCTCCGACAGGGTGCCGGAAGATAGCTTCATAACCCCCCTGATCTAGGGTTGACGACGATGGTGGTTCTGGAACTTTTTGGGGGATTTGTATTAGGTGCTTAGGGTGTTCCTTTGAAGGGGAATAAATAGGCGAAAGGGCGACGTCGGTGGGCCACCAGGGTGGCCTCACCACCCCCAGGCGCGGCCAAGTGGGGATGTGCCTGGCTATGGTGAGGGCCCCCTGGTGCCCGTCTTCGACTCCTCTTCGGACTTCTGGATGCTTACGGGGAAAATAGGAAGTTCGGGATTCGTGGGTCCAATTCCGAGAATATTTTCAGAACAACTTTTCTGGAAAAAAAAAACAGAAAACAGGGAGCTGCCACTTGGCATCTTGTTAATAGTTTAGTCCCAGAAAACGTGTAAAAATGCTATAAAGAAGGGAGAAAACATGTAGCAATTGGCATAATATCAACATAGAACATCAGAAATTATAGATACGTTGGAGACGTATAAAGCATCCCCAAGATTAGTACCTACTTGTCCTCGAGTACGGAAACGATAAAAACAAAATAATTTCTGAGGTGACATGCTACCAACATAACTTGATCATCAATAATGTAAAAGCATAAGTAAGCTGAGATCGTAGAACTTTAACACAAGCATGATAAATAGAACATTAATAATAAAGCATAGCAATCACTTTGCATCATGAGAAATAACTCAAATAAAAGATCATGAATAACAATGCAAAGAAAAATATACGTTTGTTTCAAGTATAGAGAGAACCTGCCAAAGTGACATTTCGCTAGTCCTTAAGAGTGGGGGCAAAACATAAATGCCAGGACGCCTTCAAAATTCATGAGGAAGACTAGACCAAATAATTAGAGAACAAGCAATAACACATCATGAATCAAACACATCATGAATCAATTAATAATGTTTCTGGGACAAATGCACATAAAACTCTGGCAAAAATGTTCTCTCAACTGTGCATAAAGTTAGAAGATAGAGACTCAACATAAAAGTAAAAGAAAGGCCCTTCACAGAGGGAAGTAGGGATCAACTCATGTGCTAGAGATTTTATTTTATTAGACAGAGGTATATTATTACACAAATCATGGCTAACCAAATCCTCGGGTGTCTGCCAACACTCACATATCGTGGAGGAGTGTCTATATTTTAAGAGAGGTGTATGCTAGTGTCAACGAATGGTAAACAGAAAATACAGTATGTCACAAGCCAACTAGATTTCACAAGAGAGGCTCCGATATGAAGGACGCATCTGGGTAGAAGGTCATCCTTCTTTCTCTTTTGTTTACACAATCATGATTTGACTGATAAATCATGGGCAAAATTAGTGAAGTGAATTTGTTTGTATTAATTTGGGTCTAGGCACCCTTTTGCCATCTCTTCTACCAATTGGATAATCGGATGAAGCCACTAGTCTAGGGTGTGAAATCCAATCAACAAGTGAGATAAAGATTCTCTATTTACATCCTCATGAGCAAAACAGGGACACAAAGCAGAAGTAATTTTTAAGGTTTTAAAGGTAACACATGAGCAATTTACTTGGAGTCGCAGTTAAATACCACATGTAGGTAGGTATAGTGGACATAATGGGAAAACTTGGTTTTAGGGAGTTGGATGCACGAGTAGAATTCCATATTCAGTACAGGTGGAGGCTAGCAAAAGACTGGGAGCGGCAAATCAAAAGAGCATAAGAGCCATAATCATGCATAGCGACATAAACATCATTAATAAAAGCATAAGTGGTACCACAAGTTCAAAAACTAAAGTATCATAGAGGCTATTAGTGACTGGTTCATAGTCATAAACATGGTGTGAGCATGCGCCAAGTAAACCAAATAAAACATTCAAAAGGAGAATACCGCAAAATTATGCTTCAATATGACAAGAGCAACTCATGATTCTTTCAATGGCACATTAAACACTCTCAGATATTTTAAGGATAATCATGCTACTCAATAACCACAAGGCTTTAAAACTAAAATAACTATCATGATATGAAAAAGTCTAGCCATAGTCTATATAAAATTCTACTTGCACCGTTATAAATTCTACCTCAAGTAGCAGTTTCTTTTACCAACAATAACCATACAAAACATGATTTAACAAAAACCCTCCAAATTCTACATCAAGCAAAAAATGAGTGGACTCACATAACAGTACTAAAACTAACAGCTGTAAATAAGAGATGCAATGAAAACAAAATCCAAACATAAAATTTTTGCAGCAACTAGAAGAAAAACTAAGAATACTAAGTAATCACATGAAAAAGCGGAGCGTGTCACTCTCCAATAAAAGAATATTGGGGTCCAACCAAGCTTATTGCAAAATAAAAACAAACAGAAAGCAAAAATAAAAGACGCTCCAAGTAAAGCACATAAGATGTGACTGAATAAAAATATAGTTTCACTAGAAGTTGACCTGATAATTTGTCGATGAAGAAGGGGATGCCTTGGGTTTTACTTGCTTTTTCCATAACAGGGTGCCTACATTCTATACATGGCGTAGGTTGTACTGTGTACACGAGGAGGATCTACAACACTTGGAGATGCTACCGAGAAGGAAACAATTTCCAATTCATGAAGTGATTAGGTACTTAAGGTTGAATTCAAAGAAGGTACTCACTAGAGTAAACTTCCCAGCACTAGTAAGTACGAAATGCGCACATTAATTAAGTTTGAATTACAAAATTATTCGAGAGTTACGTGTTACCATGTTTTTTTTCGCTCCTGAATTTAGAACTGGTGTTAGCTCTAACATATCTTAGAAGATAATTTCAGGACCACTCATGCATGCAGTTAATTGAGTTAGGTTCAATCCCACAATGATCATATTAAATTTAATTCCACCGATGCAATTCTTGATTTTTAATTCCTTTATGTTGATAAGCTATTGTGTTGATTTTGTTTGACTAGCAACATATAGTTCAGAAATATTGACATGGAGTATTGTGTGTGATTTAATAAGGTATGGAGCCTAGAGAAATAAGTCTCTCTCTGCGTAAAAAAAGAGGAATCAGTTCCAAATTTCCCACTAGGAGGATTACGATTTTTTTTCTCCTATGATGGTTCATCCAAAATTTCTTTTTATGCTCATGTATATCTCACTCTGCCATCAATCAAGCTTCAACTGGTTATTAACTGAATTTTATTCCCCCACTAGCATATTCACAACTATGCTAGATTTCCTAAGAAAAATCCATTCTTGATAACACAAATAAGTATTCAGTTTACTCTCCTTTAATTTGCACTATTGGATGGAAACAATAGCCAACAATATAGATTTATAGTAGCTAGTCTCAGTTGAGTTATACTTTGCAGAAGATAGAGGTAGGTCGATGGTACCTTATCAAAACTATTTTTTCAGCACAGGTTTTCAACCTTAACAAGAAAATTATTATTTGTGATAGTATTATTCCTCACAATATATAAACGCACAAGATGTGTCTTGACGAGAGAGCCATCCAAAGTTTAAACCATGATCCACTCCGCTTCGGCCTTCAAGGTCATTGGCTTACCATGAATATATTTTTCAACCTTAATGTTTACTTCTTTATGAATTAAGGAGTTAAGAGTATATTTTTATATTGAGGAACAAGAGAAATTCTCAATTATCTTTCATCATCAATGACAATATATTTCCTCCAAGAAGTTATGGCCAATATTTTAGACTACAAATTTGGCGTGATTGTTATTTTGAATGCCAAATATGGAAATGATTATGTGTCATTGGTCATCTTCTTAATTTGCTAGTTTCAAATTTCTGTGTTCGATATAAGCTCGTCATCATTATTCATGAACAAGCACCAAACATACATCATTTTTACCTGGATGTAGTCCATGCATGAACCCAAGGATGCATCTAGTTCACATGCATGTTGCCTTTTCATTGCAATGCTTCCTGGTAGCTTGGATCCATGAGTTTCTCGTTTATTTCATATTGGTCTTGGTCGCCTATTTCCTTGAGATAATGTTTAAATTCATAGTTCATCTATAAATCTAATGTATATTAGTGTACTTGACTCAATAATTATGGCATATACACATCACCTTCTATGTCATATTGCGATGAATCTGGCAAGTTATTACAGCCGTATTGTTGTTCGGACTTAGGAAAACCGACATCGACACGAGTGTTGTATTTTCAGAAAAATGTTGTGTCATTTAAATCAGCAGAAACTGGAGATCATAAAGTGTAAAATTTATTGGATGTCTGTGGGGTGGATGTTGCTCCATATTATGATTTACAAATTTATTTTCTAAAAAATTCAACCAATATGTTACCCCAAAAATTTACCCAAACTAGGAAATGATTATCCTTTAGGATCACATAAATATACATGGACTTCAAATCTCCATTATGAAACCGTTCTAAGAAGAAAATTCCATGCTGAAGATAAGAATGGAAATCGAAAATTTGAAATTAGCACTAATTCACAGAAATTTCTTGATAGACAATGTTTTAGATATATCTTTCAAAATAGTATTGATCCTAGTTTATCAAGAAAATTATTTTGAAGCATTATAGGGTTTTGCGCCAAGGTGATGAGTTGCCTCCTTTATCCGTACAATATTTTGGTAATTTGTAATAGTTCTATTGAGAGTAAACGGGGTTTTAAGGTTCAATTTTTTTTTTGAATTGAACTAACAAATTTATACCCTAGTCTCATTTTTAAACTCTCTCACAACATCCTCAATCTAGTTCTTTTAACACTTCCAACCGTCTTGATATTGGAACCAAAAAGGTTGCCCCTTGTCGTTTTTCATAAAGTATGCTTGGATGAGTTCAGTTTGGAATTCATAAACGCTGTTTTTCAAAATTACAAGCAACAACAACGGCTTTGCATCAAAAATTTGCTCCACCTCCTAGTTTCCGGAACAAACATTCACTATTATGCACTTGATCCTACTAAATTTCTAGTTTACACCCTATCCATCGTTGATGCTCCTCATCACGGGTTATTTAAACCGTGAAATCCACCACACCACACCACCAGTAAATCTTGAGCAATGGTATCTCACGCGCACAACACATCACAGAGCTAGCATATAGTCGATGTAAATAAATGACATAACCCTACTCTTACACGAACTGTGCATGCACGTGATAGCCCGACGGAGGTCTCACTTCCGGCTGCGCCTACAGATAGGGGCACTGAAGTGGCACGAGCGGAAGAAGAAAAGACATATTTCGAGGCGTGGGACGCATAAGGAACCTTCCGATCCTCCCGGCTGTGTGCGACGGCTCGACCAGTGGTTTCGGCAAAAATGGTGCTGGCGTTTTCCCAAAGTGCACATGAGATCTTGTCGGTGTCAGAGGGAAGCCTCGATAGCCGGTGGTACTCCTTTCGGCGACCTTGATGGTGGGCACGGTGTCAGCAGCGTCCCACCATGAGTTATGGTTCTATATGGGATGATGTGTTGGGCGATCAAGGTCATATCCTTACCAGATGCACCTACAACTCGAGTTCAGGACCCTCTGGTGTCGTGATTGCGTTAGACATCGATGAATTGTCAGAGTAGCATACTTGTGAACAACTTGTGGATCATTTGGGCCGATCTAGTATGAGCCGTTGGATTTGAAATGAATGGACAACATGCAGCTATGAGGTGGGCTGCCGGAACATTTGTAAAATAAACTCTGAAATACAGCTTTGGACAAAAGTGGTTCCCACTATCATCTATAGTTCTGATTTTATGTAGAAAATGTGCCAACAGCCCACTCGTTAGCTTCATCTTGTCCATTACATTCAAATCCAACAGCTCGTAACAGACCAATGCAGCTCGTGCATGAGTGGCATCGTTTCCCAAGATTTGTTCTCTCTTTGACCAATTTTCCAAGACGCAAACTATAATTGGAATTTGCTTTATTTAAGCCCATAACCAGAAATTGTTAAGAGTAGAAAATCTCATGGATTCCGTTCAATAAAGAAAATGATAATATTGTGGGCTTGCCGCTAACTATAGAACCGGGCACCAAAATGGTTCGGGCACCCAGCCTTTTCCAAATCTTGGCTTCGAGCAGATTTAGTCCAGAATCTATATTGCCTACGGTTCTAAATACACACATGATACAAGAGCAGCATTTTGCAACCCCTCTCCTGCCTTGCTTGTTCTTTCTCGCCTCATACATTCCTGATTCCTCCAACAACTCTACACTCTCCATCATAATCCTCTCTGGCCTATTTATAGTAGGAACTCCACCACATCACAAGTGTACTAGTAGAGCACATCACACCAATAACAAAACACCTGAGAGACGGAGTACCTAATCTACACGTAGAGAAGCTATCTAGAGTCATGCAAGCCAAAATAATTGTGCCCATCCTGCTATTCCTCACAATAGAGGTTGCGAAGTTTTTAGTTCCACACATAGCTGCCAGAGAGAAATGTTCGATCATACAAGAACCCTTACGAATGGGCATAGGAGACATGTGAAATCTGCCAGCACACACGTCTCTGGTGGCGGCTACGACGGGGTACTAGGAAGCAATAATGCTGGAGTCTTCACCGGCATCATGGTCCAAATAGAGAGTGTCAAGGGTAGGGCTGGCAGCATCCAGATAATTACCAATGTTGGTGGCAATTACCATATCTTGTTCTTTGGGTTCTTTGCAAGGCCCCGTATGGAGGTCTCCAAGATGTCGCCTATCGCCCGATGGGTAAGACACTAGAGAAACTAGTGGTTGTAGGAATAGATCTTGAGCCATCATGGTGGTCTAGCCAAGGACCGTGTCTTGGTCATACACTCGACCACACTAAAATCTGGTGGACGGTGGTAGCTTTGTGTGCATGGTGTGACGACTTAGTGTTGGAATTTACGACCTTGGTACATTAAGTTCACTATATTCTATTCTGAAAATTACAAAGGCATGTTTAACTTGGTTCCATACCATATACATTGATTGAGACTGAATTTAGTCTCAAATTACTCGAAGAGAGTTGAAACTGTAATGTAAGCTCTTATACTGTCCACGAAGTGCGTGAAATTAGAACAAATTCACATCCAGTCCTCTGATGCAGTACCCACAACATGTGGGTCACATTTGGTAAATATAATTTGAGTTAGAACCATTTTGGTGGTTGATCATTTTCTTGTTTTGTGCACAAAATATGTATTTACATGTCAAAAAATATTTTCATACTTGAGACATCACCACATGACAATTGTGTTCTCTATTGTCCCCACACTATACGCATGAGCGAAAACACAACGGATTTTGAAAATTCACTCTCTGACACCGCCAAGTTTTCTTTACCTTGTGCTGTTAGTCTCTCCCATCCGATTGATTACACACACAGCTAATCCGAAGATTAAGTCTTCAAAACATCATCCCTTAAGATCCTATAGTCTGATCTCGATGCGCACACGTAATGCGGCAATTGGGAGAACCCCTCTAGCGCGCAGGTTGTAGCTTCAGCTTCAACTTTGTAGTATTTGTTCTTGTTACCGTATTTGTAGGTGGAAGTACCCTGACATTAAATAAAATATTTTAGCACACTTCCGTGACCTGGCCAGCCTCACTACAACTGCACCTGCGCTGGTTTGAGGTCTCTCTCCTCTACCTCAGCTAGCATGCTACCGACGTCTATTTAAACCTCAAACTTCAGCACACCACAAGCGCATCAATAGGAGAGATCTTATGTTGTCATACACACAAGACTAAACACTTTTAGTGTGAGGAATCTAGCTATATGGTAGAGCTCAGCCTAAAGTTATGACCATGATATGTAGAACCTTGCCAAAATCTGAAAATTTACTTCCTAAAACTTGATGGTTGTACAAAAATAATTTGGTAGTTGCATCAACCAACTTGGTGGGTACTTTCGTACATGATAAAATCTAAATTATAGAACATGCTAAATGGCAAGGTTTTCATAAAACTTGATAGATGCACCAAAATAATATGGTAGTTGCATAGAAGAGCTTGGTGGCTACTTTTGTGCGTGATTAATACATTTTGAGAAAATGAGAATTAATCTCGTAAAACGCGTTGGTTGTATATAATAACCCGATTGTTCAGATAAAAAAAATCACGTAATAGATCTTGAAAAACTTGATAAGTGTATCAACTATGAAATCAACATGGAAGTTGCAATATATAATTCTGACTGTTGCTCTCCAAAACCTAAGAAGCCTACCAAAATAATCTGGTAGCTCCTTTATATTGTGTCATAGAATTTTTCTCTCTAATTGCTCTCAAATTACCAGATCGGTGTATCAAAATAGCTGCAACAAACAAATGTGAAAATCATTTTCAAGAAACCTGATAAGCGTATCAAAATAGTCCGATAGCTGCAATACATGTATATTTTTTTTATAATTACTCCTGAAAACATGGTAGTTTAGTAGGTGCATCAAATTTTAGTAATTGCTCTGAAGAAACAGATAGATGTGTCAAATTAATCAGGTAGTTGAATATATAATTTTTGAAAACTAGCAAAGTGGCCCGCGCAAATGCGCAAGAAACACCTTGGTATTTAATTATTGAAAATTTTATATCCTTCAAGACAAGAATTTGAAAATTGTTTAGCTCCTTTGCATTGTGCAGTATAATGTTTTCTATCTTAGAGTGCAAAATTATTTTTATTATTACTAACATTGTGTCCTCTACATAAGAGGCGAGAGAACCAAATGAAACTTCAGCATTGATGTTTAAGAAATGATCAAAATTTAATTTAAAGTTCAAACTTTAGTAATTTATCAAAAACACTATAATGTCAAAAGTCCTACTTGCATGGACATTTGTTGAGTTTTTAACATATGAGATATATGGTGTCAATCTTTATAGTTATCCGCATAAATAGTTAATTTCAAAATCATGTGTACTTTTTCGGAAATTCTCACGGAACTACCAGTGTCCCTACTTTTATTCTTGTACCTTCTGGTTTGCACCAAGAGATAAAGTGGAATTATTGGAAGAAAAATGGAATTTTGTTTGCACCATATCTAATGGTGTGTTCCGACGTCCCACATCCATGTTTACTTGAACCATCTATGTTTTGTCTAAGGATTAACCCGTAATTATTGTAGAAGTCAAGTATCCATAATGCCTTGATCTGCTATGCCTTGGTGTTTTTCGCGCGATTAATCTTGTGCATAGAGTTTTCGTAGCTACGTTGCACCTGGTACCAAGGGTCCCACATATCTTCTTCTGCCCATTGTTGTACTTGCTGCAATGGTACTAATATAGGATCATATGTTGTGTTTGCTTCTTGATAACTAATGTAAGTTCGTCAATTAATAATATTTCTGGGAAAAATGCACATAAAACTCAGAATACCAAAAATGCTCTCTCAACTGTGCATAAAGATAGAATATGGAGACTCAACATAAAAGTAAAAGAAAGCCCCTTCGCAGAGAGAAGCAGGGATCAACAAATGTGCTAGAGATTTTATTTTATTAGACATAGGTATTACAAACTTGACACTCATCCCATCCATCTTACACAAATCATGGCTAACCGAATCCTTGGCTGCCTGCCAACAATCGCATATCATGGAGGAGTATCTATATTTTAAGAAAAATGTATGCTAGTGTCAACGAATGGTAAACAGAAAATACAGTATGTCACAAGCCAACTAGATTTCACAAGAGAGGCTCCCATATGAAGGATGCATCTGGGTAGAAGGTCATCCTTCTTTCTCTTTTGTTTACACAATCATGCTTTGACTGATAAATCATGCGCAAAATTAGTGAAGTCGATTTGTTTGTATTAATTTGGGGCTGGGCACACTGCTGCCATCTCGTCTATTAATTTGGTAATCGGATGAAGCCAGTAGTCCAGGGTGTGAAATCCAATGAACAAGTGAGATAAAGATTCTCTATTTACATCCTCATAAGCAAAACACAAGGACACAAAGCAGAAGTAATTTTGAAGGTTTAAAAGGTAACACATGAGCAATTTACTTGGAGTGGCAGTTAAATACCACATGTAGGTAGGTATGGTGGATACAATGGAAAAACATGGTTTTAGGGAGTTGGATGCCTATATTTGCAATAGTAGTGCAAAGTGTTTGCTATAATATCTCCGGCGAGGTCTCATGCGATGTTTCTGGCAAAGTTATTTTTTTATTTATTTATGTCGACAATTGTTTTTGCTACAATAGCACAAATTTCTTATTTCAATGAACCATTTTTTGCTCCAGGGTAGCAAAAAGGGGATTTGGGGTTTTTTTATAATTAGCTACAATAGTGTAAAATTGTTATTTTAATGAACCGTTTATTGTTGTTAGTGTAGCAAAAGCGGGATTGAGCGATTTTTGGGACACATGTCGACAGGAGGATCAGGAGGACGCCCAGTAGTGCCATTTATGTTAACGTTTTTTCCTTATATAATAATAGACAGAAAAAGCACGTGTACGTGTGATTAGTGACCTGATGGAAAACTACAACCGCATAGCAATAGATATGACATGGCAGAAGGTTTAGGAAAAAATCATACCTGATTGACCCCAAAGGACCGCCATGCACCACCGATCCAATCCAAGAGATTTTCCAATCCTTGACATTATCCCAGCGGCATGAGAGATTGATATAGATGGATTATGGAGGCATGCGCTTCCCTGGCTGGTGGTAAGACAGCTTCGGCCACATGCATGGCTGGTTGTAGGCTTGCAGTTGAGGACTTATCGAGTTCCCATGGCTCTGGCCGCACGGTTAAAACTTTAGTTGAAGGACTATATATCATGATTAATCGGTGCACCATAAATCAAACAAGAAGGGAAATTGTAGTTGTACACACGATCATTAACTCTTCTGCAAGTTTTCTTTAAACATGAAATTTTTACAGATTCCTAAACCTTGCCGAAGTTTCCTTTAAAATATTTGAAGATTCTGACCCGAGAACCGATCGGCCGTTAATTTGCCTCGAGGTGCAGGTTTTTGCCGCTGCTGCAATACGTGGCGCATGGGAGAACTGGATGCAGCAGATGCCTATGCTTGCAACCCCATGCCTCCAGTAAATTGCCTTCTTATTACTGAGCGTTAGAAGGGACCAGGTGGGAAGGGCACTCGACTGGGAGTTTGGGTCGTTGCAGAAAAGATGTCCTGCATGGCCATGGCAGCATAGACCGGGGCTAGAGCATCAACCGTGTATGTTGTTAAAGCAAACGTAACTGGGGAACTAATGAATTTGGTGCTTTGGATTTTGGCCGTACCTCCTCCGTTCGTGTGGGATGCGTGTTGGGTCTAAGCTTTGTGTTATTGAAAGTTGTACCATCCAAGTAGTCTACCTGACATATAGGTGTAACATATTTGTAACATAATCTCATATTAGTTATTTAAAATCCAACCATTGATTTTAGATCTAACAATCAAAATAATTAAGATGATGTGGCTCTGTTGAAATTCCCCCACGGATCGAATCACATCAAACTAGACAACACACGCACATAAATCTTTTTGCCAAGGGCACTTATCGCGCCCGTTGTTTTCCTCTTTATTTCTTGTAATATCTCGGTACAAGCTTCGATTACAGCCTCACGACTTGATGCGTTTATATACACGCATCCAAAGCCCCTAGACCTACTCCGATTTGAGCCTGACCTGTCCTTGTCTTAATCAAACTCCACGTACACTTTCCTAGTTGTATTACCTTCTAATACTAGCTAGCACACATGCAGCTACCAAACCTAGACTCAGACTAGTACGGCGCCAACTAGTACATGCAGACTACCAAACCAGGAAATTAATCCTAGCTAGACTCGTATACATGTACCGCATCAACTCCACAAGATTTGGATTATTTCCAACATTCTCCCCCTAATCCAAACTTACCATCTCCGGGTGCTTCTCCTGGTCATGACGTCTTGCAGTTTCACAACTTGAACGACTCGACTCAACATGTTCTCCGGATTACCAGCCCACGCTGCCGCATCTTAGCGTGCCACATACAGACTAAACACATAGCCTCATGCAGGTAACTCATCTTAACCGGTTCGCATCCATCTTCACGTTGGTCTTCGTCTTCTAGTTGAGACACAGAGATAGCCACCCACTATCTTGTCTCCACGCACGTCTTCGCTCCTTGGAGATACACCTCGCTAAAGGATCTTGACCGTGACGTCTCACGCTTTCGCCCCTTGGAGGTATACTTCACTGGAGTGCCTCAACCGTGACGCGCTTCCACTGCAAGAGACATCCCGCAGACCAGCACTTGGACACAACTTCACACATTTGCAACTCGACGGGTCCAGCGGCAACACAACTTGCCGTATACGTGCAATGCAACTTCCCGTATACGAACTCGCTGGAACTTTGATCACATCTTATCTTTGTTGTCGGTATCGCATCTTACCGAACAACACCTCACGTCCGGTGGCAGCACAACTCGTCATGTACGGGCAACACATCTCTCCGTACATGAACTCACCGGAACTCCCCGATCACGAACAGAAACGCAAGGACGCAATTTCCTTTATCTGCTCGCTCTCGCACACAACTTTCTCCGCCAGTAACACAACTGCCGCAGAAAACTTACATCCACAAGTTCTTGGACGCATCTAGCAAGAACTCATGTGCACACCTTCACGAATTCCTTCGTACTCCCCCGGAGATTTGAACGAGATTTTCCGGTACCACGCTCGGCACCACTGCTCCCATCAATGATAATCCACCACATCTTCTTGACTTTTAGCAGCCTCCCGTCGTATCGGCGACGACAACCTGCCCGACGCCTTCCTCCTTCCCACTTCCACGGACAACGATCGCCTTCCATACTCCTTGTCGACGACAATTCCCTGCCGTCACTTCCGTGTCGCTCCGACGAACGACAATCGCCCGCCCCGAGGCGCTATTACGGGTCGCCTCCCCGGGGCAAGCGTGGCTCCAATTTTCGACCTCGCTCTGATACCAATTGTTGAAATTCCCCCACGGATCGAATCACATCAAACTAGACAACACACGCACATAAATCTTTTTGCCAAGGGCACTTATCGCGCCCGTTGTTTTCCTCTTTATTTCTTGTAATATCTCGGTACAAGCTTCGATTACAGCCTCACGACTTGATTCGTTTATATACACGCATGCAAAGCCCCTAGACCTACTCCGACTTGAGCCTGACCTGTCCTTGTCTTAATCAAACTCTACGTACACTTTCCTAGTTGTATTACCTTCTAATACTAGCTAGCACACATGCAGCTACCAAACCTAGACTCAGACTAGTACGGCGCCAACTAGTACATGCAGACTACCAAACCAGGAAATTAATCCTAGCTAGACTCGTATACATGTACCGCATCAACTCCACAAGATTTGGATTATTTCCAACAGGCTCAACATGGTCGCTCTATTAAAACATTCGTATATTGCTTTTATTAGATAATAGATAGAATAAACGTCATTTTTCATTTTCCGGGTGCCAAAAATTCCTTTTTTATGAAGAACCTACAAAAAATATGTTGAATAATGGCAGCGCTCAAATTACTTTCTCTAAAAAGCTTTTCATCCAATTTTTTTGAAAAAGACTAGTTTCTGCCGATTTCGCTGGAAGCGGGTTAAATATGAACTACATGTGCCTCATAGTTTGATCATGATTTTTTTGTAAGAATTATTTTTAAGTTTGCAATTTTTTTGAAAGCTCATTCCCCTAGATATGTACGGTCACGTCCCACGTTTTGACCGTGATTTGAAACCAGCATGAAAGTTTAAAAAGAATCATAAAAGGGAAAACCTTCGCAATGTGTTCAGAAAAAACAATATGTATAAAGCAATTATCGCAAACGATTGTTGGCAGAAAAATCTATCATTTACAAAGATTCGTGGATTTCAGTCCAAATGACGGATGTTATGACATAGTTTGTTGGAATTTGCCCATATTCTAAAAACCACATGTATATTGGAACAACAAGAAGAACAAACTTTTAATTTTCTTTGAAAAAAAACGTCATTTTTCATTTTCCGGGTATCAAATATGATTTTTTTTCGAAACACCTATGGAAATTATGTTGAATAATTGGAGAACTCTAATTTCATAATTTAGTAGACCATATTATATCTACAAATAATCAAATTACTTCCTCTAAAAAGCTTTCCATCTAGCTATTTTCAAAAAGACAAGTTTCTGCCAATTCAGATGAAAGCGGGTGAAATCTGAACTAACGTGCCTGGCGGCCCCTCCCCGGACCTCGAGAAGAGAGGAGTCTCGGTGGACCCTCTACGGAGCTCCCGGATCACACGAGTGAATAAGTATATAAAGCAGAATAAGAAACACTTATATTACGAAAGTAAAGTATATCGAGCATATTACATGACCGATGGAGTGTATTACAAAATCAAACTAAGTTCCAACCGGAGGCATGGTACTCTCCATCTACGTTTATGACCTCTGCATCTAAGAAGCCCGCAATTTCCTCCTGAATTGCTCGTATGCGGTCCCTTGGTAGAAGACCGTCCCGAAGCCGTTCGATCTAATATAAAGAAGAGTGGTCAATATATATATATATATATATATATATGAAACTAAGTAACTAAAATAGATAGTAATAAGAAGAATTGACGACTAACGTACATGAAGTTGCTTTCAATTTCTGCCCTTGGGAGATGTCGTCTGACGAATGAACTCGCAAACGTAGTATCCACACAAGTTATTCCCGTCTCCTTGTTGCAAGCACTTTACGAGAAGATTGTTTCAATCAAAATAATAATCAACCAGGCATGATAATGGTATCGACACTAGAATGAAAGAGATGGGCGCGGATCTAGATAGTACTTACTTGCACAACATCAAATGTAAGCTTTTTTTCCCATTCAGCGGGAGACTTCTTTATGAAGCTCTTCCAAACCCTACCCGAGAAAGAAAAAGAATAAAAAGAGTTAGTAATTACTTGATATCCGAAAATGAGACAAAATAGTCGATATATTGCCATATATAAATACTGAAATTAATAAAGATTGAAATTACCGCTGGATCATTTCCTGCATGTCAGCCCACATTGAGAGGGGTTTACGTTTTGGGTCCATTATAATTACTTTTCCTTTGTCAATTTGGAAGATTAGCAGAATATAGTGGAAGCTGCGCACGCAGAACTCATCAATTATACAGTGAACATCGAGTAAGGAAAACAGAATGTTAACACACTTACTTGAAGTTGTAAGGAAATAGTATTTCCCGTCGGTGTTGGTTAAATATTATTGCGCTCAGAATATTATTTTCTGTATCCTTGGGAGATTGCCGAAGAGTCTTTTCATAAACAATATTTGGATCAATGAACCCAATATCATAGATTCCACCTCTTTTGCATTCGAGAATTTCATTCTGCAATTATAATATATGAGTGTACTATATATATATATATATATATATATATATATATATATATATATATATATGAATATGAAATTGAATGAGGTGAGCTAGAGAAATAAGTGCTTACAGACAATAGGCACTAAGGATAGATTTATCGAGGGCCTGCTGCTGGTATAACTGAAACAATTCCTCAAATTGAATCATAACATATCCATTTCCATTTCCATAGTGCTCGTCCTTAACGTTGAGACATATCCAGTCCATAGATTCATTAACGGCTTCCATATACCAACTATGCACTCTTCGCATTTTCGTTGGTAGATCCTTTATCTCCTCGGGTTTGACAAGAGACTTCCCGTACTGGTATTTGTACGCACATTCAGCTGCGGGGAAGTAGTTCACTGTTTGCATATACTCAACAATAGACAAAACCGTATCAGCTGCCTTGTCTGCGTATAGTGTTATAAACTCCGGATCAATATGCTCGTCAGCAATATTAGTGCTCGGCCCCACCTGGGTATTGGAAATCACTTTGAGCGGGGACGTGGATTGTTTTTTCTGCTCTCCGAGCTGAGCAACTGATTTTCCCTTTTTCCCGCTTACGCTACTACTCTTCGTCGACCGCACCATTTCCTGGTGTGACTTCAGAATAGAGCGGTCGTAGTCAGATGACAGACTCGGCTCGGGTTGATGAAGAGTCTTCACCATTTTCCATGCTCGTTCTATCTCTTCTTCTGTCTCGGGGAAATCTGGCTTTTGCTTCTCCTTCCGCTTTGATTTCCACGCCTCGTATTGGTCCTTTGCGATTTTCTGGTTTTCCTCGGGAGTATAGTCGTAAGGTAACTTGGGTACCTCTTTTGGTACCTTCGGGAGGGGTGACCGTTGACATTTCGGTGATTTCTTATGTTTCGGCAGAAACTTAGTGGGCGGAGAAGGCTGACGCGGCAGCGTAGGCGACCGCGCTGGAGACGTGCACGGCGTAGGCGACCGCGCCGGAGACGGCATGCGTTGCAAAGACGACCGCGCTGGAGAAAGGCGAGGATTCGATGGCTTTGCCGTCTCATTTGTGAGCATAATGCATTCCTTTAGCCATAGAACGGTCAAGTTTTGGCTTCTCCGAGTTCAGTCAAGTCTTCGTCTTCACCTTCAGGCAAATCAAGCTTTACCCGCTCGAATCCGTTGACAACTTCATCGACCCCAACAACAGCGTAGCCCCGTGGAACCGGAAGACTATGGTGAGTTGGTTCGTTGCCAATTGGTAAGACATAGCCGGCCGCCGCCTTGATGGTTATATTGACGACCTTCACGTGGAGCTCACAGGATGTCATTTCCGTGATCTCATCCACCGGGTGAATCATCGGCGGTGCATCATCACCCGGTAGCTGCATGGACGCAACGCTGCTTTTGCGATGAGAATGTGCGGCGTCGGGAGCCTCGACTTCAACTTCTACCATGTGTACTGATGCGCCGGTAGACACTATCTGCTGGCTAAGTGTGTTAATTTGGTCCTGCTGCTTCTTTGCTACATCCTGTGTCAGCTTTACCATTTCTTCAAGTTGACGCCTCCAGTTTTCCTGATTCTCTCCTTCAGCTGCCTCCTTGGCCTTTTTACGTTGACGGCTTCTATCTGGGTATAACTTTTTGGTGGATTCGAACGCAACACTCCACGGAGGAGTGCCTTTTGTGCCTCATGTACGCCCTCCGTGTTCCTTATTCCCGAGGGCTCGTGTGAGCTCGTCGTTCTCTCTATCTGGCACGAACTTCCCATCTTTAACGTACTTTATTGCGTCTCTCAGCTTTTCTATGGGTAGAGGACTCTCTTTATGCCTTAGATTATATATTGCTTTTCCTTCGGCGTCCAATGTGCCCCCATGCCCGTAGAACCATGACCTTGTCCGCTCGACCCACAAGAACGGCTCGGGAGTGATCCCCTGCTGAAGCAGGTTGTTCTCCCATGTCTCCCACTTGGGACTGGAACCCTTGTAGCAACTTTGCCCCATAACATGGTGATATACCTTTTTGGCGGCGTTTTTCTCATTTGTTTTTGTCCTTTCCAGTTCATTCTCTGCCAGCTTGTACTTCACGAAGTCTGCCCATACGGGTTTTATTTTCTCATACCCTTGAGCGAAATCAGAAGTCTTGTTCTTCTTAACATAATCAAGGTTCAATCTTTTCTTCCAGTTTTTGAATTGCTCGGCCATCTTTTTCAGGGTCCACGCTTTGACCTTTTCCCGTATCTCATGTTTCATTTTAGTAACATCGGCCTCATTCACAGCCGCTTCATTCTCGTCCACCTCCAGCACGGGTAAGTTTAAATTAGCCAAAATCTTTGAGAAAAGATGATCTTTGGCTATTTTGCCGACATATGAAATTCCTTGTTTCCGCGGATCTTTTGGCTTATTCCACTCATTAACAGTGATCGGGATGTGATCTCTAACTAGCACTCCGCATTTCTTCACAATTTTTTGGGCAACATCAGCGGGAAGCTCGGGTGCGCCGTCTGCTGCGATCGTGTCGGTCCTGTATCTTTCTGTATCTTCCAACTTCTTTGTTGCGCCTCGTTTAGTCTTTTTTCCGGTTGATATACTTGAACCGGATGGCTAAAAATATAAAGACTGTTAATACATGTATATAGACAACGGATGCTTCATTAATTAACATATCTATATATGCACCTCGGAGCCGGTGTTTGTAATTTGTATGGTTCCACCGGAGCCGTCGGCTGCTCCCATATCGGAGCCGTCGGCTTCTCCCTCATCGGAGTCGTCTCCCTGGGTGAGCACCGGATCTCCCTCACAGGAGTCGTTCAGCCACTGGCTCACATCGGTCTCTACGTCGGGCCCGCGGATTAAACCCTCGATCATATTTTCGGCATCTTCGTCTCTTGGCTCCATACTATACAAAAAGAGTAAGTATATATTTCAGATCAATTTCATTAAAATTGCTTATACATAATAATTAACTAATGATCAATTATTTTCATCAAAATTGCTTATAGATAATACACAAAAAGAGCAACATATTGATGAAATATTTAAACGTACGATAACATTTCTTGCATTCTTAAATTTATAACACTATCTTAATTAAATTTTCTAACATTCATAATTAATAGTTCTAACATTCTTAAATTTCCTATATCAATTCTAAACGTACAAATCTAAAATTTCTAACATTCATAACTAATAATTCTAACAATCTTAAATTTCCTATATCAATTCTAAACGTACAAATCTAAAAATTTTAAGTCTAATCTAAAATTTCTAACATTCATAACTAATAATTCTAACATTCTTAAATTTCCTATATCAATTCTAAACGTACAAATCTAAAATTTCTAAGTCTAATCTAAAATTTCTAAAATTCACAACTAATAATTCTAACATTCTTAAATTTCCTATATCAATTCTAAACAAATCTAAAGTTAATTAGTCTAATCTAAAATTTCTAAGATTGATAAACTAATAATTCTAACATTTGTAACACTAATAAAAAACAGTAATTAAGTAAAAAAAAAGGAAAAAAACAAAAAAGGCCCCGGGTTAGGGCGAGATGGAGGCATGACTTACCTCCTCTCGGGGCAGCGGCGGGCCGGCAGCGCGGGGCGGTGGAGGCCGGCGCGGGACGGGATCGAGGGTGGGCGCGAGGCCGGCTCGAGACGGGTTCGAGGGCGGGTGTGCTCGACGGGGAGCGATCAGGCCTGAGGACCGACGGAGTCGAGGCGACGGAGGCGAGGGGCGGCGCGGGGGCGACGGGTGGCGCCGCAGAGGAGGACGGGGGCGAGGGGCGGCGCGGGTGCGACGGGACCGAGGGGCGGCGCGGGTGCGACGGGACCGAGGGGCGGAGCCGCAGAGGAGGACGCCGACGGGGGCGAGGGGCTGCGCTAGTGGACGGAAAAAATGGGCAGCCTGGCGGCGTCGATTTCGTCCCTGCGCGCGGTCTGGAACTGGGAGGGACGGTGACGTGTATATATCTATCTAGCATCCGTCCCGGTTGGTGGCAACAACCGGGACGAAAGGCCCTTCCGTCCCGGTTGGTGGCAACAACCGGGACGAAAGCCCCTTCCGTCCCGGTTGGTGGCAACAACCGTGACGAAAGCCCCGGCTGGTCGCGCGCGCAGGGACGGGCGCGCCAATTGTTTTAGCGCCAAAATTTGAATATCTTAAATATGCACGTGAATAACTTCTATATACTTTCAAATTGAAAAAAATTACAACATGAAAATTGTTTGAATTTGCATAACTAATTCAAATCCGTTTTATGTTTACCTAAATAATTATTCTAACTATTCAAACTATTAACTATTTCACTATTTGCACTTAATTTAAATATAAATATCTTATATTGTTTTAAAATTAGTAATAACTACATTAAACAGAAAACAGACGCGCTAGCGCGCCGCAGTGTCGCCGGAATACAAATTCTTTTATTAAAAAGAGAAAACTAACGAACACCGAGGGGGATGCGGTAAACATTCTATTCTGCCGTGCTCGGACGCCGCGGAAGCCGGTGGTGATGTTTCCGTGCACATTACTACCCGAGATCAAAGTGAACACTGACCCATGCATGCATGGATGAATGTGTTAAAGGGGGATGAATGTGTTAAACACTGACCCAAATGCACGGCAGGACGTATGATGTCGAATCCGGATGTTTTGTATCTGCTCGATGAACTGAATATATGATGTATCAAACCTTAAAGGGGGTGTAGAACAAAACAAACGGTATCGCCATCATACAGCCCAACCGTGGCTACTGGGTGCATATATGCATACCAAATGCACGGCTGGACGTATGATGGCGAATCCGGATGTTTTGTATTTGGGAGATGAACTGACCGGTGTATGAAGTTGGGCTATATATAGGGTCCTCTGGCTCACAAAGTGTTCAACTAGGGTTTTGATCCAACGGTTAAGAAACATCTCATCCAACGGCTCACAGCAGCTCGAAAAAAACACACCGTAGCCCTGATCGAACGACTCACAACAGCTCGAAAAAAACACTCCCGGATCCAACGACTCACGAGCGCTCGAAAGAAACACACGATCCGTGTGATTCTATCTGATTGGTCCAAACGAAACCCTAATTCCCATTTAGTCCCGGTTGGTGTCCCCAACCGGGACTAAAGGGATGATCCGTTTCCCAATGAAACCCTAACCCATTTAGTCCCGGGTGGTGTCCCCAACCGGGACTAAAGGGATGTTTTCTTATCGCTATATATATGTATGCATTGCCACACCATTGGCATAAACACATACAAACTCACCACTCTCTCATGGCTTCTACCGTACCCACTCTAACATTCATCCAGGCGGAGGCACTTTCCGCCTCGAACTACCCTGCCCGTGCGGCTACAACGTTCCCGCCGGTTGGATGTTGAGCGCCGGAGGAGTGCCGGTCCCTCCTCTTCCTCAAGGTGTGGCGCGTCGGGCGGCCATCACGAACCACTACTACCACGAGCTCACGCCGGAGCAGCGGAGGAATCCCAGTTGGCATCCCGATAACCAGCATACTTGGGATGCCTTCTTCATCAATCGGCGTGAGAGGGCGCTCGCCAGGTATGAGGAGGACGGTCTGCCTCCTAGGAACTTTCACGAGGCCGGTCGTCGGCTATGGTGGTCCGGCCGGACTCTACAGAGCGTCATGGACTACATCAGGGCCGGCGATATCCCCCGCCTGCGCTACCCTCAGGCCCAGTCCTGGAGTCGTGATCCTCCGAGAGAGTGCAGAGCACCGTCAGACGATAGTGACGACGACGGCGGTGGCGACTACGACGACTACGAGTACATGTACTATAGGCCTAGGCAGGAGTATGACTAGTAGATCGATGCACTCTTGCCATTCTGTACTGCCTTGTTTATTTAGATCTATGCTCTCCGTTTAGATTTAGATCCAATCTTGCCATTATGTGTACTGTGCCTTGTTTATCTATTGAAATGCATGTCCCCCTCCTAATGTGAATGCATACTTTGCGGCATCGATGCCTGACCTCATGTGGCCGCCGGCATGTGCGAGTCGCAGAGCGGCAATAGGAAGATGGACTGGCGCTTCATTTCTGAAATGTGTGGGCGGTCGACCTTCAAAAAGAGGAGGGTAAAGAGTGGTTGGACATTAACGCAACCGCCTAATGTGAATGCTGCTTTTTGTTGGGAGTTGTGCAACGGAGACGAATATCATGGCCGGACATTAAGCGCAGCTTCTTCTACCACCAGCAGAGGTCTTCTACTTAGGTTGAGCTTGTATTTCTGATTTTGGAGAAAAAATATCTTCAACCAATATTACAAATGCGTTTGGAAATTGGTTGAATGGGGTGGATAAAAAAACTATTTGTTGGTCTGTGGCTAGGTATTGGTCCCGGGTCATGCCACAAACCGGGACCAATGCCCATGCGCGTGCCACGTGGCCTGTGGCTAGGTATTGGTCCCGGGTCGTGCCACAAACCGGGACCAATGCCTCCCCACGAACCGGGACAGATGCCCCCAGGTGGTTTCTGCTGCCTCGGGCAACCGAACCGGGACCAATGCATAGCATTTGTCCCGGGTTTATGTGCAACCGGGACTGATGCCCCTGGCCCCCTGGACGAAAGGGGTTGTTTCCACTAGTGACCTAAAAACAATAGGCATGGGATGTGCAATCCAAATCCTCTGAATAGGTGCAACATTCTAGGTTCTTAAATATGACATCCAAAGTTCGTGATAATGAAATAAAAACATTGTCCCTGGGCGTTTATTTCATAACTAGGTTTTGATAAGCTCAGGTGTGGAATTTAAAAGCCCATCATGACAAAGCACCACCAAAATGTTCGCCACTCTAGTCACAGTTTCGTGAATAAAAATTCACTACAACCGCGCCCGGGCTTAACTCCCCTAACTACACCCTTAAACCCTCTCCACGTGCATAGGCCTCTCGGTCCTATGTACTTCCAAGCGCGACCTATTTAAACTGTAAAATTCACAAGTGCATCAGAAGAAGCGACTCAGACACGAATAACACACACAAAAAAGATAATAGAATCTTTCTACATCAATGCTTACTTCTTCCTAGCCTTTGCAGCAATAGTGCACACCATGGTGGTGGAAAGAACCGCCCCTACAACTGATAGCGCAAAAGAGGCCTCCTCACTTCCAGCCATTGATGGAAGAAACGGTGCAACCACGACATAACGCCGAAAGAAAATAACTTTTTTTTAGGCATGGGAGGCATGGGAACTTGCTGATCCTCCTAGTTGTGGGTGGGGGATCCCATGGAGGTTTCCACAACAACATGGTCGACGTCTTGAACAAAGTTACGGGGATCACTCATCAGTGTCAGAAGTGGCGTTGGGAGAGAGATCAAGGTCAGCGACATCAACACAACTGGTGGTATCATGTTCATCGGTCTTGGTTGCTAGTAATGATGCTATTGGTTGTCCATGAATTAGGGTACGATGAAGACAAGCTGACATAAGATTGTCAAGGGTTAGGTCGAGCACGTGAGTAACGAATATGACATCCTTGGAAGAGGTTTCTGAGCTTCTTTATGTTATTTCAGTTGAAATTTTATGCGATCGTCAACATGATTTCGTCCAAATGCCAAAAAATTCGGGGAAAATGGAATAGAGCGTTCCGTTATGTGCGCCGCTTTGGAAGACCCACCCTACTGTACCCGATATGTGTTTGACAACTCTAATAACAAACACATTTCAAGGTGGCCCAATGGATATACTCTCATGAGATCTTCTTATACCACTGACACCATGATATCGGCTCAACTAGACTAAACGGTACTTGAACTATTGAAAAGGCGCAAGCTCGTCCATGCTTAGGAACTAAAACTTAATTCTGGACACACAAAACATTTTAGAGACCCATCTACAGTAAATCCTTATGATACATCGTCGTATTTGCCGACATGGCAATGGAATGGTTTGGGAACCACTAAGAATTTCTATGAGGACTTTTAGGGTACCCCTAACTAAATATAGGCCTTCCATTCTTGTGGATCTAACAACCAACATCCACACGCCTAGAGTCTGCAACTCTGCACACATTGACATCGTAAGTTCGAACAACAAGACGCATGGGTTACAAAGTTAGTTTGGTTAATTAGCACGTGGTCGTATCAAGAAGTTTGTAGTTAGTTTGATTTTGGCCAAACTTATGCACATATAGGTCATCTCCCTTAAATATCCGATCTTTGAAAAATAATTCCAAAATGAATTCATTTTTTTGTGTTATCTTCTCTTCTCTTGATTGTGGACGCAGTTTCCACTGCTCCCATTTTTTGCTCTACAGCTACGTGGCAAGGATCTTACGTGTTTTTTTTATTTCCTCTTTCCTGGAACATATTTGTCATCCTGAAAACAAATCACAATAGGAGAACATAATAGTTGGCATTCTCTTTCCCGTGTTAGGAGCTGGAGCATCTCGGAACCAAGGCGGACAAAGGAGAACCATATGTGTTGCGGTGGCCGTAGTACACAACTTGGTGTCTAAGGATGCTGATTGACATGTCACCGTCACCTTCAGTTCTAACCACCAGCGATGCCAGGAAGGTAGACATTTAGAAGGGGGTTCTGGTATCTAGGAGCATCGTGAGGTTACTGTTAGCGGAATAATCTTATGTGGCACGACAAAGATAATAATGTGGATTATGTGGTTCTGGTATCCTAGATTATGTGGCAAGACAAAGATACTAATCTTATGGCCATGTTCCATGGCATGTACTCTCATTAGTGGAATATCCTTAACTAAGGGGTCAATTTAAAATTTAATCTACTATGCAATTTGTAATGCCTTTTCTTGGGGGCAACAACAACCAACATGAGGTATAAAGATTTTTTGTATCATTACAATTAAAGTGTATTTTCCACAAAATAAAGGTAGGTTGGTGATACGTCTTCAATAAGGAACATGTACATCTCAAATTATTTAATTATTAGGCCTCAAAACTGTTTATTTAATGATAACATAAAGACTAGTATCTTCTAAATGCATTACTCCCCAATCTATATGCATGCACCTATGGCATTTAGAGAGAGAGGAAGTGAGAGAGAAAGAGAGTGTGTGTGTGTGAGAGAGAGTATTTTGTCCATTGGTCACTACAAATGTATTATTTAACACTTTGATCTCACTATCGTAAGGAGTAGGGACTTGCTAATTCAATGGTGAAGAGTATAGACTCGCTTGATCCAAAAAAAGTGCCTAAAAAATATATATTATATCATCGCATTAACCATTGGCACCCTAAATTTACATTCGATATCCCTGAATTGTAACCTAGTGTCGACATACGTGTGAAGTGCAGGATATTCTCATGGGTGCTGATTTGTTTCTACTACATACACTTTTTTCACTCATGAAGCAGTTATTCTACACGTTTTCAATACCTACTCGGTATACTCTATAGAAAAGTAGCGACAAAGTGCACTCCAAGAAGTCTCCAAAAAAAATATCAAGTAATATAATTAAGAGGCTGAATAATACAAAAAAAAATAGAACGTTTAGGTGAAAATTGCATTTTTTTTTGAAACTTTACTTCATAGTACCATGAAGCTAAGAGACGTGTTTCCTGTTGCAAATTGTTCATATGTTGAGTATTCCAGGACAGTACAAACAATGCAAAGTAAAATAACATTTTGGTATGGTAAATATAAACTTGATTTTAATTTTAACATCATGAGCGAATGTCAAGTTAAAAAATTCAGAACTTGCCATAGTCGGTTGGAATATCACGATAGGTTATGTTTGGGTGATTAGACAATATCGATTCCAAAATATATCAATTTCTGTAGGTTTGATCCTTTTCAATCATACCATTTTACCTCGGTTGCCGAAATTTTCATCTTCCTATTGTTGTCGAAGCCAAAGTGGAATGGTTTAATAAACTAAGTTTAAAGCCATCATTCCAGTCAAGGTGAGAAACGTATTTTGTTATTTTAATATTAAAGTAGCTTTAGGTACATTAATAATTAAGGTTCAACATATTTCCAATTGGACCCATAGCCCGTGCATCTCCCTTCTTTCCCACGACTATTAGAATCTATTAAATACACTTTTTTGTTCTCTTCACGACTTTCTTTAAATTCCCCCATTATCGAACCCTATATGTGGCATTTATTAAGTTAATCTGGAAAGCTAATAGGAAAATAAGGGAATACCTAAAAACAATAGGCATGGGATGTGTCAAGAGAATATGAACTATCTTGGCCCCTAAATTTAAAGTCAAAGAAGTCTAAACTTTTCTCCATTCCCACATACATCGCCCCTAAGATACTCATGGCTTCCTTTTCCAAACTTACCCTCAAGGTCTCATGTATTACAAGACCTACACTATAAATAGATTTTTTAAGTTTCAGCATGCAAACACTCCCGACAAAAAAACAAGAGGTATCCAAACATAAGAACAATAATAATGAGGACCATAACGAAACTCAGAGACAAATATCCACCAATAGTCTAAAGGCACAAACAGATAGCTAAGGATTTCCTTGTTGTTCCCATTCTCACTACTCCTAGAAAATTTCTAAATCCACATAATTAACTTGAATGGTCTACAAGTAGTTTGTGTTGGTGTGTTATATATAGCCCATCTATGAAGTGCTATATAGCGTAAATTGCACTTATCTTGAGTTCTAGAGTGTGATTTACTAATCATGTCTATTGAACGATGAAATCGATCACCACACACCACATGTGCATGGTGGATCCGTGTGTATTAGTGAAATACTATTCCACGAGGAATATGTATTATCAGTACAAGCACATGAACACACATCTTTTCTTAATATGGCTCATGGAGGGAGTATACTGCAGATCTTATCTTCATTCTTAACAAAATATATCATAATATATATTTTTCCTGCTGAACCGGATCAGTTATTGGTTTTTAAAGACCTGCTTAATCTTTATGCTCGTCTCACTGGGCTAAAAGTGAATTATAATAAATCGTCGATGATACCGATCAATTTATCCCAGCAGGAAACTATTAACCTGGCTTCTGTCCTAGATTGCTCTGTGGCTTCTATGCCCTTTACTTATTTAGGCTTGCCTATGGGAACCACAAAACCGACTATCAAGGATTTTGCACCATTAATTGACAAAATTGAGATTAGACTTTCGGCTACTGTCTCTTTCCTTTCTTATGGGGATAGTTTGGTTCTTGTGAATTCGGTTCTTTCCTCCTTGCCTTCCTATTACATGTGCACTCTTGTAATTCCTAAAGGTGTCATTGATATAATTGATAAAGCAAGGAGAAGATGTTTATGGAGAAAGGACAAGAATAAACAAAGAGTGAACTCATTAGCTGCCTGGGATATGGTTTGTAGACCCAAAAACAAAGGAGGTTTAGGGATCATCAATATCCAGATTCAAAACAGAGCTCTGTTACTGAAGTTCCTGGCAAAACTCTATAATTCTGTGGATATCCCTTGGGTCCATTTAGTAAAGAATGCTTACTATTTCCAAACAGTACCACATGCTGTCACCTCTTGTGGTTCGTTCTGGTGGAGAGGTGTTATGCAATTGGCAGAAACCTGGTGTTCCTTGTCCTCCTGTGTTTTGGGTAATGGTTCTACTGGCCTTTTCTGGAAGGATTCGTGGATGGGACAACCTTTGGCTATAAAATTTCCAAGGTTATTCTCTTTTGCCAATGATCCTCTGTCCTCTATAAGAGACATTCTTTCATTGGCAGACCTCTCAGATGCCTTTGTATTGCCGCTTTCAACCGAAGCTTTCCAGGAGTTTACTGATCTGCGTGGCAATTTAAATAATGTTCAGTTGACTGATTCTGAGGACAGTTGGAGATGCAATTTCAATAAAGGGGTATACACCTCCAGGAATTTCTATCAGATGCAATTTGGTCATTGAAATCCTGATGGGCCTGCCAAGTGGATATGGAAATCCAAATGTATGTCAAAACATAAATTCTTTGCTTGGCTGATTCTCAAGGATAGGATTAATACAAAGGATATGATCAAAAGGAGAAACTGGAAGATTGAAGGTACAGATCATTGTGTTCTTTGTTGTGCACAGTGCAATGAGGACTGGATACATCTGTTCTTTCAATGTGTTTTTAGCTCTCGAATTTGGAATTATTTGCAAATAAGTTGGAGTGATGACACACTTGTGCAAAATCTCGCTGCTGCCAAAAAGTCCTTCAAGGGGCCATGTTTCACAGAGATTGTGATTATTGCTTGCTGGAATATTTGGAAGCAGAGGAATGGAGTAATTTTTAAATCTGAAAGGCATTCCTTTATGGGATGGAAAGTGGGCTTTCTGTTGGATCTCCTTATGCTTAAGCATAGGTTGAGTGCTGCTTTGGCTGCTGATTTAGCTTTATGGATTAATTCCTTAATTTAGTCTGGGATAGACTCTCTTAGTCTCATCTCATGTTTATTTGTACATATATGTAACTGTAACGCTTGTGGTTGGTAATAAAGGGCTGTGGGGGACTCCCCTGCAGTAGAAAATGTTTCAAAAAATATATATATTTTTCCTTGGCCATGAACTTCGATTTCTAGAAAAGAAACTAGTTGTTCCATTTATTTAGTGTGAGGCACGTTTAGGATGTTGCAATAGTACATGTGATGGAAGATCACTGGAACGAAGGAAATAAATATGACAGTTAAGCCTAACCCATACTATTTAGGGTTATATTAAATAATGGAATATATCGATATATCATAAATGTATAAAAAAGTATTAGAGGTATTTAGTCTAACAACTTAAGCCTAAAGGAAAAATAACTATTTACAAAATAATGATACTAAGCTTAGAAATAATACCGGGAGATCAATGTGTTACTATGAAATATGGAGCTTGCACTAGATTGAGCCTGCAATAGAAGTATTCTTAATTTGCAATTTCCTCAATTGATCATTATTTAGTTTCACATTAATTCAAAACTATTTAAGATTTTACATATAACTATATTTCACCTATTATGCTCTATTGCATGGTACAATATTTTCACTTATACCCGTACCATATACACAAATTTATTTTGATACCTTTATAATTTGGAATTATGTATTGATAAATGAATGTATATACTAATTATGATTATATACATTCCAACTTGTGGTAAGTTTTATAATAGATCCGATAGACTATGCATTGTTATGCTAACATGCTATCAAAGATAATACAGAAAAAAGCTCATATAAACTGACCGCGAACCAAAATTTCCGAGGCAACAAAATATTTTACAAGCAACCAATTCTAGGGTGCTTCCAACTCTTAATTATCGGTACATAATTATTTCCTTCTTAGAATGCTTATAATTTTGTTGGTTAATATGCAATAGCAGTAGAAATGTGACATCAAAGACTCTATATATATTTCTCGAAAGCCAAGTCATCTACTGCTTGATCTGAGTTTAGAGATGAAACCCCCAAAGCACTCATCGCCTGTATTGCTAGCTTAGATCTAGCATGGACATTCCTTAGAAATACCATGTACAAAAATGATAGCTTACATCTAAGATGGGTTATCTTTAGAAATACCATATACAAAATAATGCCAATGATGTGTGAGTCAATGGTCAAGATATAAATAAAGACTTCCAAAATCTATTTTAGATATTGGATGTGCATTACTATAAATTTATATGCAATTATCCATACAAAACCATGTGACATGTTTTATATGAACATTCATGCAATGTTATTTAAATCAACCATTTACAAGAAATAAGCAAAGTAATATAGTTTAATTACTATAAGTTACAACAATTAAGACAACTACTTTGATAGCACCATGGGATGATTCTAAAGTTCAATTACTATAAGTTACCAAAGATTTAGTAATGGCTACCAATTTTAGAACACAATACAATACTAGCTACTTGCACTTCATATAGAAAACAGTTGGCAACATCCCAATTGCTGCTAAAAACCACAACTTATGAGGGCTGATATTACAATTCTTGACAGATCAATGTTTATCTGATACAAGTTTTTCTCAACTCACTCATCGTTTAAGGATCAATAGTGAATAGTGGACCGCGCGTTTCTTAAGGAATTATGTTTTTTCCACTTTCCTAAATTTTTGTGTTGTCTAGTGTTCGACATTTTTCTCTACATCTTCATGGACGATATGCTCTCTCTCTTCTCTCTCACCCCCGCCGTCCCCCCTCCTCCCCCCTTCTCGGCATAATTGGACCTAAAGGTGGAATTCTAGTGGGTTAAAGTCTAAAAAAAATCGTACCTGAGTCTTCCACTCAAAACCTCTTCGATTCAATACCATGTCGAGTTATATGAAGTAGTAAATGTCTAAATAAGCTCATATATATACATGATTTTTAGGTCACGTAAATTTTATCGTATTCCTTATGTCGAGTAGAACGTAATAAAATATATCCATGCAGTAAAATATTTATGTACGTGCCTATATAAAAATATGACAAGAATAGACATATTTCTGCTATTTTTATGTATTTTATGTTGCTATATGAACCATATTTTCTAAAAAAAATATTATGCTGATTTTTCTATTATGGAGCTACGTGAACATAAATATTTACGTATGCAATATAATATTTTGACTTAAAAATATAAAATAAAATTGTGGGTGCGAAATAAGTTCTCTGCACCCAGGATGCCGAATAGGGTGTCTATGCATATATTTTTAATTCTCTTATGTCTATAAAGTGAAAATAAATCTAGCTGAAAAAATGGTCCTATAATTCGTAAAGGTTGTAAAGAACATGATCTTGTAGAGTGAAATAAGACAAAATATGACCCATAGAATTTTGAGTTTTGAGCTTATCATAGATAACTACAAAAAATTTATTGTCCTGCTTTATCTGTGAGCTCAAACTTTTTTCTAACAATTAAATAAATTTAATACGCCTAGCATGGTTTTAGGAGTTGTTGATGGCTGCTTCTGTGGTAATAATGTAGGGAAAAGTTCTTGGACAACTTCTTCTGCTTTATTTTCCTGTGTGAGCGTAAATTCACTAGTGACAGTCTCTCTAAACGCAGTAAAAAGAAAGACATGTACGTACGTTCGGTCATCTATATAATCTGAGAAAAAATGGTCTTGCGACTAACCATATAAGCTAGCAGCAATCATGTTATGCCCCCGGGCTTTCTTAACCTGCCTATCAAGCCGTTCAACGGTTCAAGTCACCATCGATTGTCCAAAATTTACCGCTCCTTTTCCAAAGAAACATCCAGTACAATGCCCTGGCCACCTCGTTTGCACCCTCCAGCTCCGCTGTCTCTCCTCGACCCGTCTATTTAAACAGCAGAATCTACAACAAGTGCAGCATCACACACGCAGACGACATATCATTAGTAGAAACTAGCTAGCTGCTAGAGTCATGCTCCTTACCCACGCCATGGCGATTGTTACGACTGTGGCTGCTACAGATTGCGACCCAATAGAGGCCCCAATAGCGATAGCCGTAGGGAATGACACACCTGAACTGAAGAATCTATTTGTGGGCTTGGGAGGCATCGGGATCCTAGCAGGCGCCGTGGCTGTCGGCGGCGGCTACGGTTGGCGCTTCGGCAATAACGGTGCTACAGACTTCACCGGGGCCATGGCCTCTATTGGCGCCATATCTCAGCGGCCATCACTAGATTCAGTCCCGATAGTATCGTAGGGTTCACGGAAGGCTTCACTCCGTTACCTAAGCCCGGGGGATGGTACGACGGGGAGTGGTGCCAGCCGCATCATACTATGAGGTGGGGCCATGGGTGTTACACTTTCGAACTTTGCCCTTGTACTATAGGTGTGCTCCTCACTCACACGTACAAGTACCTGCGCAGATGCATTTAACTTGGTTTGGACTATAAGAGGAGCCGTGCTACTATGCAAAGTAATTTCATCGATATCCAATGAACTTCAGTAATTTGATGACAAACTAATTACATTTCAGCCAAAATATTTGAGATATATTTTAGTAATACACATGAATTCAAAAATATTTTTTAAAAAAATTGTTTTGAATTTCAAATCGATAATTTGGGCCCTTAGACCGAAATGTAAACTCTCTAAATTTCGGTAGAAACATTTAAGGAACTGAAATTTGAAGCCCACTATATATGTATGTCGGCCCTGAGAAGGAAGCAAGTGGCTCGAGTATACGTTTATAAAAGTTATGGGGCTTGTACACGCTAATTAATGATTGTATTTTGCTTGTGTGGCCGAACTGACGGTCTGATCCAATTTTGTGCTTGTGCGTGTCTACATTGTTGTAATGTTGTATGTGCTGGCTGGCTTTCAACCCTAGCTGGCAGGCATGTGTGGGTACGCGCGTACTAGCCATAGAGAAAGAATTGGAGCGAAAATAAAAAATAACACACGAAAATTATGTTGAAGGACGTGTATCTTGAAATGGAAGTTGAATTTCGAGAAAGTACTTGATAGAGAGGCATTTCTCTGTAATCAGTTAGAGTAGGACACTTTATTTAAGTGTGCACTACACAATGATATGAGTGCAATATGTAAGTGATCGGGCGCCGCATGCATGCTGTTTCTCCTTAATTGGTGCGAGGACTAATATTGTATTTATTCGTATAAGAGTGAATTAAATTCCCTTGACACTCCGGGTTGAGTTGTATGGTGTGGGGTTGGCCCCTCTTAGGGCTTACATTAACTCTTTTTTTTTATCAATGCATGCAAACGTAGAGCTTATGGTGTTTTCGCGAAGAAAAAAATTTCCTTGACACTCATCTGATTGGTGCACATATCTATATATTATATGTTTAATATTATTCAAGTAGTACATGCTACCTAGAGTCCCCTCATTTACGTACCTCCATCTGCCATGGTTTCTCCATCCAGCCTAGCTAGCTATTTAATCGAAGAACACACCAGACCACAATACGCAAAATATTCTTGAGAGAACATTACATATACCTATCTAACTAGCTAGAGCCATGTACAGAATTTAGCTGCATCTAGCCAGAGGTAAGCCAACAAATGTGCTCTTGTCCTGCTCTTTAGACAATGCACTCTTGCAGAGTACAAGCGTGGGGGGTGACGGTGGCACAGCGTACGTGATAGCTTTGGGTGCACGGTGGGCCGACTTTGTTTGCCTGGGATGTTGTCTTGGTATAGCGAGGTGTTCGTCTTCGGTAAGTAACCGAACTCCCATCCATATATTAGAGTGGTAACTCCGCCTTGCGGTGGTCTAGGTTTCTCCATTGTGTCGGCCGGGTTGACTTCACGAGATTTATTTCCCTCTTTGGCTTTTTCTTTGGTTTGTGTGTGTGTGTGTGTGAGATTCTCTAATTTGTGTTTTCTGCGTGCAGGTCGCCGAGCGGAGCTGCTCGGGGGACGCCAGTGGATTGCAGCAGATGGAGGAGAATCAATGATATCTCAACCGATGAGGCCGAGAAGCGTCGAGCTGGTTCTCCTCGGTAAGATTGGGTGCTATAGACAAGCCGAGACGCATGATCCGACCGCGTCCAAGGGGGAGATCAGGTCAGTTCTCATCTTTGAGCCATCTTCTCCTCCCCTAATTCGCTTCTACATATTAGCACCGGTCTTCATGGTGACACAGCAACGTAAGATTCTGTATTAACCGGAGTCTTCACGGTGATCCGACTAAGAGGAAGCGGACTGATACCATTGCGGTCTCCGCTGCTTGATCCCTTCTAAGGACCAGGTGAGGTCGTTTCCCCTGCGCTTGGCAGGCCGTGGCCGATTCAGGCCTGGAAAGTCCTTGACAAGTGCATCGATTTTGAATTTTGATATTTTCTTGAAGACTGGAAGATCCAAGATGGCGGACGAAGATGGTCCAGGTGGACAGTGTGTTTTCGCCAACGGCCTTGCTCAATGCGACATCCATGTCTGCTACAGGCTTGGTCCATTGAGAGTTAATCCCTGGGAAATAGTCATAACGAGCGACAAATCCCAAAATTTTTGAGTTTCGATGAGCTCTTGTTACCTTGTCATATTGGGAACCAAATAACTTGAATTCTAAATTTCGGTATTCAGTGTCCGGTAACCGTTCAGAAATTTTCGGTAGCCGCGGTAATCGGAAATCCCGACCCCCCGGGGATTTTTCCTATCGGTGACCAAAACCTTGCTTCCCATAGGATCCTCTGATTTTCCTCTAGCAACCACCTTACGTAGCTTTTCGCTTTAAGGAATCGTGGGTGTGGGAAACTACATTGTTAAAGAAAACTCCTCTATGGAAGAGGTGTACTTTGTACTACCTGTGGGTCATATATATCGCAAGTTGAGCGAAAGCCTTACCCATAACTACAACTACTGACGCTTCAAAGGGCTTAGATTTTAAGATAGGGGTGTCAGCCGTGAAGCCTTTGGTACTTTAGTAAGGCGAGCAGCCCTTAAACAAAATAAAAGGTGTGGCTCTCTCAAGGGAAACTATCAATTACCAAATTGAATGCTTGTCTTTTCTGAATGTAACACTTTAAGACGTTCATAATAGAAACACCTACAGTTGATTGATTGAAAGTGGATTTACGACATTCAGCAGTTGATCGAAAATGGATTTTTCTTATATGATCGTGCCAGGTCCCTTTTGGATTTAAGAGTACTATGAGCCGTCGAATCCCTTTTTTCTTGATTTAGGAGAATAGAAGAATTGATTAGGTTGCGTGGTTTGAGCAATCTATAGGAAGCTTCTTTTACTAAGCCTATTCCAGAAAGTTTAGCTCGACATGCATACAAAATCAATTCCTTCCAAAACTTTCTTGCAAATGCGGGCGATAAAACCTATCTTGCAGGTATTTTACATGTCTATGGTTTTCTTTTGAGATGCACTTTGTTGTTGTTTATTTTTCGGATGGTCTATCTTTGAGGGTGTATAGTCGGCATAGTGACTGGTATTTCAGAGGTTGTGACTATTGACGTAAAAGGGATTCCTACCTACCTTCGTGCAAATGCTGGTGATTAAACCTATCTTGCAGGTATTTTTCATGTCTATGGTTTTCTTTTGAGATGCATTTTGCTGTTGTTTATGCATCAGCTTTTTGGGATGGTCTATCTTTGGGGTGTATACCGTTTTTGTGTTTGCCTGTCGTCGGCATAGTGAAATACCTATAGTGAATGGTATTTCTGTTATTAGGGATACATGCTATATTTCTGTTATTTTGTTGCTACTGTAATTCAGTGCTTTCTGTTATCTTTGTACTCCTCTTCATTTTTTCTTTGGCTTATGCTGGGTTTTGTGTTGTCTATTGCTCTTATAGCAATGCTTGAGTTGTCTGCCAACTTTGGGTTTTGAGTGTGTATGAATGCTGATATTCCCGAGATTATTGCACTTCGGGACAGGTTCGCTTCTAGGTCTTTATCTCCAGTTGTGTACTTATTTTTTATGACTTTTAGATTTGCTTGTGACTGTTCAGTTTATTAGACGATTAATTCAGTTTATAGGTAACTATTGTAGCTGTTTATTTGTGTATGCTTGGTTATCTCCTTGCAATATAATGTTGCATCTATATTTTCAGTTTTCTATTGAACCAGGAAATTACATGTTTATCTGAATATTTTAGTTGGACACTTGTATCCCCAAGAGATGGGAGGTGCTCTTCATATGTATGAGTACGGGTCTTTTTAGCGATGGCAGGTAACTGTAAATAGATGGCAGGTGATGTTTGGACTCATCGATATTTGTTTGATTAACTTGCCTGCTTGCCTTTGCTAGAGGGCTTTGTATCACGGGTAATTCGTTTCTACCGTGCTCTTGTTTCTACCGTGCTAGGTGAGATAACTGGTTTAGCTGGAAAATGTTATGTTTCTGATGTTACTATCTCAAGGTATTCGTTCTGGATTATGGATATTTGATCCAGGTCCTCAAATTTTACCCTGAAGGAAGCACAATTTTCGTTGGCCATGATGTGGTTTTGGCAGGTGTCGGCAAGGCAGTTGCCTTGGTACCTGGTTAGTCTGCTTCCTCTTTATTTCCTTGTCGCACTCAGGCCTGGCATTACAATTTTTTAGGGTCTGCTAATAACAAAGGCCAGACAATTACTCTTGTTACAAATGCCAATGCTGCTCCAAGTACGCGGCCTCCCGCTTCTGCTAAGGTTCATGTTCATGAGGGATCTTCCTTTTCCTCCATATTTTCATCTCTGATAGTGTGGTGATGATTTTTTTCTTCAGGAAACACCTTAGAAGGAGCTCTCTAATGAAGACATAGATGATCAACAGGGGTCAATCCATGGAACGTCTGCCCATTCGGTTTGTTATGGAATTTTTTACTTGTTGTTTTTTGATTGTTACAGTTTATTTTACCTTCGTCGACGGGAGAACTACCAAGAGGCACCTGTTCTGTGAAGACGGTGAAAAGGTCTGTTTTTGTGCTAATGTTCCATAGTTTAGGTGCGCTATTGGCCACACTTTACTGCCTTTTTTATTTAATGGTTTTTCCAGCAGGCTGGCAAGCCATAACAAGTAAACAGTGTTTCGTTGGAGTGCTTCTCTTAAGTACTACAGCCCAAGCCAGTACGTTAGGATGGAGGGTGTTGCTTTGTTCTATGTGTGTGTATACATGTAATATTTAATTAGCCAAACCTAACGGCTTTCTTAGGTTGGCTTGGAATTGTTGTGCCATAAACCTGCTGCCTTAGCTCCTCTATCACGTTTTCCATTCGAATAAACGTTGCTTGCTTACTCGACTTCCAGTATATGTGATGTGTAACCTTTTCATACATGCAGATCGATTAACGATGTTGTTAGCCTTCACGGCTGTTTACTTACCAAGTTCTTTTATGTAGGCCGCCACATGTGTAACCTTTTACGACCGGTCAAACCACAATGGTCTGCACACCGGACTATTCACACAATCACCAAAAGACCACCGACCCAGAAGCCATGCCAAACACGTAATGCACATACATAGGGTAGATGGCGCAGCGAAGCGCGCTGCCCCGTCTAGTATTTACTAATTGGATGCACCTTTAAAGACTCCACGTTAAGCCACATCATTAGAATTAATTAAGCGGTTAGATCCAACTTTTACGGCTAAGATGGACTCTACAAAACAATGTTACATAGGGTGTTACGAATAGTCTGCCACGTTAGCTTGAAATCAAGTTGTACTACGTACACACGCCTGCTTCGGTCCTCCCCCCGGCCTCTCCTAAACGTACAAATACGAGGCAAGCCGAGGCAAACCGTAGCTAAACGAGCTCAGCTGAATGAGCCGCGGTCAAAACGAGCCGATCGGCTGGCTTGGATACAAGCCAGTCTAAAATAAGGAAACAAATTAGCAAAACCCAGGATTCGAACCTGGGTCTCCAGCTAGCCGCCCGCATAGCAAACCACTGGACTAGAGCCACTTATCTGTTTTGGTAGGCATATTGGGATTTTTATTTATACCTTTCAATCGAAATCAACCTAGGTTTTTTTCTTTTGTATTAGAATCATAATTGAACTCGGTTTATGTGACATGCAGCACGCACGTTCTTTTGAACCGGCCGATCGACGTAGCGGCCGATAGACCCGACGTAGCCTTCCCGCCGGCCGATCGACATCCAGAGGCCGCCGCGCGATCCAGGCGCCAATTCCGCCGGCCGATCGACATCCAGAGGCCGCCGCGCGATCCAGGCGCCAATTCCGCCGGCCGATCTAGGCGGCAGTGTGGTGTCGCCGCAACTCGCCGCCCCCTCGTAGGCCGCGCCGTCTACTTCCTCTCACCCGATCGCCGTCTTCACGAGGGAGACGTCGTGACATCCCCTCGATCTCCGGTTGATCGGCGACCTCTTCACCATCAAACCGCTGTGTCTGTACCTCTACACGAGGAGGAAGTCTACATCTAGGTCGAAGTTCTATTGCTTCACACGGTGAGTGCTTTTCTGAACTATGTTGTCACGAGTAATGTCACAGCACTAGTATGTCACCATAGTTTAGCCAATGCCATATTTCTCTAGATGAAGTTGCGAACAAGAAAATCTTGCAGTTGTTTAATTATGTCTAATTCAATAGTTTGTAAAAAAAAATATTGTGTACATAAAATTGCAGGGATGGATGAATTCAGCTCTTATAGCAATGCACGTGATAGCAATGATGATATAAGTGAGAATGCCAACGACGTCTCTAATGGCAGCGCTGAATCTTGGTCGTACGAGGACGACCATATAAGTGTGGATGGGAATGATGGCGTGGTCGATTCTTGGCCATCATACGCAACTGATCCTCCAGAGGAGAACCAACTAGTTGGTACTAACCAAGATAATGAAGAAGAGCAAGTGCCTTATTCTTCCTACTCAATTTTTCCACCGGAGGACGACCATGTTGTCGGTGATGAAGCTGATAATAATAACGTGAGTCGTGTGTATTTCGATTTTTCTCTATTGCAAGTGACAACATTGAAACTTACAGTCCTTTTGTATTTAAATTATGTAGGTAAATTTGTTGTATGTAAATGAAATTGAGTACACCGATTCAGAGGGAGAGACGGACGAATCGTGCGCTGATAACATGAGTCAGGTATGGTGATAATTTTGTAAGATCCTCAATTTTGTCGCAATTGTGCTACAAAAAGTTATACACTCAAGTTATAATTGTCTGTGTAGGTGGTTGGTTATGATGACCACGATCACGAACTGGTCGTAGACATAGAGACTGTTGAAGATCAGCAAAAATCACTGGATAACTACTGGAAGATAATGTCCACGACATTTAACTCCCACGGGGAGTGGTACGATTTCTATAACAACTATGCGAAACAGCGTGGCTTCAGCATCAGAAAGGAGGGGCTTAAGAGAAGAAAAGGTGGTGCAAAAGAAATACGGTTGAGAAAGTTTGTGTGCTCAAGGGAAGGGAAACGCCAGAAAGAGAGGTTGACCATGGAAGGTCGCACACGGAGGCTAAGACCAGAGAGTCGGTGGAACTGCAAGGCGGAGCTCACGGTGAAGTTTCATATTTCCCGTAAGGTTTGGTATGTTGCAAAGTTTATGGACGATCACAACCATGTCCTAGCTCGATTTGATGAAGTCCCATTTCTCTGGTCACATAGAAAGATCAAAGATTTTCAGAAGGCAGAGATAATAGCACTGGGAGCGGCTGGGATTAGAAAACATATGATCATGCAAAACTTTATCAGCAGATATGGAGGTTATGACATGGTAGGATTTACCAGGAGGGATATATATAACATGTGCTGTATGGAGAAGAAGAAGCTCCTACAGAACGGAGATGCTGCCACAGCCGTTGGCATCATGGAAGGAAGAAAAGAGAGGGATCCCGAGTTCTTCTTTGAGTATAGGACGGATAAAGAAGGACGTCTGACGAGCATGTTCTGGTGTGATTCCCAATCACGTCTAGACTACCAAGATTTTGGTGATGTAGTGATTTTTGATAGCACGTACAAGATGAATCGCTATGCAATGCCATTCATTCCATTTGTCGGAATAAATAATCACCGTAAGACAACGGTTTTTGCGTGTGCCGTTGTATCAGATGAGAAAGTAGAAACATTTGAGTGGCTGCTGGAGACATTCTTGAGAGCAATGTGTCAGAACAAACCGAAGTCGATAATCACTGATGGAGACGCTGCGATGATGAAGGCTATCCGGAAGGTTTTGCCAGACGTGAGGCACCGGTTATGTTCATGGCACATTGAAAAGAATATGCGGAAACACTTGAATTATAACTCTTTGAAAGAGTTCAGGTCACTTATATACAACACGTCATCACATGCAGTATGTGAGACGGGATGGAAAGCGTATGTTCGAAAATGGTAAACACCCCGAACAAAGTCGTGGCTGCGAAGGATGTATAAGATGAAGCGGTATTGGGCCGCCTCTTATCTTTTGGATGGATTTTTCCTTGGCATGAAAAGCAACCAGAGAAGTGAAAGTCTGAATTCATGTCTTCATACTCACCTAAACTTCGGTCTGACACTGGTCGATTTGGTTTTGCACTTTGAGAACTGTACTATTCGTCTCCGCGAAACGGACGCACATGACAACTCTATTACTAGACATTCTACACCAGTGCCAATTACCGATTCAAAGGATGTTGAGAAGGCATGTGCAGATGTATTCACTCATGAGAATTTTTATATTTTGCAAGGAGACCTGAAAAAGATCGGCAGCCTAGAAATTGGTGAGGAAATAGTGGGGAATAATGGATATAGAAAGTTTCTGGTGTCATGGAAAGATAACAGCAACCTACACCGCACATTTATTGTGGAGTATACCCCCGCTGATTTGGTTGAATCTATAAAGTGCAATTGCAGGAGAATGCTTCGGAAGGGGATCCCATGTAGGCATATCCTGCGTGTATTGAAGCACTTGAAATTAAGTAAGATGCCTAGCTGTTGTGTTCTTAAACGGTTATCAAAGGAAGCAAGAGGTGGCTTGCCATCAAAGCGCGTGAGTGATCTGTTCAGCTGGGGTTGGGCAAGCGTAGAGGAACGCGTAGCATATGGTGAAATTAGCCAATTACAGGCAGAAGCAGCCTCCGTAGCTGTCAAGAACCCATTCCTGATGAAAAAGTTGAGAGATGCTTTAGAGGATATAATATCATATCAGCATGTACCCAAGGTTAACGAGGATGGGACCAGCAATGCTAGCAAAGAGAATTCAAAGACTTTCAAAGTACGTTCAGTTCCGGTTGGTGATCCTCAAAAAGTTTCCACAAAGGGCGGGCGTAAGAAGGGCATGCAAGGTGACGAGAATGGCGATCATCCGACGACGAAAAATGGAAGACCGTTGGGGTTTGATGAGGCGCCTCCCAAACGGTTGTGCGGACTTTGCAGATTATCAGGACATAACATGTCCACATGCGCTCTTAATCCAAAGTAAGAGAATATTTTTTTCGAGTTATTATTACGGCTGATTGATTAAATTTTCTTATTGCTTATATCTCTTGAATGCAGGAACCAAGCATGAAGTACAAGTTGGTAGTGGTTTTTTAGTTGCTTTCATGTTTCAGAGTTTTAGTTTCGGATTTTTAGTTGCTTTCATGTGACATACTGCCCTAAGGACTGTAATAATGTACTTCTGTTAAGTGAGATCAGAAATATGGACGTTGCAGGCTTTTCTGCGCTGGATCGGTTGGTAGCCAGCAGTATAACCGGAAACCCCTTCGGTACTGCCGGAACACATCCAGGGAATCCGGCTGCTGTCCTGGCATGAGTATCGGTTGACCGGAAACAGGCCGGTCTTTAGACCAGAAACCGCTTGTGTGAACTTAACTTTTTTCATTTTTTTTCTTTTCTACTCATGTTTTCTACATGTTAGAAACCTTGTACTAAAATTTGGGGTGATTTAGAGTTGGTCGAAAAAATCAAAATTTTAGGGAGAGGCCGTCTGGTCTCACTTAAACCGATTTTTGTAATAAGGTGGTTTTTTCGATCTCCTCCAAATCATTTCAAAATTGGCACACATCATGTCATGAATGAACACATATAGAATTTCAAGGTTTCACACTTTTTTTGTATTTTTAAATATTTATAATGCCTTGGTGAAACTGGGTTAAAATCTCGGAACTTACCTTAAAAGGACATTGTGAACTTAACTTTTTTCATTTTTTTTTTCTTTTCTACTCATGTTTTCTACATGTTAGAAAGCTTGTACTAAAATTTGGGGTAATTTAGAGTTGGTCGAAAAAACTCAAAATTTTAGGGAGAGGCCGTCTAGTCTCACTTAAACCGATTTTTGTAATAAGGTGGTTTTTTCGATCTCCTCCAAATCATTTCAAAATTTGCACACATCATGTCATGAATGAACACATATAGAATTTCAAAGTTTCACACTTTTTTTTTGTATTTTTAAATATTTATAATGCCTTGGTGAAACTGGGTTAAAATCTCGAAACTTACCTTAAAAGGACATTGTGAACTTAACTTTTTTCATTTTTTTCTTTTCTACTCATGTTTTCTACATGTTAGAAACCTTGTACTAAAATGTGGGGTGATTTAGAGTTGGTCGAAAAAACTCAAAATTTTAGGGAGAGGCCGTCTGGTCTCACTTAAACCGATTTTTGTAATAAGGTGGTTTTTTCGATCTCCTCCAAATCATTTAAAAATTGGCACACATCATGTCATGAATGAACACATATAGAATTTCAAGGTTTCACACTTTTTTTTTGTATTTTTAAATATTTATAATGCCTTGGTGAAACTGGGTTAAAATCTCGGAACTTACCTTAAAAGGACATTGTGAACTTAACTTTTTTCATTTTTTTTCTTTTCTACTCATGTTTTCTACATGTTAGAAACCTTGTACTAAAATTTGGGGTGATTTAGAGTTGGTCGAAAAAACTCAAAATTTTAGGGAGAGGCCGTTTGGTCTCACTTAAACCGATTTTTGTAATAAGGTGGTTTTTTCGATCTCCTCCAAATCATTTCAAAATTGGCACACATCATGTCATGAATGAACACATATAAAATTTCATGGTTTCAAACTTTTTTGCATTTTTTTTACTATTCATCTTGAGGGTGGTATGTTATTGCTGTCTCGGCTAACAAACCGGTTTACCGGATCCAGACCGGATACCTGAGTTGGCGAGCAGGCGTATGGGCCGGCCCATCTAGATGTACTGGTTCGACCGAACGGCCGTGTGCTCTGTTTGCTTGGACTGTGGAACCCTAGCCCAACTTAAGGTGGGCATTTTTTTTTGCTTTTCTTATTTTTCGGCCGACAGACTACTCTCGTCACGTCCTACTCTAATCACGTGGGCGCCGCCGCGGCCATCGTCCACAACCTTCGCCGCCTCCATCGTACAAAGCCTCCTCCGCTGCCGGCAACTGCCGCAAAATCGCGACACCGACAAAGGCGAGGTAATCCGCCATGCACGGCATGCACACCATGCAACAAAAAATCCGCCATGCACGGCATCCACAGCATGTAACGAAAAATCCGTCATGCACTTTGTACTGTATTTTTTTCGATAGTAGTGTAACTAACTTTGTATGCAAAAATAATTTTATACACAGAATGGGTAAACCTCTCCCAAAGTTAAAACCAAAGTCCAGGAAACGCAAAGATACAAAAAGCAATAAAGTGAAACAGCAAATTATGAATCATATGTTGTTTAGCATCGAAGAAATTCAAAAGGAGATATTGATGTGTTCAAAAACATGTGCTGAGGTAACAAGCACAGTACCCTAACCTTTATCTAAATATTATTTCTCACTCGGCACGAGTAACATATATTTATTTGCAGGTAGTTATGGAAAGTCTAAGCAAGAAAGGTGTCCTCTATAAATCTTGTAAAGAACAGAGTGCTGAAATCGATCCAGCTGAAGAGAGTAAAGAGAAGAAACTTCATGTGCAAGGGGATGCGTTGCCAGTACAGCACATACAAGCGGAAGTACGGTATGTGCGTCGATTGTCAACATCAAAAGAATTTCAGAAGCTCAAAATTTTCACAAATTCTGATGGAGATTTTGCGACTGTGGAAGATCTTAACGACATATTAGCCCATAAATGTCTAACTTGCCATGTAAGCCTAAATACGTACTACCTTAAGAATGATATGTTGTACTGCTTTTATGGACCTAATTTATTTCGATAGGTCATCGACGCCTACGAGACAGTTTTGTCAACCCGAGTCGGAAATGATCGGCACCTCGTTAAGGCATGGAAAACAGCCATGATACTTTCTATGGCAACGAACCACTGCGAAACATTGGTACTGGGAGCCTTTGAGAGAGTTTCAATGGAATATTTTAAGCGTCCTAAGGTAAGCACGATTGCTACAACGAACAATAATACTTGATTTATAAGTTGCTAACATTGTAATGGTTACATAGGCATATTTTCCTATAAATATAAACAACCACTGGATTACCGTGGTACTACACATATTGAAGAAGGAGTTCCAGGTTCTAGATTCGTTAATTCCTACTAACGCTTCAAAGAATATCGTCGAAACACTGGTAAAAAACATACAACATTGTTTGTTATATTATTGCTCTATCATTTTTGTATACTTATTAACTATACGCACTGAGTGAAACTGTTTGTCCTTTTCAGAGATCCGAGCTATCAAAAGATATCAATGAAGGCAACAAAACTGCAGTTATTAAATACCCGGATGTGTCCAGATGGCCCATAACTTATATTCACATGCCAAAGCAAAACGATAAGTGAGAATATTATGTACATAATCACTTTGGTATATGTGCACAATTACTTGCTCTATAACATACAACTTTTGTAATAACAGCAACTCCTGCGGACTATTTGTTATGAGGGTCATGGAAAACTGGGACGGAGAACAAATGGAGCATGAAATCTCTCAGGTGCTTTTTACAATAATATGTGACAGTATTATGCTTGCTCAAACAAAATGGTGTTTCTCATGTGCTCTATTATTTATTGCAGGGAGAAATTAACCGTTCCAGGGAACATATACTTGCCGAAATCATTTTGTCATCCGTGAACACCATGGAGAATGTAAAGAGCGAAGTTCTACTTTTGTGTAAAGAGCCAAACAATGTAAATTTAGTCTAAGAATTTTTGCGGCCGTGCTACTTTTGTGTGATCTATAAATTATGTATCGAATACAATAATAAGAGTTGAACACATATATTAATACGACGTCCGGCACATATTCCGTCTTCTGAAATATAAAAAATAGTGACGAGACAAACAGTATTAGAAATCATCATCGTCGACCTCCTTAATGAGGTGCCTTAACAAGGCCTTATGGTTCGCCCTAATCCGAGCTGTAGCCCCATGTCTCTTCTCCTGTCTAGCATGATCTATAAGGCTTTCCCAGCTCCCGTCTTCCGGCTCTTCGTCAAATGGACATCTGATAGTCCAAAGTTCAAACAAAAGGATGGTTCCATTATCCAGCTCCTCTACAACCTTGTTGGCAAGGTCCTCTTCCTCCTTCTGTAAGACCGCGCCGGTGACGTCGTTTGCATCGCCATCAGCATCATTACTATTCAGGTACTTTAACAAGGCCTTATGGTTTGCCCTTATCTGAGCTGTATTCCCATATTCCGTCATGTTTCTAGCATGATCTTGTAGGCTTTGAACTGTACCGTATTGAATGTCTTCATGGAACGGACATCTGAAAGTCCAACAGCCCAGAACATCGATGGTTTTGTCCTGCAGATTCTTAAATACCTTTTCGCCAAAATCAACCTGATTTACTGTGTTCACCATCTCGTCAGACTCTTCCTACATTTGTGAAAGAAAAAAATCAGTAACAATATAGGTGGCTCACCTTATGATCAACATATGGGGAACTCCTCATGATCAAGGACACTGTCTCTGTCTCTGGCTCTGGTTCTGGCTCTGGCTCTGGTTTTGGCTCTGGTTCTGGCTCTGGTTCTGGCTCTGGCTCTGGTTCTGGCTCTGGCTCTGGTTTTGGCTCTGGCTCTGGTTTTGGCTATGGTTCTGGCTCCTTAACGATAGGTCCTTCTTCTTCGTCGATCGTCAATGACAACTGCTGGTGTTGCCGAGCCGGTTAGGAAAAAATAAAATTTAGAAATAAACGACATATAGTTTTACGAGCTCACCTCATTATTTGTGGTTACAAGAACATGATTATGATCAAGCCGGACTTTCTGAATAGTCCATATACCTTCTCGACTGATGGTGAATTGCACACGAGCTGGGCAATTCACTCTTTTAGTCCTTTTCAAACAATCATTACTGCACTCCAAGTACCTAGAATATAAAGTTCCATCCAACCTATGTTTCTTGTGGATTTTCCTTATACTGAACCCCTTGGTCGTAGCGTATGAATTATAAAACTCATATGCCTTATCTTCAGTCTCAAAACTCATTCCAATTGTTGGAACATTCTGTTGAGACGACATATTACAAATAATGATGAGAATGTATAGTTGTGATACAAATACAGTATATGACACTGGTAAAATTTACCTGATCACCATCAAGCCCTTCCATGTTTATGAGATCGGCTGGTTGACGATGGCGGCTGGTTGACGGCCGCACAGAGGTGGTTGACGGCGGCACATACGATGGTTGACGGCGGCTGGTTGACGGAGGCAGCCCAGAGGATGGTTGACGGCGGCTGGTTGACGGCGGCTGGTTGACGCGGTAGGCAACTCCTGGTCGACGAAGGCGGTGGCAACTGCCTTCGAAGATTGCGGCCACGTCGTCAATGACAATATATTTTTATATTGAGGAACAAGAGAAATTCTCAATTATCTTTCATCATCAATGACAATATATTTCCTCCAAGAAGTTATGGCCAATATTTTAGACTACAAATTTGGCGTGATTGTTATTTTGAATGCCAAATATGGAAATGATTATGTGTCATTGGTCATCTTCTTAATTTGCTAGTTTCAAATTTCTGTGTTCGATATAAGCTCGTCATCATTATTCATGAACAAGCACCAAACATACATCATTTTTACCTGGATGTAGTCCATGCATGAACCCAAGGATGCATCTAGTTCACATGCATGTTGCCTTTTCATTGCAATGCTTCCTGGTAGCTTGGATCCATGAGTTTCTCGTTTATTTCATATTGGTCTTGGTCGCCTATTTCCTTGAGATAATGTTTAAATTCATAGTTCATCTATAAATCTAATGTATATTAGTGTACTTGACTCAATAATTATGGCATATACACATCACCTTCTATGTCATATTGCGATGAATCTGGCAAGTTATTACAGCCGTATTGTTGTTCGGACTTAGGAAAACCGACATCGACACGAGTGTTGTATTTTCAGAAAAATGTTGTGTCATTTAAATCAGCAGAAACTGGAGATCATAAAGTGTAAAATTTATTGGATGTCTGTGGGGTGGATGTTGCTCCATATTATGATTTACAAAATTTATTTTCTAAAAAATTCAACCAATATGTTACCCCAAAAATTTACCCAAACTAGGAAATGATTATCCTTTAGGATCACATAAATATACATGGACTTCAAATCTCCATTATGAAATCGTTCTAAGAAGAAAATTCCATGCTGAAGATAAGAATGGAAATCGAAAATTTGAAATTAGCACTAATTCACAGAAATTTCTTGATAGACAATGTTTTAGATATATCTTTCAAAATAGTATTGATCCTAGTTTATCAAGAAAATTATTTTGAAGCATTATAGGGTTTTGCGCCAAGGTGATGAGTTGCCTCCTTTATCCGTACAATATTTGGGTAATTTGTAATAGTTCTATTGAGAGTAAACGGGGTTTTAAGGTTCAATTTTTTTTTTGAATTGAACTAACAAATTTATACCCTAGTCTCATTTTTAAACTCTCTCACAACATCCTCAATCTAGTTCTTTTAACACTTCCAACCGTCTTGATATTGGAACCAAAAAGGTTGCCCCTTGTCGTTTTTCATAAAGTATGCTTGGATGAGTTCAGTTTGGAATTCATAAACGCTGTTTTTCAAAATTACAAGCAACAACAACGGCTTTGCATCAAAAATTTGCTCCACCTCCTAGTTTCCGGAACAAACATTCACTATTATGCACTTGATCCTACTAAATTTCTAGTTTACACCCTATCCATCGTTGATGCTCCTCATCACGGGTTATTTAAACCGTGAAATCCACCACACCACACCACCAGTAAATCTTGAGCAATGGTATCTCACGCGCACAACACATCACAGAGCTAGCATATAGTCGATGTAAATAAATGACATAACCCTACTCTTACACGAACTGTGCATGCACGTGATAGCCCGACGGATGTCTCACTTCCGGCTGCGCCTACGGATAGGGGCACTGAAGTGGCACGAGCGGAAGAAGAAAAGACATATTTCGAGGCGTGGGACGCATAAGGAACCTTCCGATCCTCCCGGCTGTGTGCGACGGCTCGACTAGTGGTTTCGGCAAAAATGGTGCTGGCGTTTTCCCAAAGTGCACATGAGATCTTGTCGGTGTCAGAGGGAAGCCTCGATAGCCGGTGGTACTCCTTTCGGCGACCTTGATGGTGGGCACGGTGTCAGCAGCGTCCCACCATGAGTTATGGTTCTATATGGGATGATGTGTTGGGCGATCAAGGTCATATCCTTACCAGATGCACCTACAACTCGAGTTCAGGACCCTCTGGTGTCGTGATTGCGTTAGACATCGATGAATTGTCAGAGTAGCATACTTGTGAACAACTTGTGGATCATTTGGGCCGATCTAGTATGAGCCGTTGGATTTGAAATGAATGGACAACATGCAGCTATGAGGTGGGCTGCCGGAACATTTGTAAAATAAACTCTGAAATACAGCTTTGGACAAAAGTGGTTCCCACTATCATCTATAGTTCTGATTTTATGTAGAAAATGTGCCAACAGCCCACTCGTTAGCTTCATCTTGTCCATTACATTCAAATCCAACAGCTCGTAACAGACCAATGCAGCTCGTGCATGAGTGGCATCGTTTCCCAAGATTTGTTCTCTCTTTGACCAATTTTCCAAGACGCAAACTATAATTGGAATTTGCTTTATTTAAGCCCATAACCAGAAATTGTTAAGAGTAGAAAATCTCATGGATTCCGTTCAATAAAGAAAATGATAATATTGTGGGCTTGCCGCTAACTATAGAACCGGGCACCAAAATGGTTCGGGCACCCAGCCTTTTCCAAATCTTGGCTTCGAGCAGATTTAGTCCAGAATCTATATTGCCTACGGTTCTAAATACACACAGGATACAAGAGCAGCATTTTGCAACCCCTCTCCTGCCTTTCTTGTTCTTTCTCGCCTCATACATTCCTGATTCCTCCAACAACTCTACACTCTCCATCATAATCCTCTCTGGCCTATTTATAGTAGGAACTCCACCACATCACAAGTGTACTAGTAGAGCACATCACACCAATAACAAAACACCTGAGAGACGGAGTACCTAATCTACACGTAGAGATGCTATCTAGAGTCATGCAAGCCAAAATAATTGTGCCCATCCTGCTATTCCTCACAATAGAGGTTGCGAAGTTTTTAGTTCCACACATAGCTGCCAGAGAGAAATGTTCGATCATACAAGAACCCTTACGAATGGGCATAGGAGACATGTGAAATCTGCCAGCACACACGTCTCTGGTGGCGGCTACGACGGGGTACTAGGAAGCAATAATGCTGGAGTCTTCACCGGCATCATGGTCCAAATAGAGAGTGTCAAGGGTAGGGCTGGCAGCATCCAGATAATTACCAATGTTGGTGGCAATTACCATATCTTGTTCTTTGGGTTCTTTGCAAGGCCCCGTATGGAGGTCTCCAAGATGTCGCCTATCGCCCGATGGGTAAGACACTAGAGAAACTAGTGGTTGTAGGAATAGATCTTGAGCCATCATGGTGGTCTAGCCAAGGACCGTGTCTTGGTCATACACTCGACCACACTAAAATCTGGTGGACGGTGGTAGCTTTGTGTGCATGGTGTGACGACTTAGTGTTGGAATTTACGACCTTGGTACATTAAGTTCACTATATTCTATTCTGAAAATTACAAAGGCATGTTTAACTTGGTTCCATACCATATACATTGATTGAGACTGAATTTAGTCTCAAATTACTCGAAGAGAGTTGAAACTGTAATGTAAGCTCTTATACTGTCCACGAAGTGCGTGAAATTAGAACAAATTCACATCCAGTCCTCTGATGCAGTACCCACAACATGTGGGTCACATTTGGTAAATATAATTTGAGTTAGAACCATTTTGGTGGTTGATCATTTTCTTGTTTTGTGCACAAAATATGTATTTACATGTCAAAAAATATTTTCATACTTGAGACATCACCACATGACAATTGTGTTCTCTATTGTCCCCACACTATACGCATGAGCGAAAACACAACGGATTTTGAAAATTCACTCTCTGACATCGCCAAGTTTTCTTTACCTTGTGCTGTTAGTCTCTCCCATCCGAGTGATTACACACACAGCTAATCCGAAGATTAAGTCTTCAAAACATCATCCCTTAAGATCCTATAGTCTGATCTCGATGTGCACACGTAATGCGGCAATTGGGAGAACCCCTCTAGCGCGCAGGTTGTAGCTTCAGCTTCAACTTTGTAGTATTTGTTCTTGTTACCGTATTTGTAGGTGGAAGTACCCTGACATTAAATAAAATATTTTAGCACACTTCCGTGACGTGGCCAGCCTCACTACAACTGCACCTGCGCTGGTTTGAGGTCTCTCTCCTCTACCTCAGCTAGCATGCTACCGACGTCTATTTAAACCTCAAACTTCAGCACACCACAAGCGCATCAATAGGAGAGATCTTATGTTGTCATACACACAAGACTAAACACTTTTAGTGTGAGGAATCTAGCTATATGGTAGAGCTCAGCCTAAAGTTATGACCATGATATGTAGAACCTTGCCAAAATCTGAAAATTTACTTCCTAAAACTTGATGGTTGTACAAAAATAATTTGGTAGTTGCATCAACCAACTTGGTGGGTACTTTCGTACATGATAAAATCTAAATTATAGAACATGCTAAATGGCAAGGTTTTCATAAAACTTGATAGATGCACCAAAATAATATGGTAGTTGCATAGAAGAGCTTGGTGGCTACTTTTGTGCGTGATTAATACATTTTGAGAAAATGAGAATTAATCTCGTAAAACGCGTTGGTTGTATATAATAACCCGATTGTTCAGATAAAAAAAATCACGTAATAGATCTTGAAAAACTTGATAAGTGTATCAACTATGAAATCAACATGGAAGTTGCAATATATAATTCTGACTGTTGCTCTCCAAAACCTGAGAAGCCTACCAAAATAATCTGGTAGCTCCTTTATATTGTGTCATGGAATTTTTCTCTCTAATTGCTCTCAAATTACCAGATCGGTGTATCAAAATAGCTGCAACAAACAAATGTGAAAATCATTTTCAAGAAACCTGATAAGCGTATCAAAATAGTCCGATAGCTGCAATACATGTATATTTTTTTTATAATTACTCCTGAAAACATGGTAGTTTAGTAGGTGCATCAAATTTTAGTAATTGCTCTGAAGAAACAGATAGATGTGTCAAATTAATCAGGTAGTTGAATATATAATTTTTGAAAACTAGCAAAGTGGCCCGCGCAAATGCGCAAGAAACACCTTGGTATTTAATTATTGAAAATTTTATATCCTTCAAGACAAGAATTTGAAAATTGTTTAGCTCCTTTGCATTGTGCAGTATAATGTTTTCTATCTTAGAGTGCAAAATTATTTTTATTATTACTAACATTGTGTCCTCTACATAAGAGGCGAGAGAACCAAATGAAACTTCAGCATTGATGTTTAAGAAATGATCAAAATTTAATTTAAAGTTCAAACTTTAGTAATTTATCAAAAACACTATAATGTCAAAAGTCCTACTTGCATGGACATTTGTTGAGTTTTTAACATATGAGATATATGGTGTCAATCTTTATAGTTATCCGCATAAATAGTTAATTTCAAAATCATGTGTACTTTTTCGGAAATTCTCACGGAACTACCAGTGTCCCTACTTTTATTCTTGTACCTTCTGGTTTGCACCAAGAGATAAAGTGGAATTATTGGAAGAAAAATGGAATTTTGTTTGCACCATATCTAATGGTGTGTTCCGACGTCCCACATCCATGTTTACTTGAACCATCTATGTTTTGTCTAAGGATTAACCCGTAATTATTGTACAAGTCAAGTATCCATAATGCCTTGATCTGCTATGCCTTGGTGTTTTTCGCGCGATTAATCTTGTGCATAGAGTTTTCGTAGCTACGTTGCACCTGGTACCAAGGGTCCCACATATCTTCTTCTGCCCATTGTTGTACTTGCTGCAATGGTACTAATATAGGATCATATGTTGTGTTTGCTTCTTGATAACTAATGTAAGTTCGTCAATTAATAATATTTCTGGGAAAAATGCACATAAAACTCAGAATACCAAAAATGCTCTCTCAACTGTGCATAAAGATAGAATATGGAGACTCAACATAAAAGTAAAAGAAAGCCCCTTCGCAGAGAGAAGCAGGGATCAACAAATGTGCTAGAGATTTTATTTTATTAGACATAGGTATTACAAACTTGACACTCATCCCATCCATCTTACACAAATCATGGCTAACCGAATCCTTGGCTGCCTGCCAACAATCGCATATCATGGAGGAGTATCTATATTTTAAGAAAAATGTATGCTAGTGTCAACGAATGGTAAACAGAAAATACAGTATGTCACAAGCCAACTAGATTTCACAAGAGAGGCTCCCATATGAAGGATGCATCTGGGTAGAAGGTCATCCTTCTTTCTCTTTTGTTTACACAATCATGCTTTGACTGATAAATCATGCGCAAAATTAGTGAAGTCGATTTGTTTGTATTAATTTGGAGCTGGGCACACTGCTGCCATCTCGTCTATTAATTTGGTAATCGGATGAAGCCAGTAGTCCAGGGTGTGAAATCCAATGAACAAGTGAGATAAAGATTCTCTATTTACATCCTCATAAGCAAAACACAAGGACACAAAGCAGAAGTAATTTTGAAGGTTTAAAAGGTAACACATGAGCAATTTACTTGGAGTGGCAGTTAAATACCACATGTAGGTAGGTATGGTGGATACAATGGAAAAACATGGTTTTAGGGAGTTGGATGCCTATATTTGCAATAGTAGTGCAAAGTGTTTGCTATAATATCTCCGGCGAGGTCTCATGCGAGGTTTCTGGCAAAGTTATTTTTTTATTTATTTATGTCGACAATTGTTTTTGCTACAATAGCACAAATTTCTTATTTCAATGAACCATTTTTTGCTCCAGGGTAGCAAAAAGGGGATTTGGGGTTTTTTTATAATTAGCTACAATAGTGTAAAATTGTTATTTTAATGAACCGTTTATTGTTGTTAGTGTAGTAAAAGCGGGATTGAGCAATTTTTGGGACACATGTCGACAGGAGGATCAGGAGGACGCCCAGTAGTGCCATTTATGTTAACGTTTTTTCCTTATATAATAATAGACAGAAAAAGCACGTGTACGTGTGATTAGTGACCTGATGGAAAACTACAACCGCATAGCAATAGATATGACATGGCAGAAGGTTTAGGAAAAAATCATACCTGATTGACCCCAAAGGACCGCCATGCACCACCGATCCAATCCAAGAGATTTTCCAATCCTTGACATTATCCCAGCGGCATGAGAGATTGATATAGATGGATTATGGAGGCATGCGCTTCCCTGGCTGGTGGTAAGACAGCTTCGGCCACATGCATGGCTGGTTGTAGGCTTGCAGTTGAGGACTTATCGAGTTCCCATGGCTCTGGCCGCACGGTTAAAACTTTAGTTGAAGGACTATATATCATGATTAATCGGTGCACCATAAATCAAACAAGAAGGGAAATTGTAGTTGTACACACGATCATTAACTCTTCTGCAAGTTTTCTTTAAACATGAAATTTTTACAGATTCCTAAACCTTGCCGAAGTTTCCTTTAAAATATTTGAAGATTCTGACCCGAGAACCGATCGGCCGTTAATTTGCCTCGAGGTGCAGGTTTTTGCCGCTGCTGCAATACGTGGCGCATGGGAGAACTGGATGCAGCAGATGCCTATGCTTGCAACCCCATGCCTCCAGTAAATTGCCTTCTTATTACTGAGCGTTAGAAGGGACCAGGTGGGAAGGGCACTCGACTGGGAGTTTGGGTCGTTGCAGAAAAGATGTCCTGCATGGCCATGGCAGCATAGACCGGGGCTAGAGCATCAACCGTGTATGTTGTTAAAGCAAACGTAACTGGGGAACTAATGAATTTGGTGCTTTGGATTTTGGCCGTACCTCCTCCGTTCGTGTGGGATGCGTGTTGGGTCTAAGCTTTGTGTTATTGAAAGTTGTACCATCCAAGTAGTCTACCTGACATATAGGTGTAACATATTTGTAACATAATCTCATATTAGTTATTTAAAATCCAACCATTGATTTTAGATCTAACAATCAAAATAATTAAGATGATGTGGCTCTGTTGAAATTCCCCCACGGATCGAATCACATCAAACTAGACAACACACGCACATAAATCTTTTTGCCAAGGGCACTTATCGCGCCCGTTGTTTTCCTCTTTATTTCTTGTAATATCTCGGTACAAGCTTCGATTACAGCCTCACGACTTGATGCGTTTATATACACGCATCCAAAGCCCCTAGACCTACTCCGATTTGAGCCTGACCTGTCCTTGTCTTAATCAAACTCCACGTACACTTTCCTAGTTGTATTACCTTCTAATACTAGCTAGCACACATGCAGCTACCAAACCTAGACTCAGACTAGTACGGCGCCAACTAGTACATGCAGACTACCAAACCAGGAAATTAATCCTAGCTAGACTCGTATACATGTACCGCATCAACTCCACAAGATTTGGATTATTTCCAACATTCTCCCCCTAATCCAAACTTACCATCTCCGGGTGCTTCTCCTGGTCATGACGTCTTGCAGTTTCACAACTTGAACGACTCGACTCAACATGTTCTCCGGATTACCAGCCCACGCTGCCGCATCTTAGCGTGCCACATACAGACTAAACACATAGCCTCATGCAGGTAACTCATCTTAACCGGTTCGCATCCATCTTCACGTTGGTCTTCGTCTTCTAGTTGAGACACAGAGATAGCCACCCACTATCTTGTCTCCACGCACGTCTTCGCTCCTTGGAGATACACCTCGCTAAAGGATCTTGACCGTGACGTCTCACGCTTTCGCCCCTTGGAGGTATACTTCACTGGAGTGCCTCAACCGTGACGCGCTTCCACTGCAAGAGACATCCCGCAGACCAGCACTTGGACACAACTTCACACATTTGCAACTCGACGGGTCCAGCGGCAACACAACTTGCCGTATACGTGCAATGCAACTTCCCGTATACGAACTCGCTGGAACTTTGATCACATCTTATCTTTGTTGTCGGTATCGCATCTTACCGAACAACACCTCACGTCCGGTGGCAGCACAACTCGTCATGTACGGGCAACACATCTCTCCGTACATGAACTCACCGGAACTCCCCGATCACGAACAGAAACGCAAGGACGCAATTTCCTTTATCTGCTCGCTCTCGCACACAACTTTCTCCGCCAGTAACACAACTGCCGCAGAAAACTTACATCCACAAGTTCTTGGACGCATCTAGCAAGAACTCATGTGCACACCTTCACGAATTCCTTCGTACTCCCCCGGAGATTTGAACGAGATTTTCCGGTACCACGCTCGGCACCACTGCTCCCATCAATGATAATCCACCACATCTTCTTGACTTTTAGCAGCCTCCCGTCGTATCGGCGACGACAACCTGCCCGACGCCTTCCTCCTTCCCACTTCCACGGACAACGATCGCCTTCCATACTCCTTGTCGACGACAATTCCCTGCCGTCACTTCCGTGTCGCTCCGACGAACGACAATCGCCCGCCCCGAGGCGCTATTACGGGTCGCCTCCCCGGGGCAAGCGTGGCTCCAATTTTCGACCTCGCTCTGATACCAATTGTTGAAATTCCCCCACGGATCGAATCACATCAAACTAGACAACACACGCACATAAATCTTTTTGCCAAGGGCACTTATCGCGCCCGTTGTTTTCCTCTTTATTTCTTGTAATATCTCGGTACAAGCTTCGATTACAGCCTCACGACTTGATTCGTTTATATACACGCATCCAAAGCCCCTAGACCTACTCCGACTTGAGCCTGACCTGTCCTTGTCTTAATCAAACTCCACGTACACTTTCCTAGTTGTATTACCTTCTAATACTAGCTAGCACACATGCAGCTACCAAACCTAGACTCAGACTAGTACGGCGCCAACTAGTACATGCAGACTACCAAACCAGGAAATTAATCCTAGCTAGACTCGTATACATGTACCGCATCAACTCCACAAGATTTGGATTATTTCCAACAGGCTCAACATGGTCGCTCTATTAAAACATTCGTATATTGCTTTTATTAGATAATAGATAGAATAAACGTCATTTTTCATTTTCCGGGTGCCAAAAATTCCTTTTTTATGAAGAACCTACAAAAAATATGTTGAATAATGGCAGCGCTCAAATTACTTTCTCTAAAAAGCTTTTCATCCAATTTTTTTGAAAAAGACTAGTTTCTGCCGATTTCGCTGGAAGCGGGTTAAATATGAACTACATGTGCCTCATAGTTTGATCATGATTTTTTTGTAAGAATTATTTTTAAGTTTGCAATTTTTTTGAAAGTTCATTCCCCTAGATATGTACGGTCACGTCCCACGTTTTGACCGTGATTTGAAACCAACATGAAAGTTTAAAAAGAATCATAAAAGGGAAAACCTTCGCAATGTGTTCAGAAAAAACAATATGTATAAAGCAATTATCGCAAACGATTGTTGGCAGAAAAATCTATCATTTACAAAGATTCGTGGATTTCAGTCCAAATGACGGATGTTATGACATAGTTTGTTGGAATTTGCCCATATTCTAAAAACCACATGTATATTGGAACAACAAGAAGAACAAACTTTTAATTTTCTTTGAAAAAAAACGTCATTTTTCATTTTCCGGGTATCAAATATGATTTTTTTTCGAAACACCTATGGAAATTATGTTGAATAATTGGAGAACTCTAATTTCATAATTTAGTAGACCATATTATATCTACAAATAATCAAATTACTTCCTCTAAAAAGCTTTCCATCTAGCTATTTTCAAAAAGACAAGTTTCTGCCAATTCAGATGAAAGCGGGTGAAATCTGAACTAACGTGCCTGGCGGCCCCTCCCCGGACCTCGAGAAGAGAGGAGTCTCGGTGGACCCTCTACGGAGCTCCCGGATCACACGAGTGAATAAGTATATAAAGCAGAATAAGAAACACTTATATTATGAAAGTAAAGTATATCGAGCATATTACATGACCGATGGAGTGTATTACAAAATCAAACTAAGTTCCAACCGGAGGCATGGTACTCTCCATCTACGTTTATGACCTCTGCATCTAAGAAGCCCGCAATTTCCTCCTGAATTGCTCGTATGCGGTCCCTTGGTAGAAGACCGTCCCGAAGCCGTTCGATCTAATATAAAGAAGAGTGGTCAATATATATATATATATATATATATATGAAACTAAGTAACTAAAATAGATAGTAATAAGAAGAATTGACGACTAACGTACATGAAGTTGCTTTCAATTTCTGCCCTTGGGAGATGTCGTCTGACGAATGAACTCGCAAACGTAGTATCCACACAAGTTATTCCCGTCTCCTTGTTGCAAGCACTTTACGAGAAGATTGTTTCAATCAAAATAATAATCAACCAGGCATGATAATGGTATCGACACTAGAATGAAAGAGATGGGCGCGGATCTAGATAGTACTTACTTGCACAACATCAAATGTAAGCTTTTTTTCCCATTCAGCGGGAGACTTCTTTATGAAGCTCTTCCAAACCCTACCCGAGAAAGAAAAAGAATAAAAAGAGTTAGTAATTACTTGATATCCGAAAATGAGACAAAATATTCGATATATTGCCATATATAAATACTGAAATTAATAAAGATTGAAATTACCGCTGGATCATTTCCTGCATGTCAGCCCACATTGAGAGGGGTTTACGTTTTGGGTCCATTATAATTACTTTTCCTTTGTCAATTTGGAAGATTAGCAGAATATAGTGGAAGCTGCGCACGCAGAACTCATCAATTATACAGTGAACATCGAGTAAGGAAAACAGAATGTTAACACACTTACTTGAAGTTGTAAGGAAATAGTATTTCCCGTCGGTGTTGGTTAAATATTATTGCGCTCAGAATATTATTTTCTGTATCCTTGGGAGATTGCCGAAGAGTCTTTTCATAAACAATATTTGGATCAATGAACCCAATATCATAGATTCCACCTCTTTTGCATTCGAGAATTTCATTCTGCAATTATAATATATGAGTGTACTATATATATATATATATATATATATATATATATATATATATATATATATATATGAATATGAAATTGAATGAGGTGAGCTAGAGAAATAAGTGCTTACAGACAATAGGCACTAAGGATAGATTTATCGAGGGCCTGCTGCTGGTATAACTGAAACAATTCCTCAAATTGAATCATAACATATCCATTTCCATTTCCATAGTGCTCGTCCTTAACGTTGAGACATATCCAGTCCATAGATTCATTAACGGCTTCCATATACCAACTATGCACTCTTCGCATTTTCGTTGGTAGATCCTTTATCTCCTCGGGTTTGACAAGAGACTTCCCGTACTGGTATTTGTACGCACATTCAGCTGCGGGGAAGTAGTTCACTGTTTGCATATACTCAACAATGGACAAAACCGTATCAGCTGCCTTGTCTGCGTATAGTGTTATAAACTCCGGATCAATATGCTCGTCAGCAATATTAGTGCTCGGCCCCACCTGGGTATTGGAAATCACTTTGAGCGGGGACGTGGATTGTTTTTTCTGCTCTCCGAGCTGGGCAACTGATTTTCCCTTTTTCCCGCTTACGCTACTACTCTTCGTCGACCGCACCATTTCCTGGTGTGACTTCAGAATAGAGCGGTCGTAGTCAGATGACAGACTCGGCTCGGGTTGATGAAGAGTCTTCACCATTTTCCATGCTCGTTCTATCTCTTCTTCTGTCTCGGGGAAATCTGGCTTTTGCTTCTCCTTCCGCTTTGATTTCCACGCCTCGTATTGGTCCTTTGCGATTTTCTGGTTTTCCTCGGGAGTATAGTCGTAAGGTAACTTGGGTACCTCTTTTGGTACCTTCGGGAGGGGTGACCGTTGACATTTCGGTGATTTCTTATGTTTCGGCAGAAACTTAGTGGGCGGAGAAGGCTGACGCGGCAGCGTAGGCGACCGCGCTGGAGACGTGCACGGCGTAGGCGACCGCGCCGGAGACGGCATGCGTTGCAAAGACGACCGCGCTGGAGAAAGGCGAGGATTCGATGGCTTTGCCGTCTCATTTGTGAGCATAATGCATTCCTTTAGCCATAGAACGGTCAAGTTTTGGCTTCTCCGAGTTCAGTCAAGTCTTCGTCTTCACCTTCAGGCAAATCAAGCTTTACCCGCTCGAATCCGTTGACAACTTCATCGACCCCAACAACAGCGTAGCCCCGTGGAACCGGAAGACTATGGTGAGTTGGTTCGTTGCCAATTGGTAAGACATAGCCGGCCGCCGCCTTGATGGTTATATTGACGACCTTCACGTGGAGCTCACAGGATGTCATTTCCGTGATCTCATCCACCGGGTGAATCATCGGCGGTGCATCATCACCCGGTAGCTGCATGGACGCAACGCTGCTTTTGCGATGAGAATGTGCGGCGTCGGGAGCCTCGACTTCAACTTCTACCATGTGTACTGATGCGCCGGTAGACACTATCTGCTGGCTAAGTGTGTTAATTTGGTCCTGCTGCTTCTTTGCTACATCCTGTGTCAGCTTTACCATTTCTTCAAGTTGACGCCTCCAGTTTTCCTGATTCTCTCCTTCAGCTGCCTCCTTGGCCTTTTTACGTTGACGGCTTCTATCTGGGTATAACTTTTTGGTGGATTCGAACGCAACACTCCACGGAGGAGTGCCTTTTGTGCCTCATGTACGCCCTCCGTGTTCCTTATTCCCGAGGGCTCGTGTGAGCTCGTCGTTCTCTCTATCTGGCACGAACTTCCCATCTTTAACGTACTTTATTGCGTCTCTCAGCTTTTCTATGGGTAGAGGACTCTCTTTATGCCTTAGATTATATATTGCTTTTCCTTCGGCGTCCAATGTGCCCCCATGCCCGTAGAACCATGACCTTGTCCGCTCGACCCACAAGAACGGCTCGGGAGTGATCCCCTGCTGAAGCAGGTTGTTCTCCCATGTCTCCCACTTGGGACTGGAACCCTTGTAGCAACTTTGCCCCATAACATGGTGATATACCTTTTTGGCGGCGTTTTTCTCATTTGTTTTTGTCCTTTCCAGTTCATTCTCTGCCAGCTTGTACTTCACGAAGTCTGCCCATACGGGTTTTATTTTCTCATACCCTTGAGCGAAATCAGAAGTCTTGTTCTTCTTAACATAATCAAGGTTCAATCTTTTCTTCCAGTTTTTGAATTGCTCGGCCATCTTTTTCAGGGTCCACGCTTTGACCTTTTCCCGTATCTCATGTTTCATTTTAGTAACATCGGCCTCATTCACAGCCGCTTCATTCTCGTCCACCTCTAGCACGGGTAAGTTTAAATTAGCCAAAATCTTTGAGAAAAGATGATCTTTGGCTATTTTGCCGACATATGAAATTCCTTGTTTCCGCGGATCTTTTGGCTTATTCCACTCATTAACAGTGATCGGGATGTGATCTCTAACTAGCACTCCGCATTGCTTCACAATTTTTTGGGCAACATCAGCGGGAAGCTCGGGTGCGCCGTCTGCTGCGATCGTGTCGGTCCTGTATCTTTCTGTATCTTCCAACTTCTTTGTTGCGCCTCGTTTAGTCTTTTTTCCGGTTGATATACTTGAACCGGATGGCTAAAAATATAAAGACTGTTAATACATGTATATAGACAACGGATGCTTCATTAATTAACATATCTATATATGCACCTCGGAGCCGGTGTTTGTAATTTGTATGGTTCCACCGGAGCCGTCGGCTGCTCCCATATCGGAGCCGTCGGCTTCTCCCTCATCGGAGTCGTCTCCCTGGGTGAGCACCGGATCTTCCTCACATGAGTCGTTCAGCCACTGGCTCACATCGGTCTCTACGTCGGGCCCGCGGATTAAACCCTCGATCATATTTTCGGCATCTTCGTCTCTTGGCTCCATACTATACAAAAAGAGTAAGTATATATTTCAGATCAATTTCATTAAAATTGCTTATACATAATAATTAACTAATGATCAATTATTTTCATCAAAATTGCTTATAGATAATACACAAAAAGAGCAACATATTGATGAAATATTTAAACGTACGATAACATTTCTTGCATTCTTAAATTTATAACACTATCTTAATTAAATTTTCTAACATTCATAATTAATAGTTCTAACATTCTTAAATTTCCTATATCAATTCTAAACGTACAAATCTAAAATTTCTAACATTCATAACTAATAATTCTAACAATCTTAAATTTCCTATATCAATTCTAAACGTACAAATCTAAAATTTTTAAGTCTAATCTAAAATTTCTAACATTCATAACTAATAATTCTAACATTCTTAAATTTCCTATATCAATTCTAAACGTACAAATCTAAAATTTCTAAGTCTAATCTAAAATTTCTAAAATTCACAACTAATAATTCTAACATTCTTAAATTTCCTATATCAATTCTAAACAAATCTAAAGTTAATTAGTCTAATCTAAAATTTCTAAGATTGATAAACTAATAATTCTAACATTTGTAACACTAATAAAAAACAGTAATTAAGTAAAAAAAAAGGACAAAAACAAAAAAGGCCCCGGGTTAGGGCGAGATGGAGGCATGACTTACCTCCTCTCGGGGCAGCAGCGGGCCGGCAGCGCGGGGCGGTGGAGGCCGGCGCGGGACGGGATCGAGGGTGGGCGCGAGGCCGGCTCGAGACGGGTTCGAGGGCGGGTGTGCTCGACGGGGAGCGATCAGGCCTGAGGACCGACGGAGTCGAGGCGACGGAGGCGAGGGGCGGCACGGGGGCGACGGGATCGAGGGGTGGCGCCGCAGAGGAGGACGGGGGCGAGGGGCGGCGCGGGTGCGACGGGACCGAGGGGCGGCGCGGGTGCGACGGGACCGAGGGGCGGCGCCGCAGAGGAGGACGCCGACGGGGGCGAGGGGCTGCGCTAGTGGACGGAAAAAATGGGCAGCCTGGCGGCGTCGATTTCGTCCCTGCGCGCGGTCTGGAACTGGGAGGGACGGTGACGTGTATATATCTATCTAGCATCCGTCCCGGTTGGTGGCAACAACCGGGACGAAAGGCCCTTCCGTCCCGGTTGGTGGCAACAACCGGGACGAAAGCCCCTTCCGTCCCGGTTGGTGGCAACAACCGTGACGAAAGCCCCGGCTGGTCGCACGCGCAGGGACGGGCGCGCCAATTGTTTTAGCGCCAAAATTTGAATATCTTAAATATGCACGTGAATAACTTCTATATACTTTCAAATTGAAAAAAATTACAACATGAAAATTGTTTGAATTTGCATAACTAATTCAAATCCGTTTTATGTTTACCTAAATAATTATTCTAACTATTCAAACTATTAACTATTTCACTATTTGCACTTAATTTAAATATAAATATCTTATATTGTTTTAAAATTAGTAATAACTACATTAAACAGAAAACAGACGCGCTAGCGCGCCGCAGTGTCGCCGGAATACAAATTCTTTTATTAAAAAGAGAAAACTAACGAACACCGAGGGGGATGCGGTAAACATTCTATTCTGCCGTGCTCGGACGCCGCGGAAGCCGGTGGTGATGTTTCCGTGCACATTACTACCCGAGATCAAAGTGAACACTGACCCATGCATGCATGGATGAATGTGTTAAAGGGGGATGAATGTGTTAAACACTGACCCAAATGCACGGCAGGACGTATGATGTCGAATCCGGATGTTTTGTATCTGCTCGATGAACTGAATATATGATGTATCAAACCTTAAAGGGGGTGTAGAACAAAACAAACGGTATCGCCATCATACAGCCCAACCGTGGCTACTGGGTGCATATATGCATACCAAATGCACGGCTGGACGTATGATGGCGAATCCGGATGTTTTGTATTTGGGAGATGAACTGACCGGTGTATGAAGTTGGGCTATATATAGGGTCCTCTGGCTCACAAAGTGTTCAGCTAGGGTTTTGATCCAACGGTTAAGAAACATCTCATCCAACGGCTCACAGCAGCTCGAAAAAAACACACCGTAGCCCTGATCGAACGACTCACAACAGCTCAAAAAAAACACTCCCGGATCCAACGACTCACGAGCGCTCGAAAGAAACACACGATCCGTGTGATTCTATCTGATTGGTCCAAACGAAACCCTAATTCCCATTTAGTCCCGGTTGGTGTCCCCAACCGGGACTAAAGGGATGATCCGTTTCCCAATGAAACCCTAACCCATTTAGTCCCGGGTGGTGTCCCCAACCGGGACTAAAGGGATGTTTTCTTATCGCTATATATATGTATGCATTGCCACACCATTGGCATAAACACATACAAACTCACCACTCTCTCATGGCTTCTACCGTACCCACTCTAACATTCATCCAGGCGGAGGCACTTTCCGCCTCGAACTACCCTGCCCGTGCGGCTACAACGTTCCCGCCGGTTGGATGTTGAGCGCCGGAGTAGTGCCGGTCCCTCCTCTTCCTCAAGGTGTGGCGCGTCGGGCGGCCATCACGAACCACTACTACCACGAGCTCACGCCGGAGCAGCGGAGGAATCCCAGTTGGCATCCCGATAACCAGCATACTTGGGATGCCTTCTTCATCAATCGGCGTGAGAGGGCGCTCGCCAGGTATGAGGAGGACGGTCTGCCTCCTAGGAACTTTCACGAGGCCGGTCGTCGGCTATGGTGGTCCGGCCGGACTCTACAGAGCGTCATGGACTACATCAGGGCCGGCGATATCCCCCGCCTGCGCTACCCTCAGGCCCAGTCCTGGAGTCGTGATCCTCCGAGAGAGTGCAGAGCACCGTCAGACGATAGTGACGACGACGGCGGTGGCGACTACGACGACTACGAGTACATGTACTATAGGCCTAGGCAGGAGTATGACTAGTAGATCGATGCACTCTTGCCATTCTGTACTGCCTTGTTTATTTAGATCTATGCTCTCCGTTTAGATTTAGATCCAATCTTGCCATTATGTGTAATGTGCCTTGTTTATCTATTGAAATGCATGTCCCCCTCCTAATGTGAATGCATACTTTGCGGCATCGATGCCTGACCTCATGTGGCCGCCGGCATGTGCGAGTCGCAGAGCGGCAATAGGAAGATGGACTGGCGCTTCATTTCTGAAATGTGTGGGCGGTCGACCTTCAAAAAGAGGAGGGTAAAGAGTGGTTGGACATTAACGCAACCGCCTAATGTGAATGCTGCTTTTTGTTGGGAGTTGTGCAACGGAGACGAATATCATGGCCGGACATTAAGCGCAGCTTCTTCTACCACCAGCAGAGGTCTTCTACTTAGGTTTAGCTTGTATTTCTGATTTTGGAGAAAAAATATCTTCAACCAATATTACAAATGCGTTTGGAAATTGGTTGAATGGGGTGGATAAAAAAACTATTTGTTGGTCTGTGGCTAGGTATTGGTCCCGGGTCATGCCACAAACCGGGACCAATGCCCATGCGCGTGCCACGTGGCCTGTGGCTAGGTATTGGTCCCGGGTCGTGCCACAAACCGGGACCAATGCCTCCCCACGAACCGGGACAGATGCCCCCAGGTGGTTTCTGCTGCCTCGGGCAACCGAACCGGGACCAATGCATAGCATTTGTCCCGGGTTTATGTGCAACCGGGACTGATGCCCCTGGCCCCCTGGACGAAAGGGGTTGTTTCCACTAGTGACCTAAAAACAATAGGCATGGGATGTGCAATCCAAATCCTCTGAATAGGTGCAACATTCTAGGTTCTTAAATATGACATCCAAAGTTCGTGATAATGAAATAAAAACATTGTCCCTGGGCGTTTATTTCATAACTAGGTTTTGATAAGCTCAGGTGTGGAATTTAAAAGCCCATCATGACAAAGCACCACCAAAATGTTCGCCACTCTAGTCACAGTTTCGTGAATAAAAATTCACTACAACCGCGCCCGGGCTTAACTCCCCTAACTACACCCTTAAACCCTCTCCACGTGCATAGGCCTCTCGGTCCTATGTACTTCCAAGCGCGACCTATTTAAACTGTAAAATTCACAAGTGCATCAGAAGAAGCGACTCAGACACGAATAACACACACAAAAAAGATAATAGAATCTTTCTACATCAATGCTTACTTCTTCCTAGCCTTTGCAGCAATAGTGCACACCATGGTGGTGGCAAGAACCGCCCCTACAACTGATAGCGCAAAAGAGGCCTCCTCACTTCCAGCCATTGATGGAAGAAACGGTGCAACCACGACATAACGCCGAAAGAAAATAACTTTTTTTTAGGCATGGGAGGCATGGGAACTTGCTGATCCTCCTAGTTGTGGGTGGGGGATCCCATGGAGGTTTCCACAACAACAGGGTCGACGTCTTGAACAAAGTTACGGGGATCACTCATCAGTGTCAGAAGTGGCGTTGGGAGAGAGATCAAGGTCAGCGACATCAACACAACTGGTGGTATCATGTTCATCGGTCTTGGTTGCTAGTAATGATGCTATTGGTTGTCCATGAATTAGGGTACGATGAAGACAAGCTGACATAAGATTGTCAAGGGTTAGGTCGAGCACGTGAGTAACGAATATGACATCCTTGGAAGAGGTTTCTGAGCTTCTTTATGTTATTTCAGTTGAAATTTTATGCGATCGTCAACATGATTTCGTCCAAATGCCAAAAAATTCGGGGAAAATGGAATAGAGCGTTCCGTTATGTGCGCCGCTTTGGAAGACCCACCCTACTGTACCCGATATGTGTTTGATAACTCTAATAACAAACACATTTCAAGGTGGCCCAATGGAGATACTCTCATGAGATCTTCTTATACCACTGACACCATGATATCGGCTCAACTAGACTAAACGGTACTTGAACTATTGAAAAGGCGCAAGCTCGTCCATGCTTAGGAACTAAAACTTAATTCTGGACACACAAAACATTTTAGAGACCCATCTACAGTAAATCCTTATGATACATCGTCGTATTTGCCGACATGGCAATGGAATGGTTTGGGAACCACTAAGAATTTCTATGAGGACTTTTAGGGTACCCCTAACTAAATATAGGCCTTCCATTCTTGTGGATCTAACAACCAACATCCACACGCCTAGAGTCTGCAACTCTGCACACATTGACATCGTAAGTTCGAACAACAAGACGCATGGGTTACAAAGTTAGTTTGGTTAATTAGCACGTGGTCGTATCAAGAAGTTTGTAGTTAGTTTGATTTTGGCCAAACTTATGCACATATAGGTCATCTCCCTTAAATATCCGATCTTTGAAAAATAATTCCAAAATGAATTCATTTTTTTGTGTTATCTTCTCTTCTCTTGATTGTGGACGCAGTTTCCACTGCTCCCATTTTTTGCTCTACAGCTACGTGGCAAGGATCTTACGTGTTTTGTTTATTTCCTCTTTCCTGGAACATATTTGTCATCCTGAAAACAAATCACAATAGGAGAACATAATAGTTGGCATTCTCTTTCCCGTGTTAGGAGCTGGAGCATCTCGGAACCAAGGCGGACAAAGGAGAACCATATGTGTTGCGGTGGCCGTAGTACACAACTTGGTGTCTAAGGATGCTGATTGACATGTCACCGTCACCTTCAGTTCTAACCACCAGCGATGCCAGGAAGGTAGACATTTAGAAGGGGGTTCTGGTATCTAGGAGCATCGTGAGGTTACTGTTAGCGGAATAATCTTATGTGGCACGACAAAGATAATAATGTGGATTATGTGGTTCTGGTATCCTAGATTATGTGGCAAGACAAAGATACTAATCTTATGGCCATGTTCCATGGCATGTACTCTCATTAGTGGAATATCCTTAACTAAGGGGTCAATTTAAAATTTAATCTACTATGCAATTTGTAATGCCTTTTCTTGGGGGCAACAACAACCAACATGAGGTATAAAGATTTTTTGTATCATTACAATTAAAGTGTATTTTCCACAAAATAAAGGTAGGTTGGTGATACGTCTTCAATAAGGAACATGTACATCTCAAATTATTTAATTATTAGGCCTCAAAACTGTTTATTTAATGATAACATAAAGACTAGTATCTTCTAAATGCATTACTCCCCAATCTATATGCATGCACCTATGGCATTTAGAGAGAGAGGAAGTGAGAGAGAAAGAGAGTGTGTGTGTGTGAGAGAGAGTATTTTGTCCATTGGTCACTACAAATGTATTATTTAACACTTTGATCTCACTATCGTAAGGAGTAGGGACTTGCTAATTCAATGGTGAAGAGTATAGACTCGCTTGATCCAAAAAAAGTGCCTAAAAAATATATATTATATCATCGCATTAACCATTGGCACCCTAAATTTACATTCGATATCCCTGAATTGTAACCTAGTGTCGACATACGTGTGAAGTGCAGGATATTCTCATGGGTGCTGATTTGTTTCTACTACATACACTTTTTTCACTCATGAAGCAGTTATTCTACACGTTTTCAATACCTACTCGGTATACTCTATAGAAAAGTAGCGACAAAGTGCACTCCAAGAAGTCTCCAAAAAAAATATCAAGTAATATAATTAAGAGGCTGAATAATACAAAAAAAATAGAACGTTTAGGTGAAAATTGCATTTTTTTTTGAAACTTTACTTCATAGTACCATGAAGCTAAGAGACGTGTTTCCTGTTGCAAATTGTTCATATGTTGAGTATTCCAGGACAGTACAAACAATGCAAAGTAAAATAACATTTTGGTATGGTAAATATAAACTTGATTTTAATTTTAACATCATGAGCGAATGTGAAGTTAAAAAATTCAGAACTTGCCATAGTCGGTTGGAATATCACGATAGGTTATGTTTGGGTGATTAGACAATATCGATTCCAAAATATATCAATTTCTGTAGGTTTGATCCTTTTCAATCATACCATTTTACCTCGGTTGCCGAAATTTTCATCTTCCTATTGTTGTCGAAGCCAAAGTGGAATGGTTTAATAAACTAAGTTTAAAGCCATCATTCCAGTCAAGGTGAGAAACGTATTTTGTTATTTTAATATTAAAGTAGCTTTAGGTACATTAATAATTAAGGTTCAACATATTTCCAATTGGACCCATAGCCCGTGCATCTCCCTTCTTTCCCACGACTATTAGAATCTATTAAATACACTTTTTGTTCTCTTCACGACTTTCTTTAAATTCCCCCATTATCGAACCCTATATGTGGCATTTATTAAGTTAATCTGGAAAGCTAATAGGAAAATAAGGGAATACCTAAAAACAATAGGCATGGGATGTGTCAAGAGAATATGAACTATCTTGGCCCCTAAATTTAAAGTCAAAGAAGTCTAAACTTTTCTCCATTCCCACATACATCGCCCCTAAGATACTCATGGCTTCCTTTTCCAAACTTACCCTCAAGGTCTCATGTATTACAAGACCTACACTATAAATAGATTTTTAAGTTTCAGCATGCAAACACTCCCGACAAAAAAACAAGAGGTATCCAAACATAAGAACAATAATAATGAGGACCATAACGAAACTCAGAGACAAATATCCACCAATAGTCTAAAGGCACAAACAGATAGCTAAGGATTTCCTTGTTGTTCCCATTCTCACTACTCCTAGAAAATTTCTAAATCCACATAATTAACTTGAATGGTCTACAAGTAGTTTGTGTTGGTGTGTTATATATATCCCATCTATGAAGTGCTATATAGCGTAAATTGCACTTATCTTGAGTTCTAGAGTGTGATTTACTAATCATGTCTATTGAACGATGAAATCGATCACCACACACCACATGTGCATGGTGGATCCGTGTGTATTAGTGAAATACTATTCCACGAGGAATATGTATTATCAGTACAAGCACATGAACACACATCTTTTCTTAATATGGCTCATGGAGGGAGTATACTGCAGATCTTATCTTCATTCTTAACAAAATAGATCATAATATATATTTTTCCTGCTGAACCGGATCAGTTATTGGTTTTTAAAGACCTGCTTAATCTTTATGCTCGTCTCACTGGGCTAAAAGTGAATTATAATAAATCGTCGATGATACCGATCAATTTATCCCAGCAGGAAACTATTAACCTGGCTTCTGTCCTAGATTGCTCTGTGGCTTCTATGCCCTTTACTTATTTAGGCTTGCCTATGGGAACCACAAAACCGACTATCAAGGATTTTGCACCATTAATTGACAAAATTGAGATTAGACTTTCGGCTACTGTCTCTTTCCTTTCTTATGGGGATAGTTTGGTTCTTGTGAATTCGGTTCTTTCCTCCTTGCCTTCCTATTACATGTGCACTCTTGTAATTCCTAAAGGTGTCATTGATATAATTGATAAAGCAAGGAGAAGATGTTTATGGAGAAAGGACAAGAATAAACAAAGAGTGAACTCATTAGCTGCCTGGGATATGGTTTGTAGACCCAAAAACAAAGGAGGTTTAGGGATCATCAATATCCAGATTCAAAACAGAGCTCTGTTACTGAAGTTCCTGGCAAAACTCTATAATTCTGTGGATATCCCTTGGGTCCATTTAGTAAAGAATGCTTACTATTTCCAAACAGTACCACATGCTGTCACCTCTTGTGGTTCGTTCTGGTGGAGAGGTGTTATGCAATTGCCAGAAACCTGGTGTTCCTTGTCCTCCTGTGTTTTGGGTAATGGTTCTACTGGCCTTTTCTGGAAGGATTCGTGGATGGGACAACCTTTGGCTATAAAATTTCCAAGGTTATTCTCTTTTGCCAATGATCCTCTGTCCTCTATAAGAGACATTCTTTCATTGGCAGACCTCTCAGATGCCTTTGTATTGCCGCTTTCAACCGAAGCTTTCCAGGAGTTTACTGATCTGCGTGGCAATTTAAATAATGTTCAGTTGACTGATTCTGAGGACAGTTGGAGATGCAATTTCAATAAAGGGGTATACACCTCCAGGAATTTCTATCAGATGCAATTTGGTCATTTAAATCCTGATGGGCCTGCCAAGTGGATATGGAAATCCAAATGTATGTCAAAACATAAATTCTTTGCTTGGCTGATTCTCAAGGATAGGATTAATACAAAGGATATGATCAAAAGGAGAAACTGGAAGATTGAAGGTACAGATCATTGTGTTCTTTGTTGTGCACAGTGCAATGAGGACTGGATACATCTGTTCTTTCAATGTGTTTTTAGCTCTCGAATTTGGAATTATTTGCAAATAAGTTGGAGTGATGACACACTTGTGCAAAATCTCGCTGCTGCCAAAAAGTCCTTCAAGGGGCCATGTTTCACAGAGATTGTGATTATTGCTTGCTGGAATATTTGGAAGCAGAGGAATGGAGTAATTTTTAAATCTGAAAGGCATTCCTTTATGGGATGGAAAGTGGGCTTTCTGTTGGATCTCCTTATGCTTAAGCATAGGTTGAGTGCTGCTTTGGCTGCTGATTTAGCTTTATGGATTAATTCCTTAATTTAGTCTGGGATAGACTCTCTTAGTCTCATCTCATGTTTATTTGTACATATATGTAACTGTAACGCTTGTGGTTGGTAATAAAGGGCTGTGGGGGACTCCCCTGCAGTAGAAAATGTTTCAAAAAATATATATATTTTTCCTTGGCCATGAACTTCGATTTCTAGAAAAGAAACTAGTTGTTCCATTTATTTAGTGTGAGGCACGTTTAGGATGTTTCAATAGTACATGTGATGGAAGATCACTGGAACGAAGGAAATAAATATGACAGTTAAGCCTAACCCATACTATTTAGGGTTATATTAAATAATGGAATATATCGATATATCATAAATGTATAAAAAAGTATTAGAGGTATTTAGTCTAACAACTTAAGCCTAAAGGAAAAATAACTATTTACAAAATAATGATACTAAGCTTAGAAATAATACCGGGAGATCAATGTGTTACTATGAAATATGGAGCTTGCACTAGATTGAGCCTGCAATAGAAGTATTCTTAATTTGCAATTTCCTCAATTGATCATTATTTAGTTTCACATTAATTCAAAACTATTTAAGATTTTACATATAACTATATTTCACCTATTATGCTCTATTGCATGGTACAATATTTTCACTTATACCCGTACCATATACACAAATTTATTTTGATACCTTTATAATTTGGAATTATGTATTGATAAATGAATGTATATACTAATTATGATTATATACATTCCAACTTGTGGTAAGTTTTATAATAGATCCGATAGACTATGCATTGTTATACTAACATGCTATCAAAGATAATACAGAAAAAAGCTCATATAAACTGACCGCGAACCAAAATTTCCGAGGCAACAAAATATTTTACAAGCAACCAATTCTAGGGTGCTTCCAACTCTTAATTATCGGTACATAATTATTTCCTTCTTAGAATGCTTATAATTTTGTTGGTTAATATGCAATAGCAGTAGAAATGTGACATCAAAGACTCTATATATATTTCTCGAAAGCCAAGTCATCTACTGCTTGATCTGAGTTTAGAGATGAAACCCCCAAAGCACTCATCGCCTGTATTGCTAGCTTAGATCTAGCATGGACATTCCTTAGAAATACCATGTACAAAAATGATAGCTTACATCTAAGATGGGTTATCTTTAGAAATACCATATACAAAATAATGCCAATGATGTGTGAGTCAATGGTCAAGATATAAATAAAGACTTCCAAAATCTATTTTAGATATTGGATGTGCATTACTATAAATTTATATGCAATTATCCATACAAAACCATGTGACATGTTTTATATGAACATTCATGCAATGTTATTTAAATCAACCATTTACAAGAAATAAGCAAAGTAATATAGTTTAATTACTATAAGTTACAACAATTAAGACAACTACTTTGATAGCACCATGGGATGATTCTAAAGTTCAATTACTATAAGTTACCAAAGATTTAGTAATGGCTACCAATTTTAGAACACAATACAATACTAGCTACTTGCACTTCATATAGAAAACAGTTGGCAACATCCCAATTGCTGCTAAAAACCACAACTTATGAGGGCTGATATTACAATTCTTGACAGATCAATGTTTATCTGATACAAGTTTTTCTCAACTCACTCATCGTTTAAGGATCAATAGTGAATAGTGGACCGCGCGTTTCTTAAGGAATTATGTTTTTTCCACTTTCCTAAATTTTTGTGTTGTCTAGTGTTCGACATTTTTCTCTACATCTTCATGGACGATATGCTCTCTCTCTTCTCTCTCACCCCCGCCGTCCCCCCTCCTCCCCCCTTCTCGGCATAATTGGACCTAAAGGTGGAATTCTAGTGGGTTAAAGTCTAAAAAAAATCGTACCTGAGTCTTCCACTCAAAACCTCTTCGATTCAATACCATGTCGAGTTATATGAAGTAGTAAATGTCTAAATAAGCTCATATATATACATGATTTTTAGGTCACGTAAATTTTATCGTATTCCTTATGTCGAGTAGAACGTAATAAAATATATCCATGCAGTAAAATATTTATGTACGTGCCTATATAAAAATATGACAAGAATAGACATATTTCTGCTATTTTTATGTATTTTATGTTGCTATATGAACCATATTTTCTAAAAAAAATATTATGCTGATTTTTCTATTATGGAGCTACGTGAACATAAATATTTACGTATGCAATATAATATTTTGACTTAAAAATATAAAATAAAATTGTGGGTGCGAAATAAGTTCTCTGCACCCAGGATGCCGAATAGGGTGTCTATGCATATATTTTTAATTCTCTTATGTCTATAAAGTGAAAATAAATCTAGCTGAAAAAATGGTCCTATAATTCGTAAAGGTTGTAAAGAACATGATCTTGTAGAGTGAAATAAGACAAAATATGACCCATAGAATTTTGAGTTTTGAGCTTATCATAGATAACTACAAAAATTTTATTGTCCTGCTTTATCTGTGAGCTCAAACTTTTTTCTAACAATTAAATAAATTTAATACGCCTAGCATGGTTTTAGGAGTTGTTGATGGCTGCTTCTGTGGTAATAATGTAGGGAAAAGTTCTTGGACAACTTCTTCTGCTTTATTTTCCTGTGTGAGCGTAAATTCACTAGTGACAGTCTCTCTAAACGCAGTAAAAAGAAAGACATGTACGTACGTTCGGTCATCTATATAATCTGAGAAAAAATGGTCTTGCGACTAACCATATAAGCTAGCAGCAATCATGTTATGCCCCCGGGCTTTCTTAACCTGCCTATCAAGCCGTTCAACGGTTCAAGTCACCATCGATTGTCCAAAATTTACCGCTCCTTTTCCAAAGAAACATCCAGTACAATGCCCTGGCCACCTCGTTTGCACCCTCCAGCTCCGCTGTCTCTCCTCGACCCGTCTATTTAAACAGCAGAATCTACAACAAGTGCAGCATCACACACGCAGACGACATATCATTAGTAGAAACTAGCTAGCTGCTAGAGTCATGCTCCTTACCCACGCCATGGCGATTGTTACGACTGTGGCTGCTACAGATTGCGACCCAATAGAGGCCCCAATAGCGATAGCCGTAGGGAATGACACACCTGAACTGAAGAATCTATTTGTGGGCTTGGGAGGCATCGGGATCCTAGCAGGCGCCGTGGCTGTCGGCGGCGGCTACGGTTGGCGCTTCGGCAATAACGGTGCTACAGACTTCACCGGGGCCATGGCCTCTATTGGCGCCATATCTCAGCGGCCATCACTAGATTCAGTCCCGATAGTATCGTAGGGTTCACGGAAGGCTTCACTCCGTTACCTAAGCCCGGGGGATGGTACGACGGGGAGTGGTGCCAGCCGCATCATACTATGAGGTGGGGCCATGGGTGTTACACTTTCGAACTTTGCCCTTGTACTATAGGTGTGCTCCTCACTCACACGTACAAGTACCTGCGCAGATGCATTTAACTTGGTTTGGACTATAAGAGGAGCCGTGCTACTATGCAAAGTAATTTCATCGATATCCAATGAACTTCAGTAATTTGATGACAAACTAATTACATTTCAGCCAAAATATTTGAGATATATTTTAGTAATACACATGAATTCAAAAATATTTTTTAAAAAAATTGTTTTGAATTTCAAATCGATAATTTGGGCCCTTAGACCGAAATGTAAACTCTCTAAATTTCGGTAGAAACATTTAAGGAACTGAAATTTGAAGCCCACTATATATGTATGTCGGCCCTGAGAAGGAAGCAAGTGGCTCGAGTATACGTTTATAAAAGTTATGGGGCTTGTACACGCTAATTAATGATTGTATTTTGCTTGTGTGGCCGAACTGACGGTCTGATCCAATTTTGTGCTTGTGCGTGTCTACATTGTTGTAATGTTGTATGTGCTGGCTGGCTTTCAACCCTAGCTGGCAGGCATGTGTGGGTACGCGCGTACTAGCCATAGAGAAAGAATTGGAGCGAAAATAAAAAATAACACACGAAAATTATGTTGAAGGACGTGTATCTTGAAATAGAAGTTGAATTTCGAGAAAGTACTTGATAGAGAGGCATTTCTCTGTAATCAGTTAGAGTAGGACACTTTATTTAAGTGTGCACTACACAATGATATGAGTGCAATATGTAAGTGATCGGGCGCCGCATGCATGCTGTTTCTCCTTAATTGGTGCGAGGACTAATATTGTATTTATTCGTATAAGAGTGAATTAAATTCCCTTGACACTCCGGGTTGAGTTGTATGGTGTGGGGTTGGCCCCTCTTAGGGCTTACATTAACTCTTTTTTTTTATCAATGCATGCAAACGTAGAGCTTATGGTGTTTTCGCGAAGAAAAAAATTTCCTTGACACTCATCTGATTGGTGCACATATCTATATATTATATGTTTAATATTATTCAAGTAGTACATGCTACCTAGAGTCCCCTCATTTACGTACCTCCATCTGCCATGGTTTCTCCATCCAGCCTAGCTAGCTATTTAATCGAAGAACACACCAGACCACAATACGCAAAATATTCTTGAGAGAACATTACATATACCTATCTAACTAGCTAGAGCCATGTACAGAATTTAGCTGCATCTAGCCAGAGGTAAGCCAACAAATGTGCTCTTGTCCTGCTCTTTAGACAATGCACTCTTGCAGAGTACAAGCGTGGGGGGTGACGGTGGCACAGCGTACGTGATAGCTTTGGGTGCACGGTGGGCCGACTTTGTTTGCCTGGGATGTTGTCTTGGTATAGCGAGGTGTTCGTCTTCGGTAAGTAACCGAACTCCCATCCACTGTCGAGGACTCGACGTGGCTACAGTAGGCAAGATACGGTCAGCGAGTAATCTATGAAAATTGGTGACCAGTGTCACACCTCTAACTCATTACAGAGAAATGCCTTCTAGAACTTGGTGCGTCCAACCTTCTCTTTGCCTCCGCGTGTAGGCAGATGTCGTATGTGCCAAAGTTAGTTTGTTTAGCTCGTGATTATATCTAGAAATTGGAAAGATTTGATTTTCGGGAAATGTGTGCACATATATCCCATCTCCACTAATAGCGTTACGCTGAAAAACAATTCTAAATATGAGCTCTTTTTTTTTTTTCCTGTGCGTCCAATATTCATGCTTTCCCAGTAGATTTTTTTTTTGTTTTCTCAAAATGAGGGGTCACGTTCTCTAGGTATCAGCACAACGCACACAACCTTTCTTATTTTTCATGGTAGTGGACGCGGTTTGCCTGCTCCTTATTGTGCTCCAAGGCAACGTGCCAAGGATCTGTCGGTTTTCCCTCTTTCCTCTTCCTTGAACATTTTTTTCCTAATGAAAAAAATCACAATACGGGAACATAATAACCCTTATTCTATTTGCCATGTCACGGTCTCGAGCAACTCTGAACCAGGGCGGGCAATGGTGAAAATTTTGTATAGCTGGGGCGGTAGTTTTCGACTTGGTGCACGAGTTCCCTCGATGACATGTTACCATTTCCTTCACTTGAAGCCACCAGTGATTCGAGGTTGGTGGGCCGTACAAGGAGGGTCTTAATATCGAGAAGCATTTTGAGGGTAGTGTTTGAGTCTACCTATAATTGTGTGCAACGGCTGCACGGCAAAGAGAAACGCATTACGCCCCTGTTCAATGCTATGTACTTTGGTGGTGCAGCTCTAACTAAAGGATCAATTTAGAATTTAGTATCCCAGTGTTTTTGTAATGCCTTATCTCGGTGTCATCAACAAAACAAATCAAGACACTATATTTTTCATATCTTTACAATTAGTATTATTTTGCACACAATAAATTTGTCATACCTTCAGTAGATTGATGGAACATGCATCTTCAATACCTCAATCGACCTACGATTAGTATTTTTCATACCTCAGTAGACTGATGAAACATGCATCTTCAATAAAGAACATGCAAATCTCAATTTTTTGTTGTATAAGGAAATCTTCTAAATTCATTATTCCCAAACTATATGCATGCACCTTATCTCATATTTAGGGAGAGAAACCTAAAGTCTTAACCAGGATTTACTTTTGTCTCTGCTTCTGATCCTTCCTTGGGTTACAACGAATATATTATTCAAACCGCCGATTGCGAGATATTGTCGGAGAGAGAGGAGATGATGGTGTTGAATAACCTATTTTTTGTGGGCTTTCCATAGGTTCCATACCAGGAATGCTAGGTTGGCTCACTAGACTGGCTGCAAGGCCGACCTCGGGGTGAGCACCAACCAATCGCATGTGAAGAAGAGGTGGCTTCCATCTTCTTGAAGTGCAAGTTCACTTTCGTACCAAGCCAATCAACATGGGAAAAAATAGTATATGAATGTTTCCATTCTATACAGCTCACTCTCTTTGTTTACCAAAGCCTATGCTCCATTCCATTATAGAATATTTTTGAGACATAAAAATTAAGAGGAGTTGTATAATAAGCGTTTGATGGACCCAACGAGGAGGCATTTGGGTTGCCCACGACACTATTAAGTGTTAAAATGAAATGATTACGACACCCAAATGAATCCTAAGATATTGGAGATATCAAGAGAAATGTCAAAAGAGGATCTGGTTAAAAAAAAATTGCTCAAGGATTGTGGCACACTCCAGTCGATGTTCATCTAATGTCTACCCGTGCCACGACGCCCGACAAGGCATGGTGAATTTGTGGAGGGGACAACGACGATTCTGTTCGGTGGTCTGCAAAGGTGTGAAAGGGGATACAAGAGTTATGTGCCAGATAACAAAGTGGCACCACGGGTTGATGTTCTTCAAGGTTGTACGAGCTTCAGACTAGCTTTGTGCCAGAAGGGTAGCTTTGTACGAGCTTTGGACTAGCTTTGTTCAAGGCTTCCTATTCACGTTCTACATGTACAATTTTTAATACCACTAGACGGATTAGCGCGCTTTGCTGCGCCGTCTTCCTTCCGTTCTTGCATTGCCTGTCCGTTGAGATGGATGCATCGGTGTTTTGGTCTGGGCATACCAATGCTATCAACGATCTGTTTTGATGGCCTAGTTTGTGCTTGGTGGAGATCGTGTGGTAGGTACATGGCGAGCAAGGTATTAGAAAAGCATATCCTATTGCTTGGAAACCTCTGCAGGGCAACATGCCGATGCAGGCACAACTAGGATGACACCTTCTAGGGCATAGGCTCTTCACTGTCGACATGAAGCAATCACCCCCAACGTTAACAAACCAATCTTTTTTTTTTCAAATAACCATAGTCCTTGAACACCGTCGACATGTAGTTAATAGAATAGTTCATGTACAAACATACCCCATTACATAAGTTCAGACACATAGGTTTCCTGAAACATCTAACTAAAACACAGGTCTACAGCAGAAGACCAGTTAATGATATTGTAGTTTACAAACTCCAATTTCGGCACTCCTATACACACAATGAGACAACTATATAACCAACCATCAGCTGCATTTTATTTCCTTTGTCCTCCCCTCTGATGACATGAAGTATTTCCTCACAGACACAAGCACATAACAGTTCGTCAAGACCTGGGTACTGAGAGAAAAATGGTTAATGTCCCTCATCTACTGCAAGGGCACACTCCTCACCTGCATAAACAAAAAGAAGCCAATAAAACGTGGATCTACCTCAAATGAGGAAATATGCTTCTGTCATGTCTCAATCACGGGTGATCATATTTGAAACACTGACTTGTTAAAACTCAATCCATCCAGTAACATGGGTAGTTCTGGGAGACAGAGAAACGTGTATCATCGCATAAAACTTCAAAACATATAACATCTCGAGGTAATGCCTAGTATCCTACCTCTCAAGCTTCGAAATATACATCTAGAAGCCATAAACCCAAAACAGTGTCATCAACTTCTCGGAGCAAATCTTCGATGTATACCTAGACAACACAGAGAAAAAGAATATCACGGAAAAGACCATGAAAAACACCGGACATTTACCTGCCTAATACATGATTGGCTGTAATAACTTACCGTATATGTACCGAAGGCCATGTCATATATCTTAACCCAATGATCGGGGTTTTGTGTGCACTGTTCAAAGAAGCCCGCTATCAAAGTGGCAGATCAGGATGGAAATGATAAATGTGGAAACATGTCGTTTTGCTCTAGGTCATAAAGCAAGCTCTCAACTGAACCGTGAAGGGCAGCGAGATGTCGGGCTCTTTCAGTGTAAAGAAAATAGACATGTCCGCTCTAGGGGGGACTATATTGAACTTTGGATAAAAACATCAATCATGTGGACGACGCAGTAGAGACCAGGAAGAGTAAAACCTGCATGGCTCTCGCACCGTCTCTAATAGTGTTTTTGCTGCATACGAGGGAAATATAATTTTTTTAATGAGTTCATGCTAGACAAATAATTAAATCTATAGTGACAAAATTAGTACTGCCGTAGAAACACATCGTGTGTGGCTGCAACCTACTGGATGACACCTTTATTATTTAGGATTTTCCTCTAAATGTTAAAAAAAATGTAATTTATCAAAAAGTAAACAATGCCACTCAACCATAAAAGTACATAGCTCAGATGGAACTGGTTTACTCCCTGAATTATTCATTCCAAACGGAATTATTATCCAAGCATTTTGCATTTATGCCTAGTTTTTTATACTTTATCACGTATGATCCTTCAATAGTAAAATTAATGTTTTAACAATCTCACAATCACTGAGACAAAAAGATTGAAGATAAGAAGGATCACATTAGTTATTTTACTTTAGCTAGTCCAGCTAAAATTAGGCTAAACCCATGCAATAATATTCAAGTGTCTAACTTGGTGCTGCACTACAATGTAATGGTATGCGAGAAGGAAAAGTGATAAAATGAATATATAAGAGACCGAAAATGACCGGTTAAAAGGCAAGAACCTTCAGGTATATGAATAAAGCATTATAATCCGATGGCATGATAGTAGAAGATAATGCTACAAATTTCTCGGTGTCCATGAAGAAGACAAACTTAAGTGAAACAATATTGTCCAAATAATTAGGTGAAGGAGCAACACCTGCAAAAATCATTACTTGTTATTCTGAACGATTCCAGTTGGATCAAATAAAATGCACCCTTTTAAGAGAAGAGACAAATGGCAAGCAAAAGGCAATTTTGCAGGACTTAAGTTCCTAATAAGCAACTGTCCGCAGTCAAGATTTTAATGAAGATGATTAAATAGCTTGGTACTATGAAGAAAATTGTATGATTTAGTGGTCGAACCTCGATATCATCGATATTAAAAAACCTAATAGCTTTGAAAAATGTTAACTTAATGATTCATTAATCTTCATGTTTATGACGTGTATATCTTACCTATAAGCATTTTGGGCAGATCATTTCTTTGCTAGTTATTTAAACTGCCAGGGACAAAAACTATAATGTGATCGGCTCAAGAATGACCATTAATTTACACAATCCGGAAAATTGATATACTACTATTGTTAACGCAAAGACGGAGCTCAAAGTAAGGGTGGCCACTTTCAGAAAAATTGCAACGTATGTTTCAACTTTCAAAGCACTACATTTGTCCTGCTTGTTCTTCATTTCACCTACCTTCAATAAAGAAAATTGGCCAATTAAGGATATCCCTCTAATCTCAATTGGGGAAATCATAATATAAGAGTAGATTGAAGCACTCACGGCTTGAAATTCTGAATAATTATAGTATCAAAATGATGTGGCCAGGGGTTGGCACTATGGATGGACAATGTGTTATTCTTGCAACTGCAGTGTCAATCGATTCAAAATACCTTTTGTGAATTTAATCAATAGGAATTTCTCACAACTCATGTCTGGATTATGTTACTCGTCTACAAATATTTTCACAGACACACATCTCTCAAACCAAAGACATGGTTTAAGGAACCAACAATACTTAATCCTCAGAAGTCAAAAGGCAACTTCAAATTGTTTGAGATGGACTAAAATCTCCCCGAGTATTTTTCTGTATTTTTCTGCTGTCACAATAGTGAAACTATTGCTGTAATAAGTAAAGCTTGAGAGGATTGAAAGTCTTGGGAAGAGCAGGGCATAGTGCTCAGAGCCATTCACTTATTTGACTCGTATACCCAAAGATTTAAGGTGAAATAGCTAGTCACTATATATCTCATATTTTGTACATATAGCATAGCAATTTGAGGCACTACAGTCATCCATTCTTAATTCTTCATATCCTATTTTAAATTTAAATTCCAAATAAATTATTGTGAAGTTCCTTCATATCCTATTTTAAATCTAAATTCCAAATAAATTATTGTAAACATCTTAAATTCTACTTGGAAAAGAACATGACTATAAATTTGTATTATCTATAAACAACAATCAGACTGAGAGTGTACCACACAAAATATAGAACACACAGTGCAGATAGGTTGTTGCCCTTCTCTGCATCCAACACTATGTCACCCTGTCCCACTAGAATTTTGTGTGTGTAAAATGAAATGTGAACGTAATAGTGTAGTTTACCGGTCCACCAAATATATTAAATCCCCCAGGCCAATGAAGAATATCTAAGCCATCTTTCCGTTTGGTGTTAGATTGATTTCGTTGATCAGCTGATACGCACCACGACGTTTCCTCCCAGTCAATCTCGACCCACTGGGTACGTCACTCATTCGGCGACGGAAAGTATAAGAGAAATAGTAGAACACAGGCCAATACAAAAAAATAGCAGAGCGGCAGACCACAGTCAATTTCGTTGATCAGCTGAAACATAGAAGAGCTCCATTAAACATCTAAAAAATAGCAGAGCGGCAGACCAATACAAAGCCCAAAGCAGCACAATGCTAGACCGCACACAGAACACAGGCAAAAGGACAGGGAAAACAACGTCACTGAAACTGAAGACACGAACCAGAGCGCAGCAGCCCCGCTCCACAACCCCCAATCGGGAAACTTCGCAACCTGCAAAAAAAGAGTAACAGAAGATGAAACAAAATTAGGCAAGACGTCAGTAGAACAAAGGCATCCCCAGACAAGCAAACTGGACAAACCTCCGGCGAAATTCACCACACAACCTCGGCAAAGGAACAAAACATCGAATTAACTAAAGCTACATGCAACAAGAGCGATAAAGGCCATCCCCCAAACTAACCCCCCCCCCCTCCCTCCAAAAAAACGGACATCGTCGTCCCTCGTACCCCAAAATTTCTCTATGCAGGACGTTCAACATGGCCCCCCTAAAGCAATGGCGCGACATAGAAAGCCGACGAAGGGCAGCAACAAACAAGTGAAACGACGCAGGCAGAGAACGAAATCACACAGGAAGGCGGAGGAACCTATAGGCATAGACGACGGAAAGGCCGACCGCAGGCAAGATCTGACCGGAAGCTACCAGGAGAGAAAAACGAGGAGCAAAACTAAAAGAAACCTCCACCACCGCCCACGAGGTAACCTGGCGACCTAGACAGTAAAGAAGCAACTCGACCTGTCGGCAAGCGGGGCCAAAAGGAAGAGAGGGCCACAAATCAAACCGTGAAGCAAACAGAACACACCAAAAGAAAGGAACGACAGACACGCGTGCACCAGGGCGGCCACCGATGATAGCGACCCCAAAAATGGCCCACACCACAGCGACACTAGGAGGCGCAGATGCGCTGAGAGGCCTCTTTCGGCTCCCAGCATAAGGCTTTAAGTTAAAAAAAAAAATCCCCTTAGGTCATCATCCAAACTTCCTGGTCTTTTTTCATCACTCAAGTAGCACATCTTTATTTCTTGGCGTCAATCTGTCTTTTCTACAGTTCAATAGCCCATACCGAGGAAAAAGCATGTACAAACTAAAGGAAAAATGAAAACAACGACCATCTTAAGAGCTGCAATGCTAACAATTGGCATATGTAAATCAGGGTACGAAGTGCAAGCATACCAGAATTCCCACTTCTATTGCTTCATTTAGGTGCCTGGCAGATCTTGTAAGCTCCCTGTTCCAGCAGGTGAGTAAGCTGAAAATTCCTTTGTAAACTTATCTTGACAGGAACTACTGATCCTTCTGATCCAATAGAAGAGCTACGGGACTGATCGTTCCACCTGCTGTGCACATGTGTTTTTCATTTCAATTGGAGTTAGAAGCCAGCTTTTGAAAAAAAAAAGAGAAAAATGTTAGAAGAAAATATGATAAACCATAAGCTAAATAAAACTGGTACCATCATAGTAACTCTGGCAGTTCATTCACATGTAATTAAGAACCTTTGTATGTCAGTCATGTTGCACTCTGTCAGAAAGAGCTACACGAGAAGGATCATGTTCTTCAGACTACTACAGGTGCTTGTTAGCTGTCTTCTCTTCTCCCCCATGGGTGATTATAATGGTTGTATACATGCCATTCCACTTCAAGCTGATCAGCCACATCGTTCTTACCCGAGCATCCACATCACTCTCGCGCATAATAATTTGTTCTTTAATTTCCTAAGCTCACCGTGAAAACATCTACAAAATTTCAATCAAACAGAAAATAAAAGTGCCACACCGGTAGACAGACCTCCTACAAATTCAGCTACTCTAATCTGAAATACATTTCCTAAGCTCACTGTGCAAACATCTACAAAATATTAATCAAATAAAAAACAAAAAGAGTCACACCAGTAGACAGACCTCCTAGAAATTCAGCTACTCTAATATGAAATACAGTGTATTAGATTAGCAAAGTTTGCAACTTGTTCCTTTGTGTGTGGACTACCATAAGACAATCTAAAATAAATCATATTGGATTAGCTAAATCTACAACTTAATTTGTGTGTGTGTGGACCACCATTGAAGCCGGCTCACATAGACTTTACTGGATAAGCTAAGTTTCTGCCATACAAACCAGAGATTGCTTCACCTAGATCACAACTGGGATCCAACAGTGGCGGTCACGATGGTGTCAACTCGCCGCCTCTTGCTGGACTCACCATATTTGTTTCAAATGTGAAGAATTTATAGTTTTATGATATCGAGCAGCATCTACCAACTATAAAAAACAATGGAGCCTCATCTCAGATCGATTGCAGCGACCATCAGATGGTAGAAAAGGCGGGGAAGAAAAACACAATCATGTGTAATAAGGAGATGTACCTCCAGGCCATCTTAGTCGATCAAAAATAGGTCGTCATCATGGTCTGTACCATGGACGGTGCTGCAATGGGGACAATAAGCACATAAAGATCGTTAGCCATGAGGGGAGCTGCCATGACGTATTTGGTCGTGGTGGAGGCACCAGCGTTGGGAGGTGACCGGAGGCGGGTTGTGTGGTGTGGTGCAGGACGGCAGGGTCCTCGCCGGCTGCAGATGCGGCGGCAGCTGCAGTGACGTAGCAGGCCGCCGTCCTCATTGCAGAGATTCTCCGCCGGGGCGACAGGTGGGTGGGGGAGAAGAGGATGGAGGAGGGGGTGGGGGGCGGGGGGAGAGCTTCTCGAGCAGGCGGCACTTCCTGGGCTGGGCGGCGGAAGCGCAATGGCGGCGGCCGGGCGGACCGTGCGAGCCATGAACCCTAACTGCCTAGCAAGAAACTGGTCGGGTGAGGTTGACGATAAGGTGCTGTGGCGATTCATTTTTTATATTTGCCAGGTGTTAAAGTGAAAAGTTCCCAGCGAACCCACAAGGCAGTGGTAGCACGAAATGCAGACCCGCTGAGAGGCCTCCGTCGGCTCCAGGATTAAAGCCTTAGGTAGTGTTCCCATGCTATCTTGTTGTACATGATGTGGATTTCTTTCTAAATCAACATAGTAATTGGTCATATACGTGCGTTAGCTTAAATTCGGTGAAATCACCATAGACCAGATTATTAGTCTTAAATCATATAGCTAATTCGATTCTAGTGTTGCACTCTCTATCGAGTTTTCTATTCCATACGAGTAACTATGTGTCCAAGCACAGTGCTTTTTTTGTATTAGTATAAAGCAGGAAGATGACACTAGGTATACTAGAAGCGCCATAGAAAATTTAAAATCCAACGCTATCCAGATAAACAGTTAAATGACACATTAATATTGTCCCAAATTTATTACCCCTCTAAGAATCAAAGCAGTTCAGCACACAACATTGTGCTGGTCGGCCTGATTATTACTCTCCAGCTGCACGGACTCCTACACGTCTACTGCTCCACCTCGCTGGCCTGCTCCCCGTCTATTTAATGTGCAGACTCACCACAAGTGAAAAGGCAGCAACGTCACACTCACACACTCAACTGATACGATAGAACATGAGTAGTATCTGCTTAGCTGCTAGAGCTAGTCGTGGGCACAAGAGCATCTCCCGCCTCCTTCTATGCCTCGTGCTTCCGACGTATTACACGGTGCTGGCCACGACCGTGGCTGCTGCATCTGACGGTGCAACGGAGGACTAGCTTGTGGCGCTGGGCGCAGGAGTGTTGGCGGAGAAGAACCTGTTTGTGGGCGTGGGAGGCATCCGGGATAAGCAGGACCAGCTGGGAGTGGGCGTCTGCAACGGTGTGTGCTTCAGCAACAACGACGCTGGAGTCTTCATCTGGGTAAGGGGCTTCTACGCGGCAATGGAGGGAGCGTCCGTAGAATCAGACAGGACATTAGCGACTGAGGCATCTGCGGTATCCTATTCTGAGGACTGTGAGTTTTTTTTAGAATCGCCAAATTCCAAAAGGAATTAAAGTTATGGCCGTTTTAAGATTTTGACTAGAAAATAAAAAAAAAATAAAAAAAATTCGGTGGCGCACCAAGGGGGTGCGCCACAGAATTGTGGAGGCAGGATTCGAAATCCTGCCTCCTCCCCTCCTCTTCTTCCTCTTATACCCACCTCCCCTCCTCTTCTTCCCTTCTCCCCTCCACTTCTCCTCCACTTCTCATCTTCTACCTCTCCACTTCTCTACTCTCCTCCACCTACTACTCCACCTCTCCTCCTCCTCCACCACCACCACCACCACTCCTCCTCCCTCTCCACCACCCCCACCACCACCTCCGGCGAGCTCCTCCTCCTCCTCCACCACCACCTCCGGCGAGCTCCTCCTCCTCCTGCACCACCACCTCTCCTCCTCCTCCTCCTTCTCCTTCTCCTCCTTCACCAACACCTCTCCTCCTCCTACTACTACTCCTCCTCCACCACCACCACCTCTCCTCCACCTCCTCCACCACCACCTCCGGCGAGGTTCTCCTTCTCCTCCCCACCAACTCCGGTGACCCCCATCCTCCACCCACCAACTCCGGCGAACATCCGACGAAATCCGGCGAAATTTCGAATTTTTTCGAAAAATTCCCGCGGCCAGATCTGGCCGCCTTTTTTTTTAGAAATTCAAAAAAAAATTCTGTGGCGCACCCCCCCTTGGTGAGCCACAGAATTGCAAATTTCTGTGGCGCACGGATGAGGTGCGCCACAGAATTGACATTTCTGTGGCGCACGGCTAAGGTGCGCCACAGAAAAAAATTTAGTGGCGTGTATTCTGTGGCGCACCCCTCTAGCCCCTAGGTGCGCCACAGAATGTCTAAATGGTGCGCCACAGAAAGGCCTTTTTCTACTGGTGTCTCATGTATTACAAGACCTACACTATAAATAGATTTTTTAAGTTTCAGCATGCAAACACTCCCGACAAAAAAACAAGAGGTATCCAAACATAAGAACAATAATAATGAGGACCATAACGAAACTCAGAGACAAATATCCACCAATAGTCTAAAGGCACAAACAGATAGCTAAGGATTTCCTTGTTGTTCCCATTCTCACTACTCCTAGAAAATTTCTAAATCCACATAATTAACTTGAATGGTCTACAAGTAGTTTGTGTTGGTGTGTTATATATAGCCCATCTATGAAGTGCTATATAGCGTAAATTGCACTTATCTTGAGTTCTAGAGTGTGATTTACTAATCATGTCTATTGAACGATGAAATCGATCACCACACACCACATGTGCATGGTGGATCCATGTGTATCAGTGAAATACTATTCCACGAGGAATATGTATTATCAGTACAAGCACATGAACAAACATCTTTTCTTAATATGGCTCATGGAGGGAGTATACTGCAGATCTTATCTTCATTCTTAACAAAATAGATCATAATATATATTTTTCCTTGGCCATGAACTTCGATTTCTAGAAAAGAAACTAGTTGTTCCATTTATTTAGTGTGAGGCACATTTAGGATGTTGCAATAGTACATGTGATGGAAGATCACTGGAACGAAGGAAATAAATATGACAGTTAAGCCTAACCCATACTATTTAGGGTTATATTAAATAATGGAATATATCGATATATCATAAATGTATAAAAAAGTATTAGAGGTATTTAGTCTAACAACTTAAGCCTAAAGGAAAATTAACTATTTACAAAATAATGATACTAAGCTTAGAAATAATACCGGGAGATCAATGTGTTACTATGAAATATGGAGCTTGCACTAGATTTAGCCTGCAATAGAAGTATTCTTAATTTGCAATTTTATCAATTTATCATTATGTAGTTTCACATTAATTCAAAACTATATAAGATTTTACATATAACTATATTTCACCTATTATGCTCTATTGCATGGTACAATATTTTCACTTATACCCGTACCATATACACAAATTTATTTTGATACCTTTATAATTTGGAATTATGTGTTGATAAATGAATGTATATACTAATTATGATTATATACATTCCAACTTGTGGTAAGTTTTATAATAGATCCGATAGACTATGCATTGTTATGCTAACATGCTATCAAAATAATACAGAAAAAAGCTCATATAAACTGACCGCGAACCAAAATTTCCGAGGCAACAAAATATTTTACAAGCAACCAATTCTACGGTGCTTCCAACTCTTAATTATCGGTACATAATTATTTCCTTCTTAGAATGCTTATAATTTTGTTGGTTAATATGCAATAGCAGTAGAAATGTGACATCAAAGACTCTATATATATTTCTCGAAAGCCAAGTCATCTACTGCTTGATCTGAGTTTAGAGATGAAACCCCCAAAGCACTCATCGCCTGTATTGCTAGCTTAGATCTAGCATGGACATTCCTTAGAAATACCATGTACAAAAATGATAGCTCATCTAAGATGGGTTATCTTTAGAAAGACCATATACAAAATAATGCCAATGATGTGTGAGTCAATGGTCAAGATATACATAAAGACTTCCAAAATCTATTTTAGATATTGGATGTGCACTACTATAAATTTATATGCAATTATCCATACAAAACCATGTGACATGTTTTATATGAACATTTATGCAATGTTATTTAAATCAACCATTTACATGAAATAAGCAAAGTAATATAGTTTAATTACTATAAGTTACAACAATTAAGACAACTACTTTGATAGCACCATGGGATGATTCTAAAGTTCAATTACTATAAGTTACCAAACATTTAGTAATGGCTACCAATTTTAGAACACAATACAATACTAGCTACTTGCACTTCATATAGAAAACAGTTGGCAACATCCCAATTGTTGCTAAAAATCACAACTTATGAGGGTTGATATTACGATTCTTGACAGATCAATGTTTATCTGATACAAGTTTTTCTCAACTCACTCATCGTTTAAGGATCAATAGTGAATAGTGGACCGCGCGTTTCTTAAGGAATTATGTTTTTTCCACTTTCCTAAATTTGTGTGTTGTCTAGTGTTCGACATTTTTCTCTACAACTTCCTGGACGATATGCTCTCTCTCTTCTCTCTAACCCCCGCCTTCCCCCCTCCTCCCCCCTTCTTGGCATAATTGGACCTAAAGGTGGAATTCTAGTGGGTTAAAGTCTAAAAAAAATCGTACCTGAGTCTTCCACTCAAAACCTCTTCGATTCAATACCATGTCGAGTTATATGAAGTAGTAAATGTCTAAATAAGCTCATATATATACATGATTTTTATGTCACGTAAATTTTATCGTATTCCTTATGTCGAGTAGAACGTAATAAAATGTATCCATGCAGTAAAATATTTATGTACGTGCCTATATAAAAATATGACAAGAATAGACATATTTCTGCTATTTTTATGTATTTTATGTTGCTATATGAACCATATTTTCTAAAAAAAATATTATGCTGATTTTTCTATTATGGAGCTACGTGAACATAAATATTTACGTATGCAATATAATATTTTGACTTAAAAATATAAAATAAAATTGTGGGTGCGAAATTAGTTCTCTGCACCCAGGATGCCGAATAGGGTGTCTATGCATATATATTTAATTCTCTTATGTCTATAAAGTGAAAATAAATCTAGCTGAAAAAATGGTCCTATAATTCGTAAAGGTTGTAAAGAACATGATCTTGTAGAGTGAAATAAGACAAAATATGACACATAGAATTTTGAGTTTTGAGCTTATCATAGATAACTACAAATTTTTTATTGTCCTCCTTTATCTGTGAGCTCTAACTTTTTTCTAACAATTAAATAAATTTAATACGCCTAGCATGGTTTTAGGAGTTGGTGATGGCTGCTTCTGTGGTAATAATGTAGGGAAAAGTTCTTGGACAACTTCTTCTGCTTTATTTTCCTGTGTGAGCGTAAATTCACTAGAGACAGTCTCTCTAAACGTAGTAAAAAGAAAAGGAGGATGCTGAGCGTCCCCCGGGGGATGAAATCCCCCGATCCCCCGGGTGCGCAACCGTACGATGCGCGTCAGGGGGGACGTCCGATCAAAACTTAACCCCCCCGCACGCGCTACCTCCCCGCCCATCTATCTCTGACAGCGACGCCGCACTGTCCCTGCTCCCTTCCCGTCCCCATCTCCGGCAGCGCCCCCGACGTGCTCCGGCCCGCCCATGTCTTCCGCAGAAAACCGGCGAGCTCCGCCACGTCCCCGTCTTCGGTAGCGACCAATGTCCTCCGCCCCCGCCCATGTCTTCCGCAGAAAAACGACGAGCTCCGCTCGGTCCCCAACTCCAGCAGCCGCCTGGCGCGCGCTGCCACGGTGGAGAATACGCTCGTCGCCAGTAGCACCACCGCAGCCCCCTCCCCCACCCCTATGGAGCATCCAAAATGTTTGTCAGCAGTGTAGCAAAAAAAAAGAAAAAAATGCTCATCTGACTCGATGCCCTGAACAACTCGTTTTGCTCCAGATCAAGTAAATTCGGAGGAGAAAAATGCTACAACGACTCTGCCGATTTGCTCAAACGAGAAAAAATTGCTACAAAAACTTACAAAAAATTGTTCCGCGTTGTAGCAAAAAATAGAAAAAATGCTCATATCAAAATGTTGCGCCAGATCAAGATTTTTGAGGAGAAAACATGCTACAACAAGTCTGTTGATTTGCTCAAAACCGAGAAAAGTTGCTACAAATCTTACAGAAAATTGCTCCGTGGTGTGCAAAAAATGAGAAAAATTGCTCATCTCAAAATTTGCCCAGATCAAAGCAAGAAATGGATAATAAAATTGCTACAAACGAATCTTCGATTTGCTCAAAACTATGAAAAAAATGCTATAAACCTACAAAAAGTTGCTCCCGTGGCCACCAGCGCCGACGAGATCCTGCAAAAGGGAGGAGGAGCATGGCGTCGCCGCCGTGGGAGCTTCAGGCGGCACGGCCTCCCCCCCCCGGCAATCTCCATGGGAGCGGGAGCATGGCGTCGCCGCCGTGGGTGCTGCAGCGACCGCATCACGGCGACACCGGCCGTCTCGAAGCGCAGCCAAGCGCCGAGCACGAACGCGGCGCGGGAGCGCATCGCGGCCGTCGTCCCCCGTGGTGGTCTCCGTCATCGGCGGCGGCGGGAGAGGCCGCATCGCTGGAGGATTTGCGCACGGGGACGCGAGGCGAGGGCAGACCGGAGCGCGTCATGTCGGCGGGTGGGATGAGGCCAGGTCGCCGGCGAGCAGAGGAGAGGGCGGGTGTTGGTGGCAGTCGCGCAGCGGGCGGCGGGGGCGAGAAAAGCGAAGGGGGCGGGGGCAGTAGGTGGGCGAGCGAGGAGATAAGGGTAGTGTGTGCGTGGTCCCGCACGGGGACGCGTGTCGTGAGGAGGAGGCGGGGGATCGAGACGCGCGATCCCCCGGATGATACACAGCGTTTTCCTAAAAAGAAAGACATGTACGTACGTTCGGTCATCTATATAATCTGAGAAAAAATGGTCTTGCGACTAACCATATAAGCTAGCAGCAATCATGTTATGCCCCCGGGCTTTCTTAACCTGCCTATCAAGCCGTTCAACGGTTCAAGTCACCATCGATTGTCCAAAATTTACCGCTCCTTTTCCAAAGAAACATCCAGTACAATGCCCTGGCCACCTCGTTTGCACCCTCCAGCTCCGCTGTCTCTCCTCGACCCGTCTATTTAAACAGCAGAATCTACAACAAGTGCAGCATCACACACGCAGACGACATATCATTAGTAGAAACTAGCTAGCTGCTAGAGTCATGCTCCTTACCCACGCCATGGCGATTGTTACGACTGTGGCTGCTACAGACTGCGACCCAATAGAGGCCCCAATAGCGATAGCCGTAGGGAATGACACACCTGAACTGAAGAATCTATTTGTGGGCTTGGGAGGCATCGGGATCCTAGCAGGCGCCGTGGCTGTCGGCGGCGGCTACGGTTGGCGCTTCGGCAATAACGGTGCTACAGACTTCACCGGGGCCATGGCCTCTATTGGCGCCATATCTCAGCGGCCATCACTAGATTCAGTCCCGATAGTATCGTAGGGTTCACGGAAGGCTTCACTCCGTTACCTAAGCCCGGGGGATGGTACGACGGGGAGTGGTGCCAGCCGCATCATACTATGAGGTGGGGCCATGGGTGTTACACTTTCGAACTTTGCCCTTGTACTATAGGTGTGCTCCTCACTCACACGTACAAGTACCTGCGCAGATGCATTTAACTTGGTTTGGACTATAAGAGGAGCCGTGCTACTATGCAAAGTAATTTCATCGATATCCAATGAACTTCAGTAATTTGATGACAAACTAATTACATTTCAGCCAAAATATTTGAGATATATTTTAGTAATACACATGAATTCAAAAATATTTTTTAAAAAAATTGTTTTGAATTTCAAATCGATAATTTGGGCCCTTAGACCGAAATGTAAACTCTCTAAATTTCGGTAGAAACATTTAAGGAACTGAAATTTGAAGCCCACTATATATGTATGTCGGCCCTGAGAAGGAAGCAAGTGGCTCGAGTATACGTTTATAAAAGTTATGGGGCTTGTACATGCTAATTAATGATTGTATTTTGCTTGTGTGGCCGAACTGACGGTCTGATCCAATTTTGTGCTTGTGCGTGTCTACATTGTTGTAATGTTGTATGTGCTGGCTGGCTTTCAACCCTAGCTGGCAGGCATGTGTGGGTACGCGCGTACTAGCCATAGAGAAAGAATTGGAGCGAAAATAAAAAATAACACACGAAAATTATGTTGAAGGACGTGTATCTTGAAATGGAAGTTGAATTTCGAGAAAGTACTTGATAGAGAGGCATTTCTCTGTAATCAGTTAGAGTAGGACACTTTATTTAAGTGTGCACTACACAATGATATGAGTGCAATATGTAAGTGATCGGGCGCCGCATGCATGCTGTTTCTCCTTAATTGGTGCGAGGACTAATATTGTATTTATTCGTATAAGAGTGAATTAAATTCCTTTGACACTCCGGGTTGAGTTGTATGGTGTGGGGTTGGCCCCTCTTAGGGCTTACATTAACTCTTTTTTTTTTATCAATGCATGCAAACGTAGAGCTTATGGTGTTTTCGCGAAGAAAAAAATTTCCTTGACACTCATCTGATTGGTGCACATATCTATATATTATATGTTTAATATTATTCAAGTAGTACATGCTACCTAGAGTCCCCTCATTTACGTACCTCCATCTGCCATGGTTTCTCCATCCAGCCTAGCTAGCTATTTAATCGAAGAACACACCAGACCACAATACGCAAAATATTCTTGAGAGAACATTACATATACCTATCTAACTAGCTAGAGCCATGTACAGAATTTAGCTGCATCTAGCCAGAGGTAAGCCAACAAATGTGCTCTTGTCCTGCTCTTTAGACAATGCACTCTTGCAGAGTACAAGCGTGGGGGGTGACGGTGGCACAGCGTACGTGATAGCTTTGGGTGCACGGTGGGCCGACTTTGTTTGCCTGGGATGTTGTCTTGGTATAGCGAGGTGTTCGTCTTCGGTAAGTAACCGAACTCCCATCCACTGTCGAGGACTCGACGTGGCTACAGTAGGCAAGATACGGTTAGCGAGTAATCTATGAAAATTGGTGACCAGTGTCACACCTCTAACTCATTACAGAGAAATGCCCTCTAGAACTTGGTGCGTCCAACCTTCTCTTTGCCTCCGCGTGTAGGCAGATCTCGTATGTGCCAAAGTTAGTTTGTTTAGCTCGTGATTATATCTAGAAGTTGGAAAGATTTGATTTTCGGGAAATGTGTGCACATATATGCCATCTCCACTAATAGCGTTACGCGCTGAAAAACAATTCTAAATATGAGCTCTTTTTTTTTTCCTGTGCGTCCAATATTCATGCTTTCCCAGTAGATTTTTTTTTTGTTTTCTCAAAATGAGGGGTCATCGTTCTCTAGGTATCAGCACAACGCACACAACCTTTCTTATTCATGGTAGTGGACGCGGTTTGCCTGCTCCTTTTTTGTGCTCCAAGGCAACATGCCAAGGATCTTGTCGGTTTTCCCTCTTTCCTCTTCCTTGAACATATTTTTCCTAATTAAAAAAGTCACAATACGGCAACATAATAACCCTTATTCTATTGCCAAGTCACGACCTCGAGCAACTCTGAACCAGGGCAGGCAAAGGTGAAAATTTTGTATAGCTGGGGCGGTAGTTTTCCACTTGGTGCACGAGTTCCCTCGATGACATGTTACCATTTCCTTCACTTGAAGCCACCAGTGATTCGAGGTTGGTGGGCCGTACAAGGAGGGTCTTAATATCGAGAAGCATTTTGAGGTTAGTGTTTGAGTCTACCTAGAATTGTGTGCAACAGCTGCACGACAAAGAGAAACGCCTTAGGCCTTCCGTAGTGGGAGACAACTTCATCGTTTCTTATGGTATTCCACGTCATCGTTTCATTCATAGCTCCCGTCCATCGTTTTCTCACGGTTTGGTCAACTTCTATTTCTTTGGGCCCATTCCTTTTACGCCGCTCTCTCTAATTGGCTGCCATTAAGCTGCATGAGGAGTAATTGGCCAACCCGTTTTGCATGCGCTACAAGAGCCGTAGCTAAAATAAGAAACGGATCTACACTTTTGCTCATTAAATAGCCTGCCATCTAGACAAAAGTCCAACGTGGATAGTTAAGATACGGTACACGGTGGAGCATTACGGAAGGTCTTAGGCTGGTCACAATGGGGAGTAACATAAGATAGTAACCTACACACTTTTCTAGACTATGTTTCTACCTCCACAATGGAGAGTAACATGTATGTAGTGTCATGCAACGATGTATTTATTAGACTACAGACTCATTGTTTCTTCGAGTGTGTGATGTTCCGGTAACTTAGCTAGTTACCACAAGCACCTCTCTCTTCATTAAATATGTGCCACATAAGCAAACTTGTATTGGAGTGTGTGATGCTACTGCTAAGTTTCTCCCCATTTTGACCAGCCTTACGCCCCTGTTCAATGCTATGTACTTTGGTGGTGCAGCTCTAACTAAAGGATCAATTTAGAATTTAGTATCGTAGTGTTTTTGTAATGCCTTATCTCGGTGTCAACAACAAAACAAATCAAGACACTGTATTTTTCATATCTTTACAATTAGTATTATTTTGCACACAATAAATTTGTCATACCTTCAGTAGATTGATGGAACATGCATCTTCAATACCTCAGTCGACCTACAATTAGTATTTTTCATACCTCGGTAGACTGATGAAACATGCATCTTCAATAAACAACATGCAAATCTCAATTTTTTGTTGTATAAGGCAATCTTCTAAATTCATTATTCCCAAACTATATGCATGCACCTTATCTCATATTTAGGGAGAAAAACCTAAAGTCTTAACCAGGATTTACTTCTGTCTCAGCTTCTGATCCTTCCGTGGGTTACAACGAATATATTATTCAAACAGCCGATTGCGAGATATTGTCGGAGAGAGAGGAGATGATGGTGTTGAATACCCTATTTTTTTCTGGGCTTTCTATAGGTTCCATATTAGGAATGCTATGTTGGCTCACTAGATTGGCTGCAAGGCCGACCTCGGGGTGAGCACCAACCAATCGCAGGTGAAGAAGAGGTGGCTTCCATCTTCTTGAAGTGCAAGTTCACTTTCGTACCAAGCCAATCAGCATGGGAAAATATAGTATATGAATGTTTCCATTCTATACAGCTCACTCTCTTTGTTTACCAAAGCCTATGCTCCATTCCATTATAGAATATTTTTGAGACATAAAAATTAAGAGGAGTTGTATAATAAGTGTTTGATGGACCCAACGAGGAGGCATTTGGGTTGCCCACGACACTATTAAGTGTTAAAATGAAATGATTACGACACCAAAATGAATCCTAAGATATTGGAGATATCAAGAGAAATGTGAAAAGAGGATCTGGTTAAAAAAAAAATTTGCTCAAGGATTGTGGCACACTCCAGTCGATGTTCATCTAATGTCTACCCGTGCCACGACGCTCGACAAGGCATGGTGAATTTGTGGAGCGGACAACGACGATTCGGTTTGGTGGTCTGCAAAGGTGTGAAAGGGGATACAAGAGTTATGTGCCAGATAGCAAAGTGGCACCACGGGTTGATGTTCTTCAAGGTTGTACGAGCTTCGGACTAGCTTTGTGCCAGAAGGGTAGCTTTGTACGAGCTTTGAACTAGCTTTGTTCAAGGCTTCCTATTCATGTTCTACATGTAGAATTTTTAATACCATGTTCCCATGCTATCTTGTTGTACATGATGTGGATTTCTTTCTAAATCAACATAGTAATTGGTCATATATACGTGCGTTAGCTTAAATTCAGTGAAATCACCATAGACCAGATTATTAGTTTTAAATCATATAGCTGATTCGATCCTAGTGTTGCACTGTCTATCTAGTTTTCTATTCCATACGAGTAACTCTGTGTGCAAGCATAGTGCTTTTTTTGTATTAGTATAAAGCAGGAAGATGACAATAGGTATACTAGAAGCGCCATAGAAAATTTAAAATCCAACGCTATCCAGATAAACAGTTAAATGACACATTAATATTGTCCCAAATTTATTACCCCTCTAAGAATCAAAGCAGTTCAGCACACAACATTGTGATGGTCGGCCTGATTATTACTCTCCAGCTGCACGGACTCCTACACGTCTACTGCTCCACCTCGCTGGCCTGCTCCCCATATATTTAATGTGCAGACTCACCACAAGTGAAGAGGCAGCAACGTCACACTCACACACTCAACTGATACGATAGAACATGAGTAGTATCTGCCACCTTCTATGCTAGAGCTATTCATGGGCACAAGAGCATCTCCCGCCTCCTTCTATGCCTCGTGCTTCCGACGTATTCCACGGTGCTGGCCACGACCGTGGCTGCTGCATCTGACGGTGCAACAGAGGACTAGCTTGTGGCGCTCGCGCAGGAGTGTTTGTGGGCGTGGGAGGCATCGGGGATAAGCAGGACCAGCTGGGAGTGGGCGTCTGCAACGGTGTGTGTTTCAGCAACAACGACGCTAGAGTCTTCATCTGGGTCAACGGGCTTCTACGCGGCAATGGAGGGGGCGTCCAGAGAATCAGACAGGACATTAGCGACTGAGGCATCTGCGGTATCCTATCCTGAGGGTAAGCTGGTGGCCGCACCCTATTGGATAGGCCCCGAGGCGGCTACAAAGGCAGAACAAGCGCCTGCGGCGTCACGCCATGAAGTGGGGAACTAACCTAGTAGCTGCTAGGTCATGTCGATCGACATGGGACATGCACATACGGCCTGTACCATGGTACTATAACTATGCACATTAGTACAGAAACCGCCATTACATATGGTGAAAAATACCAATCGCAAACAGTTTAACTAATTGTATCTCTGAAGAGGTTGCCGACCGGAAGTCTTATATCTTATCTTATCATCTAAGGCTTTAAGCCGGGAGCTCAGGGAGCTCTCTCGTGCGTCTGCACATATGGTGTAGCTGCCAGGTGGGTCCGACAACCCACGCACGACTGTCCCGTCCTCGTCCATCTCTCTCCTTTCACTGCCCTAGTTCCCATGGGCGATTGATTTCTATAGCCACCACGCGATTCCCTCCGCCCGCCGCCGCTGCCGTCCCCGCTCCCCTCGTGTTGTCCCTCCTCCTATTCATTCACAGAGGGGAACGACGGCGGAAGGCAAGGACGTCCTCTCCTCTCTCTCCTTCCCTTTCTTTCTTAATGACACCGGGGAGCGCCGGCGGCGAGGAAGTGTGGGTGTGGCCCTGCGTTTTTGTGATGGTGGTGTTTCTCCCTTTTCAGATCGGGGAGAGATTTTGGCGGCTGATTTAAGGTAGGAGTCACCAGCGGCGGCGGATTTGGGTTCTGTTTCCGATTCCCCTTTTTTAGTTAGGGTTCTTGCCATCGGATTTCGTAGGGGAAGTGAAGCTACGTGCCGCTGCCAGCACGATTCCTTTCGTCCGCCTCCTCTCCTCACCGTGTTGTCTCCCGTTCATCTGTTCTTGCCTGCCTTATCTTCCTTGATGGAGCAACGCCTATGTCACCCGACTCGGTGCTCTCTGCTGCTTCACTTGCTCCTTCCGTCAAGCTTCAGCCCCGGACGCCGGCGTCCTTTGTTGGAAGGAGGTTTCAGTTAACTTATGTGTTCTGATCTTAGTTCTGGTCGTATCCTGCCCAAATTATTTGTATTTTTCTTGCATCTGCACTTGTGTATTCCATGTATGAAATAGAAATAGAATTATTTGATTATTCTAGAGATGTGTCCGACTTTGGGATTTGGTAGCATGTCAAATAGTTTACCCAGTGGATTATGCCTACTATTACTTTCCTCACCGTGTGGATGAAATTTTAGTTGGATATGATGCCATGAGAAATGGATGCACTGAAGAACATTTGTCTTTATTTCATTTTGGGTGGTATAGATGTTATTTTGGCTGATAATCAGAAATGCTATCATTTTCGTTTGCATTAGAATTATATATGTTTTTTTTGGATGATAATCCGATTTGACATTCTATTCTTTTGCAGTAGATTCCGAGAACTTTAGATGGTTTAGTTGGTATGTAGAGTTCATTTAGGATCTGAGTTCTTAATGTTGATCGTATAGGGTTTGGGGTGGAACGGTGTGATCCCCAGGAGGGCACCGGTTACGTGTTATATGGGTGAGGAACAGCCCCTCATCGTGGCAGATACAAAAGGTTGTACGTATACGTGTGGTGTACTACACCATCACGTATACATACAGAAACACGCCCTAATACAACTCTAATACCCTCCCTTAATCGAAACCTGGGAGAGGTTGAGATTACGCTTAAACTCATGAAGTTTCTGAACACATAAAGTCTTGGTGAAACTATCTGCAATCTGATCTTTGCTGGAGATGAACCTGATGTCAAGTAGCTGATTTGCAACTCGTTCTCTGACAAAAAAGAAATCAATCTCAATGTGTTTGGTCCTGGCATGAAAAACTGGATTAGCAGACAAGTAAGTTGCACCAAGATTATCACACCACAAGCATGGTTTCTCCTTGAGTGATACACCAAGTTCTCGAACCAGAGCTTCAAGCCATATAAGTTCAGCCGTGGCATTAGCAAGGGCTTTATATTCTGCCTCCGTGCTTGAACGAGATACAGTAGGCTGTTTTCTAGCACTCCAGGATATCAAATTTGGACCAAAAAATATTGCAAATCCTCCAGTAGAGCGTCTATCATCTAAATCACCTGCCCAATCAGCATCTGAAAAGGCACTAAGGAGTGTAGAAGCAGATTTCTGAAAGGTAAGTCCAACTGCACGTGTGCCATGAATATACCTGAGAATCCTTTTAACTGCTGACCAATGAACAGTGGTGGGAGCATGGAGATACTGACAAACCTTATTAACTGAAAAGGCAATATCAGGTCTAGTGAGAGTCAGATATTGGAGACCACCTACAATGCTTCTGTAATGAGTGGCATCATCAGGACCAAGAGGAGAACCATCTGTAAGTTTGAGAGACTCTGTAGTAGACAATGGTGTTGGACACGCTGTACAAGTACTCATGCCAACCCGAGCTAGAATGTCAGAAGCATACTTCTCTTGAGTTAATAATAACCCATTAGATTGTTTATGAACCTCAATGCCTAAGAAATAATGGAGTTCTCCAAGGTCTTTAAGAGCAAATTCAGAACTTAAGTGATGAAGAAGAACTGAAATAGCCTGATCTGATGAGCTGGTGACAATGATATCATCCACATAAATGAGCATAAAAATAGTTATACCTGCCTTGTCATAAAGAAAAAGAGAAGTATCTGCCTTGGAAGGAGTAAATCCTAGTGTTTGGAGCTTGTTGCTGAGACGAGAATACCATGCACGTGGAGCCTGCTTCAGACCATATAGGGCTTTATCAAGTTTACAAATAAAATTTGGGTTAGCGGAAGACTCAAAACCAGGTGGTTGCTTCATGTAAACCTCCTCTTCCAGAACACCATGAAGAAACGCGTTCTTCACATCTAGCTGCCGTAAACTCCAACCCCGAGAAACAGAAACGGAGAGAACAATTCTGATAGTAGCTATTTTGACAACAGGACTGAAGGTATCCTCATAATCTATCCCATATCGTTGCTTAAAACCTTTTGCAACAAGTCTTGCTTTATACCTGTCAATTGTACCATTTGCATTTTTCTTGATACGATAAACCCACTTGCAACCAATAACATTTTTCTTGGAGTCTGGAGGAACAAGATGCCAAGTGTTATTGGCCATAAGAGCATTATATTCATCCTGCATTGCTCCTTTCCAATTTGAATCAAGAAGTGCCTCAGTTGTATTTCTTGGTTCACCTGTGGAAGTGAGAAAAGCATAGCGAACCGTGCCATCTTTGAATTTTTTCGGATGCGTTATACCTTTTTGTAGTCGTGTTTGCACCCCAATGGTAGGGTGCGGTACAGCTGCAGGCTGCACAGAGGATCCTGGAGAATCATCATGGGAATCAGCGCCCAGGTCATCATTGTCTTGCGCTGCGTCGGAGAGCTGGGAGGGAGCTGCACCGGTGTCGTTGTCTGGTTCCGTACTGGGCGACGTGGCAGTCTCGGTGTGGAGCAGCGGAGGGGACCAAGGCGGGGACCCGGGCGAAGCGGGCCTGTCCGCTGTCGAGGGGGACTCGACATCCGTGCCCGCAGACCCCGTCTGCTCATCGTGTCCCCCAGCTGCATGCGGCGGCGTGGCAGGAGCAGAGTGGGCAGAGGGCGGGGACAGCAGCAGGCGACGACGCGGAGTTCCCAAACCCCGAGCTGCATGCATGTGGGCAGGGTTCGCCTGCACACCGGGACGGGTGCTGTCAGGGGAACCTGGCGGCTGATCCGAGGCTGATTCCTGCGGGAAATCTTCCTCGGGATCGAGTTCTGGTGATTGCGCCTGATTGTCCTGTAGTGCAGCGTTTTGACTGCTGTTTGCTTCCGTGCTGGACAATTCTTGAGCAGAATTTTTTGACGCGTCCGTCTCCGGAGTAACAGTAGTAGCCTGTGGAAATACAACACGAGGTAGAACTTGCAAACAAGGGTCATTAGTGTGCACACCCCTATCATGTGATGTGGAAGAGAAATTATCTGGAGGAAGTAGCAAAATCTCTTCACGGAGACGACGACCCGCATTAGGATTGAGCGCGGCAAAAGGAAATTGATTTTCATCAAAGACAACATCACGAGAGATATAAACACGACCAGTGTCGGTGTCTAAGCATTTTACTCCTTTATGACGTGGACTATAGCCAAGAAACACACACTTTTTGGAGCGAAAAGAAAGTTTGTGTTTATTATATGGACGAAGATTGGGCCAACAGGCACAACCAAAAACACGTAATGACTCATAGTCAGGTTTGGTTTGCAGGAGTCGTTCAGTAGGTGTCTCAAGTTTTAGAACTTTTGTAGGAAGCATATTGATGAGATATGTGGCTGTAATGAAAGCATCATCCCAAAATTTAAGAGGCATAGAAGCGTTGGCAAGTAATGCAAGACCAACTTCAACAATGTGTCGGTGTTTACGCTCAGCTGAACCATTTTGTTGATGAGCATGTGGACAAGAAACATGATGAACAATGCCAACACGTTGAAAGAAACTGTTTAGTTTTTCATATTCACCTCCCCAATCAGTTTGCATAGTAAGGATTTTTCTACCAAACTGACGTTCAACATATTGCTGAAAATCAAGAAACACTTGAAACACCTCGGAACGTTTCTTAAGCAAATATATCCAAGTAAACTTGCTAAAATCATCAATGAAACTTACATAATATGCATGTTTGCCTACAGAAAGAGGGGCAGGACCCCATACATCAGAAAATATTTGCTCCAAAGGAACTGTGGAGACACTAGTGGATATAGGATAGGGTAACTGGTGGCTCTTTGCTTGTTGGCATGGATCACATATGTAAGGATTTATTTCTGGGGAATGTAAAAGATTATTCTTCCTAAGAACTTGTTGAACGATAAACGAAGAAGGATGACCTAGACGGCGATGCCATGTAGAGGAGGTGGGCTTGATAGTGGCGAGGACATGCTTTGGGGACTCCGAAACGGGAACAAGAGGATACAAGCCACCATGACAAGGACCTTTAAACACGACTTGCTTCGTTGCCTGATCCTTAAGCAAGAAAAAGAAAGGGTGAATTTCCATAAAGGTATTATTGTCAAGAGTAAGGTGATGTGCAGAAAGCAAGTTTTTGGAAGCATCAGGTACATGTAAAATATTACGAAGCTGTATGGAACTATCAGGGGTGTGCAAAACAGAATGACCAATGTGAGCAATGTTCATACCTTGTCCACCAGCAGTGTGGACTTGATCACGGCCTTGATAATTCTCCTGAACCTGAAGCTTATTGAGTTGTCCAGTGACATGATTTGTGGCTCCCGTATCAATGTACCAGTTTGTGTCTACTCCATATGCACTTTTGGACTCCTTTGGTGGGGGTGGTGTGTCATCATCATCATCACCATAGCGCCACCAACAGTCTCCAGCCGAGTGCCCTTCCTTCTTACATATCTGACAGTATACACCGTCCTGCCACGGAGAAGCAACCCGATCACCTCTTTTACCTCCTTTAGGACGACGGGCAGGGGGACGCTGCTGGTCCGGTCGTGGCTGAGGTGGGGGTTGTGGTGGCCGTGGTGGTCTATATGTAGGTGGCGGAGGGGGGTAGGTAGGATAGGGCTGCGGGTAGGTGTTGTAGGGGGGGTGGTATGGCTGCGGGTATTGTGGGGCATATGGTGGTGTGGCATATGGTGGTGGGTGTGGGGAGTAGGTTGGTGGTGGAGGCATATAGGGGTTGTGTGGGGGTACATAAGGGAGTTGTGGTGGAGGATAATAAGCGGGTGGCTGCAATGGTGGGCGATGCTGGCCTCCCCCAAAGGTTGGGTTCGGATGACGCGCCACCACATTAACCGATGAGGTGAATGATCCTCCTGTAGCCTGTCCAGAATTCTGAAGCATCTGATCACGATTCTCACATGAGAGCAACTGAGAGCACATATCATTAAGTGACGTGGAAGGAACAGCATTAATGGCAGCAACCAGATTATTAAAGGAACCATCGAGACCATTCATGATGTAATCTTTCAGTTCATCATCATCCACCGGTTTCCCAGCAGCAGCAAGCTCAGCAGCGTACCCCTTCATCTTGGTGATGTATTGCTGCGCCGTGAGGTCAAGTTTCTTCGTGTTTGTGAGAGCACCACGAAGAGTTGAGACCCGTGACTTGGACTGAGAGGAGTACAATGCAGTGATGGCAGACCATACTTCAGCAGCTGTTGTGAGTCCATAAACATGAGGAAGAACATCATCAGCAAGAGAGATAACTAAAAAGCTAACAACGAGTTGATCTTTGGTGACCCAAGCATCATATTCAGAATTCGGAACTGAAATTTTTTTGTGATTCTCATCCTCTGCATCAATGAACTCGGGAGGGCACCGATCCGTGCCCTGTAGCAGTCCCATAACGCGTGCGCCACGCAGCGTAGGGAGAGCTTGAGCTTGCCATGACATGAAATTGTCACGGTTTAGCTTAGTTGCCGGCGGTGATCCGATGGAGGCTGGAGCCGGGTTTGTCGAAGAGGAGGCCATTGATGCTGTTGGTGGTGTCGTAGCTGTCGAGGAAGCGAGACAGCGAAGTCCTGTAGGCCGTCAAGAAGCGACAGCAGGTCCTGGTCGTGATCGAGTTCCTGGAGACAAAAAAACAAGGGCGCCGAACTGGCTAGGGTTGTCGGGTGTGTGCTGTAGGTTGTAGGAACGGGAACAAAACCTAAGGGAATGGAAACGGGAGGCTGTGGGGATCTTGATGGGATGTAGGCGAGAGGTTCTTGGTGTAAGGCTGGCCGGCGGCGGCGGCGGCGCTAGATGGAAGGAAGAGGCTGGCGTGATACCATGTTGATCGTATAGGGTTTGGGGTGGAACGGTGTGATCCCCAGGAGGGCACCGGTTACGTGTTATATGGGTGAGGAACAGCCCCTCATCGTGGCAGATACAAAAGGTTGTACGTATACGTGTGGTGTACTACACCATCACGTATACATACAGAAACACGCCCTAATACAACTCTAATACTTAAGAGTGAATATTCTGGTTTGTAGTGCCCAAAATTGCTATGATGTTTGTACGGAACCTGAAACAGGGTGATCTGTTTTTGTCTCCTATATTACAATCAAACAAACTTAGCAAATAGCGAATGGTTTTAATCTTTATGTGATAATAGTTTTGATATTATTTCATTTGATTGAAGTATCTCCCTGTAGATGTTAATTTCCGTCTCGCTGTTGTAGGCGATTATTTGTCGATCTGTATGGATTATGGAAGCTCATATCCTAAGCATGTTTCAGTTAGAACTGTATACAGGTTGCAAGTACACAAAGACTGAGGAACAACTATGGTAAATTTTACTTAAGTTATGTAATTATTTTGGGTCTTCAATTATATAGATCACTTACAAAAATTTATATCTGTGTTCCATCAGAATTCACTGTGAATGCTATGCCACGGAGCAATTGGAGTAAAAGGCTCCCACTTATTGGGCACCTTTTATGTTAATGGTGAGTTATTTTATTTTTGATAGATCTTGAGCACCGATAGTAATTAGAAGTAATAAGTATTTTTTTTCCATTTGATTCTTATAGCACTAATCTCATACATACATCAATTATCGTGCTTCTCAACGCTGCTATGATATGATACCTCTAAAAATAAATAATATGGTGGGTGGTCTAGATGATGTTCCAGTAACACAGGTAAAGAAGACATGATTATAAGTTTCTCAAGAATAAAGAATAAAGTGTCACTTGGAAAGACTTTGGTAGACTATAAGATGTTGCTCGCATTTTCTTGGAGAGAGATGATAAATTCTAAATTGCTATGGTTTATTAGCTTGCTACTATGGATTAATGCTACCTTGAACATTTTCCGTTACATGTCTCCCAGGTTTTCAGAATCTTAAACAACTTCAGAGAAATGGAAATTCAGTGCGCTATCAGTAGCGATCAGGGATACCACAAGTTTAAGGTAACACATACAGATATTCAGCACGTGTGACTGTCTTGTGTGAAACCTGAATCATGTACCATTATGTGGAGTTATATGAATGCAATCAAGAAGTTGCAGATGCATATGAATGGCGCAAGTTTTTAGTAAACCCCCAAAAAAAGTAGCTCTCTGTTTCGAACTTTGAAAATTTCATGTGAGAAGTTTAGCGCCTGCTACCTGTTGCATATTATTTTCCTGTAGGACTAGAAAAATTGTACTATGATGTTCTTCATTTGTTGCATATTATTTTCCTGCAGCATATGGCCTCTCTACGGTTGGTCTCGGTCTAGGGCTCTAGGCGAAACTAATCTTTTATTTGCCTCCTCGTGTTCTTCGCTGGATTTTTTTCTCTTCACTGGATCTTGCTTGTGCCGACCGGCTTCCCTGCCTCTGTTGGCTCCGGTCTGCTACACTGCTGCTGATTTGCCGCCCATTCGAGAGGTAACTCCGCCTTGCGGTGGTCTAGGTTTCTCCATTGTGTCGGCCGGGTTGACTTCACGAGATTTATTTCCCTCTTTGGCTTTTTCTTTGGTTTGTGTGTGTGTGTGTGAGATTCTCTAATTTGTGTTTTCTGCGTGCAGGTCGCCGAGCGGAGCTGCTCGGGGGACGCCAGTGGATTGCAGCAGATGGAGGAGAATCAATGATATCTCAACCGATGAGGCCGAGAAGCGTCGAGCTGGTTCTCCTCGGCAAGATTGGGTTCTATAGACAAGCCGAGACGCATGATCCGACCGCGTCCAAGGGGGAGATCAGGTCAGTTCTCATCTTTGAGCCATCTTCTCCTCCCCTAATTCGCTTCTACATATTAGCACCGGTCTTCATGGTGACACAGCAACGTAAGATTCTGTATTAACCGGAGTCTTCACGGTGATCCGACTAAGAGGAAGCGGACTGATACCATTGCGGTCTCCGCTGCTTGATCCCTTCTAAGGACCAGGTGAGGTCGTTTCCCCTGCGCTTGGCAGGCCGTGGCCGATTCAGGCCTGGAAAGTCCTTGCCAAGTGCATCGATTTTGAATTTTGATATTTTCTTGAAGACTGGAAGATCCAAGATGGCGGACGAAGATGGTCCAGGTGGACAGTGTGTTTTCGCCAACGGCCTTGCTCAATGCGACATCCATGTCTGCTACAGGCTTGGTCCATTGAGAGTTAATCCCTGGGAAATAGTCATAACGAGCGACAAATCCCAAAATTTTTGAGTTTCGATGAGCTCTTGTTACCTTGTCATATTGGGAACCAAATAACTTGAATTCTAAATTTCGGTATTCAGTGTCCGGTAACCGTTCAGAAATTTTCGGTAGCCGCGGTAATCGGAAATCCCGACCCCCCGGGGATTTTTCCTATCGGTGACCAAAACCTTGCTTCCCATAGGATCCTCTGATTTTCCTCTAGCAACCACCTTACGTAGCTTTTCGCTTTAAGGAATCGTGGGTGTGGGAAACTACATTGTTAAAGAAAACTCCTCTATGGAAGAGGTGTACTTTGTACTACCTGTGGGTCATATATATCGCAAGTTGAGCGAAAGCCTTACCCATAACTACAACTACTGACGCTTCAAAGGGCTTAGATTTTAAGGTAGGGGTGTCAGCCGTGAAGCCTTTGGTACTTTAGTAAGGCGAGCAGCCCTTAAACAAAATAAAAGGTGTGGCTCTCTCAAGGGAAACTATCAATTACCAAATTGAATGCTTGTCTTTTCTGAATGTAACACTTTAAGACGTTCATAATAGAAACACCTACAGTTGATTGATTGAAAGTGGATTTACGACATTCAGCAGTTGATCGAAAATGGATTTTTCTTATATGATCGTGCCAGGTCCCTTTTGGATTTAAGAGTACTATGAGCCGTCGAATCCCTTTTTTCTTGATTTAGGAGAATAGAAGAATTGATTAGGTTGCGTGGTTTGAGCAATCTATAGGAACCTTCTTTTACTAAGCCTATTCCAGAAAGTTTAGCTCGACATGCATACAAAATCAATTCCTTCCAAAACTTTCTTGCAAATGCGGGCGGTAAAACCTATCTTGCAGGTATTTTACATGTCTATGGTTTTCTTTTGAGATGCACTTTGTTGTTGTTTATTTTTCGGATGGTCTATCTTTGAGGGTGTATAGTCGGCATAGTGACTGGTATTTCAGAGGTTGTGACTATTGACGTAAAAGGGATTCCTACCTACCTTCGTGCAAATGCTGGTGATTAAACCTATCTTGCAGGTATTTTCCATGTCTATGGTTTTCTTTTGAGATGCATTTTGCTGTTGTTTATGCATCAGCTTTTTGGGATGGTCTATCTTTGGGGTGTATACCGTTTTTGTGTTTGCCTGTCGTCGGCATAGTGAAATACCTATAGTGAATGGTATTTCTGTTATTAGGGATACATGCTATATTTCTGTTATTTTGTTGCTACTGTAATTCAGTGCTTTCTTGCTGACTGTTTCTTTTTGTTTGACAGTGAGAATATAGACTCTAATATATGGATAGACGTCGGGTCAAGAGGGCATGTGACTGCTGTCGTCATGGGATGCACTTATAAGAGACAAAATTGTAGGAATTTTTATTTCATTCGTTCTAGACATCTTTGTACTCCTCTTCATTTTTTCTTTGGCTTATGCTGGGTTTTGTGTTGTCTATTGCTCTTATAGCAATGCTTGAGTTGTCTGCCAACTTTGGGTTTTGAGTGTGTATGAATGCTGATATTCCCGAGATTATTGCACTTCGGGACAGGTTCGCTTCTAGGTCTTTATCTCCAGTTGTGTACTTATTTTTTATGACTTTTAGATTTGCTTGTGACTGTTCAGTTTATTAGACGATTAATTCAGTTTATAGGTAACTATTGTAGCTGTTTATTTGTGTATGCTTGGTTATCTCCTTGCAATATAATGTTGCATCTATATTTTCAGTTTTCTATTGAACCAGGAAATTACATGTTTATCTGAATATTTTAGTTGGACACTTGTATCCCCAAGAGATGGGAGGTGCTCTTCATATGTATGAGTACGGGTCTTTTTAGCGATGGCAGGTAACTGTAAATAGATGGCAGGTGATGTTTGGACTCATCGATATTTGTTTGATTAACTTGCCTGCTTGCATTTGCTAGAGGGCTTTGTATCACGGGTAATTCGTTTCTACCGTGCTCTTGTTTCTACCGTGCTAGGTGAGATAACTGGTTTAGCTGGAAAATGTTATGTTTCTGATGTTACTATCTCAAGGTATTCGTTCTGGATTATGGATATTTGATCCAGGTCCTCAAATTTTACCCTGAAGGAAGCACAATTTTCGTTGGCCATGATGTGGTTTTGGCAGGTGTCGGCAAGGCAGTTGCCTTGGTACCTGGTTAGTCTGCTTCCTCTTTATTTCCTTGTCGCACTCAGGCCTGGCATTACAATTTTTTAGGGTCTGCTAATAACAAAGGCCAGACAATTACTCTTGTTACAAATGCCAATGCTGCTCCAAGTACGCGGCCTCCCGCTTCTGCTAAGGTTCATGTTCATGAGGGATCTTCCTTTTCCTCCATATTTTCATCTCTGATAGTGTGGTGATGATTTTTTTTTTCAGGAAACACCTTAGAAGGAGCTCTCTAATGAAGACATAGATGATCAACAGGGGTCAATCCATGGAACGTCTGCCCATTCGGTTTGTTATGGAATTTTTTACTTGTTGTTTTTTGATTGTTACAGTTTATTTTACCTTCGTCGACGGGAGAACTACCAAGAGGCACCTGTTCTGTGAAGACGGTGAAAAGGTCTGTTTTTGTGCTAATGTTCCATAGTTTAGGTGTGCTATTGGCCACACTTTACTGCCTTTTTTATTTAATGGTTTTTCCAGCAGGCTGGCAAGCCATAACAAGTAAACAGTGTTTCGTTGGAGTGCTTCTCTTAAGTACTACAGCCCAAGCCAGTACGTTAGGATGGAGGGTGTTGCTTTGTTCTATGTGTGTGTATACATGTAATATTTAATTAGCCAAACCTAACGGCTTTCTTAGGTTGGCTTGGAATTGTTGTGCCATAAACCTGCTGCCTTAGCTCCTCTATCACGTTTTCCATTCGAATAAACGTTGCTTGCTTACTCGACTTCCAGTATATGTGATGTGTAACCTTTTCATACATGCAGATCGATTAACGATGTTGTTAGCCTTCACGGCTGTTTACTTACCAAGTTCTTTTATGTAGGCCGCCACATGTGTAACCTTTTACGACCGGTCAAACCACAATGGTCTGCACACCGGACTATTCACACAATCACCAAAAGACCACCGACCCAGAAGCCATGCCAAACACGTAATGCACATACATAGGGTAGATGGCGCAGCGAAGCGCGCTGCCCCGTCTAGTATTTACTAATTGGATGCACCTTTAAAGACTCCACGTTAAGCCACATCATTAGAATTAATTAAGCGGTTAGATCCAACTTTTACGGCTAAGATGGACTCTACAAAACAAAGTTACATAGGGTGTTACGAATAGTCTGCCACGTTAGCTTGAAATCAAGTTGTACTACGTACACACGCCTGCTTCGGTCCTCCCCCCGGCCTCTCCTAAACGTACAAATACGAGGCAAGCCGAGGCAAACCGTAGCTAAACGAGCTCAGCTGAATGAGCCGCGGTCAAAACGAGCCGATCGGCTGGCTTGGATACAAGCTAGTCTAAAATAAGGAAACAAATTAGCAAAACCCAGGATTCGAACCTGGGTCTCCAGCTAGCCGCCCGCATAGCAAACCACTGGACTAGAGCCACTTATCTGTTTTGGTAGGCATATTGGGATTTTTATTTATACCTTTCAATCGAAATCAACCTAGGTTTTTTTCTTTTGTATTAGAATCATAATTGAACTCGGTTTCTGTGACATGCAGCACGCACGTTCTTTTGAACCGGCCGATCGACGTAGCGGCCGATCGACCCGACGTAGCCTTCCCGCCGGCCGATCGACATCCAGAGGCCGCCGCGCGATCCAGGCGCCAATTCCGCCGGCCGATCGACATCCAGAGGCCGCCGCGCGATCCAGGCGCCAATTCCGCCGGCCGATCTAGGCGGCAGTGTGGTGTCGCCGCAACTCGCCGCCCCCTCGTAGGCCGCGCCGTCTACTTCCTCTCACCCGATCGCCGTCTTCACGAGGGAGACGTCGTGACATCCCCTCGATCTCCGGTTGATCGGCGACCTCTTCACCATCAAACCGCTGTGTCTGTACCTCTACACGAGGAGGAAGTCTACATCTAGGTCGAAGTTCTATTGCTTCACACGGTGAGTGCTTTTCTGAACTATGTTGTCACGAGTAATGTCACAGCACTAGTATGTCACCATAGTTTAGCCAATGCCATATTTCTCTAGATGAAGTTGCGAACAAGAAAATCTTGCAGTTGTTTAATTATGTCTAATTCAATAGTTTGTAAAAAAAAATATTGTGTACATAAAATTGCAGGGATGGATGAATTCAGCTCTTATAGCAATGCACGTGATAGCAATGATGATATAAGTGAGAATGCCAACGACGTCTCTAATGGCAGCGCTGAATCTTGGTCGTACGAGGACGACCATATAAGTGTGGATGGGAATGATGGCGTGGTCGATTCTTGGCCATCATACGCAACTGATCCTCCAGAGGAGAACCAACTAGTTGGTACTAACCAAGATAATGAAGAAGAGCAAGTGCCTTATTCTTCCTACTCAATTTTTCCACCGGAGGACGACCATGTTGTCGGTGATGAAGCTGATAATAATAACGTGAGTCGTGTGTATTTCGATTTTTCTCTATTGCAAGTGACAACATTGAAACTTACAGTCCTTTTGTTTTTAAATTATGTAGGTAAATTTGTTGTATGTAAATGAAATTGAGTACACCGATTCAGAGGGAGAGACGGACGAATCGTGCGCTGATAACATGAGTCAGGTATGGTGATAATTTTGTAAGATCCTCAATTTTGTCGCAATTGTGCTACAAAAAGTTATACACTCAAGTTATAATTGTCTGTGTAGGTGGTTGGTTATGATGACCACGATCACGAACTGGTCGTAGACATAGAGACTGTTGAAGATCAGCAAAAATCACTGGATAACTACTGGAAGATAATGTCCACGACATTTAACTCCCACGGGGAGTGGTACGATTTCTATAACAACTATGCGAAACAGCGTGGCTTCAGCATCAGAAAGGAGGGGCTTAAGAGAAGAAAAGGTGGTGCAAAAGAAATACGGTTGAGAAAGTTTGTGTGCTCAAGGGAAGGGAAACGCCAGAAAGAGAGGTTGACCATGGAAGGTCGCACACGGAGGCTAAGACCAGAGAGTCGGTGGAACTGCAAGGCGGAGCTCACGGTGAAGTTTCATATTTCCCGTAAGGTTTGGTATGTTGCAAAGTTTATGGACGATCACAACCATGTCCTAGCTCGATTTGATGAAGTCCCATTTCTCTGGTCACATAGAAAGATCAAAGATTTTCAGAAGGCAGAGATAATAGCACTGGGAGCGGCTGGGATTAGAAAACATATGATCATGCAAAACTTTATCAGCAGATATGGAGGTTATGACATGGTAGGATTTACCAGGAGGGATATATATAACATGTGCTGTATGGAGAAGAAGAAGCTCCTACAGAACGGAGATGCTGCCACAGCCGTTGGCATCATGGAAGGAAGAAAAGAGAGGGATCCCGAGTTCTTCTTTGAGTATAGGACGGATAAAGAAGGACGTCTGACGAGCATGTTCTGGTGTGATTCCCAATCACGTCTAGACTACCAAGATTTTGGTGATGTAGTGATTTTTGATAGCACGTACAAGATGAATCGCTATGCAATGCCATTCATTCCATTTGTCGGAATAAATAATCACCGTAAGACAACGGTTTTTGCGTGTGCCGTTGTATCAGATGAGAAAGTAGAAACATTTGAGTGGCTGCTGGAGACATTCTTGAGAGCAATGTGTCAGAACAAACCGAAGTCGATAATCACTGATGGAGACGCTGCGATGATGAAGGCTATCCGGAAGGTTTTGCCAGACGTGAGGCACCGGTTATGTTCATGGCACATTGAAAAGAATATGCGGAAACACTTGAATTATAACTCTTTGAAAGAGTTCAGGTCACTTATATACAACACGTCATCACATGCAGTATGGGAGACGGGATGGAAAGCGTATGTTCGAAAATGGTAAACACCCCGAACAAAGTCGTGGCTGCGAAGGATGTATAAGATGAAGCGGTATTGGGCCGCCTCTTATCTTTTGGATGGATTTTTCCTTGGCATGAAAAGCAACCAGAGAAGTGAAAGTCTGAATTCATGTCTTCATACTCACCTAAACTTCGGTCTGACACTGGTCGATTTGGTTTTGCACTTTGAGAACTGTACTATTCGTCTCCGCGAAACGGACGCACATGACAACTCTATTACTAGACATTCTACACCAGTGCCAATTACCGATTCAAAGGATGTTGAGAAGGCATGTGCAGATGTATTCACTCATGAGAATTTTTATATTTTGCAAGGAGACCTGAAAAAGATCAGCAGCCTAGAAATTGGTGAGGAAATAGTGGGGAATAATGGATATAGAATGTTTCTGGTGTCATGGAAAGATAACAGCAACCTACACCGCACATTTATTGTGGAGTATACCCCCGCTGATTTGGTTGAATCTATAAAGTGCAATTGCAGGAGAATGCTTCGGAAGGGGATCCCATGTAGGCATATCCTGCGTGTATTGAAGCACTTGAAATTAAGTAAGATGCCTAGCTGTTGTGTTCTTAAACGGTTATCAAAGGAAGCAAGAGGTGGCTTGCCATCAAAGCGCGTGAGTGATCTGTTCAGCTGGGGTTGGGCAAGCGTAGAGGAACGCGTAGCATATGGTGAAATTAGCCAATTACAGGCAGAAGCAGCCTCCGTAGCTGTCAAGAACCCATTCCTGATGAAAAAGTTGAGAGATGCTTTAGAGGATATAATATCATATCAGCATGTACCCAAGGTTAACGAGGATGGGACCAGCAATGCTAGCAAAGAGAATTCAAAGACTTTCAAAGTACGTTCAGTTCCGGTTGGTGATCCTCAAAAAGTTTCCACAAAGGGCGGGCGTAAGAAGGGCATGCAAGGTGACGAGAATGGCGATCATCCGACGACGAAAAATGGAAGACCGTTGGGGTTTGATGAGGCGCCTCCCAAACGGTTGTGCGGACTTTGCAGATTATCAGGACATAACATGTCCACATGCGCTCTTAATCCAAAGTAAGAGAATATTTTTTTCGAGTTATTATTACGGCTGATTGATTACATTTTCTTATTGCTTATATCTCTTGAATGCAGGAACCAAGCATGAAGTACAAGTTGGTAGTGGTTTTTTAGTTGCTTTCATGTTTCAGAGTTTTAGTTTCGGATTTTTAGTTGCTTTCATGTGACATACTGCCCTAAGGACTGTAATAATGTACTTCTGTTAAGTGAGATCAGAAATATGGACGTTGCAGGCTTTTCTGCGCTGGATCGGTTGGTAGCCAGCAGTATAACCGGAAACCCCTTCGGTACTGCCGGAACACATCCAGGGAATCCGGCTGCTGTCCTGGCATGAGTATCGGTTGACCGGAAACAGGCCGGTCTTTAGACCAGAAACCGCTTGTGTGAACTTAACTTTTTTCATTTTTTTTCTTTTCTACTCATGTTTTCTACATGTTAGAAACCTTGTACTAAAATTTGGGGTGATTTAGAGTTGGTCGAAAAAATCAAAATTTTAGGGAGAGGCCGTCTGGTCTCACTTAAACCGATTTTTGTAATAAGGTGGTTTTTTCGATCTCCTCCAAATCATTTCAAAATTGGCACACATCATGTCATGAATGAACACATATAGAATTTCAAGGTTTCACACTTTTTTTGTATTTTTAAATATTTATAATGCCTTGGTGAAACTGGGTTAAAATCTCGGAACTTACCTTAAAAGGACATTGTGAACTTAACTTTTTTCATTTTTTTTTTCTTTTCTACTCATGTTTTCTACATGTTAGAAAGCTTGTACTAAAATTTGGGGTAATTTAGAGTTGGTCGAAAAAACTCAAAATTTTAGGGAGAGGCCGTCTAGTCTCACTTAAACCGATTTTTGTAATAAGGTGGTTTTTTCGATCTCCTCCAAATCATTTCAAAATTTGCACACATCATGTCATGAATGAACACATATAGAATTTCAAGGTTTCACACTTTTTTTTGTATTTTTAAATATTTATAATGCCTTGGTGAAACTGGGTTAAAATCTCGAAACTTACCTTAAAAGGACATTGTGAACTTAACTTTTTTCATTTTTTTCTTTTCTACTCATGTTTTCTACATGTTAGAAACCTTGTACTAAAATGTGGGGTGATTTAGAGTTGGTCGAAAAAACTCAAAATTTTAGGGAGAGGCCGTCTGGTCTCACTTAAACCGATTTTTGTAATAAGGTGGTTTTTTCGATCTCCTCCAAATCATTTAAAAATTGGCACACATCATGTCATGAATGAACACATATAGAATTTCAAGGTTTCACACTTTTTTTTGTATTTTTAAATATTTATAATGCCTTGGTGAAACTGGGTTAAAATCTCGGAACTTACCTTAAAAGGACATTGTGAACTTAACTTTTTTCATTTTTTTTCTTTTCTACTCATGTTTTCTACATGTTAGAAACCTTGTACTAAAATTTGGGGTGATTTAGAGTTGGTCGAAAAAACTCAAAATTTTAGGGAGAGGCCGTTTGGTCTCACTTAAATCGATTTTTGTAATAAGGTGGTTTTTTCGATCTCCTCCAAATCATTTCAAAATTGGCACACATCATGTCATGAATGAACACATATAAAATTTCATGGTTTCAAACTTTTTTGCATTTTTTTTACTATTCATCTTGAGGGTGGTATGTTATTGCTGTCTCGGCTAACAAACCGGTTTACCGGATCCAGACCGGATACCTGAGTTGGCGAGCAGGCGTATGGGCCGGCCCATCTAGATGTACTGGTTCGACCGAACGGCCGTGTGCTCTGTTTGCTTGGACTGTGGAACCCTAGCCCAACTTAAGGTGGGCATTTTTTTTTGCTTTTCTTATTTTTCGGCCGACAGACTACTCTCGTCACGTCCTACTCTAATCACGTGGGCGCCGCCGCGGCCATCGTCCGCAGCCTCTGCCGCGGCCATCGTCCACAACCTTCGCCGCCTCCATCGTACAAAGCCTCCTCCGCTGCCGGCAACTGCCGCAAAATCGCGACACCGACAAAGGCGAGGTAATCCGCCATGCACGGCATGCACACCATGCAACAAAAAATCCGCCATGCACGGCATCCACAGCATGTAACGAAAAATCCGTCATGCACTTTGTACTGTATTTTTTTCGATAGTAGTGTAACTAACTTTGTATGCAAAAATAATTTTATACACAGAATGGGTAAACCTCTCCCAAAGTTAAAACCAAAGTCCAGGAAACGCAAAGATACAAAAAGCAATAAAGTGAAACAGCAAATTATGAATCATATGTTGTTTAGCATCGAAGAAATTCAAAAGGAGATATTGATGTGTTCAAAAACATGTGCTGAGGTAACAAGCACAATACCCTAACCTTTATCTAAATATTATTTCTCACTCGGCACGAGTAACATATATTTATTTGCAGGTAGTTATGGAAAGTCTAAGCAAGAAAGGTGTCCTCTATAAATCTTGTAAAGAACAGAGTGCTGAAATCGATCCAGCTGAAGAGAGTAAAGAGAAGAAACTTCATGTGCAAGGGGATGCGTTGCCAGTACAGCACATACAAGCGGCAGTACGGTATGTGCGTCGATTGTCAACATCAAAAGAATTTCAGAAGCTCAAAATTTTCACAAATTCTGATGGAGATTTTGCGACTGTGGAAGATCTTAACGACATATTAGCCCATAAATGTCTAACTTGCCATGTAAGCCTAAATACGTACTACCTTAAGAATGATATGTTGTACTGCTTTTATGGACCTAATTTATTTCGATAGGTCATCGACGCCTACGAGACAGTTTTGTCAACCCGAGTCGGAAATGATCGGCACCTCGTTAAGGCATGGAAAATAGCCATGATACTTTCTATGGCAACGAACCACTGCGAAACATTGGTACTGGGAGCCTTTGAGAGAGTTTCAATGGAATATTTTAAGCGTCCTAAGGTAAGCACGATTGCTACAACGAACAATAATACTTGATTTATAAGTTGCTAACATTGTAATGGTTACATAGGCATATTTTCCTATAAATATAAACAACCACTGGATTACCGTGGTACTACACATATTGAAGAAGGAGTTCCAGGTTCTAGATTCGTTAATTCCTACTAACGCTTCAAAGAATATCGTCGAAACACTGGTAAAAAACATACAACATTGTTTGTTATATTATTGCTCTATCATTTTTGTATACTTATTAACTATACGCACTGAGTGAAACTGTTTGTCCTTTTCAGAGATCCGAGCTATCAAAAGATATCAATGAAGGCAACAAAACTGCAGTTATTAAATACCCGGATGTGTCCAGATGGCCCATAACTTATATTCACATGCCAAAGCAAAACGATAAGTGAGAATATTATGTACATAATCACTTTGGTATATGTGCACAATTACTTGCTCTATAACATACAACTTTTGTAATAACAGCAACTCCTGCAGACTATTTGTAATGAGGGTCATGGAAAACTGGGACGGAGAACAAATGGAGCATGAAATCTCTCAGGTGCTTTTTACAATACTATGTGACAGTATTATGCTTGCTCAAACAAAATGGTGTTTCTCATGTGCTCTATTATTTATTGCAGGGAGAAATTAACCGTTCCAGGGAACATATACTTGCCGAAATCATTTTGTCATCCGTGAACACCATGGAGAATGTAAAGAGCGAAGTTCTACTTTTGTGTAAAGAGCCAAACAATGTAAATTTAGTCTAAGAATTTTTGCGGCCGTGCTACTTTTGTGTGATCTATAAATTATGTATCGAATACAATAATAAGAGTTGAACACATATATTAATACGACGTCCGGCACATATTCCGTCTTCTGAAATATAAAAAATAGTGACGAGACAAACAGTATTAGAAATCATCATCGTCGACCTCCTTAATGAGGTGCCTTAACAAGGCCTTATGGTTCGCCCTAATCCGAGCTGTAGCCCCATGTCTCTTCTCCTGTCTAGCATGATCTATAAGGCTTTCCCAGCTCCCGTCTTCCGGCTCTTCGTCAAATGGACATCTGATAGTCCAAAGTTCAAACAAAAGGATGGTTCCATTATCCAGCTCCTCTACAACCTTGTTGGCAAGGTCCTCTTCCTCCTTCTGTAAGACCGCGCCGGTGACGTCGTTTGCATCGCCATCAGCATCATTACTATTCAGGTACTTTAACAAGGCCTTATGGTTTGCCCTTATCTGAGCTGTATTCCCATATTCCGTCATGTTTCTAGCATGATCTTGTAGGCTTTGAACTGTACCGTATTGAATGTCTTCATGGAACGGACATCTGAAAGTCCAACAGCCCAGAACATCGATGGTTTTTTCCTGCAGATTCTTAAATACCTTTTCGCCAAAATCAACCTGATTTACTGTGTTCACCATCTCGTCAGACTCTTCCTACATTTGTGAAAGAAAAAAATCAGTAACAATATAGGTGGCTCACCTTATGATCAACATATGGGGAACTCCTCATGATCAAGGACACTGGCTCTGGCTCTGGTTTTGGCTCTGGTTCTGGCTCTGGTTCTGGCTCTGGCTCTGGTTCTGGCTCTGGCTCTGGTTTTGGCTCTGGCTCTGGTTTTGGCTATGGTTCTGGCTCCTTAACGATAGGTCCTTCTTCTTCGTCGATCGTCAATGACAACTGCTGGTGTTGCCGAGCCGGTTAGGAAAAAATAAAATTTAGAAATAAACGACATATAGTTTTACGAGCTCACCTCATTATTTGTGGTTACAAGAACATGATTATGATCAAGCCGGACTTTCTGAATAGTCCATATACCTTCTCGACTGATGGTGAATTGCACACGAGCTGGGCAATTCACTCTTTTAGTCCTTTTCAAACAATCATTACTGCACTCCAAGTACCTAGAATATAAAGTTCCATCCAAACTATGTTTCTTGTGGATTTTCCTTATACTGAACCCCTTGGTCGTAGCGTATGAATTATAAAACTCATATGCCTTATCTTCAGTCTCAAAACTCATTCCAATTGTTGGAACATTCTGTTGAGATGACATATTACAAATAATGATGAGAATGTATAGTTGTGATACAAATACAGTATATGACACTGGTAAAATTTACCTGATCACCATCAAGCCCTTCCATGTTTATGAGATCGGCTGGTTGACGATGGCGGCTGGTTGACGGCCGCACAGAGGTGGTTGACGGCGGCACATACGATGGTTGACGGCGGCTGGTTGACGGAGGCAGCCCAGAGGATGGTTGACGGCGGCTGGTTGACGGCGGCTGGTTGACGCGGTAGGCAACTCCTGGTCGACGAAGGCGGCGGCAACTGCCTTCGAAGATTGCGGCCACGTCGTTGCATCTGGACGTGTAGGGTATAATAAAGGCCGCGCATTATGGACCGGCCGAAAAAATACAAAAAAAACATATTAATTAACTAACCCGGTCTGCGTTTAAATGGGCCGGACCCAAGGAAGAGGCGTGCGATCGTAACCCTAGAGGCGACTGCGGCGGCGACGGGGATGGAGAAGCGTGGTAGGAAAATAACTTGAATAACTTTCAGTTTTCATCAAAGATCCCATGCCACATAATGCTCCCATCACACATGTACTGAATAATCATATTCAGACTTTTGATTTAAATAGTACGTGTTTGCATCCAAAATATACTAAATCACATCAAAATACATTCACGGGGCAAAATTGCGATGACGCATGAACTAAGGTGTATTCTTAATCATCCCAACGATAAATCTCTTCGTCTTCTCGCAGGTGTTCGCAACCGAAAGAAGTGTTTCTGAGACCATATGTCCTCTTGAATCGTTAATTTCTTGCTGCCAAACAAATATAAAGGTATTACTATTTAAATCTTCATGGCATTTATTAATGCAAAGTACACATATAGAAACTAGCTCAACTTGAGAAACTTCATCTGTGAAACGTTCTCCATTCCAGCGCTCCATACACCTCAGTACGAATAATCCACATGACGTACTGGTACAAGAGGATCAAGTGAAACGACATTCGAATTATCAACAAAAAGTGTAATAATTATAAAGCAACATATTAATAATAAGAATACTTACCCATCTCCTTGTCTAGGCGTTTTATACTCTTTTATGGGCCATTTAGAAACATCTGGATAGTTTGTATTGTTTGTGGAATTTAAAGAAGTAATATCTCTTGCGATTTCCGATATCTGGAATGCACCAATTTATGTATCAAGTTTGGAAATAAAAAATATTTCACACACATAGTTATCAGAGAAGAACCAGTGTGAGAGAAGACTATACGAGTTTTTTCACGAAAGTCCTTGTCGTCGATAGGTTGTACAAAGAATCTAGAACCTGAAACTGTTTGCTCGGTATATGCATCACGACAGTAATCCAGTGATTGCCACATACATGGAGAGGGAAGTGCATCTAAATGACAAATAATTTTGAAAAGTTATAATATAATACTTATGTAAGAAACATTAGAATAAGAACAGTAATTACCATATCAGTTCTGAAATATTCCTCAACTCTCTTCACGGCTTGAGGAGACTTCTTGAATCTCGTGTTTCGCCTCTGACATAGGTAAAGGGTTCCGGTAGCGCTAGCCAGAACACGATGAGCACCAATGCGGGTACGCAAATGAGCCACGTAAGCATTCATGACCTGTAATCAATATATATGTGTGAGTAACAGCATGCATGTATTCTAATGTACTACAACTACAAACAAAAAAGTGGGACTAGTAGATTTACGGGAGTATTTAACCATTCTTTGTCAATGATACGTTTAATGTCCTTCGCATGAAACGTCTCATTGTCAACACTCTTGAAAATAGTTTTATTAACATATTCGGGCTTATCTGATAGTGTTTTAATGAAAGCAACTGCCGCATCTACGTGTAACTCCCTCATGGCTTCTATATCATTGAGCACATCTTTTTCATCGAAGAGTTCTGCAGAGTGAACACATCAAGCTCGTTGCAGTCAATTAATTAAATGTGATAGATGGAACAATCTAATGCCTGAATAAAATATGTTTCCAACTCACTCTTCCTTGTACTCGAGTCGTTCATTCGACGTAGCTTGCTCTTAGGGCCAACCAAAGGGGATCTGTATCTAGCCGGCATCCGTCGCTTCCGCTTCCCTCTTCCTTTTTCCTCCGGCTTTTCTTTTTCTTTCTCAATAGCTTTGCGGCAAATAGTACGCAAGCTATCAAAACTATCATCTGAACTCTCATCTCCACTTCCAGCATTCTTTACTGGGGTCACAACTGGTAGATCAACCATATCTATAGATGGAGATTTTGATCTTAATGGACCATCATCGTTAATTAAGATGGTGTGTATTGGGGTACTACCTGGCTGCATCTTTTTTTCAGGTGGGAGACATTGATCATTGCGGGAAGGTGTGTTACTGACTGCGATGTTATCGCTGTAACTCCCTTCCGAACAATTATTACGTCCATCGATTTTGGCGTCACTAATGCTTATGTCCCAAACATACTTGAGAGGATGCTTCCTAGCAGGCTCGGAAAATACATCTTCCTGATTCATTTCAGAAATCTTTTCATTTTTGGTCTTGTAAATGAGACCTTCTTTATTCAGCGTTTCGATAACTTTCTGCAAGGTAAATATAGTGGAATCATGTCATGTGCATAAAAGAGTGTGACTAATATAATATTGACTTCCGCGTCACCCACCTGTGCACACATGTCCGGAATGCGGCGGACCTCGGCTCTCAAGTTATTAAGTGTCTCCATAATAAGTTCCAATGTTACCTCATTGCTCGGGGAAGCATTTGACCTTGGCGTAGATTTAGCCTCAGCCTTTTTCGCATCGCCAACGCTAGATTCCATGCTTTTCGTTTTTTCTGAGATGATTTCGTCTCCCTCATTCTTGCTGCACCGGGAATACGGTCTATAACCTGAAACATAAATAAGATTAAATTTTAATGTTGTAAACAAGTCAATATTTTTGGTAAAAGAAAGTATCGTCAAAAAGTTACCTTTCCCTTGCCACGACCCTTTGAATTGTCATGCAAATCTCTTTGCAAGGCCGCTGCCTCGGTCCAATTTTTCATAAGCGGCATATTATCCAACATATGAGATGGACCATCCAATGGAAGCACCTTCACCCAGTACAAGTACTGCATAAATGACAAAAACAAAGTTATTACAGAATTTGGAGCAACGACAAATTAAATTGAAATATAATTGCGAAGTACCTGTATAAAAACCAAGTTTCCTTTTGGCCACTTCGAATGAATTTTCTTTTCCTTTTTCAACTTTATAATGCTTTTCATTAAGACCCCCAATACGAAAGCATTCCAGTTGAATGTGGGTATCCGATCAACATTTTCCACTAAACAATAAAAAGACTTTGGGACATACTTTCTTGAATGTGGAGCAAGCAGGGTACCAAGAAGGATTAAGACCGACTTCTGGATAAATTCATTGTCATCGGGCTTATGTTTCGCAGTGTTACTTGCAATCAAATCATCGATCTCTATTTCCCCGGACCTCACATTCAGGAAGTGAGGTGGTATGCGTGTCTGTGCTTCTAAGCCGTTCTTGTTTATGAAACTGAATATATCATCTCCGAAGTCAACTAGCCCAAGTATAGCATCGATTTCTTCGGTACCTGCTGTCAATTCATCAAAAGTATCCGGCAAGACAAACTTTCCACTTTCAACATGATAGCTATCCATCATAAAATGCAATAATCCCTGCCTCATGCCGATACGAGGAATATCGAGCATGCTCTGTAGCTTCGTAAAGAAAAACATGGACTTCTGTTGGGATGTTAAAGTGTCAACATAATCACACCACTTTTCAACATTGCAACTGATCTCTCCAGTAGTACTTTTGCTGAAAAAAAAATTAATGAATGAAAACACCCATGTGCCTACAATCGTAATTAACCTAGCCTAAACCCTAAGGCGTTCACCTTCATCATAGACGAAGATACCAACTTGGACGTGCATAAGAGGGAAAATGGTGTACCTAAACATGATGTAGGTCCGGCGTGGGGGTCGACGTCGTTGTGCGCGGCTGTCAAATCAGTTTGTTAAGTCCTAAGAAACAAATCTACCAATCAAGGTGTCAGATTGAAAATGCACAATATTAATGAATTAAAAATATCTGAACTTTGGAATCCTATTAATAATTAGAATAATCATTAAATGTGTTATGTCTAATAAAAATCAACTAGTTTACAAAACTACTAATAGAGGTTGTAGACTGTAAATCCAATCTTGCTGTAGTAATAAAAAAAATCTGGCTTTCTAGATATGTTTAAATATTATAATACAAGAACATTACACCACCCTGATACATTGTAGAGATGTTCCTCACTGGATTTATTTAACCGAGGTATGCAAGATTTATTTTTGCAACGGGGTGGCTGGTCTAAAGGGGAACGGCGGAGGGCAGAGGAAAAACTTCTAAAGGGGGAACATCTAAAGGTGAAGGATTTGTAGGGGAGAGAGAGAGGGAACCAGAGAAATTACCCGAGGAGGTCATGTTCTTGGCCTAACTTGGAGGAGGAACACTTGTACGGAGGGGATTCGGCGGGTTGACGTCCAAATCCCTCCAAAAGTCTTGACGAGAGGCGAAATCTCTTGGTGAACAGCCTTCAAATCTTCAGATCTGTAACCGATGGGCCAAATCAGGAGCAACTACCGGTGGAATTTCAACAAATGAACGAGGAATAGGGGTGGCGGCGACATTGGAGGTGCGGTGGTTGCAGAAAAGAACACTCGCGTGATCTACCGAAATGTGCGAAAATAAGGAAGTCGTGGCCCTCTCGGTTTCTTTTTAGTCTCAACGCCGCCGTGCTTGTTGGGTCGGCCCAATTTCTCTTTTCGGCCAAGCCCATTTACAACCCGTTGGATCTGGTCTGGTCGGGTTTTCTATATAGATACTTTTTTTTTCTTATCTAATTAAATACATTTTATTTAAACGGTTTTCCTATTTCTCACTTAGGTGAGAATTAGTTAGAGCTCACTCGCATCTGATACCGTTCAATCATTTGACACTGAGATTTGTGCATTTCAAAGTCCGTCTCCCACGAACATTGATGCTTGCCCGTTTTGTGGTTTCTTTGGCCGTGTAGTGTCGGTCCATTTGTTTTTTCTGGGCCATATTTTTTTGGTCCGGTACGGGTTTGGTAGTTTTTGAAGTGGTCGCCAATAATTAAATTTGTTTCCGATGTGACCTTTTGTTGGGATGCAATTCTTCTTCAACTAAGTTCGCATGTGCAACTGGGGTTTCAGGTTTTTTTGGTCGCGATTTTCTGAATGTTCAGCGTATCTGTGAACCCACTTATCCCCTAAACTCATTGCATGTGCAACTCAGGTACAAAAAAAATAAAAAAGAACTCAGTATGAGAAAGGATGTATGGTTGTTGAATATTCAAGCTATCGTTGAACTGGGTTCAATTTCGAACACGGTTGCACTTTTGATCAGTTTTCAAACAAATTATCTTTTTTTACATGTGCAACTTAGTTATGGAAGTGACAACTTGATGAAAGTTTGTTTGCTACTGTAGTTGCAGATGTATTTTTTGTAGTGAGTTCCCTTTATATTGATATCTAAGTTGCATGTGGAACTGGGATTCATTTAAGTTGCATGTGCAACCGAGTTTGGTTTTTGCAAAATGGTATTGTACTTGATCAACGCACATACTAAAAGAAATGACCATAGGAGTACTGATCCACAAAAAGCTTTAATTAAGTTTGGTTTTCACATAAACCTGCAGCTTTTCTTTTTGATGAAAAGACATCTAGAATTGTTGGATTTATTTATACAGAAAAACAAAGGTTTTACTAAAGGAAAATGAGCAGCAGTAGGCTACAACTGAGGCTAAAAATGATACTGAAATAAACTAGAGGACAGAAAATGAAACTAAACATGAAAGCAAACACAACTAGACGAGCACAACTAGATTAATATGTCTTACACTTAGTCCAGCACAAATAACTTAATACACAAGTAGTCTTCTCACACTTAGTTCACCACTGCATAACAGCAGTCATGACATAACATAAGATAGGTTTTAACAGTTCATTACTTAGTCCACATTAACAACAACATGACTTAGTGCTGCTTGCCACCATACTCCATGTCCAACTTCCTGGCCTTCTTCGCCTTTTTCGCCATCTTACGGCGTTGATGCCTTGCCGAGTTCATCCCTGGAAGATCTGGGTCGGCATCGCCAACCATGTACAGCAGTAGAGCCTTATGGCTTGCCTGAATTTCTTCAGTCTTCCCCTCCCTGGATAAGCTCCTTGCATGGGTGAGGAGTGCAGCCCTTAGCCCATCATCTGGCTTGTCATCGAAGGGGCACTTGAAAGCTCTCGGGGTGAAGATGGTGAGCTCTCCATTTTGGAGCTTCTGGAGCATAAACCGCATGTACGATTCCTTGTTATTACTGTCCACAAGTTCACCAGGTTCATACTGCATCAAAGAAATAGAGATATTCATTAGTGACTTGATAAACAACTCAAATCATATTTTCAAAGGGCAGTGCAAGGAAAAAGAAGCTAGTAAAAAACTACCCACGATAAGCTAGTAAATGGAATGCACGAGTAATCAAAAGGAAAATCTCCCATGTAATCATACAAAGAAAATAATTAAACCCAATCAGTAAAAACAATAATATATAGTGTCAATTAAAAGTCTATAGACTCCATGAAGCAGGTTCTTGCTGCAGATCCGACATTTCTAGGACACTTCATATAGGTGTGGCTCCAACCACAAAGGTTGTAGGAAAGATGTGTCAGTATAGACCAATCTCTAGAAGCTTGATAATTAAATCTTCAACAAATTGTGAACCTAATTGATTGTTCACCGCTATGTGTTGTTTAGGCTTATGTAAGAGAGAAAATTTGAGTATTGATATAGCGTCTAGTGAAGCTCTCCTTCTGAGATTGAATAAACTTGAATGAATGCAAGTGCGACAACTAAAATCAACTAGTAAATGTGCACGTGCAAATGCACGTACACATTAGATGAAATGGTTATTTACCATGCAAGATCATATTAACTTAAACAAGTATTTAAATAAGTTGCTTAGCGACTAATATCTCATATTCAGAATTATGTGTTCTAACAGGAAGCAAGCAAAAAACAAACATCATCTAACCAGAAGAAAATACAGTGCATAAACATACTGAATGCAAATAATTTAGCTAGACTCAGCAACTTAAAACAAATAGTTCTAGAGTCTTAACAAAAACATGTGGTGAGATAAATATAGTCATCAAATACCAAAAATTAAACATACATCGGTTCAGATTTTCAATGAATTGGACAAGAAGCAAGCTTCGACATCACAATGAACCATATAGTTATCATGAAACTTCAAAATAAATATCATGAAAAAAGAAAACCATCATCTTCATTGATACAAACCAAACAATCTGCATTTTGCCTCTTGTTCCAAGAGGCAATTGGCCACCAAAAACTAACAAGGGATAATCTTAGTATGTGACCAAATGACTTATTATTACTTGATACACCAAAAGAAAGTTAGTATATTTTATAGTACAAAATAGCACTAAATGTAGTTTGAAAGGGAGTTTCATATGAAAGTATCCAATGAGCAACCTTGTAATTAATATCAACAAAAAACTTAGACCTTGACTCGAAAAAGAATTAACCCAGTTTCCTGAAAGTCGTGAAAGCAATGGGATCAACAAATATGCTTAAATCCAGTTTAGACTTCATGTCAAGCTTCTAGCTAAGCAATGAATTTTTTTGCAACATCATACTAAACAACAACGAAAATTGAATAGTAGGGCGAGAAAAAACAACTTCCAAAAATGAGAACCTATTACTAAGCATGAAAAACACAACACGGCACTTATCTTCTTAAAGATCTAAGCGCCCTGCTATTCTTGTGCTATCCTTGCTCCACGCCATGCCGCCTAGTGTTGGGCCCGCTGTTAGCATATCCGTCTCTCTTCGTATGCACACATATCTCTGTTAGGTCGGTTGCTAGATACATGTATCCTTCTACTCCACTCTCCCGCACGCCCTTGTCCTATATCTCTTCTAGCGATTCCCCGCCGCCATCTCAACCTCCCGACACCTGCGTGTCCCAGTCGCCGGCGTGGCGATCCAGTGGTCTCGGTGTCGCCTCCTACAGGCTGCAGCTCTTTTGACCTGAAGCAAGCCCCTCAACATGGACAGATAGCCCACGACGTTGCGGCAGGGTGGGTCACATGTGAGGGAGCCACTACCTGCTCCAAATCGAGGTACGTCTGGTTTCTAATGTCTCCAATTCCCTTGCAGGTTGTGACTTCATAGGGAGGGTGTTGGCTGACCATCTTCCCCCTCCCCGTGTTTCCCAATTTGGTTGCAGATGACGAATAAGGAACGACATGATTGTTTTCTATTTGCTTAGTTGCAAATTTGTTTTAGCTTTGCCATTGTAGGTGTGTGCGCGCACCAATAGATTGAAAAAATGGCTGATGTGTAAGATTGCACAAAATAAAGTTTTGATGTATGATGTGTTAGGTGTATGCAAGTGAAATAGGTTTCGCAAAATAAATTAGATGCATATGCTCAGCTGACTACCCAAACTGGATTTGAGTGCAACGTGAACACCTAACATACGTCATGGCATTAATTAGACTTGCACATTCTCACTCTTCTGTTTATTTAGTACTAATACAACAACTATGGAGAAGCACTTGAGCATGAACGGGCATGGTGACCGGAACTGGTCACTTCTTTCGATATTTTGGTATTTTCAGTTTGGGCAGCCCGGAAGCATTTTGACCAGTTATTAAAGTGGACAGGCTACAACATGCATCGAATGCTTTAGCTACGGAGCAACAAAAAAAAAGCTGACTAAAGGGATGCAATTCCCTGATATATGCAATATTTGTGGAGTGGAAAGGGTGGATACTGTTCATGCATTATTCAGATGTCCCCATGGACGGCATGGGTTCAGGTTCGGCATGGGTTCAGGTTCTTGACCATGACATGTCTATAACCCTATCTTCTTAATATATTCCTCTTATCCTAAAAAAATGCATGAATTTCACATTATACAAAGGTATAGCCAATTCTCGATCCTTGTTAGGCTACTGACAAGGGACATCGTTGTTTTCGTGTTTCAGTTGTTATACTAACAATATTTGAGGCATTAAGGTCTACTGCTACATGTGGCATCATAAATTTTGCAATGACAATCGCCAAACTGCTGACTGTGGGAGGCATAAACTACTACTATCATGGACACATATCTCTATAACTTCAAATAATACTAGACGAGCCTTGGAGGAAGATTATTCCTTTTATGGCTGGATGGTAAGGGATGCTAAATCAAACAAATACTTCTCTTATTTGTTTTTTAGTAACACTAAATGACAGCAATTTTGTATCCACTTACAGGGCTCTGAACTGTCGTATGGCATCATTTTCCTCCAGGCAGTGATTGATGCTACTGAACTGTCGTATGGCATCATTTTCCTCCAGGCAGTGTTTGATGCTACAATTTTATAAGTAGGTTCACAGGGTTCGAGAATTGCTTGGAATGTAAATTCACTTCTGTTCATGCAAGAATGTACCAAGGTATCATATTTCTGTTAATCTCACTTCTGTTCAATCTCGAAAAAAAAATTACCTGCTCTCTAAAGTATATGCCATTTAAAAATTTGGGTGCTTGATCTAGGCCAAACCTGAAGGGTTTGCAAAGGGGATTTAGTTTCTGACTATACTTTTCCTTATGGTCATACGGATGAGATCTCCAAATATTTGTTGCCTAGCAGTATCCATTCAGGTGTTCCTACGAGGCTCTTGATCTACTTCCTTGAGACCAACGTCACACTTCAGCACTAGACAACGACTAAGAGAATAAGGCATTTTTATTTCATGTGTGGGTCAAACTAAAGATATGTGATATGTGTGGTCTCAGAATTTTGAAAGATTTTCATTTATAAACATGCATGATTAATTTGTTGTCCTTCCACACATATAGTTTTGGAAATGTGCCTGCTGCCTACGACCATTGTGGGACTCTATTTCTTAGACCATAGAGGCTTCACAATTGGCTTAGCGTAATGATTCTGATCTAACGAACCCATGAGGTTGACATTATGAACTGTATGGTACTTGTAATTGTATATTTAGTTTAATTGTTTCCATGCATTAAAGATGTCTATCCTATTAGAACTTTGAAATTTTTATCTGAAATTCAAATTGTGTATGGAATTATAAGTGTAAAAACATCAAGACATGTGGAGTACTAAATTTGGGATAAATTATCACTTCGATCAATCTAATGTTCTTATAATGATATAGAGATAGATCCTTATGAAATTGGTGGACTCAAGGCAGCCTTTAGATGGCATTTATCTCATCCACCAAATTCTCCATATAAATTATGATGATAAATGAAGCTTGAGATTGCTAGGAATATCATTATATTTTAGCTTCTTGCATAGTTCTCTTAGTATTCCCGAAACTGTTGCTAATTCAATGCACTTTTACTCGTGTGTACAGAAATTTCATGTTACAAGGAGTATAGCTACTTCAACGATTTGATATTCCAGCTCAAGCAAGCAAAAAAAATCCCACTTTTTTATGTGGCCACTGTCCTATTTAATATGAGAGTTTTTTTTTATGCGTGTATAAACTTTTAACCTAAAACATTACATATTACCGATGGCCACGTCATTTTGATTGAGGGTGTTACCTTTTGTGTGTGGATTTGTGCAATCCTACCTAAAACATTAGATACTATTGCACCTCTATCTGCTTTCTCATATATTAGTGTTATTCAAGCGTTCCCAAGTCTGATATTATTTCATCATGATGGATTCATACTAATATCGATCATAATTGATTTACTGTCATGGAAGATGTATTACTAAACAGGTCAATTCTTTACTCTAGTCTACAAAGTCATTTTATTAAAATATTGAGTGCATGTCCAGAAAAGATCAGCAAATCACACTGGAACCGAGAGACCATTTGGAACATATTTTCTTATGCCGCAAATATAGAAGATCCTTTGAAATCAATGGATAACGCGGGTGGCTCTTCCTCCACCGGCAAATGAGCACATGTTAATACTAGACGAAAACAACAAATGTTGCGCGGCGTCATCAAACACCTAGATGAACATGACATGCATCCGCAATCGGAGAAACACCTAGATCTAACACGACAGATCTTGCAGCAACCTGCAACTAGAAGAAATGGCGATGAACAGGGGTTTCGGGGTTTTTTACCTCAATCTCGGAATCGATGTCCTCGGGGTCGTAGCCACGGTCGACCATGTTGTCCATGTCCACTGATCGTTTGCCGGTGGAGGAAGAGCCACCCGCGTCTCCAGCACCGCCGCATGCAGCCACCGGCGGTCCGCTCGTGGAGATCCGCGGCGTCTCGTGCAGCGCCTCCCTGACCGCCCTCCGCGCGGTCGGGTCCTCGCCGTGCTGGTCACCGCTGCGTGCACCTGCGCCGTCGGGATTCATGTCGCCTGTGGATCGCGTTGGTGTAGGGGAAGATTGGGAGAGAATCGCCGGGCCGGGAACGCACGCGCGGTTAGTTGGAAATACGAGGCGGCGGAGGAGATGATGGATCTATTAACGCTTAATTTAAGGAGGCCAACCGTCCACCCCGTTCAGATTTTTTCGAGATAGCGCGCCCCCTCGGTGCACGACTACGAGCACACGCTCGGCTACAATATAAAGCAACTGATAGGTGGACCCAGGCACGGTGGAGCCAGCATGTAAGTGGGGTTCAGATCCTCTGCAGTTACTACAATGCAGTTGCTGCCACTGAATGGTGGCCCCTCGGCCCACATGTCATTCGGCGTACAGTAGCGTACCAAATTTTTTTAGCTGCAACAGGCCTTATTCTAAATTGTACACACCACACGAATGACAACCAATTAAGTATTTCTATTTTATTATTTGTTCTATGTGCAATAGGGGATTTGGAATTTATTTATATATGTGTTTTTAAATTTTTGGGAGAACACTCTATTAGGAGTGATGCAGCTGGACCTACATTCACAAAGAGTTTGACGTGCACTAGTATCCTTTGTTTGTTGCATGCGGGTCCACGACGAGTGGAAGGTGGTAGGGTCTACCCCGTACCACCTACGACAAATGTGGACCCGCACGCAACGATGTACCGACCACATAGTTCTGCGTCCGTCGCCTTGTGTGGCACCTGGACCCAAATGAAAAACGGGCGTAATGCCGGACCTAGCTTCTCGTCTACCACCTTCATGGTCGTGGACCCACATGTACCGGTCTTATCCAATCGTAGGTCCCCGCCGACCACGCTCGGGCACGTGGACCCGCATACACTTAGCCAGATGGGTGAGTTCGACATGCACGATGGCTACGGATGAATGGACCTCGCTAGCTAGGAGTGGTTCACGCCGATCCATGCGTCACTGGCGGAGGGCAGATGCATAGCAAAACGGTTAGGAGCGACGCAGCTGGACCCACATGCACAAAGAGTATAAATGGGGTGCCCTGGTAGCGTTGCTTTGTTGCATGCGGGTCCACGACGAGTGGAAGGTGGTAGGGTCTACCCCGTACCACCTACGACACAAGTGGACCCACACGCAACGATGTACCGACCACATAGTTCTGCGTCCGTCGCCTTGTGTGGCACCTGGACCCAAATGAAAAACGGGCGTAATGCCGGACCTAGCTTCTCGTCTACCACCTTCATGGTCGTGGACCCACATGTACCGGTCTTATCCAACCGTAGGTCCCCGCCGACCACGCTCGGGCACGTGGACCCGCATACACTTAGCCAGATAGGTGAGTTCGACATGCACGATGGCTACGGATGAATGGACCTCGCTAGCTAGGAGTGGTTCACGTCGATCCATGCGTCACTGGCGGAGGGCAGATGCGTAGCAAAACGGTTAGGAGCGACGCAGCTGGACCGACATGCACAAAGAGTATAAATGCGGTGCCCTGGTAGCGTTGCTTTGTTGCATGCAGGTCCACGACGAGTGGAAGGTGGTAGGGTCTACCCCGTACCACCTACGACACATGTGGACCCACACGCAACGATGTACCGACCACATAGTTCTGCGTCCGTCGCCTTGTGTGGCACCTGGACCCAAATGAAAAACGGGCGTAATGCCGGACCTAGCTTCTCGTCTACCACCGTCATGGTCGTGGACCCACATGTACCGGTCTTATCCAACCGTAGGTCCCGGCCGACCACGCTCGGGCACGTGGACCCGCATACACTTAGCCAGCTGGGTGAGTTCGACATGCACGATGGCTACGGATGAATGGACCTCGCTAGCTAGGAGTGGTTCACGTCGATCCATGCGTCACTGGCGGAGGGCAGATGCGTACCAAAACGGTTAGGAGCGACGCAGCTGGACCCACATGCACAAAGAGTATAAATGGGGTGCCCTGGTAGCGTTTCTTTGTTGCATGCGGGTCCACGACGAGTGGAAGGTGGTAGGGTCTACCCCGTACCACCTACGACACATGTGGACCCACACGCAACGATGTACCGACCACATAGTTATGCGTCTGTCGCCTTGTGTGGCACCTGGACCCAAATGAAAAACGGGCGTGATGCCGGACCTAGCTTCTCGTCTACCACCTTCATGGTCGTGGACCCACATGTACCGGTCTTATCCAACCGTAGGTCCCCGCCGACCACGCTCGGGCACATGGACCCGCATACACTTAGCCAGCTGGGTGAGTTCGACATGCACGATGGCTACGGATGAATGGACCTCGCTAGCTAGGAGTGGTTCACGTCGATCCATGCGTCACTGGCGGAGGGCAGATGCGTAGCAAAACGGTTAGGAGCGACGCAGCTGGACCCACATGCACAAAGAGTATAAATGGGGTGCCCTGGTAGCGTTGCTTTGTTGCATGCGGGTCCACGACGAGTGGAAGGTGGTAGGGTCTACCCCGTACCACCTACGACACATGTGGACCCACACGCAACGATGTACCGACCACATAGTTCTGCGTCCGTCGCCTTGTGTGGCACCTGGACCCAAATGAAAAACGGGCGTAATGCCGGACCTAGCTTCTCGTCTACCACCTTCATGGTCGTGGACCCACATGTACCGGTCTTATCCAACCGTAGGTCCCCGCCGACCACGCTCGGGCACGTGGACCCGCATACACTTAGCCAGATGGGTGAGTTCGACATGCACGATGGCTACGGATGAATCGACCTCGCTAGCTAGGAGTGGTTCACGTCGATCCATGCGTCACTGGCGGAGGGCAGATGCGTAGCAAAACGGTTAGGAGCGACGCAGCTGGACCCACATGCACAAAGAGTATAAATGGGGTGCCCTGGTAGCGTTGCTTTGTTGCATGCGGGTCCACGACGAGTGGAAGGTGGTAGGGTCTACCCCGTACCACCTACGACACATGTGGACCCACACGCAACGATGTACCGACCACATAGTTCTGCGTCCGTCGCCTTGTGTGGCACCTGGACCCAAATGAAAAACGGGCGTAATGCCGGACCTAGCTTCTCGTCTACCACCTTCATGGTCGTGGACCCACATGTACCGGTCTTATCCAACCGTAGGTCCCCGCCGACCACGCTCGGGCACGTGGACCCGCATACACTTAGCCAGATGGGTGAGTTCGACATGCACGATGGCTACGGATGAATGGACCTCGCTAGCTAGGAGTGGTTCACGTCGATCCATGCCTCACTGGCGGAGGGCAGATGCGTAGCAAAACGGTTAGGAGCGACGCAGCTGGACCCACATGCACAAAGAGTATAAATGGGGTGCCCTGGTAGCGTTGCTTTGTTGCATGCGGGTCCACGACGAGTGGAAGGTGGTAGGGTCTACCCCGTACCACCAACAACACATGTGGACCCACACGCAACGATGTACCGACCACATAGTTCTGCGTCCGTCGCCTTGTGTGGCACCTGGACCCAAATGAAAAACGGGCGTAATGCCGGACCTAGCTTCTCGTCTACCACCTTCATGGTTGCACTAGTAGGGAAAGGGCTACCAGTGAAGAACAAATATCAGCTACCGCTGGCGAACTTGTGTTCGCCAGCGCTACCACGCCAGTGGTAGCAGGTTACCGCTGGCGAACACCAGTTCGCCAGCGGTAGTGCAGGTTACCGCTGGCGAACAATGCCTCGTTCGCCAGCGCTATGTTCGCCAGCGGTAGCTCCGCTGTTCGCCAGCGCTTCTGGTTCGCCAGCGGTAGTCAGGTTGTTCGCCAGTGGTACCGTTCGCCAGCGGTAGGTACTGTGTTCGCCAGTGGTAAGTTTCACAGGTTTGTATTTTTTCTTTTTTTTGTTATAACAGTTTATATATTCTGATTCTGTATATATTCCCAGGTCCAAATACATTCAAATTCTATAATTTATAAACTTTCACACATATAAATCACTGATAGCACATCGATAAATCATAGATACATATGCATCCATCCATAACGAATTTAACACATCGATAACGATATTAACACATCTATACATATGCATCCATATCCAATTCTCATAAGTACGAATACAACACATTGATATCAATAATATGTCGGAAGATTTCGAACCCAAAATATAGCCATCTAATTAGTTCAACGATTACAAAGGTATGACTACTACATATCTATGCAACGTACGCGCGATATAGAGATCAATCGCAAAGAAGACTAGCTAGATATACGGTCCGCCTCCGCTTTAGCTTCCGCCTCCGCCTGCGATCTTTCGCTAGGGCCAGCGCGCCGTCCACTTCTTCATCTCTCTGTAGACCAAGATAAAAGCATTAGACCGGCAAAGGAAATCACAAGTTCTTATTAGGAGCAATTCGTAACGAATCGAATACATACCGTCGATCATTTCTTCCTCGATGTTGTGATCTTCTGTTTCTTCTCCGGCGGGAACGGAAGAGCACCTTCTAACGAGTTGAATGGTCTCTCGTCAGTCTGCTCTAGCACATATTGTCGCAACTCATTGTTAGATGGTGGGGTACCGTTCCAGTGGAAGCTAGATCCTGAAGTTACTACATCCTTATAGATGATTGTGCAGATCTTGCGCTGGATGCGACCAAAGTTTTGTCTGTACTCAGCATCAGACCATTCCACCATGCTGCGAGACCATTTGTCCACAGCAGACATGTATTGCAGACTATGTTGGTCCTTCACGATCTCCGTCATGTGTTGGATGAGGTACCATGCCTCCATTTGGCCGCCTGGCGCCTGCTTGGGGCAGGGAAACTCTGTTCTGTGTCTGAACACATATTTTCCTTTAATTTGTTTCGTCCTGTCGCAGAATCCTTCCCCCCTGATGTAGCCATCCATAGCATCATTGAGAACAAACTTGATGAGGGTGTAGTTCTTCTCCTTCATCGTACTCCCGGAGTCGAGATATACTGCGTGCGCGTCTCTCGGGTAGAGCATGATGAGGGTGCCGTATTTGTTTATGCGCAAAACAGGAGAGTCCATATATATAATCCTCAAAAATTGTATATGCGCGAACTTATGTAAAGATGGGAAATATAACTTACTCAGGAAAGTAGGGCACGAGGGTGATCCTCTTGTTCATATGGTTAGTGAGCAACACTTGTTCGAGGTACTTTGTCGCTTTTGCCCTACCCTTGGGGTTGTTCAAGTACATGTCGTGCATGTAGTAGGGGTCTGCTAGCCCGAAGTTTCTGACATTCTCTACGGATAGCTGATGCGCCAAGCTGAGCGTAAACAGACGGACGATTGACGAGTGGAGTGCTTTCATGTGGAACATCCGGAAAATGTCGTCAAATCTAATGATGATCTTGTTTGCGTTGCCTTCAGTGACAAATCCCGCCGTAGATGGCACCTTTGCGACCAAAACCGGCAGCGTTGGATTTTTCTCTTTGAGAAGCACCTCCTCCATATATAGTACACCGTCATGGACGCTACGCATATCACCTGTCAGCAAGGCGACCAACCTCGGCGGAAGCATCGGTTTCCCCATCTCATGGATCTGATGCCAGTCGGTTATGGGTATCCTATCCAATACACGTCCTGTCTGCGGCTTAGACTTGGTCCCCTCCACCGGTTGGCTCATCGATGCAACGGCAGGAGCCTTCTTAGTTCTTTTCCGTGCATACTTGATTTTAGGCTGAGTATTATGAAATACATCCGCTACCGCCTCTTTGAGGGCATCCTGGCTGATGACTTCTTGCTCGGGGACTGTCGGCTCTTGAGAAGAGAAAAGACGCTTTGTGCATCGATATTTATCCGCTTCCTCCGCTGGCAAGAGAAGTTGATCAAGATCATCCAGGCCGGGTGTCGGATATATACCGAATAGGGGTATAGAAGATGGTAGACAAAAGAGCTGGACTACCAGGGTGGCCTGCAAGGTAATGGGCTTAGGTACATTGGGCGGCCCAGTAGTCCGACGCGTAGAAGCCGGATTCTAGAAGAACCCGGATCACGGCCCGCGTGATCTGGCTTGGAGGAGAAGACGGATTCCTTACTTTCCAAGTTACAAGTTAAACGTAGTCTTCTAGGTTTCTGGTTCTGTAAGCCCTAATCCGGCTATTATATAAAGCCGGACGGGAGATAAGTTCAATAAGTTCCTTTAGTCCAAGGTTCTAGGTTCTAGCTTAAGCCTTGCGCAACTCGCCGGGAAGTTCATCCTCGTCGAGTAGCTAGATCTATTCCCTTACATTGTAACCTTATTATACGGGCTTTAGTCCCTCATAGTGAGAAGTGCAGGAGTAGGTACGCCGTACTGTCGCGACGTACCGAACCTGGGTAAATCCCGTGTTCTGTGTTTACTACGCTATCCCGTTACCCCACGTCTCTACCGTAGTCTCATGGCACCCCAGTCTATGAAAACTACTACGATGTCTCGACAGTTGGCGCCCACCGTGGGGCAAACGACGTCAGGCGTGAAGTTCCGATCTGGGATTTTAGGCGGAATCGGAAGATCGATCACTGTCGGAAGCTTGGAATTCGACAACGACGTCGGGCGCTTCCTCGACAACGGATCCTACATCCCGGCGCAAAACCATCTGGTAAGTGCCTGCGTTTTACCGATTGGATCTGCAAATATCTTTATCGGATTAACCGCGGAAGCAATGGGGTTTTGCGGTGAAAGCAATTATCTCCCACCCGCCCTATACCCAGTCGAAGACGACTATGATGCCGGATTTTGCTCAGATCGCCGACAAAACAGTGATACCCACTTTATCGGCATGGTGCAATCCGAGATCGCCGAAAACACGGATGACGGAAATCCCGTGCAAGAGGCAGACAACAATACACCCGTCCCAGAGACGGAAGAACCAATACCCGTCACAGAGACGGAAGATCCGACATCTGTCAACCAGACGATGAACTCGGAAACAGAGTCCGTGCTTGCCGCCATTGAGGCGAGATTGGAGTCAGAAACCGGATCGGATAACTTCTCCGAAGACGAAGATGACGATGCCTTCGTACGAAAAGTTAAATCCTTTCAAGAGGGATTCCATGAAGTGCTAATGGCAAAACCAGCCGATACAAAGGGTGCCGATAGCCAGGAAAGCCCTAAAACCCCTCCGCCAGCTGAGGAGAGGGAAGACGGAGAAACTTCTCCGATATTTCCTAATGTCAAGGAGATGACAGAGGATGAACCTGTCAAAAAACCTCCCTCTTCCAAGAAAAAGCACCGTGCTTCTAAAAAACTCCAGTACAAACTCCGGAAGAAAAAGTCAGCTGATCTCGCTGATGAAAACCTGGAAGTTGGAGATATTAGTGGCACAAAGCCTACGGAAAAGAAATCTAAGGAAATCACTGCTCCGCCAATGACAGAACTGGAAGAGCAAGAACTATTACAAACTCCAGTGGGACCCAATGAACCCCCTGAGATGCTGGAAGCCAGGAGACAAGCTTTCCAACGGCAACAGCAACAACTGCTTAGATCTCGGCAACACCTCCAACAAACCCATAATGACATCAAAATTATGAAGGAAGAAATTGAGGAGTACGAGAGAAAGCACAGATCTGTCTTAAAACCTACAAGGTTACCCGGAATTACAAAACCGGAAGAACTGCCGCCGAAAGAAAGGTTCTATAACCCATCTTGGCAAAAGCAGTTAAACGGCAAAGATGCTAAGGGCGAACCAATATACAAAACCGCAGCTGAAAATGCGGAAGCAGCGTTTGCCATCTTGAACAATGATCTGTACTCCAACGGGGAAAAACTCCAAGGGGTGTATGCCTTCCTAGGAAAAGCATTACAGCAGCAACAGCGAGGACAAGAGCGATCTGGGAGGCTGCATGATAATTCCGCCCTTTGCAAAACTGTTACTTGCGCTGCTGGAGCACCTGGACCGGAAGAACCAGGAGATTCGGATAAAAAAGAGGATCCGAGAAAAGACAAGAAAAACCCCGACAACCGAGACGCAGCGTCTAGAACCGGACCTCATCTCCCGAAAGATGGATATAAACCACACGATCGGGAAGACAAACACCGGAATGACGGCAAAATAATGCCACCTCCGAGAAACCCAGCTGAAAAAGATGGAAGATACGATACACCTCACAGACGTGAAAGATCTCGGACACCGCCCAAAGATAAGGAAAGATACAGGAGCAGGACTCCACCTAATCCCAGAGGGCGTGACAACGGAAGAGATAGAGATAACCTCGGAAAAACGCGTCCGCGTAACAATGGGAAAGAAAGGAGTAGATCCCCTTCTGTCCATTCAGCCGGGAGATATTCTGCGCATATTGACAGAGCAGAAAAGGATGATCTATACTTTGGTCCTAAGTGTTTCACGGACAGGATCCGAAGGATAACCCTGCATTCTGGCTTTGCCAAAGTTGGTCCAACCTACCAAAAATATACCGGCAGTACAAACCCGGATACCTGGCTTTCAGATTATTACACAGCCGTCCAGATCAACAACGGGACAGACCTGGAAGCTGTCAAGTTTCTTCCCCTAATGTTGCTAGACGGAGCCAGAGATTGGATTAATGGTTTACCATCAAGAACTGTCGACAGTTGGGATGATATGGCGAGAGTATTTACTCAGCATTTTCGAGGAACATACAAACGCCCAAATAGCATCAACCAGCTGAACCGTTGCACCCAATTTGAAGACGAACCATACGTGGATTTCATCTCCAGATGGACTGCAATGAAGAATAGTTGCTCTGGGGTAACTGACGTACAAGCAATGCATGCTTTCGTCAATGGCCTAAAACCCGGACTTGTACCGTTCATGGTTGGCTCCAAAAAGCACAAAGATCTCGGATCTATGCTTACAACCGCTAATGAGCATGCTGCAGCCGAAGACGATATCAGAGCAAGAGGAGGCAATATTGAGTCACTAATACTGGCCAAGAAAACACCTCGTTCTGATAAAAAAGGAACCCCGGAGTCAACAACAAAGCCCAAGGAGGTTAACTTAGCCTTTGGAGGAGAAAAAGGGAACAAGTGGAAAGGCCGCAGCCCGGATCCCATCAATTACACTCCTGAAGAATGGGAGAGAATTAAGTCGGAACCCTGCGTCCACCACTCCCAATTTGGGAAGCCAACCCACACGAACGCGCAATGCCGGCTAAACAAGCATATGAAAGGCAATGCAGGATCCGGAAATAAAGGGAAGGGCTCCAAGAGGAAACCTGCCAAACAAAAGCCAGAAGCTGAAAAAGAAGACAGTGAATCGGACACTGATGATAAAATCCAGGAACAACAGCGAAAAGGCGAACCCAAATTTCCGAGAGTTGACGGAGAAGCAATGCTAACTTTCCTAGCAACCCCGTCAGCAAAGGTGGCCAAAAGGACACTTCGAGAAATAAACGCGGTTATTCCTGCAACACCAAAATTCTTGAAGTATTCCAACACACCGATAATCTGGGATCAGTCTGATCATCCCGGAAATATCCCTGAACCCGGCACACAAGCTCTTGTTGTAAGCCCTATTGTTCAAAACACTAGGCTAAGAAGAGTGCTGATGGACGGAGGATCCAGCATCAATATAATGTACCTGGATACACTGAAGCACTTGAAGATATCCGAGTCCCAGCTCAATTACAGCAATATACGCTTCCATGGCATTGTTCCTGGCAGGCAAGCACGATCCCTAGGAGAAATTTCCCTAGATGTCACCTTCGGAGATAAAGATCACTTCCGGCAGGAAAAAGTATCCTTCGAAGTTGTGCCGTTCGAGAGCGTGTATCACGCAATACTCGGACGTCCGGCTTTCGCCAAGTTTATGGCAAGATCTTGCTATATCTACAACAAGCTGAAGATGCCAGGACCCAAAGGAGGAGTAATCACCATTGCCGGTGATTTCAAGCTGGCAAACGAGTTGGAGAAGCAAAACGCCCTTTGCGCTCAAAGAGTTATAGCTCAGGAAGAATTAAAGGAGTTAGCCAAGGAGGTATCGCCGAAAGAAATGCCGGCAGGAAAAGAAACTCGGAAGCCAACAGATAGCTTCAAGGCATCCGAGAATACAAGACAGGTAATCCTAGACCCCAAAGATCCGACAAAATTCGTCGTTGTAGGGACTGGGATGACCGACAAATAGGAAGGCGAGCTCATCAAGTTCCTCCGTGAGAACTGGGACATTTTTGCTTGGTGTCCAGCTGACATGCCAGGCGTACCCAGGGAACTTGCTGAGCACCAACTCAAGGTTATTCCCGGATCAAAACCCGTCAAACAAGGTCTCCGTCGATTTGACGGAAGAAGACGGAAGGCTATTGGCAAGGAAATTATCCGGCTTTTAGCAGCGGATTTCATCAAGGAGGTAATCCATACTGACTGGTCCGCAAATCCGGTATTAGTACCGAAGAAAGACACAACTGCACTCAGAATGTGTATAGATTACACAGGATTGAACAAGTTATGTCCGAAAGATAGGTTTGCGCTGCCGCGAATCGATCAAATAATAGATGCCACTGCAGGCTCTGAGCTTTTATGCTTTTTGGATGCATACTCCGGGTACCACCAAATACGCATGAAAAAGGAAGATCAAATCAAGACTTCTTTTATAACCCCGTACGGGACGTATTACTACGTAACCATGCCTTTTGGCCTGAAGAACGCATGTGCAACCTACCAGCGTTGCATGCAACGTTGTTTGCATAGTCAGATTGGAAAAAACGTCCATGTTTACGTGGACGATATTGCTGTCGTAACCAAGGAAAAAGATACACTCCTTGAGGACTTGCGAGAAACCTTCGAAAACTTGCGCACTTACAAGATGAAGTTGAATCCATCTAAGTGCGTATTCGGGGTTCCCTCAGGAAAACTTCTCGGCTTCATCGTTTCTCACAGAGGAATAGAAATTAACCCGGAAGAGATAAAGGCAATCTCGAGCATCTCAGAACTTACGTGTGAAAAAGATGTCCCAGAAATGCCGAGTTCCGCCACAGCCATAAAAAGATTTCTTAGTTGGCTGGGGGCTAAGAACCTATCATGCTTCACGCTGCTGAAAAGTTTCGACAAGGTCAAGTGGATCGTGGAAGCTTGGGAACACCTAGCAAGTTATGTCCCCTTCTGTACTTAGTTCAAATCTATGTAAACATCTTTTGAGATCATGAAATAAAGTTGTCGGAATGCTGTCATCCATGTTTCTTATAAGTGCAAAGTGTTTCCGCCTCATCTATTTCCCAATGATCTTACAAACTTCTCAATGTTAACCCGAATTGTGCTTGCGTACTCGGCGTTACATAACTGAATGATTTTTCAGCCTTTTAACGGCTAAAGGAAACTTGAATTGCCTGCGTGCCCAAGTTTCACTTAAAACTTTCCTTGTTTCTCTAAGTCTTATCTGATCGTGCGTATGCTGGGTTACTGGAACTAGTTAGTAAAAATGCCTTTAGCATGATTCATGTTTTCGAGTTTCAAAACTGCTTGGTTCGTCCCCAGTTACTCGGCATAACGAGTCATAATGCTATTTGAGCCATTTCAAACACTAAGGACAGTTAAAGCATATACACCAGAGAACTTAGAAGATAAAGGAATGGTAAAATTCAAACAACTTGCAAAGTAATTTCATAGTTTAAACTGCAAAAGGCGGAATTTTCATTAATACATAAGAAGCATTACATTTTGGATTACAAATGAAAGAACAGTAATGCTCCTATTGTCTAAATTTTCTATCCAGGTTCCAGGTAACCCTTCAAGAATCCGACTCCTCCTCGCTGCTTTCTTCATCGGGAATCGGAGGAGCTTCTTCTTCTGGATAGTGGACGCCGACATTTACCATGGCGGCAATCTGGGTGGCGTGGCCCTTAACTTCACCAAAGATGGTGGATCGTTGCGCATCCGTGTATCCCTGAGGGACACCGGTGGCCACACGCCAGGATTTGGCACTAGGGTAGTGCATGCGCATAAGGCCTAAGGCCATACGCGCACCACCCCGTGCAGCGGAGCGGAGAACGGACTCCTTGGATTCCGCCACCTCCATGATGATACCCGGAAGTTTTTCAACTTCCGAGCACTCCCCAGATTTTTCGGGAAGAAACTTGCCTACCAACTGCGTTGCAGCAGCCTTCACCAAGTTCCATGTTTCCCCGAAAGCTCGGATGCCCGCAGCCCGAGCGCCATCTGGGGTGTCTCCTGTTTGATCCGATAAAGCATACAAAAGGGTTAAGGAGACAAACAGAGACAGCAAAACATGGAAAGATGAAGACAAGGGTAAAAATTTACCGATGAGTTTGTCAATTTCCGAAACTTCCTCCAGGCGAAGGTTCAGAGCTTTAGTCAAATCCTGGATAGCGGATTTGTCTTTCTCCGCCTGCTCGGAAGCCTTGGAGTTAGCCACTCCAAGGGCCAGATTGCTGGCTTCCAGGTCTTTTTGAGCCTTCACAAGATTCTTGTGAAGCTCAATATTCTCATTGCGGAGAATCTCGGCGTTGCCGGAATCTTCCACTGCTTGTTTAGCCTCGGCTAAAGCAGCTGAAAAGCAAGTGAAAATCCGAGTTGATCAATTTCCTCGGGAAAAAACTTAGACAAAGTCTTAAACCGGAAATTTCAAAACGAAAAAGCCTACCTTTCGTTTCCGTCAAAGCGAGCTGAGATGATTCCAGCTCCGCCTCTCTCTCCTCAAGAATAGAAAGAAGACTTCGAACTTCTTTATTCTTGATAGTGAGCTTCCTGAAAACTTCAAGGTTTATGGCCTCGGAGGTTTGCTGAAACACAGCAAGGAAAAGTATGGTTAATAAAAACATCAAAGCAAAAAAGCACGCATTTTGTTTAATGCTTGGGGGCTAGAGTTACATACCTGGCTCAAACGCTGCAAACCTGCCAAGTTTTCTTGGAATCCTTTTGCGTATTCTGCAAAATGGTTCCCGGCTGCGTCCAAGCCTTCATTGATCGCCTTGAAATCCTTGTCGAAGGTGGGGATTTCCTCGTCAAAAGTCCGAGAAGATTCCCCCACTTTCGGGGCCGCCCTTTCCCTCGTGTCCGACTCGGACACAACGGGCTGGCTGGGCTCTGGGGGCTTGGTGGTGGTGGCTGCAGTAGGCTCTTCCGCCATTGTCTGCGGCGTGTCCGGGGCAACGGCGGGGGAAGGTTGGCTGCCTCGGCCGGAAGAAACCTTGTGTTTCTTCAGCTTCCTAGGCTTTAGGTTGGAAGGCGGCAGGCTAAAAACAGGAAATCCGGGTAAAGTCAAAACACCGAAGATGGACGAAAAAATCTCCCATAAAAAGGAAAACCCAGAAAAACTAACCTGGACGTGGCGACGGGGACGCCGTCAAGGTCGATAATTTCATCCGAAGAAATTATCTTCTTGCGCTTGCGACCTCCGGCAGCAGCGGAGCGCAGCGCGTCCAGCTCAGCTTCGGAGGCTAACTCCGAGTCTGAAAGTTCCGCAAGCTGTCGAGAAAACTAATCAAAACCAAAAGGTAGATTATCCAAGAATTGAAGTTGTACCCAAATGACGGAAATTTTACCTTGGGAGCGGGGTTGTTGGCCGTGTACATTGGCCGACTCTCCGCGTACTGGTCGCGAGATGCGACCAATTGATTGACGCGCCGCTTAAGCTCTTTCGGGGCCCAATCCTTGTCGGTTGTCCGCATAGGATCTTTGGCCCCCGAGTAATCGCACAAAAGGCGGCCTTCATGGTTCGCCAACGGCTGAATTCGCCTATTCAGCCAGCAGATGACCGTGTCCATACCGGTCAAAGGTGGCGTTGAGGAGGTGAGCTTGGCGATGCGCTTCTTGATCCTTAGCAGATCAGGCGGCAGATTTTGGACAGCTTTTGTTCCCCAGTTATCCTGGGGAACGGCGGCGGAGTTTACAAAAGGTGGAACCCCGACGGCCTTTTTAGGAAAGGGCACGTCGGGGTGATAGAAGAAAGAGCCCGTCCAAAATTTGACGGACTCGGAAGTTTTAATCTTGGGGAACCAATCCTCTCGGAATCTCCGAAGAGTAAAGGAAATGGTCCCGCAAGTGGGGAGAGCACCCTCCACAGAGTTGCGTTTTACCCCAAAACAATACATCCAGAAATCTAACCTAGGCTCTATTCCTAGGTAACCCTCAAACAAGGCCTGAAAGCCGGCCATGTACAGAATAGAGTTGGGAGGGAGATTATGTGGTTGGATGTTATAGTGGGATAAAACCTGGAGAAAAAAGGAAGAGGGTGGAAGCCCCATACCTCGCAGAAGGTGGGAGGTAAGGAGCACTCTTTCGTTCTCCTGGGGCGTAGGCTCGGTCTCCTCTTCTGGGACCCGCCACTTCTTCTTCAGCACCAGGCCCTCCTTCTCCAAGTTAGGAAGAAGAGCCGGAGGAATACTGCAGGCACTCCAGTTGCCTGCAGTTTCCTCTTCTTCGTCTCCACCGGCGGTGGTAGCGGACGCGGCCCTCGCGGCGGCGAGCTGCTCGTCAAGGAGCTCTACTTTCTCCTCCACCGTTTCGGGAGCGAACGGTGGAGTCGATTTGGTGCTGGACCCCGCGACATCTGCGGCGGCGGAAGCATTTCCTCCGCCCGCCGCGGACGCCACGTTCTTCTCTGGCTCGCCGCCGGCGTGCTTGGGCGACCCAACTTGGGGATCTAGATCGCCCAGGAGTTCGTCGATGGAGGCGCGGGCCGGTGATGATTTCGGGGACGCCATCGTACTTGGTGGTGCTGGTGCGCTCCGGCGTAGCAAGGGCTCGTCGGGGCAGGAACTAGCTTTTGCTCTCGAGCTTGCGTTCGTACCAATGGTGAAGGCAGTGAGGGAAGTGAAGAAGATTGCCGATGGGCTCGAGGACGGCTATTTATAGCCGGAAATCGTTTAGATACGTGCCAACGGCTCTTTTGACCGTTGGATGTTTGACGCGTGTCGCTCGCCGGAAAATCCGGGAAACGGAACGACAGAGGAATGATGGCTATCTCCTCGTTTCTCGTGAGAATCTGTCAGAGATACGTTGCAGGGTTTCCCGCGTGAAACCAAGCGGCGCTTGCGTCAGCATGATTAAAGCGCTGATGTCACGTGTTCCTTTTCCGCGAAGGATCGCGAAAAGAAAAGCCGGATTTTCATAGTTCCGAGTTTTATGTTACCATCTCCTTTGAAAGGAAAGAAGAAAGAATCAAGACTGCTGAATCAAGTTTCCCGGATAAAATGTATTTGACGAAAGGCGGAGTTTCAGAGTTTTGATCCTTCCTGGGGGCTACTGTCGGATATATACCGAATAGGGGTATAGAAGATGGTAGACAAAAGAGCTGGACTACCAGGGTGGCCTGCAAGGTAATGGGCTTAGGTCCATTGGGCGGCCCAGTAGTCCGACGCGTAGAAGCCGGATTCTAGAAGAACCCGGATCACGGCCCGCGTGATCTGGCTTGGAGGAGAAGACGGATTCCTTACTTTCCAAGTTACAAGTTAAACGTAGTCTTCTAGGTTTCTGGTTCTGTAAGCCCTAATCCGGCTATTATATAAAGCCGGACGGGAGATAAGTTCAATAAGTTCCTTTAGTCCAAGGTTCTAGGTTCTAGCTTAAGCCTTGCGCAACTCGCCGGGAAGTTCATCCTCGTCGAGTAGCTAGATCTATTCCCTTACATTGTAACCTTATTATACGGGCTTTAGTCCCTCATAGTGAGAAGTGCAGGAGTAGGTACGCCGTACTGTCGCGACGTACCGAACCTGGGTAAATCCCGTGTTCTGTGTTTACTACGCTATCCCGTTACCCCACGTCTCTACCGTAGTCTCATGGCACCCCAGTCTATGAAAACTACTACGATGTCTCGACACCGGGCGCCCCCTCGTAAGGATCGTCGACGAGGTAGTCATTCGGGTTCTCATCTTCAGCATCGTCGCCGTCGTGCTGCACGGACTTTGCAGGTGATGCCGGACCTAGCTTCTCCTCTACCACCTTCATGGTCGTGGACCCACATGTACCGGTCTTATCCAACCGTAGGTCCCCGCCGACCACGCTCGGGCACGTGGACCCGCATACACTTAGCCAGCTGGGTGAGTTCGACATGCACGATGGCTACGGATGAATGGACCTCGCTAGCTAGGAGTGGTTCACGTCGATCCATGCGTCACTGGCGGATGGGAGATGCCAGGGTTGTGGACCCGCATGTACCGCTCTTAGCCATCTAGGTCCGCCACAACCACCTTTCGGGCACGTGGAGCCACATGCAACAGTCGCTATGGTCATCTAGCTTTCCATCAATCACCTTCAGGGTTATGGACCCGCATGTACCTCTCTTAGCCATCTAGGTCTGCCACCGATACCTTTTAGGCACGTGGACCCACATGCAACACTTGCTATGCCCATCTACCATTGCATCCATCACCTCCAGGGTTGTGGACCCGCATGTACGACTCTAAGCCATCTAGGTCTGCCACCACCACCATTCAGACACGTGGACCCACATGCAACAGTTGCTATGCCCATCTAGCTATACATCAATCACCTTCAGGGTTGTGGACCCGCATGTACCGCTCTTAGCCCATATAGCATTGCATCCATCACCCTCAGGGTTCTGGAGCCACATTTACCATTCTTAGCCATCTAGGTATGCTACCACCACATTTCGGGAACGTGGACCCACATTCAGCAGTCCCTATGTCCATCTAGCTTTCCATCAATCACCTTCAGGATTGTGGACCCACATATACCACTCTAAGCCTTCTAGGTGTACCACCTTTCAAGCATGTGGACGCACATGCAACAATTGATATGCCCATCTAGCTTTGCATCCATTACCTTCAGGGTTGTGGACGCATATGTAGCACTCTTAGCAATCTATGGATGCCGCCACCACCATTCGGGCACGTGGACCCACATGAAACAATCACTAAGTCCATCTAGCTTTGCATCCATCACCTTCAGGGTTGTGGACCCGCATGTATGACTCTAAGCCATCTAGGTCTGCCACCACCACCATTCGGTCATGTGGACCCACATGCAACAGTTGCTATGCCCATCTAGCTTTCCATCAATCACCTTCAGGGTTGTGGACCCACATGTACCACTCTATGCCTTCTAGGTCTGCCACCTTTCAAGCATGTGGACCCACATGCAACAGTTGATATGCCCATCTAGCTTTGCATCCATCATCTTCATGGTTGTGGACGCATATGTAGCACTCTTAGCAATCTATGGCTGCCGCCACCACCATTCGGGCACGTGGACCCACATGCAACAGTCGCTAAGTCCATCTAGCTTTGCATCCATCAACTTCAGGGTTGTGAACCAACATGTACCACTCTTAGCCATCTAGGTCTGCCACCTTACGAGCATGTGGACCCACATTTCCATACATGATGTCATTAACAAACATGGATAGAATGCTAATGTTTCACATTTTGTAAGGATTTAAAATGTTTATAATGCTTTTTGTTTTCATTTATTTTGTGGTATTTCTGTTTCCTACACGTTAGACACCATGTACAACAAATTTGAGGTAATTTAGAGATGATCAAAAAATTAAACTTCTTAGGGAAAGACCATCTGGTCTCGCTTAAACAAGTTTTTATGATAAGGTAGTTTTTTTGAACTACTCCAAATTAATTTCAAATTTTGCACACATGATGTCATTAACAAACATGGATATAATGCCAATGTTTCACATTTTTAAAAGATTTTGAAATCTTTTATAATGCTATGATGAAATGGGTTTAAAATATCGGAACTTACCTAAGAAAGACAGTGTAAACTTACGGGATGGGGCAGGCCGGCGGTTTGGATTAGGTCGAATCGTTTGGATTTATTAGTATTATTCGCTATTTAAATTTTAAAATATTATTAGTATTCTTTAAGAGAAGTTAATTATGTTGGGAGTAACTATTTTGTTTGTGTTTGCAATATATGAATATTTGTTTTTTTATTTATGGACACATGTTATAAATTCAACTCTTATTCACCACCTTCTCGCAAATCACAATTTTTTTAAGAGGAGAATCTGAAATATGGCCGTTGCAAACTTAAAAAAATGGTCGTTGGGGTTTTCTCTGCGCTGGTTGGTTCTCAAGTTGGTTAGACCGGTACTGGAACCGGTCTGGATCGGTTGGAGCCGGCAGCCAGACCGGAAAAGCCTTCGGTAGTGCCGGAGCACTTACAGGCAACCCGGTCGTCGTCCGGCTGGAATACTGGTGGACCGGATCAGGACCGGTCCACAGACCGAAAACCCCTTCGGTTGTGCCGGATCTTGACCGGATTCTACATGATCTATCATTTTATGTACTGGTCTACATGCATGTGTCTTACTTTTTTAGGGTTGCAACTTTGTATTAGGGTTGCAACTTTGTATGTTTCAATTCTCTGTGGTTCTTTCCAAAACCATGCCGTTATTGTCTTGTCGCCGCCACCGCGTTAAACGTCGCACGAATGTAAACGTCGTACGTGAAACAATTTTAATAATTTAATACTATGATAAATGACTTCATTGCATGCATATTTGAAATCTTAAAACATTTGAAACACACATTTTATTAAAATACTGTTAGTTAAACACATAGCCACATCGATATGACAACGACACTTACGGCGACACGGACACGAACACGACACCGACACTTACGGGCGACAACCATAACCCTAAATCTAGACACGACTACTCATATAACCCTAAAAACTAGACACGACTACTCATCGTCGTCGCACTCCGCCTCCAGCTCGCTCCAGTCAACGCTGCTATCATCGTTGTCCTCGGCGGTGAAGTCGGCGAGCGACGGTGCAGAAGACGGACCGGCACCGGATGTGCTAGCACCCGCCGACTGCCCCCAGTGCGGCTCCTCCTTCACGATGACCGGCTCCTCCTTCACGTGCCCCGGCGGACCATGGCGCAGCGCATAGTACTCCTCCATCTTGGCGCGCTGTTCGGCGACGAGGCCTGGGTACTGCCGCTGCAGCTCCTCCATGTAAGCCGCGCCAGCACGCTCCGCCTCGAGCCTCTCCCGCGCCTCGCGGTCCTCACGCAGCTGACGTCGCGTGGCCACGCGGGGGTCAATAGGCCCCAGGTCTGGCGTCTCGCCGGGGGGGAGGCCGTCGGGGAAGTTCAGCCGCGCCTCCGCGCCGTGGAGGAACCGGCTCCGCTGGTGGTACGCGTGGGCCGCCTGGATCGCGGACTGGTACGTCCCGATCCATTGGCGTTCGCCGGTGTGCCGGTCGTAAATTTCGGCCACCCACGAGCCCCACTCGCGCTGGCGGACTCCGAGGTACCTCGGCGGCGGCGGAGGAGGTGGGAGGTCAGCCGGCTCAAAGATGATGCGGGGGGCGCGCGAGGTGGAGCCGCCGGCGTGCACGTCCCGCCGTGGAAGCGCGCTGCGAATCGGCGGAGGGGAACGGCGGCGGTTGCTCGAGGAGCCGCGCTGCACCGCGCGGCCACGGGTGGCGCTGCGGATTGGCGGCGGGGAATGGCGGCTCCGCGATCCGGCCATGGGGCGGCGGCGGCGAATCAATGGGATCTGAGGTGGGAGGTAGAGCGGTGGGGGAGAGAGGCGGAGCGAGGTGGAGCGTTGAACTGAGAGAGAGGCGGCGCCGTGAGACGTGAAGATAAAGAGGCGAGGGGGTGGTTGCGCGGGCGGCGGGAGTTACTGCGTGCCCCCTCGGTCGCCGACACGACGCGCCACGCGTCTGTCGCTTGGTTGGCCCGGGGAAAAGGTGCGTCGACGTGGAGAGGCGAGCTACATAGCTGTTGGCGGCTATTTTGACACGTCCATTTGGCAGTACCAGTGGCTATCACCCGTGTGCGGCAAACTGGCGGTCCCAGGTTCGATTCCTCCCCGCGTTTATTTTCGCATCTAATATTCGGTCGGCTAGCGGCTCATCGGCTCATCGGCTAAGACTACGGCTCGCTGCTAGTCGTATTATACGCTTATTGGAAGAGTGTTTCGAGCGACGTGATTGGTCGAGAAGGCCAAAGGGGGAGGACCGAAGCAGAAATGCTACGTACATGGAATGAAAAAAACAATGAGATGGTTACAATATGGATGTTACCTATCACCGGTAGCATTAACCATGAGAAACAAAAGTTTGGTCGGACGTTATCTCCTCGCCTTTATATTTCAGCGTGACTCGCTCGCTCCATGGTCTCTTCTACCCGCATATCTCCTGCCTTTCTGTTTCTCAGCTAACTGCCGGCGGCGAGCCCAATTCCGCAGCCCGACTGCTCCTCCGATTGTTTATTGGCGCGAGGCAGAGCAACGTCGTGTGCCGGCAACGGCAGGCTTCCCCTGTATTGATTTGTTCTAGAAACAAGGTGACCATCAGCTACTGGGTACCATGTACCTCCATCCGTTCTACACATATTGAACGGCCAATTAGCAATACGGAAGCGTCAACCATGCAACAACTGATTTTTTTTGCCGACCCATCGTTTCCAGATTTTTGATCTGAGGTAATTGCTGCTGGAACTGTCCCCAATCGTCACCTAGAGATCACGATCACATCCAGCCTCATGCCAGCCGCGTCTCTCTGGTCTCCCTTCCATCACAGCATCTGGATGCGTCATTGAGAGCAAGAGGTAATTACACCACACCATATGTACAAAACAATGCCCTATTTTCTGCGATTTAGTAACTATTATTCCATAATAGTACGGTGTGCCTCTGGACTAAGGATGGCCAGGTCTCTAAACGCTATGACTGATTGGACATGATAATTGATGGTGATGCTTAGACAAGAATAAACGTGAAGAGTAGAAGAGGGAAAGTTAGGTCATACGTGCTACCCAGTTAGTATTTTCAAAGCTAGGAGAACGTGATGAATGTATATATCCATAATGCAATTTGAAGAGGGAAAGTTAGGTCATACGTGCTTTCTGTTTCAATTTATCTCTACTATCCTAGCAACATATTTTCAGGGCCGGTCCTGAGATTTCGGGGCCCGGGGCGAGGTGAAAATTTGTGCCCCCTTAATATAAGTAGACATATATATAGATACTAGCAAAGTACCAGTGCGTTGCTAAGGATAATTAGAAGGTTTTAGATTTTACAAATATGGCTGGAAGAAATTGACTGCATGGAACAAAATTTTCTAGATACATACTGAATTTGGTTTAGCTACCATCGGTTATTCAGAAAGTCTAGACAAAACGAATATTTCCTGGTTGTATAGCACTAAAAGGTGAAGGTAAGATCACGAAGGTTTTACATAAGTGGCAAGGCTTCTAGAGTACCCGTGAATCGGGTCATGATCAATTACATTGATATGCTCAAGCAATGGTTTATGCCAACACCTAGAAATGGAACGCAAATTAGAGGATGTAGTTTAGATTTCACAATAACCTATGTATCAACAGTTCATTATAGAGTTGTTTCAGATTTTACTATAACCAATCTATCGTCAATTCATTTTATACTTTTCGATGGTCGATGTGATACGATCCTAAATCTCTATATTTAGACGATATATACAGGGTCCCGAGTCGATAACCTATTGAGCTGGCCAGCCATGCTTCCTGGCTCTTCGAATAGTAGTTATGAGCCGGCCTTCATGCCCAATTACTCGTGAAGGTATTAACATAAAAAGCTATGAGTGTACCAACCTATTAATTAAGCTACTCGCTCTGATCCACTATAAGTTCGGTTGGAAATGAACTAATTATGTACCGGCTAGGCTAACTCTCGACACTTATTTAGGATCAGAGGTCGTCCCTTTTTTGTAAGCCTACTAACACATACCTGAAATGGGCCCCCAAATTTTTTGGGCCCGGGGCGGCCGCCCCTCTCGCCCCCCCTCAGGACCGGCCCTGCATATTTTGGTTTGTAAAGATTGCTATTGGCTTGATTAAGGAAACATGTAGACAGCTATTACCATATGATTTTATAGGCAAAAGTTGAAGCCATATTTACTGAGTGTATATGTAGAGCGTAGCTCTTCCCATCCCACAGTTCACACTATGCTATTTTTATTTGGATTGCAGTGGCATATCTACTTTCCAGTTCATTGACATACCTTAATTTTTTTCGGAAGGTTTATGCATCAGCCATTGTATAAGGCCATCACAAAACAAGTGAAGTTATTAGTTTAGTTGTTGAACAATAATTCTACTAATCCTTAGTGTTGTTAGGCCAAGTATGAACTTTTCACATTCTCTTTCATTGGATATATGTTTGAGAGACATGTGTCTCCTTACAGTGGTTGTTTCAGTAATGGAGATCTTCTCGAAGGATATTATTGCATCAGAAAAAAAGAAATGGACTTATGTAGCTCTTCAAACTAAATGTTAGTATCATGTACCTCTTTGCAATATGTTCCATTCAAGTTCTTAAAAGCTAACAACACGATGTAAACATCGTGGAATGTTGAAGTTTTTGTCAGTATTCTGATATGTTGAAGGCATTAGACTTCATTTACTTCTCAAGCAAGTCTAACTTCCATTGTATATCTTTTTTTACTTACAGTTTATTATTTGAGTGCAAAACCTTATAGAGTTCTACTCCTGTTTTAGATACACATGCAAGCAACTTTTCAGGATATTCTATGACCACGAGGCAATGTTGACTGCCTTCTCGCCGAACACAACCATCAGACATGCAGGCAGTTGATTTGTTTTTCCGGGCCACCGTTTTACAGATTTTTTATCTCTGATAAGTAAGTTGGGTTGCTTCTCCCTAATGTATGTACGCTCACATTGTTGAATCTAGGACGCATATCAAACAAAGAACCTATGTTGTGCCATCGTATTTTCATGATGCACCTGCAAGTGCGTGTATGTTCGTTCTGCAACGACTTCTGAACTTCAGGGCTGACTATTTGGTGCCAGCTTGCTTTGCAGATCTGTGTTCACGAGTAGTTTGGATTCATTAGGTGCTATGATTGTTACTCCACAGATGGTGGCCTCTATGATTTAAGGTCATTCATGTACAAATGAAAGCACATGATTTTAGAGTACTATTGATTCATTTTGAATTATGGAACGGTGTTATGCCCTTAGGTTTGAATAAGTTATTCAATAAAATTGGTATATCTCGGTTAATCTTTTTGCACACCATGCAAAAATATAAGCCACTATTTGAACACTTATTAAACAACAATAATGCAGTATATTATATAAGGAAACATATTTTCGGGCATCAGTTGGTAATTTTCTAATGATTCATTTATTTTATTTCAAAGAGAATCGATGTTAACGCAGGATATTTTCTTTGTCTAGGTAGAGGATGTAAGTATGCAGATTTTTTTTAGAAATTAATAACTAATAGTAAGTTAACAATTTGCATACAAGCATGTCGTATCATGAAGATATTGGGTTCTTAAATAATCAGTTCATTAGGGTGAAAACTCCTTGCACTTGGTCAGTGTACTTGGTCGTGCATGCATCATTATTGTTTCTATCATTTAGACAAATTAATGAACTCTGTATATTTTCCTTGGCACTTCTAACACATGTGTAAAATTGATGGATACACCTTTTTTTAGTTTACTTCCTTTTACAGTGACACAAGTTAATCTTTGAGCAATGCTTGCTCATGGTCAAAGAAGTGGTATTGTAGGAATTATTTACCTGCAGCAAGTCTAGATAGATCAATAGAACGATTCAAGTTCTTCTTCTGCAATAAAATGAATCCCATACTTTCTGAGTTTCTGTATGACATTACCGTCCCTGATTTTTACTTGGCCGTAGGTAGTGCATGCAGTTGAGTCATTCAGGGTAGAAAGCGTGCACGGAAAAATGATCTCGAGAGGGATCCCGCGTGACTAAATGGCAATAGCCGGTGCAAAGGATCCTGCGCTGTCGACGAAGAGAGGGAAGGATGAGGAGGTCATGCTGGTATATATGTGACAGAGACGCGTCGAGGAGGTATGGCAGCAGACGTAGCCAAAAATGAAGGATATAGGAGATCTTATTATAACTTAGCAAACATGTGAAACTATATTATGAAACATATGCTTACAAACAATTGTATGGAAGGTTTAAAGTAATATTGTGGCATATGGTATTGTGCACCAAAGAAGCAATGGTCAACATGATTAGAACAATGTAACAACTACGTTTTATTATTGGATTTTAAAAAAAAAAGTCTTATATTATAGTTCAATCCTACAGGTGCTTCATTTGCAATATACCTATGACGTCTCACTAAGCACAGTTGTATCCTCAAAGTGTTATAGTTCCATTCCAACGGAACTGACATTGGTTATTGAACCTACCTATTCAATTCATAGAAAATATTTATCACATATGATGTGATTTTAAGGTGTCACAATTTTTCTTAAATATTTGACATTTAAGTTTTATACTATATGCTTTGACAAATAACATAACATTGAATTGTTTTTAAATGAATGTATAATGATATTTTCATTCGTAGGATAGAGTAAAAGAAAAAAGTAAATATCTAGCCCGTGCAGGTGCACGGGTTGATGACTAGTTTCAATAACTCAAGAAGAGAAAAACTAAGTTTGTAAAGTTGCAACAGTAACACGGCATCAATGCATGGATGCGCCGGTGGTAAGCATTTAGGGACACGATGGAAGCGCCGGTGGCGGAACTCCGTGTCCCCTTCCGGAAGAGGCACCGTCCCGCCATGGGGTAGACTGAATTGCCAATTTTCATAGAGCCAAACTAAAGCGTTGTGAAACAGAGAGGAAAAGTGGAAGAAATAAACATAGCTAGATCATGAAAAATCCTTGGAATTCGTGCTATATATTGGATTTGCAACTCCGCTAATAAGGGAACATCCGTTCTCTCAAGATTCAACAACATCGCACACGTGGGAGTAACGCACGACATGCTAGGAGATGTTGAATATTCGGTTGGGTTTAGCGACAAATATAGTGTCACTCCTCTCATGTTCGGTCACCAACGGCTCATTTCTTCTACTCCGGCAGATGAATGTCACGCTCGTCTCCCGCAGCATCTTGTCTACTTCCTCTCCGGCACTATATTTATTGCGTCGTCTCCATGGAGGGAGCTGTTCTACTTCTCGGACACAGGATCATATCTATACTTCCTATAAGACAAAACCCCACTAAGATGCATTTATGATTTTTCTAACTCAACATGGAAGCTATCCACACCACCCACCATTTTAGCCAATCAATTATCCATGTCATCTCCACTAATAATTGTGATTTTACATATTTCATGCCACATAACCATGCCATCTTTTTTCAACCATATAATTATCAAATATCACTAATATTTACTTCTAAAAATATACAACAATTTTACGCGAATTAACTTAGTATATCGATTATGTGATCAATTGAATCTTGATAATGGAATATTACATACACCTTATACCCATTACGTTTATAGATTTTCTTTAAAGAGATATCCGCTGCAAAGCTCGGGGTATTCTTCTAGTAGCTCATATTTCATGGCGCAGGTAAACCACTCTCTCTGCGCCCATCACTAGTGGATAACGTGTAGAGTTGATTCCTAGTAGGCATGCTAGATCAATTTTATTGGGACCACGGGAAGATTCTGATCCGCAAGACAACATCACGCATGTCTCTGATTCAAACATGGATTATACCGATTCACAAGATCGTAGATAGGCAAATATTCTATCCTACATTCGCGTACTGGTTCTATGTTAATCCTATGTAAGAAGAGGATGGCTAATCTGAACTATATCTACAACTCAAAATATTTAGAGGCTATCTAAATTATTCGGACGAGTAGAGCGTGGTACTTTGAACTTGTCAAAAGGATGAGAGCGAGGGGGCTGTTACATGATATCATCAACATCTGCGTGCATTAGCAATTTTTTATGTTTCTTCATATTGTAGGTGATAACCAGAGGATTACAGGGATATCCGACATCTTCTAGGGACCCGTGAGACTAATTGTCATGGTATGCTACACGGTTGTGCTATAAGGAATGGAAATCAAGGTGTGTGTGTGCAGGTGCAGACGACAGTATCTGTAAACGAGATTAGACCCTCAATGAGCTTGCTAGGTTCGATCTCTAAATGAGGAAAAATCCCTGCTCCTCCAAGAGCGACTATGAAGTGGGAGTATAGCTTACAAAGTGCCTTTAGGAGCGTTTATAGCCTTTCATGTCGAGTGAAGTATTTATAGGGTGCCGAGTAAATCTAGCCCTTCTCTGGCCTCCGAGTTTGCCTTATATAGATGCTGGCAGACTGGCTTTTAGGTGGGGCAGCTGCATGCTACAGCCACATGGGGCCAGCCTACTAATGCACTAAACTGTTCTTCCTTTAGTGACCTCATCAACAGGGCACGACGTGTCGGCGGCCGGCCAGTGCGCGTGGCGGAGATAGCCAAAAGTTTTTGGTACGGCCACCTTCTCGTCTGCGATGGATTAGTTGACATCTTGTGTGCCATCCTATCATACTTTGCCTCATCCCTCCTATTTTTGGTGAGCCGGCTCATGGAGACTGCCGCTGGCTGGATAACTTGCACGTGCTGAAGGAACCGGCCTAAGCACGAGCCGGAGAGTCCATCAAACAATTGCATGCTGGGAGTTTACTGGTGTGAGAACCCTCGGTTTAGAAAGTCAAAGTGAATAGTTTTAGAGGTTTGCATTTTTGCATTTCATGCATTCGGGTTTTTGAGATCTTTTTCGTACTTTTTTGCAAAGTGTGATACAGATATCATTTCTCGACTTGTCATATGAATGTGAGACCTTTCTTAGACATTTTATCAAGGAGTTTGGTTTCAACTTTCCTTTTTTGAATTGTTATAAAGATCAACCCTATAGTGGAATCTGATGTTTCATAATAGATATTTATTTCTTTGCTTATCTTCTCTAAACCAGAAATCGAGTGTTTAAAAATTTCGAAATTTGGATTTGATTTATTTAAAAGTCTTTCCTCACAAAATTTGAACAATTCAAACTGATTTAAAATGTATAAGGAAGAAGTTTCACTTTATTTGCAGTCATACTGATTTATTTGTATGTAAAAATATAACCAAGTTGGTCACTTTATTAATGATATATTCCTATATGATTTACCTTGTGTAATTCACTCTATTATTTTTCGTACTTCCAATACCTTTAATTGTTGTATTCTACATCTACTCTCCAAGTTATTAACATTCTGGTCTTCATGAAAACGTATATAGAGAAAACAAAACAATGTTTTTAAACATGGTATTTTACTTCATAAAAGTGCTACTAACGACAATGTTGTTGGTCTTCTCTCTAGGCATACTATTATCAAGATAAGGAGACCCCTAATATGCGCCTTTGTAATTATATAAAGATGTTAGAAGGGGTCCATAAAGGTCTAACAAATATATAATTACGAATAAAGTAGCATTATTAATATGATATTAATTTTCCATTAAGTTTGATTTAAAAAATTCTCAGTGTATAAACATGCTACATTCATTTCTCTATACTGAATATAGATAAATTGGTAATGTATCCACCTGATAAATTAAGAATAATTTGTTACTGGTAAATGGGAAACAATAAAATATATTTTCAAATAAAGCATTTTTATGCAAACTTTTCCAATTAAACGCTTTCCAAATATGTGTTATAACAAAGATAATAACATTGACATGCATCTATTAAAAATCAACTAACTTTTCTAAAGAAAAATATGTAGAAAATTGCTAAAATGTATATTTTGTTAAAAAAATATGTATTCTTATTATCCAAATGATTTCCTAAATAAGATAATAGACAATTGAGATGTTCTCGTGAAAGTACATGTCCCCGTACCTAATTAATTCAGTAGTTGGTGCATACTGACCACGAAAACCAAGAGTACATTAAGATTTTTCTGATATCGTATCCTCTCTCCTATAAATTAGAACATACTAGAGAGCGAACAGAGCCAACGGGGTTTTTATATGAAAATGATGATGATTATGTGTCGAATTCATGGTCATTGATCAAGCTAGAATTAAGAGTCGAATTCACGGTTATTTATCTATCTAGAATTTGTAAGCCTGGAAGGCATAAGAAATTGTTTTACGCGATAACAATATGTTGGCATATCCGAGAAAAAACTTTATTGTAATTGTTTTGTTACCAGTGGTAATAATTTCACTATATGTACAAAGGAGACATGCTTAATCTTCCATTGTTTTTGAACATTTAAGTCCATCTTATGGTACTCTTCCACACAAACTCTAGGAATTGTCTAGTTATGGCCGTAACTAAAGGTGATTAGATGGTTAACAAGGTTGTTCATAATTCTCTATTTTATCTTCAAAGTTCCTTTGAGAATCATTTCCTGTAAATGTTCGATAATCTCACATCCCCACTCCCAGAGGTAATTAGCATATCCACTAGCCACTATACTGGATTAAATTACCCTATGGCTGGCCGCATCCCCCTCTTGGGCTGCCCCTCCCCTATAAAAGGAGGGTGAGAGCTTCTCTTCTCCACACACTTGCCCACTTCCTTTTCCCTGCACCCGCTGCTCCATTCCATGGTCTTCGGCTTGGTGAAGCCCTTACCGTCGGATTCTTCTTCACCACCACGCCGTCGTGCTGCTGGAGTTCCCAGGGATCTTCTACTTCCGTAACCCGCTGGATCGAGGGAACGGAGGTTGTCATCAACCGTACGTGTGACCGATCACAGAGGCACCGCCGGATTGCGGTGCACATCTTCTCACTATCGGGATCGGTGTGAGTACGACTACGCCAACAACCAGATTTGATCTCGTAACGCTTTCTGTCTTCGAGAGTATTTGTTCTCCTTAACCCTCTCTTTTCTCGTTGCACTTCGTCTCCTAGATTAGATCTTGGCCTTTCGGGTCTCTCGCGTAGGAATTTTTTTATTTTCTATGCAACGACCCTTTCAGTGGTATCAGAGCCGGATATATGCGTAGATGTTTTGTACGGGTAGAACACATATGAGTATGTGGGCATTGATGATCCTGTTATTGCCTCCTTGAGTATTTTATGATCTTAGTGGCATAGTAGGATGAAGCTGCCCGAGACTAAGTTTATGTGTACTATGTACGCCAGAGTTGTCTCACTTGTGGCTAAGGGGTTTTCCGTTTCTCCTACTATATTTAAGATCTAATCTACGAAGTGTTGTTAAAAATGTGTTTATCAACATTGCGGTTGATGTTCGTAGGTATGAACGGTTCTATCCTCGAAAGACCTAAGCCACGTAAAATATGCAAAAATATATTAGAAGCTTCTAACTAGTTTTTGCTGGGCATGTGATGAGATATGTTCAATGTTACAAATTTGATTATGAGATGATCTATTTTGTAAATTATTGATATACCGGAAGGTATCCATATGGTTGTCTTATTATTGATGGACAATCAAGATTGGGGTGCCATGGTACTTGGTACCACGCCGGTGGAATGATGGAGATCATACCATAATGCACATGATGGAGATCATGTGCGAGGAAGACCATATCATATCACGTTATCCTTACATGTGATGCCTTTGATGTTAATCCTTTTATGCATCTTGTTTTGCTTAGATAGCGACGTAAGCATTATAAGATGATCCCCCTCACTGAAATATCAAGATAATAATGTGTTCTTCTTTAAGTATGCTCCGTTAAGAAAGTTCGTCGTTTCGAGACACCACATGATGATCGGGTGTTACAGAATCAATGTTCGCATACAACGGGTGTTTTCAAGCCTAGCATGTACAGACATGGCCTTGAAACACACACAATACTACGGTTCTGCTTGGTGAGCCTAGCATGTACAGACATGAGTCATATGGATGATATGATGAACATGTCAATGTTCGCCTTTGAAGCTACATCATCTCATGTGATGATCGGTTTTGGTGTAGTGAATTTGGTTCTTGTAATCACTAAAGACGACTAAGAGGGATGTTGTTTTTGAGTCGGAGTTCATGGCATAATTTTGAATTAACTTGAACTTATTTATCATGAACAACCAATCAAAGTGAATTTGCACAAATTGTAGTATTCATTGGGATCCACATAACTACCTTACACTTAGATTGTTAATTGAGATATCACTGTTATGATCTGGTAAAATTCATTTAAGATTGGTACCGTATTAGTGAAATTTAAAATTGAGTCCTATTGTAGATTTTCGGTATTTCCTACATAGCTCCATATGATTAATGATTGATTGATCTAGGGAGAAAATAATTCCTACTTAGAATCCAAAGTCATGGTTGCTTCCATATTACTTTATCTTCAAAATAATGCTTTGTTGATCAAGGTGATTTAGGAACTGAAAAGAATTGTTTTCAGAAACAATCAAGTGAAAGATATATTGATATCCAGAAACATATTCTTGGCAACACGACTGAGTATAATTTAGCTTGACAATGTTTGCTTATATTATCTGAATATATGCAATGATTGAAGGCGCTAGGCGTTTGAATATTCCAAGAAATTCTGCGCTAAACATTATCCTCCAAATTTCTTCCTTCGAGCTATAGTAGCTTAATCATAAAATTGTTATGATGGGATGGATTAAAAGTATGGGTAAAGTCGTTTACCTTACTTGGAGATTACTAAGAGTGAAATATAGAAGAATACTATTAATATGGTGATATTATTAGAACAATCAAACTCAAAATATGACTCAATGGGTGATAGTATATGACTAACATGCCAAAGAAAATCAGCTACTACGACTAGCATTGTTTTGATGTTGAATGATTCTTCTGTAAAGGAAAGGGAATATTAAAAATAGAATTATAAAAAGATATATGGCAGAAAAAGAAGATAACTGGAACAGTCCAGCTCAGAAGTATATGCTTGATATACAAGTTATAGATGTATTACTAGTTGACAAAGTATTTTTGGGTATTTTGATACCACATTGGTTGGTATGAGTTGTCATACAAAGCAACACAATGCAAGAAATACAATGGCATGAAAGGAACTAGTAATAGCTGTGGAATCGATTATGACTAGAACAGTAATAAAGTGTTATTGTGTTCATTGTCGTATCTAACCAAACATTCAAGATTTATTTTAAGAACTTAATAAATTGTTATTTTGTTCTAGTCTTTTGTGAGAACAAATGAGATTGTTCAAACTATGACTATATTCCATAATTGATGGATATGGAAATATAAATCATGTTGGTAAAGTAAACATCTATAAGACTTAATGCTAAATGCTGCAAGACTTAAAACAGTTTCACTTAAATTGTGACATCACCATTTTAGTTCATATCGGAAAGATAAATATGAAGGAACTCCATATTGATGGACTTCTAAAGTCATTTTGTTTTGAATAAATTGACGCTTGTGATACATCTTCCAAAAGATGACTAGAAGTTCATAGGCCAAAGTAGAATGAAGACTAATTTAGTGGAGATTATGCATATTGATGTATATAGTCCATTATGTGTAGTCATGTATGGTCGATTAATTTTTCCTTCATAAAATTTTGTCGATGATTTGAGTAGATATGTGAGTATATCTATTTAAATAGAACGGAGTTTGACATTTTGAATTGGTTCAAATGGTTGTTAATATGAAGTAAAAATCATTGTAACAAGATAATCAAGTATTTATAGTTGGATCATAAAGGATAAAAGTTTGAGTTACAAGTTTAGCAAAACATCTGAGAAGTGGCAGAATTGTTCTACAACTTATACTTCTCGAATACCCCACATTAGTTTGGAGTGTTCAAGAGAAAAATCAAACCTTGTTGGACATGGTAAGATTAATAAAATTGTCATTATAATTTTGTATTTTATACATTAAGGGCAACCGCTTTTTCACTGAAAAGAGCACCATCATGATCCGTTGAAATTGACAACATATATGATATGGTTTGGGTATGACCCGAATTGTCATTTTCTTAAATTTTGGTATGCATAGAATGTGTAAAATGTTTACAACCAAAATAGTATAAATATATGTTTATAAGGTTATCCCAAATTAAACATTGGGTATTTCTCCTATCACCGAACCAAAAGACAAATGTTGTTTGTCAGAAAGGGTTGATTTCTCGAGAAAGTAGTTCTTGCAAAACAAGTTAGTGGGAGCACAGTACAAACTCAACGAGATTAGAGAATCTTCGTTATCATGTCAAGAGTAGCGCAACACTGGAAGTTGTTCTGGGGTTTGCTATTTTGACAAAGTAGAAGACACTACATGTGTTGTAGATACTTCGGATGAGTTTGCGTACTGAACCACAAAAGTCATAAAACTTTGTAGTTAGACCAGCTTATGGTTTAAGAGTAAAGTGTTTTTTTGACAATAGAAGGACCTAGACCTTATAAACGAAGCAAATTATGGGCCCCGACTTCGTAAAATTGACTATGAGTCGTTATATCCGCCATAGTATCCTTGTATGAATATCAAGTATGTGACTTGGTAGTCCTTTCGATATGCATGATGCCTAACGATAACAAAAGGGTCTATATAGCGACAAAGACATGGATTTTTACATCCTTTGAAAGTTGTACTTATCGAAAAGGTTGGTTTCGACGAAGTTCAAAAAGTTAACTACTACAAGATTTTGATATTTCGTAGTGATGCTTTAGTTTTTGCGGATAGTTCTAGCAGAAGTTACATATTATGATATGGCAGTTGAATAAGAAAACCAACTCTCCTCTCGAGGAAGTTTGATCAAGGATGTGTACTTGGCACAGTCTGAGAGTTTTGTAAAATTCAAAAGGTTGCTAGAAAGGTATGCACACTTCAATGGTTGAAGTGAGCATAAAGAATTTGAAATATTTACCTTAATGAAGTTATCAAAAGAGTTTGATTCCATCATGAACGATAAAGATGCTTGTAAAGTTACAAGAAATTAAGTGGGACCGCTATGACATATTTCCAATACTTTATGTAGATGAATTATTGTTGATTAGAAAATATGTATTTTAAATTAACACGGTTAAGATTTTCTTATTGATGAAAGGCTTAGAAGATATTGGGCATCGATATCTATAAGAGATGGATTGAAGCGCCTGAAATGATTGAAGCCAAATTAAATAGATGAAATATTGAAGCAAGTCAATATCGAAATGACAAAAAGGAGTTCTTGTCACATGGAAAATAATTGAGCAAGATTCAAGTGTTTTGACACATGATGAGCATCATTGAAAATTGAGATTTAAAACATGATTCCATGCTATGTACTCAACCAGATGAGTCCTATGCTATAAAATGTTATAGCAGAATAATTCATATGATGATTAGACAAAAGTGGGAGAGACCCTTGGGTCATTTTAGAAATTCTAAGGATATGTTTTCCTATGTAGTAATGACAAAATATTAGTCGTAATATGTTACACTAATAGTCTTGTCGTTTATTCAAGTATATATCGTTGTGTTGACAACTGATAATATACGTATTTTGTGTCAAGGATGTTATATCAAGGGAACGAGAAAAGAGTACTTGTCGGTAACGAGATTGAACAAGGTATGGTTGGTACCAAAGATCGAATCTCGGACAAGTAAAATATCGCAAGACAAAGGGAATAGTTCACGACGTTCATGGTTCACACGATCACGAGAGTCATCGTTGAATATATAGGAGTCTTCACGGATCTCCAGATCCCGCTGTTGATTATTGATCGAAGAGTATTCTCGATCATGTTTATCTTATTCGTGAACCGTAGGGTGACACACTTAAGGTTCGATGACGCGTTTGAGAGGATAGGGAATATCGAAGAATATTTTGGGCAGCACCGAAATTGTTTCGTGGAAAATTGAAATAGTTCAAAGGGTTTTTCGTCGAATTGTTGTTAATAGAATTAATAAATGATTCGAGGTGCTATATGCAAATGTTTGTTAATGGAATTAGCAAATATAAATAAATAAATAAAAATGTTTTATTTATTTATTAAAAGAAAACCTTTGGATTTTCTAAGTGGAAAATTAAGGGATTATGAGCTGATGTGAGTGGGGCTTCCACTCAGATGAAGAGGGAAGAGGTGGGGGCACCCCATGGCTGGCCACACCCCCCTCTTGGGCTGCCTCCCCCTTCCCTATAAAAGGAGGGTGAGAGCTACTCTTCTCCACACACTTGCCCACTTCCTTTCCCTCGACCCGCTGCTCCATTCCATGGTCTCCGGCTTGGCGAAGCCCTGACCGTGAGATTCTTCTTCACCACCACGCCGCCGTGATTGTTGAGTTCAGAGGGATCCTCTACTTCCGCGCCCCGCTTGATCGAGGGAACGGAGGTCGTCATCAACCGTATGTGTGACCGGCAACAAAGGCACCGCCGGATTGCGGTGCACATCTTCTCGCTATCGGGATCGGTGTGAGTACGACTATGCCAACAACGAGATTTGATCTCGTAACACTTTGTTTCTTCGAGGGTATGTGTTCTCCTTAACCCTCTCTTTTCCCGTTGCACTTCGTCTCCTAGATTAGATCTTGGCCTTTCGGGTGTCTCTTGAGTAGGAAATTTTTTGTTTTCTATACAACGACCCTTTCAGCCGTGAAAATACAACGGATGAGGGATAGATATATAGACATAAGGAAGCTCTTCCTATGAATGTTTAGCATGAGAAAGAAAGAGCATAGGTAGGCTAGCATCGCCGAGATTAAGATATTCTTATATCTCTTTAATTTTCTTTTACCTCCCCTCCCACTTGTTAGAGCTCCATAGGCAGGTTAGATTTTTTCCTTGGCAGGAAAATCAACGAGGGAGGGAACTTCACCATCCGCGGACGTTGTGCACATATTTACCATCAAACTATATGGGAGAGTCAATAACAACAAATGGGTACGAGCTTTGACATTGACACTATCTTCTTGAGTCGTGCATCCGCCTCCTTCTTAAAAAACCCGCGGAGGGCATGCAACTATAGTGTGTTGGAGCCAAATCTATGTTGGATTCATCTACGACGAGTTCTTTACTTTGGCCGATGATAGTGAATGCTGAACCCCCACCCCCCTCTAGTAGAGAAATGAGAATTAGAGATGCTAACTATAGTTAGTTTTAACAGAAAAATGCACCAGCGTCAAAAGACCCTAGACGGTTAGTGAAAACATGCAGCAAGTTCCTCGACTGTGTTAATCCATTATCTTTTTTCAGAGCTTTGAGCCACGATGACGTTACTTAATCCATAACAATTATGAACTTCTACAAGGTGATCTTTAGCTTTATCTTGTCATATATAGTATGATCGAGGCATACCACATACGAACTTCGCCGTTATTCCATGGACGACATACGACTAAAAATAATGCAAAGTATGGTAGAAAACATTGATATGTTGTTTTAGCAAAATTCAGTTCTACATCGTTTAACCATTATAATAATATGTTCAAATCAGTCTTGTATTACTCTAGAGATCAATCATCACTTCATGCAATATAAAGCTCGTGCCACCAAATCTAAATCACCGGTGCATTTTTTTTTGTGATGTTGACGCCATACTAAAATTTACAAAAATTTCTAAATATGCATATGTACTATAATGAGATTTTCTGCTTCCCGGCGATTACAACAGCTACGAATAACCGTATATATATGACAGTTTTGCTAAATCTTAAAAAAAATCAAAAGTTAGGAAGCATATAATCAATGTGATAACTTAATCATATAAGAGGCACGAATAACCATGAGTTTAGGTAGATGATATTCATGACATAGTTCAGTAATTCTGAAATGGGGCCGGCATGGGTCACACTCACAACATACAGCTGTTTAACAGCATCAAAGATTGATTTGGCTTTCAAAATAGGGCTGAGTTGATAAATTTTGGGTAAAAAGTTTTGGCCCTCTAGGCGGGAGATAAGCGCTAAGGGGCTAAATCAAGGCTAGATCCATTTAACCGGACTATTAGTGGCTATTATCCTTAGAGCCTATGAAGGATGTATCCGGAGCATGGAGTCTCTCGGAAGGCTATAGCTGGATATTTAAAACTTTGTATTTGAAATACTGAATTGTAATTCTATGGTAGTTAATTTTGGCATATTTGCAATTTTGTAAAATTTACTTGGGAAATGGTAGGCAACTGGAAAAACACGAACAAGGAAATGTGCTGCAAGGTTTTACTGTATGTAGTGGTAATGCAACATTCAGTTCGTCCTAAATCTCAAGTTGATGGAAAGAGGTTGACATCACACTTGTATCTCAACACTGTTTCTCTCATGGAATAATCAGATCCAAATTTGTACTTTAGTGGGTTACAAGTTTTATAATGTTGTTGTAATCGAGTCTTACTCTCGAAACTTCGTGGTTTGCGTATCATGTAGTGTCATATTCACTAGTCAATTCATACATAATATCAAGCTAACAAAGTTAGGTAAAATGCACCTATGACTCTAAAGTTAAAATATATCTAGTTAGAAAGATGTGCCTATAGTTGGGAAATGATTTAAAGAAGGTGATGGGTAGAGAGAAATTAACCCAATTATAACACGCGGGTTTTATATTTTGAAGCTTACCACAAACCCGAGGTGTATTGTATTGACCTCCTTTATCTTTGAGCTCAAGCTTTTGGCTGAACAAGCTAGTGTAGCAATTTTTCATATTATTGTAGCACATTAAAAAGGGGATGTTATATCCTGTAAATATATACATGGGTCGGAGCATCGAAGCACATTGAGGGTTTTTCAAATCTCAGCTGCTGCATTTAACCAATTGGGTATGGTCTAAAGTTTAACATTTTTCCAATGCATTAGAAAACATGTTTTTTCCCGTTTTGGCCCTCTTCCCACAATCCCATGGCAACGTATGATGTGTATACTAGTGCCTGAACTTCAATATATACTAGATCATTTAGGCGCGCGTTGCCGCGCCCGTCCATTAGAATCGTAGAATGTAAGGAACCGAGGAATATATAATTGTAAGTTAATTGAGAAGATCGATATGCATACATATAAAAAAGACGAATAAACAACTCATTTACAATACAACAATACAAACATGTGAAACCCAAAGAACTAATATTTTATTGTAGTCCTTTTTCAAGAATCGTCCTTGGCAGTTTATTCCATAGATGATTCATCTTCATTGTACACGTCAACCGGGTATCTCTAAAGTACATAGATGCAAAATAAACGTGATGGTTTATTTTCTTCTTGCCGGTACAACACAGAATGACTCGCTGGAGGTTGGAAACGGGTTTATTTCATCTCCATGAAGAAGTGGACACCGGACGAGTGTTGCTCCAGTTCACAGTGGCATGAGGTGATCAAAGTATGGCAACCAGTTTTCGATCAGTGCTTTGTCATACCCATTTGCTATCGCCAAGAGAATAACATCTCTCCATGCACATAGTTTAGCGATGGATGGTCAGTGACATTCATATCCTTATTGCAACCTATTACCAACAGTCCATCATCACTCTAGGCAACAACTCACGACCTTGTGTAAATTGAGCGGTTGTCAATAGCACCATAAGTGTTAAATTAAACACACTCAATTTCAGGCAAGGGCATTAAAATTCTTCGGTTACTGTAGAAGGCCAATTGATGTCTGGAAATTTAGTGATTTTACCAAATTCACCAACAAGCACATGGACCTATGTGGCTGGTACTGTACTTATCCATGATTATATTAATTTCTTCTCCCAAAAATAGACCACAAAACTGATATTGCAATCGCTGGATCCTTCTTTTCCAAAAATGAATTATCTAGTAAATCTGTTGCACAAGTGGCCGAGTACAGTCTAGGCATCTCCAAACAAAAAACTTCTAAGTCATGTGTGATAACTCCAAGAATTATGTTCAGATGGCAAGGATTTGGATAAATAAAAATGGAAGGCCCTTGATGATAACCAAGCAAAACATACTATTCTAGGTTAGCAGCAATAATTAGCTTCCCAATATAGTATTCAGAGAACGTGGAAGTAGTATGCAGTGCTGAATTTCTGTTAAATACGTAATAGCTCATATGCCAGCTGTTTAATTATTTTCTTGTATAAATTTGAAATCTCTTTGGCATACGCAGATAGCATCAGCCTGCAAAATGATGTTGACACAATAATATACGATTAAATAGTGATGGTTTTTTATTCCGACATTTTTAACTTGAATAAATTAAACACACAAATGTTAGCTGGAAGATGTGACAATTACAGAAATTATAGAATATATAGCAAGCCGAAAAGAACTGAAAAGCCAAATCACCGTGCGACAAAAGATATCTGCTACCTCTAAAACGTTAAGCTTTCATATCGGAATGTTAGATACTGCCAAGAGTAAATTGCAAATGTTAGTTAAATTTCTAATTCTACAAACATCTAAAACATAGCTAATACTCACGAGCGTATATAAAAGAACCACATTAAGTGAACGGGTCTCTTGTTCACTATCTAGATCTCTGATAATTTGAACTGTTCAGTAATCAGTACAATGTTTCAGTATAGTATATACTGCGAGAGTTGTCTTCAAATCTTTAAGGATAAAACACAATCACGCATGATATCTTAAGGTTACATTTTATGTAGAAACCTACACGCATATTGGTTGGCAAGGAGGAGAAAAAAATAGCCACAAGTTCAGAACCTTTAGTAGTACCTTAAGGGCAACGCCTGTTTATATACACTGAGCATTGAAATATTAAGGAAATTATCTGGGCCTCCCCAAATGTAAGCATCGCACTATCATCCAAATGGAAATTAGATCTGTACAACCAAGAGAGAGAGAACAAAAATGAATATGCAGCCTAGGCACAAACTTTCCTAATTTCTATGAGAGGGTCTCAATGACTTAAAAAAAAACTGTAGGTCAAGCAGTGTTAATACGTTATACTTCACTCAACCTATGCCATGATATAAGAAGAAAAAAATCATTGCGAGATATGTGCAGTCACCATGTATTCCTCCATGCTGAACACACAATTTCTCCATTATACAACCAATGCGTGCTGGGATCAGTAACATGAACACCCATAAAAAACACTGTCATAAATTATTGTGCATATATGGGCGGTCCCTTTCCGCTGGCTAGTCTGGTTGGCTGCAAGAAACATGGAAATAAACGACAAGAGAAGGTCAGCGGACCTTTGATCTGGAAGCGAGCGTGGCGAGGTATCACGAGACACCAATTATTCTTTGCTTATCTTCCATCATCCTGATGCACCACGGCGAGAAATGAATTGGAAAGTTATTACGACTTCAAAACGCGATCAGGGGTATTGCTAGAGCTAGACTTTACCTGGTCGATCCATAGCGTTTCCTGGCTGTTGTAGTGAGGAGGTTGGCCGACGCCACTGCCATGAAATGCGAGAGACTTGGATCTTGGCGAGTAGTGCCCGGGGAGGATGCATGCCTGCGGCAATGAAGAGGCGGCACGCACTTTACATATTTACTCGGTGAGTTAAGTGGCCGCGGGCTTGGTACCTGATCAGTAGCACTTGCTAGGAATTCTTGCCTTCGTGGAGGCGGCTAGCAGCTCATACAGTGCACAGGGAAAGGAGGCCAGCAATGGGATATGGCAGAGACACCTAGGGTTTACCCTATGACGCGCGAGGTAGGCGAGCGTCAAGGGATCTGTTGCGATGTAGACCGCTGTTCGAAGTCTGCGGGAGGCACCACCGTCGAGATCTTGGTCTGCAGCGGCGGCGGTAGGAGGGAGGCGACCCAGGAGGCTCCCAAAAGCAATCTAGGAGGAGAGGAGACGTTGGAGAAGAAACGGCGACAGGGGCTCGTTGGCTTTATTCGGCTGAGATGGTTCGTCTACTTTCATGGGCTGTAGTGCATGAATGCGGCCCACTTAACCATAATGACGCGATTTGTTCTCCAGAATAGCTTCCTAGGGACAGTTCGGCCCAGTGCGCAGATGCATGAAGATCAAACGGAGCAAAAACGTCTAGGAGGCTGATCGGACGGCTGGAAACGTACAGGACGTGAGAGATTCCCTTTTATCTTAGTTTTAATACCCCTAATAGGTGATATGACTCGCTTCGTTTTAGTAAAGTTGGTGATGGCTGGTGTTACACGTAAGATAGCCAGGGAGAAATACCTTGCTCAACTTGTCCATGTTTCTTTCGAGTGTAAACATATATATGAAAGGCTTGCACATTCGGTCATCGATATGAAATATTTGCCTCTCCTTAAAAAACTGGTCTTAATTGTGCTGAAGGACAGAAACTAGCGACAAACAGGTTGCGCCTAATAACCGCCTAACGGCTCAAGTTACGGACGAATTGGAGATACAACACTTTAGCATTTACCACATAGTGCCCTGGATGGCCTCATTTACACCCTTCACACGACTCATATTTAAACTGCGGAATCTACCCCAAGTGCAGCTCGGCACTCAGCAGAATCACAAGCGCACAACTCACATGACAAAAAACAATAGCGGAATCAAGCTAGCTACCTGCAAGAGCTAGAGTCAGTGCCAAGAGCATTGCTTGCCTTACGCTTCCGTCGCCCGTCATGGTGGTGGCCACCACCGTGGTTGCAGCAGCCGGCTTCACAGCAAAGGACCCGGTGCCACCGGAGGGTAGGAGCTAGCAGCTGTGGTGGAGAACCTATTCATGGGCGTGAGAGGCATCGGGATCGTGCCAGGGCTCCCGCCTGTGGGCGGTGGATACGGCTGGGGCTTCGGCAACAACAGTGATGGAATTTTGAAATCCATTACAGGTCTTCTCAGCTGCATATGAGACAGCGTTGGGAGTGTCAGTCCTGCACATCGTGACTGAGGCACCAGTGGTATCTTAGCCACAGTAAGGGATGCCCAGTGGTGGCAAGACTTTACCCAGATTCAGATGCGGGTAAGGCGGCGGAACCGGAACCGCGGCGCCGCAAAATGAGGTGGGGCTCTAGCGTAGTGGCTACTGTGTAGGGCCGGTAAACTTTTCGCTTTTTATAATTATATAAAGGTGTTAGGGGTTCATAAAGATCTAACAAATATATTATTACGAATATAGTAGCATTATTAATTTGATGTTAATTTTCCACTAAGTTTGATAAAAAAAAAATCTCTGCGTACAAACGGGCTAGACCCATTTCTCTATATTTAATATAGATGAATTGGTAATGTATCCTGATAAATTAAGAATAATTTCTTACTAGTAAATGGGAAACAAGGTCACCTATTTTCACATAAAGCATTTTTTGTGCAATAATTATCCAACTAAACACTTTCCAAATATGTGTTATAACAAAGATAATAAAGATCGACATGCATCTTTTAACCACCAAGACTTTTCTAAAGAAAAGGATGTACACAATAGCTAAAATGTATATTTTTGTAAAATATATGTATTCTTGTAACCCATATGATTCACTAAATAAAATAGTAGACAATTGAGATGTTGTCGTGAAAGTACATGGGCCGGTACCTAATTAATTCAGTAGTTGGTGCATACGGACCACGAAACCTAAGAGTACATTAAGATTTTCCAGTTACAGTATCCTCTCTCCTATAAACCTGAACATACTAGAGAGTGAACAGAGCCGACACATTCTTTATATGAAAATTGATGATGATTATGCGTTCATATGGATGTCGAATTCATGAGAATTGATCAAGCTAGAATTTGTAGTCGAATTCATGGTCATTGATCCAGCTATAATTTGTAGGCATGGAGGGCATAAGAAATTGTTTTATTGTAGTTGGCATATCGGAGAAAAAACTTTATTGTAGTTGTTTTGTTACAAGAAGTAATAATTTTACTATATGTACACAGGAGACATGCTTAATCTTCCATTATTTTTTAACGTTTATGTCCATCTTTGGTACTCTTCCACAAAAAATCTAGGAATTATCTAGTTATGGCCGTAACCGGAGGGTTATCAGATGGTTAACAAGGTTGTTCATAATTCTCTATTTTAGATTCAAAGTTCCTTTGGGAATCATTTCATGTAAATACATGGTAATTAAGGTAAACTCATATCCCCACTCCCACGGGTAAATTAGCATATCCACTAGCCACTATACGTGATTAAAGGCATATATATTAGCGCTATCTTAGCGATTGGGGCATTGTGGAAGCCATAATTCACAAGTGCCGGATGAAACATGTCCCTTTTCAGCTTTGTTTTTTTAAGCGTTTTCCTCATTTTAATCATTGATATATGCGTCCTTTCGATCTAGGTTACTGGATATCTCCCGGTTCCCCTTGTTACTCTTACTAGTTGTGCAGGTTTTCATTTATCAGAAGGCATGATGTAGTTGATCCTTCGTTTAATATTGCGACCAGTTTGTGTGGGAAGAGAATTTTCTTCATACATATCGCTTCTCTCAATTTTTCTTGTATCCTTTATAAACCTCGACTACCACCTCCAGTTTATCATGGTAGATCGAGCTCATCTCCATGTCATGATGCAGTGATCTGCCAGCCTAGACCACAAAATTGATGGTGCTTTAGGCTAAGCCAACCATGAAAAGACAACGAACGAGGGATAGATAGACATAAGCAAGCTCTTCCTATCCATCCTATTTAGCATTAGGAAGAAGGAGCATAGGTAGGCAGGTGTCACCACGGTTTAGATATTATTATATCTCTTTTGTTTGGTATTACGTACCCTCCCACATGTCAGAGCTCCATATGTAGGTTAGATTTTTCCCATGGCGGGAAAATCAACTAGGGATTGAATTGCGCTATCCTCGGACGTTGTACACATCTTAACCATCAAAGTATATGTGAGATTCCATAACGACAAATGGCTACGGCCTTTTATATTGACACTATCTGCTTGAGTCGTGCATGAGTTCTTTACTTTGGCCGCTGGCAGTAAGTCCTCAGATCCCTCCCTCGGGTAGAGAAATGAGCATTAGCGATGGTAACTATAGTTAGTTCTAACAGAAAAATGCACCAGCGTCAAAAGACCCTCGACGTTTGGTGCAAACATGCATCAAGTTCCTCGAATGTGTTGACTCATTGTATTTTTTCGGAGCATCGAGCCATAATGACGTTAATTAATCCATATCAATTATGAACTTTAATAAGGTGATCTTTAGCTTTATCTTGTCATATATAGTATGACAGAAGCGCGCCACATATGAGCGCCACATATATTAACTTCGCATGTTCATCAAGAAAATGTTCGAAGAAGCACAACTGGACAAAAATGTTCGCATATATTGCACATAAAAAAGTAGGCGCGCGTAATTATTTCAAGATCACCATGCAATTTTGATAGCGGGCTATTTCATTTATTCTCGACGATTACAACGGCTACGAAAGTCTATACCCGGGGTATACAGGCTATACATGTATGGCAGTTTTTCTAAATATTTAAAATACTGAAAATTTAGGAAACGTATAATGAACATAACTAATAACATAATCATATAAGAAGCATGAATAACCAGGAGTTTAGGTAGATGATATGCATGACATAGTTCAGTAATTCTAAAACCAGGGCTGCATGGGTCACACTCGCACCTTGCAGCAACTGTTTAACAACATCAGAGATTGATTTGGGTTTCGAAATAGGGCCGACTTCAGAAATTTTGGCTAAACATTTTTGGCCCTCGGGTGGGAGATTAGCAGCTAAGGGTCTAAATCGAGACTAAATCCATTTAACCGGACTATTAGTGGCTATTATCCTTATAGCCTATGAAGGCTATAGCCGTAGCACTGAGTCTCTCGAAAGGCTATAGCCGAACTATAGCTGGCTATTTAAAACTATGTATCTGAAATACTAAACTCTAATTCTATGATGGTAGTTAATTTTGGCATATTCTCAATTTTGTAAAATTTACTTGGGATATGGTAGACAACTGGAAAGACACGAATAGTGAAATGTGGAGTAGGGTTTTTGTGTATATAGAGGTAATGAACCAACCAGTTCGTCCTAAATCTCAAGTTGATGGAAACAGGTAGACATTACACTTCTATCTCAACCCAATTTCTCTCGTGGAATACTCGGATCTAAATGTGTACTTGAGTGGGTTACAAGTTGTATAATTTTGTTGTAATTGAGTCTTGCTCTTATGTGGTTTACGTATCATGTGGTGTCATAATCACTAGTCAATCCATACACAATATCAAGGTAACAAAGATAGATAAAAATGCACTTATGACTCTAAAGTTAAAGTATATCTAGTTAGAAATATGTGCCTATAGTTGGTAAACGATGTAAAGAATGTGACAGGTAGACAGAAAATAAGCCGAAATATCATACACGGGTTTTATATTTTGTAGCTTACCACAAACCAGAGGTGTATTGTATTGACCTTCTTTATCTTGGAACTCAAGCTTTTGGCTGAACAAGATAGTGTAGCAATTTTTCATAGTATTGTAGCACACTAAAAAGGGGACGTTATATCCTGTAAAAGTATACATGGGGAGGAGCGTCGAAGCACATTAAGGGTTTTTTTAATTTCAGCTGGTGCATGTAACCAATTGGGTATGGACTCAAGTTTAACATTTTGCCAACGCATTAGAGAACATGTTTTTTTTTTCTTATAGCCCTCTTCCCACAATCCCACGGTAGCATAAGCTCTGTACTAGTGATTGAATTTCAATATATATAGGTGATATGACTCGCTTCGTTTTAGTAAAGTTGGTTTTTTTTTTTGAAACGGAAAACCCCAGCCTCTGCATCCAGTGGATGCACACAGCTTATTTATTGAAAAATATCCAGAGTCGAAATATCCTCGTACTTATTACAAGATCAAATGAACTCAACGGTAGTGCAACGTGACTACAAGCACGAGCCACCAAAACATACGGAGATTACACATACTGTATCCTCCTAGTGTGCAGCCACCCACCCTGGCTGAAGATAGCCCGCGCGACCGCCAGCAAGCGTGCACATCCTGTATCCAAGCTTCCACGTTGGTCTTCTGGTGAAAGGAACGACCACATGTGGATCCAGTGGGTGGCTCTGTGTATGACCTGCAAAAAATGATCAGCTTCCATCTTGTTAAAAATAACATCGTTTCTGCAATTCTAGATTGCCCAAAGAAAAGCACAAATACCAATCCGAATCCTAGCCTTAGTCTTTTTATCTACCCCATCTAACCAACCCCCAAACAGATCGTCAATAGTTGATGGTGGAGAAATACTAAAAGTGAAATGAATTAATCGCCATATTTTTTGGTAAATTCACAAGAAATAAAAAGATGTTCAATAGTCTCCTGATTACCACAAAACAAACACTTTGGGCATCCCGTCCAACTCCGTTTTGCCAGATTATCTTTAGTTAATAGCTCTTTTCGATAAAGAAACCACATAAAGATCTTAATCTTAAGTGGTACTTTTATTTTCCATATATATCATTTAACCGAAAAAATGCCAGAATTAGTCAATATCCACTTGAAAGAATCTGGTAAATTAGAGTTTTGAATGTTCATTAAGCGTTCAACTAAATGCAACTATGCATCCCATTTATCTCCAGTTAATGGTCTTCTGAACTGTAGGTTAGGGTGATCATTCCATAACACATGGGAGACAAAAACATTCTTATGCCTCACCACATTATATAAATTGGGATATTGATCAGCGAGAGTAGTATCTCCTAACCAAATGTCCTCCCAAAAACGAACAGTTTCACCATTCCCCAACTTAAATTTGACTCTGCGAAAAAACTCTCCTTTGACCCTCATCAAACCCTTCCAAAAAGGGGAATCAGTCGGTTTTGCTTCCACTTGTTGAAGCGGTAAATCTCTAATATATTTATTATGTAGTATCTTATTCCATACACCTTCTTCATTAAGAAGTTTATAGAGCCACTTGCTTAAGAGACACTTGTTCTTAATTTCTAGAACCTCGATCCCCAATCCCCCTTGATCCTTTGGTCTACAAATTATATTCCACCTGGTTAGCCTATATTTTTTCTTCTTCCTATCGCTTTGCCACAAGAAGCGAGATCTAAAGAAGTCTAATCATTTCCGTACCCCAACAGGTAACTCAAAAAAGGATAAAAAGAACATAGGCAAACTCGAAAGAACTGAATTAATGAGTACCAACCTATCACCATAAGAGAGTAATTTACCAATCCAAGTACTCAACTTGTTTTCAAAACGGTCCTCAATCGGAAACCATTCTTTATTCAACAATTTTCGATAGTGAATCGGGATACCCAAGTACTTAAATGGTAATTGTCCTACCTCACTCCCAAAGATTGTTACACGCAATAGCAAAACAACGATGAAATTAAGCAAGATCGAACCAACGGGGACACGAGATTTTAACGTGGAAAACCCTTCCAAGGAGGAAGAGCAAAAACCACGGGCGCCAGCCAGCAATACTTCACTATTTCGGGTGAGGTTACAATCGCGCCGGGATTTACAATGTATGGCTTATCCCGTGCGGCGGCTTACAAGAGGTATATAAAGGCGGTCCTGACCTAACTAGGTCGGTAACAGGTAATCCAACTCCGACTCGGTAACAGCTCGTACCGTACCACTTGTAGCATAAATGAGAACCTTCACCTGAAACACACAAAGAAAACACCTTCGGTGCCACATAGCCTCTTGGGCTAAGTAATGATACCAACTAAGCTCGAGCAAAGCTCAAACTTAGTAATAGGAACTGGCTTTGTCATCATATCAGCAGGATTATCATGAGTACTAATCTTGCATACCTTCAGCTTACCTTGTGCAACAACATCACGCACATAATGGTACTTGACATCAATGTGCTTTGTTCTCTCATGGAACATCTGATCCTTAGTAAGGTAAATTGCACTCTGACTGTCGCAAAATAGGTTAAAGCAAGTATCATCTCCACAAATCTCAGCAAACAAACCTTTCAACCAAACTGCCTCTTTGCATGCTTCAGCAATAGCCATATACTCAGCCTCAGTAGTAGATTGTGCAACAACACCCTGCAAGGTAGCCTTCCAGCTAACGGCACATCCACTAATCGTAAACACATAACCTGTGAGAGATCTCCTCTTATCCAAGTCGGCAGCATAATCTGAATCCACATAGCCTGCGAGTCCCTCACCAGTCTTGCCAAACTTCAAGCAAGCTTTGGATGTGCCGCGAAGGTACCTGAAAATCCACTGAACAGCTTTCCAATGTTCTTTACCAGGATTAGCCATGTATCGACTGACCAAACTCATAGCATATGATAAATCAGGCCGAGAACACACCATGGCATACATTAAGGAACCAACAACACTAGCATAAGGAACTCGTGACATATACTCAATATCTTTGTCAGTAGTAGGACATTGCAATGCTGACAACTTGAAGTGTGAAGCAATTGGAGTACTAACAGACTTTGCATCATGCATATTAAAATGATGAAGGACTTTCTTAATGTAATTCTCCTGACTAAGAAATAGCAATCTAGATTTTCTGTCTCTTGAAATTTCCATACCTAGAATTTTCTTAGCAGGACCAAGATCCTTCATCTCAAACTCACTACTCAATTGTTTCTTCAATGTAGTGATTTCTTTCATGCTCTTGGCAGCAATTAACATATCATCAACATATAGCAGCAAGTATATAGGTGATTCATCAACAAATTTAATGTACACACAGCTATCATATTCAGACCTCTTAAAGCCATGTGACATCATAAAAGAATCAAACCTTTTATACCATTGTCGAGGAGACTGTTTCAAACCGTAAAGGGACTTCTTTAGCTTGCATACGAAATCCTCTTTACCAGGCACTATGAACCCTTCAGGTTGGTCCATGTATATTTCCTCATCAAGTTCTCCATGCAAAAACGCAGTCTTCACATCTAACTGCTCAAGCTCAAGATCATGCATAGCAACAATACTAAAGAAAGTACGAATAGAACTATGCTTGACAACAGGTGAGAACACATCATTATAATCCACTCCTGGAATCTGACTGAAACCTTTTGCTACTAACCTTGCCTTAAACCTTTGAGGCTCACTGGGAGATAAGCCCTCCTTTCTTTTGAATATCCACTTACAGCGGACGGCCTTCTTTTGTTTAGGCAAGCGCACAATATCCCATGTGCCATTCTTCTCAAGTGATTGCATCTCTTCGTGCATTGCACCAATCCACTTGTCACGATCAACCGAAGCAATAGCTTCATTATATGTAGCAGGTTCAGCATCATTCTCCACCTGTTCTGCACAACTTAGAGAAAAATAAACAACATCACATTCCTCAATTAAACGAGTACGAGGTCCTTTATTCCACTTCTCTCTGCGCTCTGCAATAGACAAATTTTCTTGCTGCACAATAGGAGGTGAAGGCGGCACAATATCCTCCTCATCAATTTCAATTTCCTCCTCATCCAGGTGGTCTAGCTCCACCTGCAAACGAACTCGTGGTTCGTCCTCATCAGAAGAATCAGGCATAACATCAGTTGACAAACTGTCCTCATACATGACAGATTCATTAAACACAACACTCCTGCTAAAGAAAGTCTTTTTGGTTTCCGGGTTCCACAACTTATATCCTTTTACTCCAGAACCATAACCAAGAAATAAGCACTTAATAGCTCTAGGCTCTAATTTTCCATTATCAACATGAGCATAGGCAGTGCAACCAAGAACTTTCAGTTGTGAATAATCAGCTGACTCACCAGACCATACCTCAATAGGAGTTTTTTTGTCAAGAGGGATGGATGGTGACCTGTTGATCAAGTAGCAGGCAGTGTTGGCAGCCTCAACCCAAAAACGCCTATTCATGCGGGCGTTGGACAACATGCAGCGAGCTTTGGAGATGATCGTTCTATTCATCCTCTCAGCTACACCATTCTGCTGAGGTGTGTATGGGATGGTGTGGTGCCTGACAATGCCTTCCTGCACACAATAATCATCAAAAGCATGCGAACAAAATTCGCCACCATTGTCAGTACGAAGCACCTTCACCTTTCTCTCAATTTGCTTTTCAATCATACTTTCCACTCTTTAAAAGCAGCAAAAGTATCATCCTTAGTTTTCATAAAATAAGGCCAAACTCTTCTAGAGTAATCATCAATGATAGTAAGCATATAACGAGCACCACCATAAGAGGGCTTACGTGAAGGCCCCCATAAATCAGCATGTACATAATCCAATGTACCTTTAGTGCTATGAACGGAAGCATTGAACTTAACTCTCTTATGCTTACCAAACACGCAGTGTTCACAGAACGGCAACTTACTCATATTGCAGTTCTTCAGCAGTTCTCTCTTCACCAATTCTGCCATACCATGTTCACTCATTTGTCCAAGCCGCTTATGCCAGAGGTTAGTTGTACTTGCATCATCATTAGTAATAACAGCAGCAGTACCAGACAAAGTGCTACCTCTAAGAATATATAACTTGGCAGAATTCATATCACCAATCATAACAATGAGAGAACCTTTTGATACCTTCAGGCGTTTATCCCCTCCGGCATATTTGTACCCGTCACAATCAAGGGTACTCAGCGAGATTAAATTTCTCGCCATGGATGGTATGTGTTTCACTCCCGTCAATGTACGTGTCATCCCTCCATGAGTCTTGATCTGAACAGATCCAACGCCAACAATGTGACATTTGTTGTCGTTCCCCACACGCACAAAATATCCAGTCTGCACAGCTTCATAAGAACTGAACCATTCTTTGTTACAGCAAATATGAAACGAACAAGCAGTATCAAGAATCCACTCATTATCACGGGTAACACATGCAGTAAAAACAGCTAAGCATTCACCATCCGAACTATTATCACCAGCAACAACAGCAGCCTTACCAGTTCCATTACCATTACCATTACCGTCAGATTTATTTTTCGGTTGGTATGTGCCGTTCCTTTTCTCCTTGTTCTGCACCTGCAGCAATCATCAATGGTGTGATTGGTTTTCTTACAGTACCTGCAGAACTTGTCTCGTCCTTTGGACTTTGAACGGCCCCTACTTTTATCTCTGTTGTTGTCGTTGTAGTTGTTATCTCGCTGCTCTGGTCTGCCTCGAACCTGCAATGCATCGCCTTTGGAGGACGATGGGTTAGACTGCACCATAACTTTCATCTTTACCCTGGTCTGCAGGGCCTCACAAACTTCCGCGAGGGTTAGTTCATCGCGGCTTAACAGTATGGTATCACGCAGGTTTGTAAAAGAGCTAGGCAGCGAACATAACAGCAGAAGAGCTAGGTCTTCATCATCATATTTTACCTCCATCGACACTAGGTCGGACACGATCTCCTTGAAGATCGACAAGTGGCTCATGACAGAACCACCATCTTGCATCTTGAGCGAGAACAACTTCATCTTTACGTGCATCTTGCTGGTGAGATCTTTTGACATACAGATCGATTCCAGCTTGACCCACAGCGCAGCCGCGGATTTCTCCAACAGCACCTCTTGCAATATATCATTAGACAGATGAAGCTGAATCAACGATAAAGCCTTACGATCTTTGCGTTTCTCATCGGCAGTCCAATCCTTGGCTTCCTTATTCCCGAAAGAATCCAGCGCCTCATCAAGATCCGATGCTTGCGACAGAACCGCACACATCTTTACTTACCACAGAGAAAACCTCGTCTTGTAGTCCAGCAACGGTAGATCAAACTTCATCGATGCCATCGCGAATCCCTAATCTGAAACAGGGCTCTGATACCACTTGTTACATGCAATAGCAAAACAACGATGAAATTAAGCAAGATCGAACCAACGGGGACACGAGATTTTAACGTGGAAAACCCTTCCAAGGAGGAAGAGAAAAAACCACGGGCGCCAGCCAGCAATACTTCACTATTTCGGGTGAGGTTACAATCGCGCCGGGATTTACAATGTATGGCTTATCCCGTGCGGCGGCTTACAAGAGGTATATAAGGGCGGTCCTGACCTAACTAGGTCGGTAACAGGTAATCCAACTCCGACTCGGTAACAACTCGTACCGTACTTCAGACTTCGTTGCGCCTCCCTCTCGTTTGTGCGGGGCGAGTGTGGGGCCAACTTCAGACTTCGTTGCGCCTCCGGCTCCACTCGTCAGAAGTTCGGCCTTTATCAGTATATACGAATATGAATTTGGATCACCATAAAATAACAAAGATGTGGCGATACTCATCCTCTGCCTCAGCCGCAGCCCCAAAGCAAAAGATCTCACTCTTATGGTAATTGATCTTAAGACCCGATAATTGTTCAAACAAAGAAAGAATAAGTTTCATATTAACTGCTTTCATATTAGTAAAGTTGGTGATGGCGGGTGTTACAAGTAACATAGCCAGGGAGAAACACCTTGCTCAACTTGTCCATGTTTCTTTCTAGTGTAGGCATATATATGTGCACTACTTACCGGCCTCTTTAAACGTAGTAAAAAGGAAGGCGTGTGATTCGGTCATTGTCATGAAATATTGTCCTCTCTTTGACAAACTTGCCTTAATTGTGCCGAACAACGGAAACTAGCATCAAACAGGTAGCGCCTAATAAGCGCTCAACGGCTAGTTAGAGACGAATTCGAAGCACAACACTTTAAGAATTACCACCGTGCCTTGGATGGCCTCATTTACACCCTTCACCCAACGCCTATTTAAACTGCGGAATCTACCACAAGTGCAGCTGGAGCACTCAGCAGCATCACAAGCGCACAACTCACATGACAAATCAATAATGGAATCAAGCAAGCTACCTGCAAGAGTGAGAGTCAGGGTCAAGAGCATTGCCTGCCTTGTGGTGCCGTCGCGCGCCATCAAAGTGGTCGCCACCACCGTGGCTGCAGCAGCTGGCTTCACAGCAAAGGACCCGCGGTGCGGCCAGAGGGTAGGAGAGGCATGGGGATCGTGCCGGTGGATATGGCTGGGGCTTCTGCAACAACGGTGATGGCATCTAGAAAAACATTACTTGGCTTCTCAGCTGCCTATGAGGCGGCGTCGGGAGCGTCAGTCCTGGTCATCGTTACGGAGGCACCGGTGGTATCTCAGCCACATGTATGCCTAGTGGTGGCACCACATTACCCAGATTCGGACGCGGGTAAGGCAGCGGAACCGGAACCGGCGGCGCCACGAAATGAGGAGGGGCTCTAGCGTAGTGGCTACTGTGTAGTGCCGGTAGACTTGGGTCCTGCACATGCGACCTGTTTCACTGTACTGCTTGTGACGACGGCACTTGCGTACCTACGTGGGTCGATGCATCGACTTGGCTTACGACAAGACCTCCTCCATAGAATTACGAAAACTGCATGACAGCTACCGGCCTATTTGCCTTCACCTGCACTTGTGCGAAAAATCCAGTACAAGAACATCAACAGTAGCTCAGGTGTTCAGGTGTGGAAAGTGCACTGGCCGGCCTCACTTACACGCTCCACCTGCCTTGGTCCCTAATCCATCTCCCTAGCTCGATCACTTCTAACGTCACGCAAGCACGACTTATAAACAGAGCGAGAGCCGATTCTAGCCAGCTGCTAGAGAAAGAGCGATGCACACCTCCTACTGATCTGCCTCGTACTTCCGACGCACGGCAGCTGTCACTAGTGGAAACAGCCCCTTTCGTCCAGGGGGGCAGGGGGCATCTGTCCCGGTTGCACCAAAAACCGGGACAAGTGCCATGCATTGGTCCCGGTTCGTGTGCCCGAGGCAGCAGAAACCACCTGGGGGCATCTGTCCCGGTTCGTGGGGAGCCAATGGTCCCGGTTCGTGGCACGACCCGGGACGAATCCCTAGCCACAGGCCACGTGGCGCGCGCATGGGCATTGGTCCCGGTTCGTGGCACGACCCGGGACGAATCCCTTTTTTTTTAAAGCAAGGGTTGTATTGTCTGTCCGCGTGGCGCATGGGTGGTATTGTCTGTCCGCGTGGCGCGGGAGTTGTAACGCGTGGCCATGAATGCGCGTCATAAACTGCCGCACCTCCACTCCACGCACCGTCGTGCCACCACCATGCCTCCGAGGAGGAACAACACTACCGGTTTCCGCGGAGTTCGATCGCGGCAGAACGGAATGTTCACCGCGACTATCCGCTTCGGGGACGACCGCATCCCCCTCGGCTCCTTTGCGACGGCCTCGGAGGCCGCCCGCGCTTGGGACGCGGCGGCCTGGCGCCTCGGCCGCCCGCGGTCGTTGATGAATTTTAGCGACTGCCACACCCTCTGGGAAGCGGAGGCCAGGGCGCCGACGCCGCAGATCGTCACTGCCGCCGACCACCGCCACCTCAGGCACCGCGCGTTTCAGGGCCTAGTCGACGCCAGGGACGACCGCGTGGTCCGCGAGTACTACCGGAACAATCCGGGTGAGGAGAGCACCGACGAGGAGCTATGGCAGACCCGCGCGGCTGAGCGGGCGGAGCGGCGCCTCGAACGCCACCTCGAGTTAGATGCCGCTCGGGAGGCGAGGACGAAGGCGCTGCAAGCGCTCCGTCGGGCCGACCATGCCGGCGAAGTCTGGGCCTCCGACGATCCGAGGTGGGGGCCTATCTCGGAAATACCATCATGCACCTCCTCCGACGACGAGGAGGTCACCGACGACGACGAGGACGAAGAGTAGCGCGCTAGCGCGTCTGTTTTCTGTTGGCTGTTTAATAAAATAATTTGTTGTATTCCGGCAAACAGTGGCCCTCTAGCTCGTCTGTTTTCTGTTTTCCGTGTGGTTTTTCCTGATTTGTTGGATTCAGATCTAATGGCATTTCGATAGACGTTAAAAAGAGGGGGACATGTATTTCAATAGATAAACAAGGCACGGTACACATAATGGCAAGGTTGGATCTAAATCTAAACGGAGAGCATAGATCTAAATAAACAAAGCAGTACATAATGGCAAAAGTGCATCGATCTACTAGTCATACTCCTGCCTAGGCCTATAGTACATGTACTCGTAGTCGTCGTAGTCGCCGCCGCCGTCGTCGTCACTATCGTCTGACGGTGCTCTGCACTCCCTCGGAAGATCACGACTCCAGGACCGGGCCTTAGGGTAGCGCAGGCGGGGGATATCGCCGGCCCTGATGTAGTCCATGACGCTCTGTAGAGTCCGGCCGGACCACCATAGCCGACGACCGGCCTCGTGAAAGTTCCCAGGAGGCAGACCGTCCTCCTCATACCTGGCGAGCGCCCTCTCACGCCGATTGATGAAGAAGGCATCCCAAGTATGCTGGTTATCGGGATGACAACTGGGATTCCTCCGCTGCTCCGGCGTGAGCTCGTGGTAGTAGTGGTTCGTGATGGCCGCCCGACGCGCCACACCTTGAGGAAGAGGAGGGACCGGCACTCCTCCGGCGCTCAGCATCCAACCGGCGGGAACGTTGTAGCCGCACGGGCAGGGGTAGTTCGAGGCGGAAAGTGCCTCCGCCTGGATGAATGTTAGAGTGGGTACGGTAGAAGCCATGAGAGAGTGGTGAGTTTGTATGTGTTTATGCCAATGGTGTGGCAATGCATACATATATATAGCGAGAAGAAAACATCGATCCCTTTAGTCCCGGTTGGGGACACCAACCGGGACTGAATGGGTTAGGGTTTCATTGGGAAACGGATCATCCCTTTAGTCCCGGTTGGGGAAACCAACCGGGACTAAATGGGAATTAGGGTTTCGTTTGGACCAATCAGATAGAATCACACGGATCGTGTGTTTCTTTCAAGCGCTCGTGAGTCGTTGGATCCGGGTGTGTTTTTTTCGAGCTGTTGTGAGCCGTTCGATCAGGGCTACGGTGTGTTTCTTTCGAGCTGCTGTGAGCCGTTGGATGAGGTGTTTCTTAACCGTTGGATCAAAACCCTAGCTCAACACTTTTTGAGCCAGAGGACCCTATATATAGCCCAGCTTCATACACCCGGTCAGTTCATCTCTCAAATACAAAACATCCGGATTCGCCATCATACGTCCAACCGTGCATTTGGTATGCATATATATATGCACCAAGTAGCCACGGTTGGGCTGTGTGATGGCGATACCGTTTGTTTTGTTCTACACCCACTTTATTATTCATCTGCTAGATAAAACAACTTCCATATTTGCCAATAACCACTTTTTCTTTTGGAGTAGACTTCTATATATACATTCAGATTTTCGTTTGATCGGACTGGTTCTCCGTCAGGTAGTGAGAAGTAATGAAGCTCGATCTTTTTCCATTGCCCAGCGCCATATTTCTCAACACCCTTGGCTAGCTTAATCACTTCGTCCTATGTCCAGTGCTTGTCATCTTTCCTATATTGACCTCCCTGCCGAAGGCACATTCTGTAAGTATCGGTTGATATTATGTTTCTGATGACGATTGTGCAGATGGTTGGATGGTTTATAGGAGTTTCGTGCATTACAGATCCTAATACACCGGTTTGTAAATGCATGGTGGCTACCAGCATAAGGGAGATAGTTGATCAAGAAAGAAAAATGGTAATAGTTTTATATTTCTTATTATTACCTCGCTAGGAAGAGGAATAGTAGATGGAGGCCAATCAAGAGGATCAGCCAGTATGTTTGCCCAAAACGGATTTGAATTATTTACGCAATTTCAAACAATTTTAATGTTGTAATTTTTTCGTAATTTGAAAGTATGTAGAAGTTATTCACTTACATATTTAAGATATTCAAAATTTGGCGCTAAAACAATTGGCGCGCCGGCCAGCTGGTTCTGGCGCGGGCGACCAGCCGGGCCCTTCCGTCCCGGTTGGTGGCACCAACCGGGACGGAAGGGTCTTTCGTCCCGGGTGTTGCCACCAACCGGGACGAAAGGGTCATAGGATATAAACACGTCCCCGCTCCTTTCAGTTCCAGACCGCGCGCAGGGACCAAATCGACGCCGCCAGGCTGCCCAATTTTTCCGTCCCCCCCGCGCTGCCCCCTCGCCCCGTCGGCATCCGCGCCGCCCCCTCGCCCCGCCGGCATCCTCCTCTGTGGTGCCGCTCCCGACTCCGTCGAGCGCACCCACCCCCCCCTAGCGCCCTCTCCCGTTCGCCTCGGCCGCGCGCCGCCCCTCTAGGTCCCGTCGCTGCCCCGCGCCGCTGCCCCGCGCCGCCCCTCGATCCCGTCGCTGCCCCGCGCCGCCCCTCGATCCCCGTCGCTGCCCCGCGCCGTCGCTGCCCCGCGCCGCCGGCCCGCCGCTGCCCCAAGAGGAGGTAAAAGGCCTGCCTCCATCTCGCCCTAATCTGGGGCCTTTTTTGTTTTTCTTTTATTTTTTTTACTTAATTACTGTTTTTTATTATTGTTAGAATTATTAGTTTACAAATGTTAGAAATTTTAGTTTATGAATGTTAGAAATTTTATATTAGACTTATTTACTTTAAATTTGTTTAGAATTGATATAAAAAATTTAACCATCCGTATAATAACCGCTGATATACGGGTTTGGGCTATACCCGGCCATCTAGCAGACCCCGTAAATGGACCACCCCGAACGATTTTTTACAAGTTTGGGTAGGGGGCGGCCCGTCGACCCTTACATGTGCGGGTCGGGAGGGGATATAGAGGGCCAACCCTCTAGCTCGTGCGAGCTAGGGCGCGCTGAAGATCTTTTGAGAGTATGGACAGAGTTTAGTTTGTCTAGAAATAACAACATCAATTAAAATTCAGATATGAAGAGGCATCCCTGATGCCCCTGTTAGAAGAGAGCAAATCAACACTAAAATGAAGAAAACAGATATTGCTGTTGTATGAATGTGTTGAAGAAGCAAAGACAGGACCAAAGGTTACCAAATTTGCTGGTAACCTTTGGTCCCGTCTTTGCTTCTTCAACACAATCATACAGCAGCAATATCTGTTTTCTTCGTTTTAGTGTTGCTTTGCTCTCCTCTAACACGGGCATTAGTCTGGTGAGTTACTAAAAAATCTTCTTTTTTGGGGTTTCCTCAAGTTTGTCCGAGTATTTTTACTGCCTCATTCTCTTTTGTTTTTCGCATGTTCCTGCCTGCTATACAGGTCATACCAGAGTGGTTTCTGAACTATTTTGGAGGAAAGATACCAGGAACTGTCAAATTACAAGCCCCTAATGGTATTGCATTTGATGTTGGAGAGTTATGGAGAACATGAACAGAATAATCCTCAAGTATGGGTTCCGCCCACCCATACTTGAGGATTGTTCTGTTCATGTTCTCCATAACTGCAACATCAAATGCAATACCATTAGGGGCTTGTAATTTGACAGTTCCTGGTATCTTTCCTCCAAAATAGTTCAGAAACCACTCTGGTATGACCTGTAGCACGCAGGAACAGGTGAAAAACAAAAGAGAATGAGGCAGTGAAAATACTCGGACAAACTTGTAAAAAAGAAGATTTTATAGTAACTCACCAGGCTATGCATGAAAATGTCCAAAACCCTGTACACGCGTTTTAGGGGGCGAAAACATAAGGGGTCTGTTAGACATGCTCTTAGGGGGCGAAAACATATAAGGGGTCCGTTAGACATGCTCTTAGAAATTTAAGAATGCTAGAAATGTTATCGTATGTTTAAATATTATTATGCATGTGCAATTTTAATGAATTGGATCTGAAATATATACTTACTCTTTTTGTATAGTATGGAGCCAAGAGACGAAGATGCCGAAAATATGATCGAGGGTTTAATCCGCGGGCCCGACGTAGAGCCCGATGTGAGCCAGTGGATGAACGACTCCGGTGAGGGAGATCCGGTGCTCACCCAGGGAGACGACTCCGATGAGGGAGAAGCCGACGGCTCCGATATGGGAGCAGCCGACGGCTCCGGTGGAACCATACAAATTACAAACACCGGCTCCGAGGTGCATATATATATATGTTATTTAATGAAGCATCCGTTGTCTATATACATGTATTAACAGTCTTTATATTTTTAGCCATCCGGTTCAAATATATCAACCGGAAAAAAGACTAAACGAGGCGCAACAAAGAAGTTGAAAGATACAGAAAGATACAGGATCGACACGATCACAGCAGACGGCGCACCCGAGCTTCCCGCTGATGTTGCCCAAAAATTTGTGAAGCAATGCGGAGTGCTAGTTAGAGATCACATCCCGATCACTGTTAATGAGTGGAATGAGCCAAAAGATCCGCGGAAACAAGGAATTTCATATGTCGGCAAAATAGCCAAAGATCATCTTTTCTCAAAGATTTTGGCTAATTTCAACTTACCCGTGCCGGAGGTGGACGAGAATGCGGATGTGACTGAGGCCGATGTTACTAGAATGAAACATGAGATACGGGAAAAGGTCAAAGCGTGGACCCTAAAAAAGATGGCCGAGCAATTCAAAAACTGGAAGAAAAGATTGAACCTTGATTATGTTAAGAAGGAGAAGACTCCTGATTTCACTCAAGGGTATGAGAAAATAAAACCCGTATGGGCAGACTTCGTGAAGTACAAGCTGGCAGAGAATGAACTGGAAAGGACGAAAACAAATGAGAAAAACGCCGGCAAAAAGGTATATCACCATGTTATGGGGCAAGGTGGCTACAAGGGTTCTAGTCCCAAGTGGGAGACATGGGAGAACAACCTGATTCAGCAGGGGATCACTCCCGAGCCGTTCTTGTGGGTCGAGCGGACAAGGTCATGGTTCTACGGGCATGGGGGCAGGTTGGACGCCGAAGGAAAAGCAATATATAACCTAAGGCATAAAAAGAGTCATCCTCTACCCATAGAGAAGCTGAGAGACGCAATAAAGGACGTTAAAGATGGGAAGTTCGTGCCAGATAGAGAGAACGACGAGCTCACACGAGCCCTAGGGAATAAGGAACACGGAGGGCGTACACGAGGCACAAAAGGCACTCCTCCGTGGAGTGTTGCGTTCGACTCCACCAAAAAGTTATACCCAGATAGAAGCCGTCAACGTAAAAAGGACAAGGAGGCAGCTGAAGCAGAGAATCAGGCAAACTGGAGGCGTCAACTTGAAGAAATGGTAAAGCTGACACAGGATGTAGCAAAGAAGCAGCAAGACCAAATTAACACACTTAGCCAGCAGATAGTGTCTACCGGCGCATCAGTACACATGCTAGAAGTTGAAGCTGAGGCTCCCGACGCCGCACATTCTCATCGCAAAAGCAGCGTTGCGTCCACGCAGCTACCGGATGATGATGCACCACCGATGATTTACCCGGTGGACGAGATCACGGAAATGACATCCTGTGAGCTCCACGTGAAGGTCGTCAATATAACCATCAAGGCGGCGGCCGGATATGTCTTACCGATTGGCAACGAACCAACTCACCATTGTCTCCCGGTTCCACGGGGCTACGCTGTTGTTGGGGTCGATGAAGTTGCCAACGGATTCGAGCGGGTAAAGCTTGATTTTCCTGAAGGTGAAGACGAAGAGTTGACTGAACTCGGAGAAGCCAAGAACTCGACCGTTCTATGGCTAAAGGAATGCATTGTGCTCACAAATCAGACGACAAAGCCATCGAATTCTCGCATTTCTCCAGCGCAAAAGTCTCCAGCGCGGTCGTCTTCGCAACGCATGCCGTCTCCGGCGCGGTCGCCTACGCCGTGCACGTCTCCAGCGCGGTCGCCTACGCCGCCGCGTCAGCCCTCTCCGCCCACTAAGTTTCTGCCGAAACGTAAAAAATCACCGAAACGTCAACGGTCACCCCTCCCGAAGGTACCAAAAGAGGTACCCAAGTTACCTTACGACTATACTCCCGAGGAAACCCAGAAAATCGCAAAGGACGAATACGATGCGTGGAAATCAAAGCGGAAGGAGAAGCAAAAGCCAGATTTCCCTGAGACCGAAGAAGAGATAGAACGAGCTTGGAAAATGGTGAAGACTCTTCATCAACCCGAGCCGAGTCTGTCATCTGACTATGACCGCTCTATTCTGAAGTCACACCAGGAAATGGTGCGGTCAACGAAGAGTAGTAGCGCAAGCGGGAAAAAGGGGAAATCAGTTGCTCAACTCGGAGAGCAGAAAAAACAATCCACGTCCCCGCTCAAAGTGATTTCCAATACCCAGGTGGGGCCGAGCACTAATATTGCTGATGAGGATATTGATCCGGAGTTTATAACACTGTACGCAGACAAAGCAGCTGATGCGGGTTTGTCCATTGCTGAGTATATGCAAACAGTGAACTACTTCCCCGCAGCTGAATGTGCGTACAAATACGAGTCCGGGCAGCCTCTTGTCAAACCCGAGGAGATAAAGAATCTACCAACGAAAATGCGAAGAGTGCATAATTGGTATATGCAAGCCGCTAATGAATCTGAGGACTGGCTATGTCTCAGTGTTAAGGACGAGCACTATGGAACTGGAAATGGAATGGTTATGATTCAATTTGAGGAATTGTTTCAGTTATACCAGCAGCAGGCCCTCGACAAATCTATCCTTAGTGCCTATTGTCTGTAAGCACTTATTTCTCTAGCTCACCTCATTCAATTGCATATATATTCATATATATATATATATATAGTACACTCATATATTATAATTGCAGAATGAAGATTCTCGAATGCAAAAGAGATGGAATCTATGATATTGGGTTCATTGATCCAAATATTATTTATGAAAAGATTCTTCGGCAATCTCCCAAGGATACAGAAAATAATATTCTGAGGGCAATAATATTTAACCAACACCAACGGGAAATACTATTTCCTTACAACTTCAAGTAAGTATGTTACTCTGTTGTAAACATTCTGTTTTCCTTACTCGATGTTCATTGTATAATTGATGAGTTCTGCGTGCGCAGCTTCCACTATATTCTGCTAATCTTCCAAATTGACAAAGGAAAAGTAATTGTAATGGACTCAAAACGTAAACCCCTCTCAATGTGGGCTGACATGCAGGAAATGATCCAGCGGTAATTTCAATCTTTATTAATTTCAGTATTTATATATTGCAATATATCGACTACTTTGTTTCATTTTCGGATATCAAGTAATTACTAACTCTTTTTATTCTTTTTCTTTCTCGGGTAGGGTTTGGAAGAGGTTCATAAGGAAGTCTCCCGGTGAATGGGAAAAACAACTTACATTTGATGTTGTGCAAGTAAGTACTATCTAGATTCGTGCCCATCTCCATTATCATGCCTGGTTGATTATTATTTTGATTGAAACAATCTTCTCGTATAGTGCCTGCAACAAGGAGACGGGAATAACTTGTGTGGATACTACGTTTGCGAGTTCATTCGTCAGACCACATCTCCCAAGGGCAGAAATTTAAAACAACTTCATGTACGTTAATCGTCAATTCTTCTTATTACTATCTATTTTAGTTACTTATCTTCATATATTTTAGTGACCACTCTTCTTTATATTAGATCGAACGGCTTCGGGACGGTCTTCTACCTAGGGACCGCATACGAGCAATTCAGGAGGAAATTGCGGGCTTCTTAGATGCAGAGGTCATAAACGTAGATGGAGAGTACCATGCCTCCGGTTGGAACTAAGTTTGATTTTGTAATACACTCCATCGGTCATGTAATATGATCGATATACTTTGCTTCTGTAATATAAGTGTTTCTTATTCTGCTTTATATACTTATTCACTCGTGCGATCCGGGGGCTCGGTGGAGGGTACTCTTCTCGAGGTCCGGGGAGGGGCCGCCAGGAGGTCTCGGGGACCAAAAAAACGGAAATTGTAAAGCCCTGCCGCGGCAGAGAAAAGGGCAAAAGCCCTGCCGCGGCAGAAGGGGCATGCATCCCGGGTCGTATTCAGAACCGGGACTAATAGCCCTGGCCAGGTTCCAGCGCTCGGGCCACGTGGTCAGCCCCATTTGTCCCGGGTCCTGCCACAACCGGGACCAATGGGGAGGGGTATTTGTCCCGGATGCCCCGTCCCGGTTGCACAACCGGGACAAAAGGGGGCCTACGAACCGGGACTAAAGCCCCTGTTTCCACTAGTGTGTGGAGACGCAGCAGAAACATTAGTTCCAGTAGCCGCAGAGAACGGCACCGCCGAGGCAGCAGCGGCTGGTGTAAGCACTTATTCGTGGGTATGAGAGGCATGGAGAACCTGTCAGCCCTCCTGTTGATGGGCAGAGGCTACGGGGGTGGCTTCGGCAACAACGGCGTCGCCTCGGCGGCATTGGAGTCAGGAGAGTCAGGCGTCACCGCGATGACAACCGCGCCAGTGGTACCATATCCATAGCGTTCGATGGTAGCGGCATGTTCATCTTCGGCCGGCACTAGGGTCGTATGGGTAGACTTGGGTCGGCCGCGCACGACCTGTAGCCTGTAGGCATGTGCAGTTACACCGACTGCGTATAACGCAATTGTGTACAATCGTGGAAGTGCACGTGCAACGTACATGATATAATAAGAACATATATTTGTATTTTCTTTATCTTTTGACTAGTTTCCTGCATAACGGTTTAAGTGTATCTTTTACTCACATAATACGATATGCTGAAAATTATTATTATAGTTAGTGTGTATGTGCATGACACGTCTCCATAGTATGTCAAAAATTATCTGAATACTGTATTTTTTTCATGTGATTCCTAGTCCTTGGTTCTTGTTCAATTCATGTCCAAATAAAAAAATTTGTTCAAAAGATGTGCATTTCACGTATCTTGTAACAACCATGAAAAAATAAAGTCAACCACTATACAACCTCATCTATCTATCTATCTACTATATATTAAATGCAATATATGGGTCCTAATAAAGGCATTACGTTAAGCCAGATCATCTGAATTATTTTAGGCCATTAGATCTCAAATTTATGGTTAGGACGATGATTTTATGAAAGACTCTAGCTAGTCTGACACGAAAGCAAAGGTATGACGTGCCACCAATAGAGAAATGCATCTGCCATGTTCCTCCGTGAATGAGTCTAAACTGTTTGGACTAGACATTCTAACTTGCATGAAAAAAGTAAGATATATATGATTTTGCTTTTGATGTATCTGTGTTTATATTAGTGTAAGTAAAGATTACAAAAGGTTCTCACGGAAACTACCAAAAACATTGTGCGCAGACGACTGTCCTAAAAATATTGTAGAAAAGAACCTTCCTACAAAGAAAACACAAAAAAGTCCTTGGTGGTCCATGCACACGCCGACACCTTTAGAGCCTCCGAGATGTGCACGTTGAGAAAAGGAGAAAGACCTCCATCATTACCATAACCGGAGAAGCATCACCGGTTTACATAGGTAGGCCATCTTAAAAATTTCATCAATGAACTAACATGGGATGATAATTCTAAGAACGAAGCATATGTTGTGATGATACAGATTATATCATAGAACATCAAGTTGTTATATATGTCACACTTTGTGATTCTACTATGTTCTCCTGATTCCAAAACATAGGTTTGATTAGTGAACCATAATCGATAGATCTTGTAACTCATCCTAACTATATCCCATCAGGTCGGCAGTGTGGTGGTATAAGCTAGGACGCCACTAAGGATTGTTGCATACTAGCTCATCAAGATATTAGTGGTAACACAAGAGGGTAAAATATTATGTGGGGAAACACGTCTCGGTACAAAATAACTTATGCCACAATTATGTCCCTCAAGAAAGAATGGTCATTTTACAAGATATTAAAAATACACTTGTGTTTGGAGAATATGATGACTTGATTATAGAGTTGAGGATAGGACACATTAAAAATATAGATCGATGAACATATTAGTTTGATATTCTAAATAGATTACGTTGTAGAATGTTGCCTCAATTTTTATTCTATTCGTATATAATACTGATTAGAAGCGCGAAAAGTGAATAAAAAAATATTTTTTCTAATTAGAGGGGAGACATTTCGTTTGCAATATGATATTAAAATTTGAGTTTTCAAAGGAGTGTCACTATATAGAGCATAAAATATCTTGGAATGAAGAGATAGCACCACAAATTTTATAATTAAGACCATAAGGAGAGGAAAAAAGAAAACATAAAAAGCACCCTTATGGTTGGTTTGCATGTCAATGAGTAACATTATTTTTCAACAGCTTCATTTAGGATTTGATAAACCCATTCAAAATATTCATGCATAATTGTTTGTTTTAAATTCTGATACTCTCTGTGTAAAATATATTCGTAGTCTAGCATATTTAGTACTTGATGACCCACAAGTGTAAGGGATCGATCCTAGTTTTTTCGATAAATAAGAGTTTCGAACACAACGAGGAGCAGAAGGTATTCATAAATAGTTTTGAGCAAGGTTTCACCGTGAACACTAGAGAACAAATCTTAGGGATTCTTGCAATAGAAAAGATCAATAACTGTAAAAGTAATTAATTGTTGCAAGTGGCCCAATCTTTTTTAGCACAAAGGAGAAGGTGGTCGTCAAGTTATTTTCCGCATACGCCGATGAGAAACGTTATCGTTTAGATAAGTGTTATCACTACAAGAAATATGTTGATAAATGACTCTCAATTTTTGTCACTAGAAGGTCAGGTAGTTTCATTCATGACCCCTTTTTGACCAAAAATGGAAAGTCACATACCGAGCGTCTTATTTGATCGGCGATGACTAATTTAATGGAATTGTCATAGACTATGTGACTCAATCAGCATGGTCATAGCCCTATGAACAATTGATTTGGTCAGTTGATATCCTGCCATAGCCACGTCAGATCCTACATGGCAAAATTATGACTAAGTAATAAGGGTCAAAGAGTAAAATCAGCATAGTCCACAATGCTTCTCTAGACGGACCAAGCCCAATATTTTGGCCTTTTTGAGTTTTTTTGTTCATGTTTTATTCTACCTAAATGGACCAGATCGAATATTGTATGGGCTTTTCAGCTTTGGCTATTTTATGCCTTATTGTACGGGCTTTTTCTTCACGGGCCTTTAACTTTCAACGACTTTTATGTTGTTATTATTTTTTTCCAATATTCATAATTTGGACCAATTGGTGTTTCATTTCTACATCACGAGGTGCTATTTAGGTCCAGCACAAGTCAGATTAGTTTTTGGAACAAATAAAAGATTATGGAACCAAAAATATAATATTACACATTATTACAACCATTTGTTTCAGAGTACAAATGTTTACAGATTATTCTCCACAAACTGCTTTGAGCCAAGTGCCTAGCAAAGCTATTCTACCCTTGATACAACAAAGACAAAAATTCAGAAAATTAAGATGATAAAAATAACAGAAGTCCTACATCAGCAAGCAAACGTCAATGGTACATCAGCAAGCAAACGTCAATGGTCCTACAGAATTGTTTTAATGTGCTGATGATAACATGAATTAACTAATTACTGTCTAGATGTAGGTCTGAATATGAAACTGAGACCTAACTAATGTGCGGATAGGATTGTGAAATGGGACTTCAAACAATGGCATTGTCAACATCCACGAAGATATTTACGTGGATAAAAGACATAACAAGTTAGTGCATCAAAAAACCTAGAACATCTTGTGAACCTAGATGTGAAGAGGAGGATGGGAGATCTCACCGGCTGCTCAGGCGCGACGTGGCGGAGCCCAGGCGATGGTGGGGATCACGCGGTCATAAGAAAACATCATGTTTGGGCCTATAACATAAAAATCATCAAACTGCATTGGCTCACCAAAAATAGTAGCACCAGCACCTTTAATAATCAGACCCACCGAAATCTCAAAATCCATCTGGGATTGGGAGAGTGAGAGTACCTCGACGATGTACTGAACGGTATGTACTGATTGTCAACGGCTTGGCAGCAGGACGCCGGCAGCTGCATCCGCAAAAGGGCACACGTTTGTTCCCATCGCTGGGATGATCCCTACCTGGTGAGTAGTACACTATACACAGACATCTTAATACATAAATCATATGATTTACCAGTACACATCGAGAGACACCAATGCCCACAAGGAATAGGGTAACTTTCAGCAAAACATGAATAGCAGAGCTCAATACACAATCTGCTATGTAGTAAAGTATTTCTGGATGCTTTGATTATGTAGCTCAATAAACAATCGAATGTTGCAAAAAATCATGTGTGTACTAAAGTGATTCCAGCACTAAAGCTAGTGCGAAATTTCTACCTAGTAATCGAACCAGCTAATGCCAGTATAGGATCTGCAGCAGGTCAAGAATCTACTTTTTATGCCCATGTCGACGAGCTACTGGATGGCGACGTCAAGGTCGCTTGACGTAGCACACGACGTGGATGCTGTCAGTGGGAGGCCTTCAGATCCGGCAGCTCTACAGCCTCCCTTCTACCGGGCTCCCTCCTGAACACGTCGTCCGCCACATCCCCAACTAAGGAGGCCAACGAACAGCGGCAACCGGGATCGACGAATAACGCCCCCACCTCTATCTCTAAGGAGGCAATCCCTCCTTGCAGTGGAGGTGCCCAGCTGCAGAGCAGGAAGGTGAGGTCCGGACGGCGGATCTGGCGCGTCGGACGTGGATGATGGGATGATAAGAGGCGGAGCCTCTCTCTCCGATAAGGCTTAGGCGAGCTGGAGAGGGAGGCGGAGTACTTCAACATTGTCGATGCGGGGGAGCTCATCGACGGAGCTCGCCTTCAGCCCAGCCGCAAGCGAGAAGGGCAACATCCGCGCAAGCCAGGTGTGGACCTTGTACCCTGGCCCGCCCTGCGCCTGGAGCTGACTGGTGATGGTGACGGCCTGCACACGAGGCGCTCCAGTGCGATGAACACCAAGGAAGGGGATCCAGGATAATGGGAATTGGGGAGAATCCCGTCGAGGCTGTGGTTCCCCGGGACGAACGACATGTCGGCGGTGGCAGCCAGAACCGGGAAGAGGTGGGGTTTGTGACAGAGGCGAGGGCTTTTTCGTGGTGGAGAAGGCGACGATGGACACGATAGGCGTACGCGGGGTGGAGCGGCGGCTCGGGGGAAGAAAATAAAGGGAGGCAGAGAGGAGCGGAAAGAGGGGATCAAGATCTGGGGAATTGGAGCAGCGGCTCGGGGGCAACATGAGTAGGGTTTCGAAAATATCTGGCGGCCGGAGTTGCTAATTTTAGGTTTAGGAGGGCAACAGAAAATTTCACCTAAACATAGAGGGAAAGGGGGTTGCAGGCTCTAATATTTAGCTGTGTGATGCCTATTTCACCTAAACATGAGTATTCTACGCAAGTATGCATATTGAAAAAACTAACAATGTTGACGAAGAAACTTTGAGTTCTCTTTGAATAAAAACATCATTTTCCATTTTTGGAGTGTAAAAAACGAGTTTTTTTGAAGCACATACACAAAATATGACACATAATTGTACAAAGTAAAATTATAGAGAAAACATGTCATATTTTATCTAGAAGTAACCAAATTATTTTCTATAAAAAGATGTTCACACACTTCTTTTGAAACGGACAAATTTCTGCCGATTCAGTTGAAACGGGCCAAGTTTGAACTACAGGTGCCACGTAGTTTGCTCATCATTTTTTGTAAAAATCCTTTATAGGTACAAAAAGTACCTATTTCATCACAGATACACTAAGAGTATTGCGAGATTCAACACCTAGATATGAACAGTCACGTCCCCCGTATTGACCGTTTTCCGAAATCGGCATAAAAGGTTAAAAAAAAATGGATAACCTTTGCAATGTCTCATCATTTGTGACCTAGTGACCATAAAATTTATTAAAGTTGGAATACGACAGTATCGCGAAAAAACGTTGACAGAAATGAGCTATCATCTACGAAGATTCATGGCTTTTGGGCAAAAGGACGGATGTTATGGCCACATTCATAGCATAGTTTGTTTAACTGTTCCCGTATTCCACACAAACATTCATAATGGAACAACTAACAATGTTGACGAAAACACTTTTATTTTTCTTTGAATAAAAACATAATATTCCATTTTCGAAGTGTCAAATATGGGTTTTTTTGTGAAGCACATACACAAAATATGACACAAAATTTTACAAAGTAAAATTATAAAGAAAATTTCTCATATTTGATCTACAAATAACCAAATTGTTTCCTCTAAAAAGATTTTCATATGCCTCTTTTTAAAAAGACAAATTTCTCCCTATTCAGCCAAAACCGGGCCAAATTTGAACTACACGTGCCTCGTAGTTTCCTTATTTTTTTTGTTAAAATCATTTCTAGGTACAAAAGTACCTATTTCATCAGAGATACACCAAGAGTTCTGCGAGATTCAACATGTAGTTACGAACGGTCACGTCCCCCGTTTTGACGATTTTTTGAAATCAGCATAAAAGGTTCAATAAAGGTTCATAAAAAATTCAAAAAAAAAGGATAACCTTCGCAATGTGTCATCATTTGTGACCTAGTAACCATAAAAGGTAATAAAGTTGGAGTACGACAGTTATCGCGAAAAAGTGTTCACGGAAATGAGCTATCAACTACGAAGATTCATGGCTTTCGGGCCAAATGACAGATGTTTTGGCCATATTGATGGCATAGTTTGTTTAAATGTTCCCATATTCCACACAAACATGAATAATGTAACAAATAACAATGTTGACAAAGAAACTTTTATTTTTCTTTGAATAAAAACATCATTTTCAATTTTAGGGGTGCCAAAAATGTTTTTTTTGTGAAGCGCATACGAAAAATATGACACAAAATTGTACTCCCTCCGTTTTTCAATTTATAAGGCGTTTTACATAATTAAAATTGATGACTATGTGTGGACACAAATGAGTGAACCTACGCACTAATATATGTCTACATACCTATAAATACATATGAATGTGGCCAAATGGTAGAACATCTTATATTATGGAACAGAAGGAGTAAAAAGTGAAATTATAAACCAAATATGTCATATTTTATCTACAAATAACCAAATTGTTTCCTCTAAAAATATTTTCATACGCCTCTTTGGAAATAGAAAAATTTCCAACGATTCAATTGAAACAGGGTCAAATTTTAGCTACACGTGCCTCGTAGTTTGCTCATGATTTTTTGTAAAAATCATTGTTAGGTACAAAAGTACCTATTTTCATCATAGATAAACCAAGAGTTTTGCGAGATTCAACACCGATAGACGAACGGTCATGCCCCCCCGTTTTGACAGTATTCCAAAATCGGCATAAAAGGTGAAAACATATTAAAAAATTCAAAAAAATGGATAACTTTCACAATGTGTCATCATTTGTGACCTAGTAACCATAAATACTAATAAAGTTGCAATACGACAATTATCGCGAGAAAGTTTTCACATAAATGAGCTTTCATCTATGAAGATTCATGGCTTTCTGGACAAATGACGGATATTATGGCCACATTAATTCATGAAATGGTTTGTTTAAAGTTTTCCATATTCCACACAAATGTGCATAATGGAATAACTAACAATGCTGACGAAGAAAGTTCTATTTGTCTTTCAATAAAAGCATGATTTTCCATTTTTGGAGTGTCAAAAATGTATTTTTTTGTGAAGCACATACACAAAATATGTCACAAAATTGTACAAAGTAAAATTATAAAGCAAATATGCCATATTTATCTAGAAATAGCCAAAAAAAAATTCATACGCCTCTTTTGAAAAAGACAAATTTCTACCGGTTCAGCTGAAACCGGGCCAAATTTGAACTATAGGTGCCTCGTAGTTTGCTCATGATTTTTTGTCAAAATATGTTTTAGGTACACAAGTAATTATTTCATCACATATACAGAAAGAGTTTTGCGAGATTCAACACCTAGATACAAACGGTCATGCCCCCTGTTTTGACCGTTTTCCAAAATCGGCATAAAAGGTTAAGAAAAGGTTCAAAAAAATTAAAAAAATGGATAACCTTCGCAATGTGTCATCATTTGTATTCTAGTAACCAGAAAAAAATAATAAAGTTGGAATACAACAATTATCGCGAAAAGTGTTCACATAAATGAGTTATCATCTACGAAGATTCATAGCTTTCGGGCCAAATGAAGGATGTTATGGCCACATTCATGGCATATTTTGTTTAAATTTTCCTAAATTCCACACAAATATGCATAATGTAACAACTAACAATATTGACGAAGAAATTTTTATTTTTCTTTCAATTAAAACATAATTTTCCATTTTTGAAGTGCCAAAAATGTTTTTTTGTGTGTGAAGCACATACATAAAATATGACACAAAAATTTACAAAGTAAAATTATAAAGAAAATTTCTCATATTTGATCTACAACTAACCAAATTGTTTCCTCTAAAAAGATTTTCATATGCCTCTTTTTAAAAAGACAAATTTCTCCCTATTCAGCCGAAACCGGGCCAAATTTGAACTACACGTGCCTCGTAGTTTCCTTATTTTTTTTGTTAAAATCATTTCTAGGTACAAAAGTACCTATTTCATCAGAGATACACCAAGAGTTCTGCGAGATTCAACATGTAGTTACGAACGGTCACGTCCCCCGTTTTGACGATTTTTTGAAATCGGCATAAAAGGTTCAATAAAGGTTCATAAAAAATTCAAAAAAAAGGATAACCTTCGCAATGTGTCATCATTTGTGACCTAGTAACCATAAAAGGTAATAAAGTTGGAGTACGACAGTTATCGCGAAAAAGTGTTCACGGAAATGAGCTATCAACTACGAAGATTCATGGCTTTCGGGCGAAATGACAGATGTTTTCGCCATATTGATGGCATAGTTTGTTTAAATGTTTCCATATTCCACACAAACATGAATAATGTAACAAATAACAATGTTGACAAAGAAACTTTTATTTTTCTTTGAATAAAAACCTCATTTTCAATTTTAGGGGTGCCAAAAATGTTTTTTTTTGCGAAGCGCATACGAAAAATATGACACAAAATTGTACTCCCTCCGTTTTTCAATTTATAAGGCGTTTTACATAATTAAAATTGATGACTATGTGTGGACACAAATGAGTGAACCTACGCACTAATATATGTCTACATACCTATAGATACATATGAATGTGGCCAAATGGTAGAACATCTTATATTATGGAACGGAAGGAGTAAAAAGTGAAATTATAAACCAAATATGTCATATTTTATCTACAAATAACCAAATTGTTTCCTCTAAAAATATTTTCATACGCCTCTTTGGAAATAGACAAATTGCTGCCGATTCAATTGAAACAGGGTCAAATTTTAGCTACACGTGCCTCGTAGTTTGCTCATGATTTTTTGTAAAAATCATTGTTAGGTACAAAAGTACCTATTTTCATCATAGATAAACCAAGAGTTTTGCGAGATTCAACACCGAGAGACGAACGGTCATGCCCCCCGTTTTGACAGTATTCCAAAATCGGCATAAAAGGTTAAAACATATTAAAAAATTCAAAAAAATGGATAACTTTCACAATGTGTCATCATTTGTGACCTAGTAACCATAAATACTAATAAAGTTGCAATACGACAATTATCGCGAGAAAGTTTTCACATAAATGAGCTTTCATCTATGAAGATTCATGGCTTTCTGGACAAATGACGGATATTATGGCCACATTAATTCATGAAATAGTTTGTTTAAAGTTTTCCATATTCCACACAAATGTGCATAATGGAATAACTAACAATGCTGACGAAGAAAGTTCTATTTGTCTTTCAATAAAAGCATGATTTTCCATTTTTGGAGTGTCAAAAATGTATTTTTTTGTGAAGCACATACACAAAATATGTCACAAAATTGTACAAAGTAAAATTATAAAGCAAATATGCCATATTTATCTAGAAATAGCCAAAAAAAAAATCATACGCCTCTTTTGAAAAACACAAATTTCTACCGGTTCAGCTGAAACCGGGCCAAATTTGAACTATAGGTGCCTCGTAGTTTGCTCATGATTTTTTGTAAAAATATGTTTTAGGTACACAAGTAATTATTTCATCACATATACAAAAAGAGTTTTGCGAGATTCAACACCTAGATACAAACGGTCATGCCCCCTGTTTTGACCGTTTTCCAAAATCGGCATAAAAGGTTAAGAAAAGGTTCAAAAAAATTAAAAAAATGGATAACCTTCGCAATGTGTCATCATTTGTATTCTAGTAACCAGAAAAAAATAATAAAGTTGGAATACAACAATTATCGCGAAAAGTGTTCACATAAATGAGTTATCATCTACGAAGATTCATAGCTTTCGGGCCAAATGAAGGATGTTATGGCCACATTCATGGCATATTTTGTTTAAATTTTCCTAAATTCCACACAAATATGCATAATGTAACAACTAACAATATTGACGAAGAAAGTTTTATTTTTCTTTCAACTAAAACATAATTTTCCATTTTTGAAGTGGCAAAAATGTTTTTTGTGTGTGAAGCACATACATAAAATATGACACAAAATTGTATAAATTAAAATTATAAGAAAATATGTCATATTTATCTACAAATAACCAAATTGTTTCCTCTAAAAATATTTTCATACGCCTCTTTTGAAAAAGACAAAATTTTGCCGATTCAGATAAAACCGGGCCAAATTTGAATTACAGGTGCCTCGCGGTTTTCTCATGATTTTTTGTAAAAATAATTTATAGGTACACAAGTACCTATTTCATCATATATACACCAAATTTTTTGCGAGATTAAACCCCTATCTATGAATCGTCATGCCCCCGTTTTGACCGTTTTATGAAATTGGCATACAATATTTCTATTTTAAATTATCCAAAACTCTATATAATGCAATGCATAAACTTGTAGTTAGTTTTATTTTATTGTCGCTACAAATCCCCCTAATATCCTATAATGACAGGTTACATTAAAAACACAAAATTTATTTAGATAAAATTGGAGTTCAAAATAAAAAATTGTAAAAGAAAACAGATAAGGAAAAAAAAGAACCAGCCTGGGCTAGCCTATCCTATCCAACCTAGGCTGATCGTCCCACTCACTTTGTTTTGAAGTGGGATTTAGCCGAAAAATCTTACCTAGTTGACTGACCACGTCGCATTGCTGGAAGTGTGCTTTGGACCAGGACTTATCCTTAATGTACAAATAGCTTATCGCTTAGTATGTATCACGAAGGCGTGGTTGCCTTGGTGGTTACAAGATTATGGATTTACGGGGAGGCCCGGGTTCGATCCCTTATTCTAGCTTATTTTATTTCTTTTTTCCTTTAGTTCTTCTGCGGTGTTTCTCCCTGACAGATGTGGAGACCGTTGGTCAGGATAGTGGGTTTGTGTGTCAATTGTGGCTTGTCCTACATGTCATTGGATAATGGACATGACACATAAGGGACACACACACAATTGAAATTAACAAATGCACATGACACATAGAATAAAATTGACACGTGAACATGACACATAGAAAAAATTGACACGTGGACATGACATATGGGTGAAAATTGACACGTGGATATGACATGTTGGTGACAATTACGGCCAACAAATTCACGACCAATTCAATTGTGAATAAAATGATGACTTTTTGCCAAAATAGTCATACGATTGTAGGGGTTTAGTCCATCCTAAATATCTCATGACCCAAAGATTAAAATGGTCATGGATCTATGACCAGTTCATCATAGTCATTACAAAAAATTCATGTATCAACATATTTCTTGTAGTGTATGTGGGTAGGAGCAATGCTACTGCACCGTCCCATACATTATTAATGCACTTACAATTACACTACTTGAAAGAGTCCGCAACTCAAGATAGTATTAAAAAATAAATCTAGTTGTAGAATAAACTCGTCGTATCTACAACTCTCTTATGTAAAGTTTTATTTACTAGGGTTCGGATTTCTGTCCACTCTCCGACAACCCTCCCATAAGCAATACAATTCACAATGCTTTCCTATAGCCCCATAAAGATGAACTGTTATGTTGTCGACGTTCACATAACAGTACAAGAGAAATAGGCAACATAACTTAAATATCAAACTTGTAAATATTTATTACAACTAATGATAACTACTAGTAATGAGACTTCTCCCATGTCCTCAAGAACTAATGAAGTAATCACAACACAGCATATGGATCATAATCAGAGGTGATAAAATGATGAATACCAATATGGTCGTAAAGTGTAAACACCAATAAAACTTACGAGCATTAACCATGAAGGTGTAATTAACACCCATAAAGAGATCTAATGGAATACTACGAGATCGAACCCAAATTGTTATAGAGAGATGCGAATGGATGATGGTGGTGATGGTGGTTTTAGTGATATTGATGTTGATGATGATCTTGCCCGATGCCCGGAGTGATGACGATGACGGCGGTGACGATTGATACTTCATGAACGTATCCATAATTTCTAATGTTCCATGTTGTTTTCATGTTAGTTGGTACGTGTTTTTCTATACACTTTATGTCATTTTATAGATTTTCTGGGACTAACCTATTGACAAGATGCCATATAGCTAGTTCATGTTTTCTGTTGTTTTTAGTTTAAAAAAAAGTTGTTCTAAAAAATATTCTCGGAATTGAGGGCTTCAATTCCCGAAGGTTCCTCCGGAGGAGGAATAGTGGGAGACGTCTGCTTTTCCTCCGGAGGAGGAATCGTGGGCGACGGCTGCTTAACCACCGGAGGAGGAAGATCGGGGGACGGCGTCGAATGGCGTGAAGGAGGCGTAGGTGAACCAGCACTAGCACCACCACCACCACCAGCACCTGCACCATCGTAGGGGGGTGGACTTGTTAGCCTTGGCGTCTCGCCTGGAAACACTATGTACTTCTTTTTCCATAGAATGAACTGGCGCTTGACATCTCCAAGTCTTCTCTCCCCTTCGGGTGTAGCTATGTCAATCTCCAGGTCCTCAAACGCTTGGACTATGTCTTCCACCGTGACACGAGCATAGCCATATGGAATGGGGTTGTTGTGATGGAGTGCTCCAGGTGTATAGGGTAAAGCACTGCCGGTAGCCACCTTCATGGAAATGTTCCCCACGGGATAATGCAGATCACATTCTTTCATCTCCTTTACGTCATCCACGGGGTAGTGAGGCTCCGGTGCACGACTCTCGATCATCGGTGCATTAGCACCTGCAGTCGGGGCCTCCGTGGAAGCCACGCTGCTTCTCCGCTGCTGGCTTCCGAGATCCGTTGCATGTTCTTGATGCGGCCCTGCAGCCGACGCTTTTTCTTTCTCAAGTATTCCCGCCACGACCTTCTTCAGGTCAGAAACTTCCATTGCAAGATTCGCCAGTTCATCTGCAGCCCGGTCCGTACCTCTCCTACGGCTTCTGTAACAGTACGGGTCACCCTCCTGGGAAAACCCTACTTTCCACGGCATTCTGCCTTTGCCTCGTATATGTCCTCCGTGTTCAGGATTTCCGAGGGCAACTGTCAGTTGGTCTCTCTCTCTGTTGAACGTGATCTTGCCCTGTTGAGCTCTGGTCATTGCGTCAACAAGATCTTTTGTGGGAGCAAACTTTTTCTGCCGGTGAACACACTCCCCTGTCTCCGGGTCTAGCGATCCCCCATGCCCGTACCACCACATTTTGGCTCTTTCGTCCCATCCCTCTGTACCTAGACGGATTCCTCTTGCCCTTAGGCCGTCCTCCATTGCCTGCCACTTAGGCGCCGAAACGCGGTATCCTCCTGGCCCCATAACATGATGGTACTGTTTCTTTTCCGCATTAGCCTTATTTTTTGCCGACATTACCTTGAAATGCTCCGATTTATGTTGCGTCACAAATTCTGTCCAGTCATCTCTCAGTTTCTCATATTGTCCAGTGAAATTCGGAGTCTTGCCCTGGCTGACATATTCACGGAACAATTTTTTCTTGAAGTTCCGGAATGCTTCGGCCATCTTCTGAAGAGCGAACTCTTTGACTATCCTCCTCCTCTCACGTCCACCCGGAACGTCCTGACCGAATTCATCTTTTTTGTTGTATTCCGGAGGTAGAATGAAATGTGCAATAAGCTTTCTAAACATAATCTTTTTCGTTCTCTTGTCGACATAAGTGAAACCAACACGTGCTTTCTTTGGCTCCTTCCATTCCTGGACGGTGATCGGGACGACGTCTCTAACAATGACTCCGCATTGGTTGATAAACTTTGTGGTGTGCTGTAGGGGCTTGCCGATTTGACTGACTGATTCGATGGTATATATTTCGGAATCTTTCATCTCCTTGGATTTGCCACGCTTTGTCATACTAGATCCGACCGAGGGCTAAAATAAGAAAGAGAGTCGCGCGCGTTAGTCTTTGCAATTGGACCGAGGGCTAAAATAAGACCGAGGGCTAAAATATATACCTCGCCGGAGGTGGTTGTTCTTTGCAATTGGAGATCGTCGTTTGTCGACGGTTGACCTCCGTCATCAATGTCCATTCCTTCACCTCCTTGATCATCGACAATGTCTGTTCCTTCTTCACCTCCTTGATCATCGACAATGTCTGTTCCTCCTTCACCTTCTTGATCCTCAAGGTTCAGATAAGAAGAGATTACATCATCGTCAATGTCTGTTCCTCCTCCGGCTATGATATCTAATATATAACCTTCAGCCTCCTGTTCCGCCGTCAGGTCTCTATTGTCTGCCATATGTCACTCCTGCAGACATGCATGTAGTAAAAATTAATTAAGTATATAGGAGACTTAGCAAATATTGTCGTAGAAAGAGGGAAAACAGATTGGTAGGGTCTCTCAAATGACTTGGAGAACCCCAAAGCTAGGTTGCATTTGCTTTTCTGGTCATTTTGGTATATTATACTTAATATTCTGAATTTATTGAATTAAAACTTACTTTCATTATTTTAATGAATTTAACTCAAATTCAAATATGGTCTCATTTTAAACTTTGTCAAACATGAATGATAATGATATAAACAGATAGCTTACATTTTTGTGAACATTTTGCATATTTTTCCATATTTTTTGGAATTATAAATTAAAAGTTATTTAATTTAGAAGATTTAATTATGTTCTGTAATTCCATATACAGTGGGCCCCACGTGTCATGATGACGTCATTAAAAAAACTCGTCAACACGTGGCCAGGTGACGTCATGATGACGTCACCCCTGGCGTCACAAGGTGGCCGGCGGTGGCAGTTCAGGCTCTCGGGTCTCCGGCGATTCCGACGATTCCGGCCACGGGGGAGGGAACGGAGATGGGGAGGAGGCCACTGTGGTGCTCGCCACGGGGGAGGGGACGGAGATGGGGACGAGGCCACACGGCCACTGTTGTCTCGCCGGCGGCGAATCTGGCCGCGGTAGCGAGCGCGAGGGCGGCGCGTTCTCAGTTCGTGGTCGCCGTTCGAGGGCGGCGCGTTCGCGCGTGATTCGTGTTCTCGATCCGTTCGATGGCGTTCGCGCGTTGGATCTAGGGCGACGGCGACGGCCCGCGGGGAACCTACCGGAGAGACGGCGACGGGACGGGGGCGGAGCAGGGTGGAGGCGGTGGAGAGAAGGGCTCGACGACGGCGACGGCGACGGCGATGGAGACGGCGCGGTCCTCTGCGCGGGCGACGGCGACGGGGCAGAAAGACGAGCAGGCGCCGGCGCGAGGGAAGAAGAGGGTTTGTGACTTAGAAAATTTTGGGGCAGGAAGGCATCCACATATATAGTTCCAGCCTTTAGTCCCGGGTGGTGTCACGAACCGGGACTAAAGGTCCCCTGGGGTACCCTCCGCGGGCCTTTAGTCCCGGGTGGTGTCACGAACCGGGACTAATGGTGAAAATTTTCGCGGCTTTCTCGTTCCCGCGCAGAACGAGCCTTTAGTCCCGGTTCGTGACACGAACGGCGACTAAAGGTGGTTATTCGAATAGAAATAATAGATGCGTGCAACCTTAAAAATACAAATAATATATCAGAAAATTCAGAAAAATAAAACTAATTCTTTTTCCAATCTTAAAAATACAAATAATATATCAGAAAATTCAGAAAAATAGAACTAATTCTTTTTCCAATCTTAAAAATTCCCATAGATAAAAAAGGCAGTACATAATGGCAAGAGTGGATCTAAACCTAAACGGAGAGCATAGATGCATGCATGATCTGATATCTGCTGCTAGTCATACTCCTGCCTAGGCCTACGACATGAGAAAATTCAGAGCCCAGGACTGGGCCTGAGGGTAGCGCAGGCGGGGGTTATCGCCGGCCCTGATGTAGTCCATGACGCTCTGTAGAGTCCGGCCGGACCACCATAGCCGACGACCGGCCTCGTGAAAGTTCCCAGGAGGCAGGCCGTCCTCCTCATACCTGGCGAGCGCCCTCTCACGCCGATTGATGAAGAAGGCATCCCAAGTATGTTGGTTATCGGGATGCCAGCTGGGATCTCTCCGCTGCTCCGGCGTGAGCTCGTTGTAGTAATGGTTCGTGATGGCCGCCCGACGTGCCACACCTTGAGGAAGAGGAGGGACCGGCACTCCTCCGGCGCTCAGCATCCAACCGGCGGGAACACTGTAGCCGGGCGGGCAGGGGTAGTTCGAGGCGGAAAGTTTTCTGTTTTTAGTAAAAGTTTGGTACAATAAATTAATTAGAGATAATATAATTCAAAATGATCCATTAAACATGATCCATTCAACAAAGTTTGGTACAATAAATTATTACACATCAATTCTTTCCTTGTGTCCCCGCTTTCTTACGATTTGGACGTATCCATGGAGCATCCTCATCATTTAACTTAATGCTTGGGTCAGAGTTCACTTTGAAGGGCGGAATTTCACCAAACATATTATAATCTTCTGACATGTCTGTCTTGTCCTCCACTCCCACGATGTTTCTTTTCCCTGAAAGAACAATGTGACGCTTTGGATCATCGCATGATGCACTGATCGTTTTCTTATCTTTCCGTTTCCTCGGTTTGCTACTCATGTCCTTCAAATAGAAAACCTGAGCGACATCTTTGGCTAGGACGAATGGTTCGTCAAGGTAACCAAGATTGTCGAAATCCACCATTGTCATTCCGTATTGCTCGTCCACCTTTACCCCACCTCCTGTTAGCTTGAACCATTTGCACCGGAACAAAGGGACCTTAAAATAGGGTCCGTAGTCAAGTTCCCATATCTCCTCTATGTAACCATAATATGTGACCTTTTGCCCAATCTCGGTTGCTGCATCAAAGCGGACACCACTGTTTTGGTTGGTGCTCTTTTTATCTTGGGAGATCGTGTAAAATGTATTCCCATTAATCTCGTACCCTTGGAAAGTCGTGATAGTCGAAGATGGTGTCTTGGCCAACATGTACAGCTGATCTTCAACATCATTGTCATTCATTAAATGTTTTCGCAACCAACTGCCGAAAGTCTCCATGTGGGCCTTTCTAATCCATGATTCAGGCTTCCCCGGGTTGTTCGAGCGTAAAATATTCTTGTGTTGCTCGAAGTACGGAGCCACCAAGCTCGAATTTTGCAGAACTGTGTAGTGTGCTTCAGTCATAGAATGACCGTCCATACATATCGTTGATTTCCTTCCGACCGTGCCTCTTCCACTTAGTCTCCCCTCGTGCCGCGATTGAGGAATACCAATCGGCTTAAGGTCAGGAACATAGTCAATACAGAACTCAATTACCTCCTCATTTCCATAGCCCTTTACGATGCTTCCTTCTGGCCTAGCACGATTACGAACATATTTCTTTAATACTCCCATAAACCTCTCGAAGGGGAACATATTGTGTAGAAATACAGGACCGAGAATGGAAATCTCTTCGACTAGGTGGACCAGGAGGTGCGTCATAATATCGAAGAAGGATGGTGGAAACAGCAACTCAAAACTGACAAGACATTGGACCACATCGTTCTGTAACCGTGGTAGATCTTCTGGACTGATTACCTTCTGAGAGATTGCATTGAGGAATGCACACAGCTTCACAATGGCTACTCGAACATTTTCCTGTAGGAGGCCCCTCAAAGCAATCGGAAGCAATTGCGTCATAATCACGTGGCAGTCGTGAGACTTCAGGTTTTGGAACTTTTTCTCCGCCATGTTTATTATTCCCTTTATATTCGACGAGAAGCCAGACGGGACCTTCATACTGCTCAGGCATTCAAAAAAAATGACCTTCTCTTCTTTCGTAAGAGCGTAGCTGGCACGACCTTGAAACCATTCCGGATGCCGGTCATCTGGGTCTTTCAAAAGTTGTTGATCCCGCCGTGCTTCCTTTGTATCCTTTGTCTTCCCATACACGCCCAAGAAGCTTAGCAGGTTCACGCAAACATTCTTCATAACATGCATCACGTCGATTGCAGAGCGGACATCTAGGACTTTCCAATACTGTAGCTCCCAAAATATCGATTTCTTTTTCCACATGGGTACGTGCCCGTCAACTCCCTGCGGAACTGATTGTCCGCCAGGACCCTTTCCAAAGATGACATTCAAATCCTTGACCATATCAAATATCTCATCTCCAGTACGTTCCGCAGGCTTCGGCCGGTGATCTGCCTTGCCGTTGAAATGCTTGCCTTTCTTTCTTACGTTATGATTTCGGGGAAGAAATCGACGATGACCCAGGTACACGTTCTTCCTACAGTTATCCAAAAATACACTTTCAGTCTCATGTAAGCAGTGCGTGCATGCTTTGTATCCCTTATTTGACTGTCCAGAAAGGTTACTGAGAGCAGGCCAATCGTTGATGGTTACAAAAAGCAACGCTCGTAGGTTAAATTCCTCTTCTTTGTGCTCATCCCACACAGGTACACCAGGTTTGCCCCACAATTGTAAAAGTTCATCAACTAATGGCCTTAGGTACACATCGATGTCGTTGCCGGGTTGCTTCGGACCTTGGATGAGCACTGGCATCATAATGAACTTCCGCTTCATGCACAACCAAGGAGGAAGGTTGTAGATGCATAGAGTCACGGGCCAGGTGCTATGGCTGGAGCTCTGCTCGCCAAAAGGATTCATGCCATCAGTACTTAGACCAAATCTTATGTTCCTTGCGTCAGCTGCAAAATCTTTGAACTCTCTGTCGATCTTTCTCCATTGCGTTCCATCAGCGGGGTGTCTCAACTCCCCGTCGGACTTACGGTCCTCTTTGTGCCATCGCAACAACTTGGCATGATCTTTGTTCCTGAACAGGCGTTTCAACCGAGGTATTATAGGAGCATACCACATCACCTTGGCGGGAACCCTCTTCCTGGGTTTCTCGCCCTCAACATCGTCACCAGGGTCATCCCCTCTGATCTTATAACGCAATGCAGTGCATACAGGGCATTCATTCAAATCCTCGTATGCACCGCGGTAGAGGACGCAGTCGTTAATGCATGCATGTATCTTCAGAATCTCTAAACCTAGAGGGCACACAACCTTCTTTGCTTCGTACGTACTGGTGGGCAACTCGTTATTCTTCGGAAGCATATTCTTCAAAATTTTCAGCAAATTTTCAAATGATGAGTCAGCTACACCTTCCCGTGCCTTCCATTTCAGCAAATCCAGTGTGGAGCCCAGCTTTTTCAGACTATTGTCGCATCCTGGGTACAGTGACTTCGTGTGATCCTCTAACATGCGATCCAAATGCTCCCTCTCCTTGTCAGTTTCGCAGCGTCTCCGTGCATCAGCAATGGTCCGACCAAGATCATCAGCGGGCTCATCATGTGCCTCTTCTTCACCTTCACCAAACCCTTCCCCACCTTCAGCATCATCCTCCATGAAAGTATCACCGAAAAGGTCATGATAGTTGAAATCGATATCATCCTCTTCTTCATCTTCTTCCATTCTAACCCCTCTTTCTCCATGCTTGGTCCAACAATTATAGCTTGGCATGAAACCGTGCCGAAGCAGGTGCATGTGAACGACTCTTGAGGAGGAGTGACCCTTCTCATTCTTACATTCAGCACATGGACACATAATAAAACCTCGCTGTTTGTTCGCATTTGCCACTACGAGGAAATCTTTCAAACCCGTAGTGAACTCACCGGAGAGTCGGTTACCGTACATCCATTGCCGATTCATCTGCATTATTATTATATAAAGTATATAATTAACCATCATGCATCTGTTAAACTAACTAGCTAGCTGGAAATAATACAAATCATGAAAGGTTCAAGTTGCTAACCGCGATCACGGAGGTAAAATAAATGAAAACGCTCAAGTGTGTTTCATGCTATGGGGCATTTCATCGAACACCTTGTGTGCATAGTAGGAACCAAAAGCATACCCACCACCCCCTTGTGAATATTGTGAGCAAATGTGGCCAAGTGCAGCGAGGTGAGGCCTATATATAGGGATGGGCCTTTAGTCCCGGTTCACCTGGACAACCGCGGCTAAAGGCCGTGGGGCCGGCCCGAGGACCTATTAGTCCCCGTTGGTCTGGCCAACCGGGACTAAATCCCCTCCCCTCCGCCAGCTGTGGGCCGAGCGCGCTGGGCCCAGACTATTGGTCGCGGGTCTCGTCCCGAACCGTGACTAAAGACCCCTATGGTCGCGGGTCCATTATTTTGGGGACTAATGGGGGCGTACCGAAGGCCTATTTTCTACCAGTGATGGCCACATTCATGGCATATTTTGTTTAAATTTTCCTAAATTCCACACAAATATGCATAATGTAACAACTAACAATATTGACGAAGAAAGTTTTATTTTTCTTTCAACTAAAACATAATTTTCCATTTTTGAAGTGGCAAAAATGTTTTTTGTGTGTGAAGCACATACATAAAATATGACACAAAATTGTATAAATTAAAATTATAAGAAAATATGTCATATTTATCTACAAATAACCAAATTGTTTCCTCTAAAAATATTTTCATACGCCTCTTTTGAAAAAGACAAAATTTTGACGATTCAGATAAAACCGGGCCAAATTTGAATTACAGGTGCCTCTTGGTTTTCTCATGATTTTTTGTAAAAATAATTTATAGGTACACAAGTACCTATTTCATCATATATACACCAAATTTTTTGCGAGATTAAACCCCTATCTATGAATCGTCATGCCCCCGTTTTGACCGTTTTATGAAATTGGCATACAATATTTCTATTTTAAATTATCCAAAACTCTATATAATGCAATGCATAAACTTGTAGTTAGTTTTATTTTATTGTCGCTACAAATCCCCCTAATATCCTATAATGACAGGTTACATTAAAAACACAAAATTTATTTAGATAAAATTGGAGTTCAAAATAAAAAATTGTAAAAGAAAACAGATAAAGGAAAAAAAAGAACCAGCCTGGGCTAGCCTATCCTATCCAACCTAGGCTGATCTTCCCACTCACTTTGTTTGAAGTGGGATTTAGCCGAAAAATCTTACCTAGGTTGACTGACCACTCGCATTGCTGGAAGTGTGCTTTGGACCAGGACTTATCCTTAATGTACAAATAGCTTATCGCTTAGTATGTATCACGAAGGCGTGGTTGCCTTGGTGGTTACAAGGATTATGGATTTACGGGGAGGCCCGGGTTCGATCCCTTATTCTAGCTTATTTTATTTCTTTTTTCCTTTAGTTCTTCTGCGGTGTTTCTCCCTGACAGATGTGGAGACCGTTGGTCAGGATAGTGGGTTTGTGTGTCAATTTGGCTTGTCCTACATGTCATTGGATAATGGACATGACACATAAGGGACACACACACAATTGAAATTAACAAATGCACATGACACATAGAATAAAATTGACACGTGAACATGACACATAGGAAAAAATTGACACGTGGACATGACATATGGGTGAAAATTGACACGTGGATATGACATGTTGGTGACAATTACGGCCAACAAATTCACGACCAATTCAATTGTGAAAATAAAATGATGACTTTTTTGCCAAAATAGTCATACGATTGTAGGGGTTTAGTCCATCCTAAATATCTCATGACCCAAAGATTTAAAATGGTCATGGATCTATGACCAGTTCATCCATAGTCATTACAAAAAATTCATGTATCAACATATTTCTTGTAGTGTATGTGGGTAGAGCAATGCTACTGCACCGTCCCATACATTATTAATGCACTTACAATTACACTACTTGAAAGCGTCCGCAACTACAAGATAGTAATTAAAAAATAAATCTAGTTGTAGCAATAAACTCGTCGTATCTACAACTCTCTTATGTAAAGTTTTATTTACTAGGGTTCGGATTTCTGTCACTCCGACAACCCTCCATAAGCAATACAATTCACAATGCATTCCTATAGCCCCATAAAGATGAACTGTTATGTTGTCGACGTTCACATAACAGTACAAGAGAAATAGCAACATAACTTAAATATCAAACTTGTAAATATTTATTCAACTAATGATAACTACTAGTAATGAGACTTCTCCCATGTCCTCAAGAACTAATGAAGTAATCACAACACATCATATGGATCATAATCAGAGGTGATAAAATGATGAATACCAATATGGTCGTAAAGTGTAAACACCAATAAAACTTACGAGCATTAACCATGAAGGTGTAATTAACACCCATAAAGAGATCTAATGGAATACTACGAGATCGAACCCAAATTGTTATAGAGAGATGCGAATGGATGATGGTGGTGATGGTGGTTTTAGTGATATTGATGTTGATGATGATCTTGCCGATGCCCGGAGTGATGACGATGACGGCGGTGACGATTGATACTTCATGAACGTATCCATAATTTCTAATGTTCCATGTTGTTTTCATGTTAGTTGGTACGTGTTTTCTATACACTTTATGTCATTTTATAGATTTTCTGGGACTAACCTATTGACAAGATGCCATATAGCTAGTTCATGTTTTCTGTTGTTTTTAGTTTAAAAAAAGTTGTTCTAAAAAATATTCTCGGAATTGAGGGCTTCAATTCCCGAAGGTTCCAAGGAGTCACGAAGAGACCCGGAGGGGGGCCACACCATAGGGCGGTGCGCCCCTGGCTACGCCACTTGGTGGTGTTGGCCCCTCGGGCGCCCACCGCAATCGCCTTTTCGCCTATATAACCCCCTCGGATAGTTAACCCTAAATATATCCCAATTTTTCACAAAAAAACCCGAGGCAGCCGTCATCGTCAACCCGAGATCGGGTGGGTTCTGGAGTTCTCCCCGGCACCTTTCCGGGAGGGGAAATCATCACCGGAGGGATCTACTCCACCATGCCCGCCTCCGGAGTGATTCGGGAGTAGGTCATCTTTGGACTACGGGTCCATAGCAGTAGCAAGATGGCTGTTCTCTCCTCTTTATGCCTCATGTTTAGATCTGGTGAGCTTCCCTACATGATCGAGATCATCTTATTGTAATGCTACATGTTGTCTTAGATGGGATCCGATGAATATTGAATGTTATGTCTCTTGATTATCGATTTATCATGTTATCTTCATGTGTATGTTATTGATGATTTTACATGCTCTCTGTTGTTAGTAGTTTCTCTATCCAAGTAGATGCTAGTGACTCCAAGAGGGAGTATTTATGCTCGATAGTGGGTTCATGCCTCCTATGCATCTTTACGCGAGTGACAGAAACGGGACGGATGGAGGATGTGATGTTGCCATTAGGGAGAGAACAACGATGTTTACATTTTTTACATTACACAGTTTGCTTAATTAATGCGATTATTTGTTGCTTGCAACTTAATACCCAAATATTATTCGGATCATATTGTGAGGCTGGATTATTAGTCATAGATGAAGTTGGATGACAGTCTATGAGTCTTGCTATAATACCCGCATGAATCACATTGTAATCATCATGTCATGCATGTTTCACAGCTGTAATTTGTTCACCATACATGTTATCTATCTTTTATGGAGAGACACCACTAGTGAACTGTGGACCCCGGTTCATTTTCTCATAATGATAATACAACCACTACTGTTTCCACACCATATATTTAACTTTTTTGGTATCAGCAAAACCGGTGAGATTGACAACCTCACTTCTTCGTTGGGGGCAAAGTGAATAGATTATGTTGTGTAGGTTCCACGTTGATGCTCATGTTAGATCAATTGTATTGGGACGACGGATGATTGTGATCCGCCAGACAACATCACCCATATTTATGATTCAAACATGGATTATATCGATTTACAAGATCTTAGATAGGCCAATATCCTATACTACATTCACGTACATGTTCTATGTTCATCTGACATAAGAAGAGGTTGACTAATCTGAACTACATCTACAACTCAAAATACGTAGAGGCTATCTAAATTATTCGGACGAGTAGCCTGCTACTTTGAACTTTTCAAAAGGATGAAAGCGAGGGGGTTGTTACATGATATCATCCACATCTCCGTGCATGAGCATTTTTTTTTATATTTCTTCATATTGTAGGTGATAACCAGAGAATTACAGGGACCAACGACATATTATAGGGATCCCGTGAGACTATTTGTCGTGGTATGCTACACGATAGTGCTATAATGAATGGACATCGAACCGTGTGACCAGGTGGATACGGCAGTATCTATAAACGAGATTGATCCTTCAATGAGGTTGCTAGGTTCAAGCTCTAAATGAGGCAAAATTCCAACTCCTTGAAGATACACTATGAATTGGGAGTATAGCTTACAAAGTGCTCTTAGGAGCGTTTATGGCCTTTCGTATTGAGTGAAGTATTTATAGGGTGCCGAGTAAATCTAGCCCTTCTATGGCCTCCCATGTTACCTCGTCAATAGGGCGACCGGCCACTGCGCGTGGTTGAGATGACAAAAAGTTTCTGGTATGACCGCCTACTCGTCTGCAATGGCGTAGTGGACATCTTGTGAGCCGTCCTATCATAATTAAGCTCATCACTACTAGTTTCGTTGAGTCGGCTCGTGCAGACTGCCGCCTGGTTAGATAGCTCGCACGTGTTGGAGGAACCGGCCTAAGGACGAGCCGGAGTCCATTGAACAGTTGCATGATGGGAGTCTACTGGTGTGAGAACCGTCAGTTCAAAGAGTCAAAGGGAATAGTTCTGGAGCTTGGCATCTTTGCATTTCATGCATTGGGGTTTTTTAGATCTTTTTCGTACTTTTGTGCAAAGTGTGACACAGATATACCTTCTCGACCTGTCATAGGATTGTGATACCTTTCTTAGACATTCCCTCGAGGGGTTTGGTTTCATAATTCCTTTTTGAATTGGTTAAAGCTCAACCCTAGACTGGAACCTGATATTTTATAATAGATATCTATTTATTTGCTTATCTTCTTTAAACCAGAAATTGAGTATTTAATATTTTTGGTCTTAATTAAAGGGTATATAGAGAAAACAAAACAATTTTTTAAACATGGTATTTTCTTTCATAAAAGTGCCACTAACGACAATGTTGTTGGTCTTCTGTCGAGGCATATTATTATGAAGATAAGGAGACCCCTAATATGCTCTTTTTAGAATTATATAAATGAGTTAGGTCTTCACAAAGGTCTAACAATTATATAATTACGAATAAAGGAGAAATATTAATATGTTGTTAATTTTCCATTATGTTTGATTAAAAAAATCTCATTGTACAAATAGGCTACGTTCATTTCTCTATATTGAATATAGATGAATTGGTAATGTATCCACCTGATAAATTGAGAATAATTTGTTACTGGTAAATAGGATGGGAATCAATAAAACATATTTTCAAATAAAGCATTTTTTTTGTGCAAACCTTTTCCAATTAAACGCTTTCCAAATATGCGTTATAACAAAGATAATAATCACTAACATACACCTATTAAAAATCAACTGACTTTTCTAAAGAAATGGATGAACAAAGTTGCTAACATGTATATTTTTGTAAAAAATATGTATTCTTGTTACCCATATGATTTCCTAAATAAAACAATAGACAATTGAGATGTTGGCCTGAAAGTACATGTGCCGGGACCTAATTAATTCAGTAGTTGGTGCATACTTACCACGAAACCGAAGAGTACATTAAGATTTTCCAGATATTGTATCCTCTCTCCTAGAAAATAGAACATACTAGAGAAAGAACAAGGCCAACAGGTTATTTATATGAAAATGATGATGATTATGTGTTCATATGGATGTCGAATTCATGGTCATTGATCAATCTAGGATTTATAGTCGAATTGATGGTCATTTATATATCTAGAATCTGTAGGCCTGGAGGGCAGAAGAAATTGTTTTATGCGATAAGAATATGTTGGCATATCCGAGAAAAAATTATTGTAATTGCTTTGTTACCAGCGGTAATAATTTTAGTATATGTACAAAGGAGACATGCTTAATATTCCATTGTTTTGAACATTTAAGTCCATCTTATGGTACACTTCCACACAAAATCTAGGAGTTGTCTAATTATGGCCGTAACTAAAGCTTTACCCGATGGTTAACAAGGTTGTTCATAATTCACTATTTTAGCTTCAAAGATCCTTTGAGAATCATTTCCTGTAAATGTTAGGTAATTAAGGTAAACTCATATCCCCACTCCCACACATAAATTAGCCTGTCGACTACCCACTATACTTGATTAAAGGCATATATATTAGCGCCATCTAGCGATTAGGGCATTGTAGAAGCAATAATCCACAAGTGTTGGATGAAACCTTTCCCTTTTTGCCATTGTTTTTAAGTTTTTTCATCAGTTTACCCATTGATATATGCCTCCTTTCGATCTAGGTTACTGGATATCTCCCGGTTCCCCTTGTTACCATTACTACTAGTGCGGTTTTCCATTTATCAGAAGGCTTGATGTAGTTGATCCTTGGTTTAATATTGCAAGATGGTTGTGTGGGAAGAGAATTTTCTTCATACTTATCGCTTCACAATTTTTCTTGTATCCTCTATAAAGCTCGACAACCACCTCCACTCCATCATGGTAGATGGATCTCATGTCCATGTCAATATGTAGTGATATGCGGGCCTCGACCACAAATTCAATGGTGCCTTAGGCTAAGCCGACCATGGAAAGAAAACAGACGAGGGATAGATAGAAATAAGCAAGCTCTTCCTATCCAGCATGTTTAGCATAGGAAGAAAGAGCATAGATAGGCTGGCGTCACCGCGATTAAGATATTCTTATATCTCTTTCGTTTGGGTTTACCTCTCCTTCCACTTGTAAGAGATCCATAGGCAGGTTAGATTTTTCCCTTGGCAGGAAAATAAACGAGGGACGGAACTTCGCCATCCGCGGACGCTGTGCACATATTTACCATAGAATTATATGGGAGAGTCAATAACAACAAATGGCTACGAGCTTTGCCATTGACACTATCTTCTTGAGTTGTGTATCCGCCTCTTTCTTACAAAACCCGCGGAGGGCATGCAACTATAGTGTCTTGGAGCCAAATCTATGTTGGATTCATCTACGATGAGTTCTTTACTTTGGCTGCTGATAGTGAATCCTTAAATCTCCCCCTCTATTAGATAAATGAGAATTAACGATGGTAACTATATTAGTTTTAACAGAAAAATGCAAGAGCGTCAAAAGACCCTCGAAGTTTAGTGCAAACATGAAGTAAGTTCCTCGACTGTGTTCACCATTCTCTTTTTTTGGAGCTTCGGGCCATGATGACGTTACTTAATCTATATAAATTATGAAATTCTACAAGGGGATCTTCAGATTTATCTTGTCATATATAGTATGATAGAAACGCACCACATATGAACATCACCGTTATTCCATGGAGGACATACAACTAATAATAATGCAAAGTACGGTAGAAAACATTGATATGTTGTTTCAGCCAAATTCACTTCTACATCGTTTAACCATTAGAATAATTTGTTCAAATCAGTCTTGTGTTACTCTAGAGATCAAACATCACTTCATGTAATATAAAGATCATGCCACCAAATCTAAAGCACTGTTGCATCCTTTTTTGTGATGTTGACGCCATACTAAAATTTACATTTTTTCTTCTAAATATGCATATGCACTACAATGATATTTTCTGCTTGGAAACCATTGTATTTTTAGAGCACATAGTAGATATTAACTTCGCATGTTCATCAAGAAAAAGTTCGAAGAAGCATTAAAAATAGTCTCACTTGATTGCATATTATATACGTTGGGATGTCTAAACTTTACCTCATGATAAGAAAAATTGCTCATGAGCCTTCTTTAAAAGCTCCATAGCACTTAATAATTCCATAGCTCTAGCTAAATTAAGTGTTTTACCATGTAATATTACACACTACACCCACCTATCATGGTCTCTCATGCGTATGTACTCCTCTGTTGTCTATATAAATCCGTACAAACTACAAACACCACCAAACCACAACTTGACAACCGGACTAGAAGAAATAATATCATACGCACACGACGCGACAAAACGAATAGAACTGAACCATAGGCTGCTATCTTGAATGGCCCATTGGCCAGAAGGGCTTGCAATATCGTGGCCACTGAGTCAGCTGGCAGCGGGGCATTGACCTCGCTTCCCGAAGTCACAAAGAACGGCGACCCTGGTGTAGGAATGGATGTGGAGAAGAACCTGTTTGTGGGCATAGGAGGCATTGTGGAACTGTCGGGCCTCGTGGCTGTCTTCGAATTCTATGTCGGGGTACTAGATACGAACGACTTTGGCGACTTCTTCAGGATTTGGGATACGCCCCGTAAACTCGGTTGCGGCTTGGGGAGTTGGACCATAACATGGTGTCATGCGGGCCTCTGCGGTATCCCATTCATTGCCCAGTCGGCAATGAATGTTAGCCGGTATCGGGTACAATTAGTTTATTAGATGTGTGTATACAGAACTGTGCACTTTTTTCAAAACAGGTGCTGCCCCGATCTCTGTATTAATCCATGTACAAGGTGAATTTTATTTCTCAGTTCAACATCCAACAATAAAAAGAATCACGGATCAACAAAAGTCGATACATGAATAAGAAAAACAAGTATGGATCTATACATTCTGAAGCCTAATAATAAGTCCTTGTCCGACGTTGTTGTAGATATTCTCAAGCAACCATATGCATCCAGAAGGCTGCATCAAATAACCATAAGCTTCCCAAGGACCGACAAGAAAATGAAATATGATAGTTTAATCCAATGAAAAGCTATATGAATAACCCGAAAATGCAATATCAGTGCTACTCTAGATATCAGATATCATTTAATTAATGTAAGAGATAGTTCATTCCACAAAGTATAAAGCATTCTTGCATTCTTGTCTTTCATATTAATATTGGTTCATTCTGGTATATGCAATTTGTATTCTTGTAAAATCTATGTATACGCCACATTGGGAGTTGTAGGAAGATTTAATAAACGAAAGAAAAACTATTTTCAGAGGAAGAAAGCGAAAAAATATACAACCATGCGGGAAAAGACTCGAAACAAACAAAAATGTCAAGAATATAAAACATTAATCCAAAAACATCGATAAACAACGACACGCATTGACTCCAAATTCATGAAATCTAGCGCAACCATCTATAGGAACATAGCTGGCAATAAGAATGGACGAAAAAAACGAACAACAAGAGGGAAAAATATTGCATCAATTGAACCCAAACCAGAGACGATCTGCGGCTACAGTAGGTCCACGAGATAAAGAAAAAGAAAAAAAATAAACGCCGGAAAACGTACGAATAGAACAAGACAAAAGTAACCACATCATCTAATCCCACTGATTTTCAGTGAATGGTTGTCATGTGAATTATACCTCTAGGTGATACTATGTTTATAAAAAGTCTCGGAAATTAGATGGTTCATGTGATTAACGTGACAAGTCTATGTATATCTACCATGTATTATCAATCACTTCCTTAACTAGTTCTAGATTTATTTGGTGGATTATTGGGCGTCATTTTTATTTCTCAATATCTACTCTTGGTGCAAACATTCATCCATCTAACCTCTATGCATTACATTCATTGCCTTGCAAATGGGTAGCTTCAAGCCATGAATTGCATGTTTAATATGAATATTAGTTTTGATCGTTTTTACGGTGCAGTACATTCATTGCCTTGCAAGTGTCATGTTAATTGTATTGGAGTAGAATATTACTACATATGTAACCACCGTTCCTCCACACATGATATATTTCAGGAATTATTGCAAGAAAATCATCATATAGTACAATTTCTTTTATGATGGATTTGTTTGTACATTATCTTATAAAAAGTTAAGATTCACATATGAGTGTTGCACTACTCAATTTAATAGAAATTTTTAGATCACTAGGTTCAAAGTGTTCTTGGATGTCTATGTGAAATGGATGATGCCCCACATTAAGATTTGAAATTAATCCTCTATATCTAAATGCATGTTGCAATAAAATCTCACAAAACAATGTATTTTTCTCTCTTTTCCAACACAAAAATACATATGCACTTCACATCTCATTTGAACAATTATCCATAGAAGCATGCCAACCAAGTAGTGTTGTCCATATTCACGATAGGATGAAATTTTAATTTGGAAACTTCGTGTAATTTGCTGGAATTTTCATGTGAGTTATATTCTAGGTTAATCGTCAAAGGATATTGATTTTATGTTTTATGAAATATGTTTCATGTCAACAAGATTTAACTTCCTATTCTTGTGCAAAAATAAGTTAAATGGTTCAAGCTCCTATCCAGCTGGCTAGGTGCAGAGCTTTTATTGGGGTCAAGCGAGCCTTGGCCCCTACCTTATGATCGTGTGATTTCAGCGTTAGTGTTCATTTGGCTAGATGAACACCTACGCCCCTACAATAAAATTGTATTTCTTATAAAGTAGTGCTCTTTGGGGTCGATAAGCACCTTATTCCCTGCAGTTAAATTATTTCTTATCTGGTAGTCAGATTATTTGCACAAACAGAAGTTTAACTCTTCAAGGACTTATCCAACTGACTTGGTGCAGAGTTTTCATTGGGGTCAAGGTGAGCCTTGGTGTCTACCTTAACATTTTTTGGATGCACTAGTTGTGTTCATTTAGGTCGATGAACACGCAAGCCCCTAATATAAAATTTTGCGGCTTGAGAAGTAGTGTTATTTCAGGTCGATAAGAACCTTAGACACTGCAGTAACATTTCTTAATTTGGTAGTCGTGTTATTTAGTTTTGATAAGTGATTGATGTTACAAATATTTGCAACTCGGTTACCTAATTTATACCTGTCCAGTTTTCACCCCAAACGCTCACTCGTGATCCAAAGTGATGCTTAGATCCAACAATATTTGTGTATAGTACCATTACTCTTGGAGATGAGTGATTAAGGTTCAGAATATTGTTAATTGAATTACCACATATATACGTTAGCTTCCTCCTAATTTTTACAATAAACTATGTCCCTCCTCGATTCAACGATTTAGACAATTAATGGCTCCAAAAATATTTGCTAGCCTGTTTGAAAACCTTTCTTTGAGGCATGACATCTGGAATACATAAGCCACGCATTTACTAAACATATGCACCACTCGTCCAAAATATACTCCTCCGGTTCCTGGTTCCTGAACAAACCTTAACTACACGGTCATTTCGAGCTGTCCAGCTGCCCCGTGCTCTCCGCCTTACTCTTCCGCCGCTTATTTAGTCCACAAACTCCACCATTCAATAAGACCAGCAGTAGCATCAAGCTGGCTCACGTACAACTGTAGGGAGAGCACGTGTAAATCATGAAATCTAGCTAGCAAAGTAGAACGCATTGGCAAAGTGATCTGGCATTGTCACCTCCATTCCCCAACTCTACCTCGCGTTAGCGGCGGCCAGGGCCACGCCATCTGGTGGTACGTCGGCTGCTACCGCTGGAGAGACACGTGCCGGTTCAGTAGGTGTGGGAGCGGGCGAGACGAGAAGAACTTTTTGGTGGTTGTTGGATCGCCTGTTACTAACAGATTATGTATAAATTATGAGCATTATCATCAATTCTGTCATGTGTTAGTCTATTGGAGGCAAACATATAGTAGTGTATACACACAACCCTTAGGCCATGGACCATATACAGTCTGAGAAGTGATTTTTGCCGTACGTAACCCATCGATGGGTTTAGTATATATACAGGAGATTACACCCGATCGGATCTACATGACCGGGTCGGTTTGGTAAACAAACCGGTACAGGTACGGTACAGGTACAACAATACGTACAACCTACAGCTACCGACTCTAATACATCCCCTCAATCTAAACCGTCATGTACGAGGTTAAGATTGGCGCGAAATCTGCGAAGCAGCTGTTGAGTAGCTGGCTTGGTGAAGACATCGGCTAGCTGATCTCCTGTACTGATGTATCGAACATCCAAATCTCCCTTGGCTACCTTCTCCCGCACAAAGTGAAAATCCCTTGGCTAGCTGGCTTGGTGAACACAGGTGGCTTGGACTGATGAACTCCAAGCTCCCTCAGCACTGACTGTATCCACATCGCCTCAGCCGTGCCGTTTGCAAGAGCTTTCTACTCTGCCTCAGTGCTTGATCTGGATACCGTAGGTTGCTTCCGAGAGCTCCACGATAAAAGATTAGGTCCAAGAAATATGGCAAAGCCACCGGTAGACCGTCTGTCGTCAGGACATCCTGCCCAGTCTGCATCTATATAGATATTCAGCACGGTAGATGATCCCTTCTTGATCTGCAATCCTGTAGACAACGTTCCCTTCACTATCGAAGGATACGCTTAACCGCCTCATAATGTACCATAGTGGGCTGCGACAAGTACTGCACACCTTATTCACAACAAAAGATAAATCAGGCCTGGTCAGCGTCAGATACTGGAGCCCTCCAACTAAACTCCTGTATCGAATAACATCACCACTGTCAAGTTTCTGGCCGACATCCCTGGACAACTTGTCGGTGGTGGACATGGGCGTTGAGACAGCCCAACAATTCTCCATATTCGCACGATATAAAAGATCAAGTGCGTATTTATGTTAAGTAAGAACCATTCCCCTTGAATTGTAGGCAGCCTCAATGCCAAGAAAGTACTCAAGACGTCCAAGGTCCTTAATAGGAAATATGCTAGCAAGAGTCCGAACCAAATGATCAATCGCGGCAGAGGAGGAACCAGCAATCACAATGTCATCGACATAAACCAGCATGTATAAGTGAATACCAGCATGAGAGAAAATAAAGAGGGAAGTGTCCGCCTTACTCGAGACAAAACCAAGCTCATGAAGTTTATCACTCAATCGAGCATACCACGCTCGAGGAGACTGCTCGAGACCATAGAGGGCACGCTTAAGCTTGCACACATGATGCGGATGCCGAGAATCCTCAAAACCAGGAGGTTGCTGCATATAGACAGTCTCATCGAGAAACCCATGGAGGAAAGCGTTGCTGACATCAATCTGACGAAGGCACCAACCGCGAGAAACTGCAAGTGATAAAACCAGACGCACAGTAACAGGCTTCACAACAGGGCTGAAAGTGTCATGATAGTCAATACCATGTTACTGTGTGAAACCTCGAGCAACGAGACGCGCCTTGAGTTTGTCAACAGAACCATCAGGACGAACTTTGGTCTTGAAAACCCACTTACTGCCAACAATATTAGTAGCTGACGGCCGAGGAACCAATATCCACGTGTTATTGCGCTGAAGAGCTGAAAACTCTTCCTCCATAGCAGTCCGCCAAGCAGGATCAGTGAGAGCGGAGCGATGAGAATCAGGAGTGGCGAAGAAAGCACGTCGACGATATGGATCATAGCGAACGGTCCCATCAGTAATCTTCCGAGGACGAAACACATTGTTCTTCGAGCGAGTAACCACTGGACATGGAGGCACAGGTGCTGGCGAGACGGAGGAGCTGTCAGGCGAAGACGGCGCACTCGAGGGAGCAGAGGCAGTATGATCACCGGAAAGCGATGATTCAGTAGCAGGCGTCGTTGGCGATTCGTCAGGCGCGGCCCGCTGGGCTGGCCCATCAGGCGAGGGCGGAGCAGGCGAGCCAGCCGAGGGAGACGCCGGGGAGGACGGGCGCTGATCGGCCCGCTAGGCCGGCCCATCCGACGCAGAAGCAGCAGAGGACGGGCGCGGCGAAGCCGAAGCTGGTGCAGCGTCCGCTGCATGCATCGACGCTGTAGCATGCACGTTGATCGGGGCTGGAACCTGCACAGAGACAGTAGACAAAGGAACAAACGGATCACGTGGCAACAAGGACATGTCATAATTACGCAAGCGGACATCCTGAATAGCTGGTTCATGCAGAGGAAACGAAACAAGGTCTAATTTGGAAACGTCGATCACAACACCGGGTGTAGCATACGGGAAAACGCGTTCGTCAAAAATAACGTCGCGTGATATGTAAATTCGACCCGTAGAGCGATCCAAGCACTTATAACCTTTATGCATAGGGCTATATCCCAAGAAAACACACATTTTGGATCGAAACTCCAGTTTGCGTGAGTTATACTTTCGCAAACTAGGCCAACACGCGCATCCGAAAGTGTGAAGAAACGAGTAATCCAGAGGTGAGTGAAGAAGTTTCTCAACAGGTGTAGTGTTATGTAACACGTGGGTAGGCATCCGATTAATAAGATAGAAAGCAGTGCGGAACGCTTCATCCCAAAAGCGAAGAGGCAAAGAGGAATGAGCAAGCAGGGCAAGACCTGTCTCGACAAAATGACGATGTTTCCGTTCAGCAATGCCATTCTGTTGAGAAGTATGAGGACATGAAACACGATGAGCTATGCCAGTACGCTGAAAGTACTTATGCAAGCGATGATACTCACCGCCCCAATCAGACTGTACTGCACGAATCTTAGTGTTAAGTGTCAACTCAACATGACGCTGAAAAGCATAGAAAATGTCCTCAACATCAGACTTGTGTTTAAGAAGATATATCCAGCAGTAACGGCTATAAGCATCAATGAAACTAACATAGTACTTACAACCGCCGGAAGAAGACAACGCAGGACCCCAAACATCAGTATGGATGAGCTCTAAAGGTGCAATAGAAACACGAGATGAATGATTATAAGGTAACTGATGACTCTTTGCACGTTGACAAGCATCACAAATAGAGGAACTAGAGTTTGGGGAACACGAAAGACTGTTGTTCTTAACTACAGTTTGAACTACATTATTGGATGGATGACCGAGGCGTTGATGCCATTGTTCATAAGATAACTTAACACTAGAGGATGCCTAACGACTCGAGGATGAAGACGTGCGACCAAACGGAATTGGGTAGAGACCACCACGGCTTCTACCTCGAAGAATGATTTGCTTCGTGCCCATGTTCTTAACATAGAAAAAATCACGGTGAAACTCGATAAACACAGGATTATCACAGAGAATTCTATGAACAGAAAGAAGGTTTTTGCTAAGTTCAGGAACATGAAGGATGTTGTTCAATGCAATACGCTGAATAGAACCAGCTAAACGGGAATGACCAACATGAGTAATAGACAAACCTGCTCCGTTTGCGACCTGAATTTGATCTTTGCCATGGTAGCTGTCCTAGACGTTCATCCGCTCCATGTCATTGGTGAGGTGCTCGGTAGCGCCGCTGTCCAAGATCCAGTGCGGCGCCTCATCGTGGCCACGAGTGGCCGAGTTCCCAGAGCGAGTTTCATGGAGCTTCTTGCATTGGAGGGCCTCGTGACCCCAATTTTTGCAAATTTGGCACTTGGGACGCCGCTTACGGCCACCACCTCCGCCTCCGTTACTATTACCGCGGCCGCCACCGCGATTTCCGCCACCCTGTCCACCTTGGTAGATGCTGCCTTGACCGCCGCCACCGCCATAGCCCTGATTGGGCTGTCCTCCACTCGGACGTCCACCGGTACGGCCACCGGAGTTGTCAGTCGGACGACCAAACTGGCGTCCGTAGTCATCACCGCCACGCCGAGCGACAGTGTTTGCTGACGATGAAAAATCTGCAGCATCGGAGCTGTTCTGCTCCTGCATAGCCTCATATGAGAGAAGCATGGCGTAAAAACTGGTGAGGCTGAGAGGCGTCGGGCTGGTATGGCTGAAAATATCAAGCGAGGCCTGAAAAGACTCATACTGCGGCCCGAGACCACCGACAATATAGTCGATGAGATCTTCATCTGCCAACGGACTTCCGATGGTAGTAATCGTGTCCGCATACTCCTTCATCTTGTGATAATATGCGGCGGCGGTAAGGTCCTTCTTCTTCAGCGACGAGAGTTGTCTCTTAATCTGGCGCACACCGGCCCGGTTTTGGGCTGAAAACATTGCCCGTAACACACTCCCAGACCGCAGCGGAGGTGTTCTTCCCAACCATCTGGCCGAGGATATCTTCAGTCATCGACCCAACAAGGACGCTGAGAACTCTTTGATCCAGCGTGCACCAAGTCGCATAGTCAGGGTTGGCGACGTCTACAGCCGCGTCGCCGGTCCCCTGCTTGACGGTCTTCGGCGGTGCTTGACAGCTGCCGTCGAGATAGCCATAGTACCCTGCTCCTGCAATGCTCGGAACCACCTGTGTTTTCCAGAGAAGGAAATTTGTGCGATCGAGACGCACGGTTATCGTGGAGGAGTTGATGGGGGCGAAAGTGGAGGCGGATGCCGATGCGGTGAGGGCGCCGAACATCGTTGAAAGAGCCAAGGTACTGGTGGTCATCGCCGATGTGAGATCACTGGCGGCGGAGGAAGAACCCTAACCCTAGACGGATCGACGTGGTTCACTGGTAGAAAATAGGGATGTAGTCCCGGTTCGCTAGGGCCTGTAGTCCCGACCCAGCAACCGGGACTAGCAATGCGCGACTAAAGACCCCCCTATAGTCGCGCCGATTGCGAACCGGGACTAAAGGCCCATCCACGTGGACGGGTGGCGGAGCCGGGGAGCGGAGGACATTTAGTCCCGGTTGGCCACATGAACCGGGACTAGATTTATTTCGTAATTTTTTTAATTCATTTGGTTTCTAATTTTTTTTCACACCTTTTTTTCACTCCAAATTACTTACTCATGGTCAAACTACATTGTGCATGCCGTCTCCAGCGCGGTCGCCTACGCCGCTGCGTCAGCCTTCTCCGCCCACTAAGTTTCTGCCGAAACGTAAAAGATCACCGAAACGTCAACGATCACCCCTCCCGAAGGTACCAAAGGAGTTACCCAAGTTACCTTACGACTATACTCCTGAGCAAACCAAGAAAATCGCACGGGACGACTATGAGGCGTGGAAATCGAAACCGAAGGAGCCGATAAAGGAAGATTTCCCCGACACCGAAGAGGATATAGAACGAGCGTGGAAAATGGTGAAGTCTCTTCATCAACCCGAGCCGAGTCTGTCATCTGACTATGACCGCTCTATTCTAAAGTCACACCAGGAAATGGTGCGATCGACGTAGAGTAGTAGCGCAAGCGCGAAAAGCGGGAAATCAGCTTCCCAGCTCGGAGAGCAGAAAAAAAATCCATCTCCCCGCTCAAAGTGATTTCCAATACCCAGGTGGGGCCGAGCACTAATGCCGATGAGCAATTGACCCAGAGTTTATAGAACTGTACGGACCAGGGACAACTGTTGCGGGGTTCTCCATTGCTAAGTATATGCAAACATTAGACCACTTCCCCCCTTCTGAATGTGCGTACAGATACCGGCACGGGAATCCTCTCATCAAACCCGAGGAGGTAAAGAATCCAGCAACCAAAATGCGAAGAGTGCATAATTGGTATATGGAAGCCGCTGAAAAATCTCATGACTGGATAGTGCTCGGAGTTAGATACGAGCACTATGGGTATGGATATGGAATTGTTTTGATTCAATTTGAGGAATTGTTTCACTTATTCCAGCATAAGGCCCTCGACAAAATTTATCGTTAGTGCCTATTGTCTGTAAGTACTTATTTCTCTAATCAAGTGTCTATCTAGCTCACCTTGTTCATTGCATTCATATATATAGTACACTCATTATATTATAATTGCAGAATGAAGATTCTCGAATGCAAAAGAGGACAAATCTATGATATTGGGTTCATTGACCCATATTTTGTTAATCATAAGACTCTTGAGCTATCTCCCAAGGATACAGAATATAACCTTCTAAAGGCAATAAGGTTTCAATAACACAGAAGAAAAATAATATTTCCTTACAACTTCGGGTAAGTGTTAATATGTTGTACACATTCTGTTTTACTTACTCGATGTTCAGTGTATAATTGATGAGTTATGTGTGCGCATCTTTCATAATATTCTGCTAATCTTCGAAATTGACAAAGGAAAAGTACTGGTAATGGACCCAAAACGTAAACCCCTAGAGCTCTGGGTGGACATGCATGAAATGATTCAGCGGTAATTTCAATTTTTATATATGGCACTATATCGACTACTTTGTTTCATTTTCGGATATCAAGTAATTACTAACTCTTTTTATTCTTTTTCTTTCCCGTGCAGCGTTTGGAAGAGGTTCACAAAAAAGGCCAGGGGTGAATGGAAATTAGAGCTTCCATTTGGTATTGTGCAACTAAGTACTACTATCTAGATCCGCGCATCTCCTTGATTCTAGTTTTGATACCATTATCATGCCTGGTTGATTATTATTTTGATTGAAACCATGTTCTCGTAAAGTGCTTGCAAGGGAGACGGGAATCACCTGTGTGGATACTACGTCTGCGAGTTCATTAGTTAGACGACATGTCCCAAGGGCACAGATTTCAACAAACTTCATGTACGTGAGTCGTCCGTTTTTCTTATTACCATCTATTTTAGTTACCACTCTTCTATATATTAGATCGAACGGCTCCGGGACGGTCTTTTACCAAGGGACCGCATATGAGCAATTCAGGAGGAAATTGCGGTCTTCTTAGATGCAGAGGTCCTAAATGTAAATGGAGAGTACTATGATGCTTGGGAATGAACTTGATTTTGTTATTCATTCATTCAGTCATGTAATATGCTCGATATACTTTGATTATGTAATATAAGTGTTTCTTCTTTTGCTATATATATGTATTACTTATTAACTTGTGCGATCCGGGAGGTCCAGGGAGGGTCCACCGACGATCCTCTCTTCTCGTGGGATCAAATAGGTCCGGGGAGGGACGACCGAGGCTCCTCTCTTCTCGTGGGATCCGGGAGGTCCGGGGAAGGGCCACCAGGCTCCTCTCTTCTCCCGGGATCCGGGTGGTCCGGGGAGGGGCCACCAAGGCTCCTTATCAGTGTATGGTGACAGGGGTATCGTACAATCGGATTGATCGCAAAACATAAAATAAAAAGGGAAACAATAAATAGAAAAAAATAATCAGCCGCGGCAGAGAAAATGGCGAAAGTGCTGCCGCGGCAGAGGAGACATTCATCCCGGTTTGTGTTAAGAACTGAGACGAATGGCCCTGGCCAGGTTCCAGCGCACCTGCCACATGGTTAGCCCCATTTGTCCCGGGTCCTCGCACAACCGGGACCAATGGGAGTGGGGAATTTTTCCCGGCTGCCCCATGCCAGTTGCACAACCTGGATGAAAGCCCTTACAGACCGGGACAAATGACCCTGTTTCCACCAGTGCTCCCTCCTTAACAGGGAGTCCAATGGGAACGATCAGAACCCACCCGATCCAGTTATCTCCAGGCATAACGCGCCCATCAGAGTTCGTCGATGGAGCCTTCTGGAACCCGACACTCTGGACAAACCAAGGAGCACAAATGTCATGCTGATCTTCTTCTTTGCGCAAGATGAACCCTAGGACCATTGCCATTATTCTGAAGCCTCACATGCCCCGACGCCACGAGGCAAATCCCGGCAAAAACGACAGAATAGGAGGGGGCAAAATCCCGGCTTGAGGTCACCGGTGTGGCCAAGGCCACAACAAGATGACACATCCAGATACGTCCAAAACATACATATAATTTTTGATTGTTCCATACTTGTTACTTATTATTGGCACATGATTTTATGGTTTGTTTAAAATATATTACGAGCATTTTTTGGACTAGTCTATTAACCTATTGCCTAGAGCCAGTTTTATGTTGTCCTTTTCATTCATAAAATAAATGTACATGAAATATTCGCGAAAATTTCTGAAAATCCAAGCAGGCCAGTTTTTACCCTAGGCGGAGATGAAGTTCAAAGGGAAAATCCAGAGTTGGCCCCACCACACTAGGCAATGCCTATGGGTGAGAGGGACCTAGGACTCCCCTCCCTATTGCCTGGTGGTGGTGTACCTCCACCGACATAGCCTCTTCGCCTATATATTTCATTATTCCCAAAAAACCAAAAGGGATGGAGAATTTTCCATGAAACAGATACATAAGCGCCGCAATCTCGAAGTTCCACTCTAGGTCGTCGGGGTCATGTTCCGGCACCATGCTAGCGGGGGAAATGGTCACCGGAGGCGTATTCATCACCGTTTCTGCCTCCCCGGTGATGCGTGACTAGTTCATCCTTGAACGAAGGGTCCATGACAGTAGGTAGAGGGTGATATCTTCTCTTTGTTCTATCATGCCATTGTCTTGTGAGTTGTCTGACATGATGAAGATCGTCGTTTTGTAATATCTACATGTTGTGTTTGCTGGGATCCGATCATCATAATTTACGATCAGTTTGTTCATATATTTTGTGTGAGCTTCACTTATATATCTTTTTCAAATATAAATTTTTGATGCATCTTCGAGAGGTCTTTTTATGCTAGATAGTCGGTTAGTGCCTACTTGTTGTATGGGAAGAGTGTGTTGTTTCCACTAAGGGGAAAACATCGGTGTTATTCTTTGTGTGATGTGAATTTTTGCTTACATTATGTATTGATTTTATTGCAACTGTATGTTGCTTGCAAGTTACTACTAGAAATATTTTCAGGATAGCTATTTGAGGTGCAATATTAGATATAGATGCATGCTGGATAGCATTCTATATATTTTATTGTAGGAGCTACACAATGGAGCCACGACCCTTACTTGTGGCCACACGTGGTTTTGACCGAGACCCGTGAATAGCCAGATTGAGTGATAAGTTTGTTATAAATTTTGGTCGGGCAAACAAATATTCAAGCACACCCTAAAAGAAATAGAGCATGTGTTTTTACGATGTCTCTACTCTAACTTGGCTAGTTGCAAACTTGTTTGAGTTCATGGAAGGAAAATGCTTCAGATGTGAGTCATACCTGTGTTGCATGATCAGTTGTCCTGCTCTTTTTGTTCATACGTAGTTGCAAAAAAACCTTGTGTCTAGATGAATCCAAGACAAAAACCCTTTAAAACCCGTGACCTTGTGGGACAAACATGACTCGAACACGCGATCTCACTAGCCTACGTGCCCCCTAATACCGGTAGGCTAGACTCCACGGCATAAATGAACAGGGTTTGAATTATTCTAAAATAATTCAATTTGAACTATATTTCTTCAAATAGGTTTTATAGATGATAAAAAACACTTGTACTATTATGTTAGTTTTTTTACTCATACCCAATATAAACGGGAAATTCTAATTTTTTTAAATGTAAAATTCATCTTTGACATGCACACTATTGGTTTAAATTATAATAATGCATTAATGTGGTTGAGTAATAAATAATATTGTTGATCCAATTCTCATAAGATTCGACTAATCCGTGTAGAGCCGAAAACATGAAACAAAATTTTGGTGCCCGGGCTTATTTTTCAACACAGAGCGTGCGATATTTAATTTGGGCAAAATGGCGGACGGGGTAGTAAATTCTTCCCCATGTTCTACATTATACACTAATGATAAATTCCTATTCCTTAGATGAACTTCTTATTCAGCCTTAACCTCTACATATCGCTGCATTAAGGAGTGAAGACTAAGTTTTTTACCAAGGGGAATATGGACTAGCTTGATCCAAGATGAAAGCCTCAGTGATGTCCTACCGGAGGACCGTTGTTGCATGGCCACCTAGTACCTTATAAAAAATAGCCACGAGGTCACCCCAAGAAGTCTCCAAAACTAGTTGTTGCATGGCCACCCAAATGCTAGCAAACTGAACACATATTTAGGGAGGAAAATTTTGTGTACTAACTATACATTTTGAAGTTCCACAATTCAAGGTAAAAAAGTTATTTATATTTAATTAAAATAGTAAGTATATAAAACTTATAAAAGGTAGGTAAGTATGAAATTGTAGTATTCTTTGTTCATACGCATGCTACGTTGAATGTACAATATTGGATGCCGAATTGTGTAGTAATATACATTCTAGGGATATGTAAAATTATTTGCGTGAATACTTTTAGAGAAAATCGTGAAACATAAGTTTGGAAGTCAACATAATTCACCGGAAGTGATTGATCTTTGGTTGACTTCTCAAAGGATTTATTATAATCTTTCTCAAATGCTGCATTATTTTCTACTCCTTTGTAAACCCCATGTAACACTAGTTTCAGAAAGAATATTCCTGTTGTTGTGAAAACTGAATTGAATGTTTCAGTAGTTGATTAAAATAGTTATGGAGCTTTCCATAGTTGAGCCGTGGCCCATGTTTAACTTCAGTGTAGCTTCAGTGATTCGTGGCCCATAGTATAAACCTTAAATGACTGTCTTATTTCTGACTTGGGTTCCCACGTTCCTCACTTTAAACTGTGTCTATTGATTCAATAATTAACACGATACATATTTCAATAGTATAACTAAGCTTATACCCCAACCGGTTAGTGGGAAAATCCTATATCGACTAAACTATGTTTTCTCTTCTGTGCGAACCAATCCACCAATAAATATATCTATCTATCATAGACTAAAAGCAATATACGAAACTCTAACGGAGACACCACGTCGAGCCACATCAACAATACAATTTTTTACTGTTAGATGTAGAATTGGTTGTTAAGATTATTTTTTTTACATACGCCTCCCCAAGAGGTGCCGGGTTCCATTACTGACATAACAGAACAAGGTTTTTACAAAGCAAAATAAAAAAACCAGGAAAGGTAGAGATAGGAAAGAAAACTAGCAACCAAACGGACGCAAGGTTAAAGTTTTAGCGACCTATTACAAGACTTTGGAGGTAGAAGGCACCCCAAACAAGAATCCACCTGGATAGTGAAACCACCAACAAAAGACAGGGACAAAGTTTCTTCGAAACTGCATCTAAAACCACATAGACCTGGTTAAGATTTAATGAAAGATCATGAATTGGCGTAACCATGTAGTTTCCGTTTGACACGTTGTGACACATAAAAATATGTGCTATGTACATGACACAACTAGCAAAAAAAGAGACTGATATCGGTCCACCGCTTGATCCGAAAAATTACCGACGGATCAATCCGTCACGTGAGAGAAAAAATATACCAATGGCTACGTGCCCACACTAAAAAAACAAAGATATCGCCGTGTAGGCGTGTTCGCATAGGAAATAACGACCTGATAAAAAGCTGGCGCTACGTGCGTGTGTCTGACCTAATACTTCGTTTGGTAAGAAAAAATACGGACCATAGAAAGATGGCGGACGCTATGGGTTCGATTTATTTGGTGAAAAATAACCGAGCGGCTCAATCATAGCTGTCGGAGTCATTTATTACGGCATTCTCTAAAATATCTGCCGGGATTATGTATGTACCTAAGAGGTGACGTACATGGCAGAAGTACTAATACATTCTATCCTATTAATGGACATACATCTAACGAAGGAAACGAGAAGTTTGTAAAAGAGTTAACACACGATAAAAAAGTATACAACTCTTAAGCTAATCCGTGCACAGATTGGAATGGCATGGTTAATTCTCCTAGATGTGCATAGTAATTTACTTAATAGCAGAAAAAAGATTGAATATTGGGCTCCCACGATATGAGTAACTATGTCCAAAAAATTTAAGGACAAGGTAAAAGAAATCATGACTGACATCCTCATGTACATTTTATTTGGCTAAGGTATGGCTTGTGGTCACATACTCAACACCATTAGTAGTAACCGTAAATAAACATATAGGATTCAATTTATTAGGTAGGCAAAAAGCAATACATACATTGATCGTCTAATATAAACACAAAGAGCACGATTGAAGGATATCACTAATCAAAGCCTGCCGGTACTCGATGGAAACGTGAGCTGTTGTATTCTTTAACATACTTCGTAGGTCAGTACTCAATGAGAAAGCTTGAAAACTTAAAACTTCAAGACAAGCATTCATTGATTAGTGAAATTTTTTACATGTTTCATTATTACAAATTCATGGGAGAGAAATGTGTTCGTGTGCGGCATGTCTTAACATAAACTAGACTATGAAAAGACTATTTGGTATAGCGTCATGAATCCGTGTTGGAAGATAAACTAGCCTTGCATATTTTAAATGGATTTGGGCAGAAGGACACATTGTATCAACAGAAGAGATATATCGGGTGCAATATATTCACGGTGGATGCTGTCAATTGTCAATTATTAGGAGTTTACAAGATCAACCATTAATTTTGATATCACTAAGGATATATCAAAACCAATACTCAACATTGTCACACGATAACTCAATAAAAATATTTCCTATTTGTATCCATCTTTTGAAAGACAAAATGATTGTAGAACATTAATTCATAGAGTTCCCTTTGATATTTTTCTAGTCCATGTGATTCTAATATATTTATGAAAACTTTTCTATGAGAAGATAATTAATTTGAAATGACAATTTTCTGCAATAGCTCTGAATTTTTTCTTTGCATATTACTTCATTTGCATTTCCAAGGATGTAATCTAACATATTGTGGTGTCAACTTCCATTTTATTTGATTTCTTAAATTTACTACAGTGTATAAGGATGTGTACAAGGGATCTCGGAACACCTGCTGAAACTAAGCTGGTCAAATCACGATAGTCATCTTATATGAAAAGAAAAATACATCTAACTAAGAGCATAAAAGAACTTGACCGGACAGTTGGCATAATAGGGATCGAGGTAAAAGCGAAGAAAATGATAATATCTTCATTTATAATTAGACAAGTTTTTCATAAAAAAATAAACTCAAACTTTACTTCGAGTATCATGTACAAACATATAATTTATGTCAAAATAAGTGTTATAGTAGAAAGTCTGTTGATATTTGTTTATATATTTTATTTTTGTAGCTTATTCGTACAAAAAATAGGACCAATATAATAAATGTTCAATGCTAAGAGTCACATAGTTATTGTAAGGAGGTATAACACCCCTTGTTCCGGAACATAGGAAGTAAAAAAGACATAGATATGTCGTCTCCACAAAGTAGAACTACGATTCCTTTATCTAGATTGCTTAATACGTAGGAAATATTTTTCCGTCTTAATCATCAAGAAGACTTATCTTGTCGTTCCATGAGAAATATCACCTAATTATGTTTCTACTACTCGTGTTGACCATAATTATGAACTTGAAAAGAACATATGGAATTTCATTACGAATGATCAATAATTTAAACTTTCTTATCGCATAATAATCTACTTGACATAAAAACTATGTCTAGCTCGTGATTTTAACATAATTTTATTCTACCGATCTAATATCTTCGACAAATGACATGGGTCATCATTTATACGATGTTTAGGGAAATGGTATGATAATCATTCGGCCTTTATAATCTTCGAAAAATCAGGTGCATATGATATTTTTGCTTGCCAAAACATTTCTTTGCTTAGAGATCTACGTTATTTTTGCGTACAATACAAATATAGTTTTGTTTACAACTCAGATTCGACACAATAAAGATGATACCCTCGCATTTGCGAGGGCCACCCTGCTAGTTTTATTACTTATGGTTAATTTTTGGTATATCTAGCAAAAGATTCAAAATGGCCGCAAAAATATTGGTTTGTTCCCCTTTATTAATGTGTTTCTGAACCGTTCAAGTTACAAACTAGCAACCCAGTCTTCTGGATCATTAGTCAGGAAGATGCACCACTGGACTTCCCCACTTTGTCACGTCAGATACCTCCACTACGCCAACTCATTTTCATTAGGGCATATCCAGCTGTGTTGCCCCCCCAGTTCCCAAAACGCCACTGTTTTCGTGGCGTCGCGGCGCCAAACGGGAGATAATCTGGAACCTGGGGGGCACGGTTCCCAGGCGCACTCCGGCCCAAGTCTCGGCCAAAATTAATTCAAATTCATAGATTCGACGCAAATTCATAGATTCGACGATATTTTGACAGAAATTTAACTAAAAACATAGAAGCCCTAACTACGTCTACTGTAGGCCGAGGCTCGCCGCGATCGCCTGGCTGTAGTCGTAGTAGTCCCCACCGTCGTCGTCGTCGTCCGAGCCGTCGGCGTCACCCCATCCGCTCACTGCCAGGGCGTGCTGGAACTCCGTTTCGTCCTCGCTGTCGGGGTCGAGGACGACGGAGGGCACCTCATTCGGATGCGGATGGTGAGGGACGCGGCGGCGGGTCGCATTGGCAGCGGTTTCCTGCTCGCGCTGCGCCTTCAGCTGTTTCGCCTCGCCGAGGAGCCGGCGCTGGAGCTCCAGCTCCTCCTCTGTGTTGTCGCGCAGGCTACAGTAGGGGGACCGGCTGCAGGGTGTTCATCGAGAGCTCCTCGGCAGCCTTCATGTCAGGCCACTCGTCCTCGTCGCACTCTGCCGCCTCCGTCTTCGGGCGCACGACGCGCTCGAAACCTGCGGCGGGTCGCTGGCGCGGCTCGCCAATGCGCAGGGCGCCGCCGCTGCGCCTGGAGTTGCGGAGGGGAGCGGTGAGGGAAAGAAAAGTCGCGCCGAAGGAAGAGGAGGTGGCTGACGAGGACCCGCCCATCCGCCGCGGTGCTGGCCTCCCAACCACCGCTTGCGGCCGAAGCCGTTGGCGCATCCCTCGATAGGGCCGTTGTTGCCCTCGGCGGCGACGTCCTCGTCGTGGCGGCGTTGAAGGTGCTGCCACCAGAAGGCATCGTTGCCATGCGCCCTCCAGCGCAGCTGCGCGACCACGTCTGGCGCCAGCCCTCGACGGGCCTCGTCGATGGCTTACCTGAACTCCATGTCGGTGGAGGGGACGGGGGGCACGGGGATCCCACCCGCGTTGAGCCGCCACCGTGGTTGCCTGGCGGCGGCGCTTGGGACGCGCATATCGGGCTGGCACGGATACCCCGCCCGTTACAGCGCCCAAGCCTGGTGCTTGCGGAGGTGGTGGCTTCGCCAGCCGTTGGCGGCGACAGCTTCGTCGTAGCTCGACATCTCCGGCGAGGAGGGAATAATGGGGAGAGCGGCGAGCGGGGAAAAATGGGGAGAGCGGCGAGCGGCCTTTTGTAGCCCTGGCTGGGCATTTATTGCGCCGCGTGCCGTCGCCGCCGCCCGCCACGCCATTACTCCGGCAGCCTTTGAACGGACGCATGCACTGGCCGCCCGCCACGGCATAAACGCCGGCAGCCTTTAACAGACGCGGGAGCCGAGAAGAAGCTCACGGACGGGGGTTTATGTTCCCGTGGTTTTCCCACGCGTCGCTAACAGCGGCCCGCGTGGGTTGCCCCGCCTCCCCCCCCCAAGCCGAACCTAGCGGGCTAGTTTTTGCCTGGATGCGGCGGCGCGAAATAGCGCCGAAACGGCGCTATTTGGGCTTCTGGGGAGCGGCTGGTGCAAAAACGACGCTTTTTGGTCCCGCCGGCGCTAAAATGTCCGCTTGAGGGGGCTCTGGGGGTTGACTGGAGATGCCCTTACCACTGGATGAACCACGCCACACTTAGCACTACATGATTTTTAGCACTACCTACTACGATAATTGGCGTCTGCTAATAATCATGTACACATGTTAAATGTAGTTTCTGGTACATTCTAATCCCATGCGGCTCAACGGTTGGTTGTCGTGCCAGAGTGAACAACTTGATCCTATAATGGTTGGCAATCGATACCCGCTCATTAAAGATCGAAATAAGTAAAGCTAAGGCCTTCCGTAATGTATTGTATCTTAGCGCGACATCCTAGATGGTGGAGAATTATAAGAGACAACATCCCTAATGCATTGTTTCTTAAGAGGTGTATCTAAGCATACTTGTATTAAATGATTTTGGCCTTATCGTTATATGTGATTGGGCTAACAACATTTTTTGCCTATGATACCGTGCTAGAGCCGTAGCTTATATAAGATACAAGCTTAATCTCTTTCTTCATTAAATATGGTGCCACATCAGCGTATTGCCTATGATACCGCGCTAAGATACCACCATTACGGAAGGCCTAAGAGTCAGAGACTACTGTTAAAACTATCTGTGACTACGCTATACATGGCCACCGCCCACGTTCTTCAATCTGGCGATGCACGTCTCATCAATCACCTCTCAAGCTCGGTCTTAAGGCTAGCCACAATGGGAGTAACTAAGGTAGTAACATCACACATATCAAGGCAATTTTGTTTATGTGGCACATATTTAATGAAGAGAGAAGTGCTTGTGGTAACTAGCTATGTTACTAGTAACATCACACATACCAAGGAACAATGTGTCTATAGCCCTAATAAATGAAGTCATGCATGACACCACAAATATGTTACTACCCATTGTGGAGGTAGTAACATAGTCTAGAAAAACGTGTATGTTACTAGTGTATGTTACTCTCCATTGTGACTAGCCTAATTTATTTGGTGGATGGTTGGTCGTCATAATTATTCATGAATAACTATGTTTGCTGCAGTCCACTCTTTGCCGTGTGTCAGGGTAGCTAGGAGCTGCGATTTTCTCGATCATTATGATTAGGTTCAACACAACCTCACTTGAATTGACTGTTCTATGTACCTTTTTTTTTTTTGGACCAGGAGCGCTCCCGAAGGAGCAGGAAGCCTCAATTAAAACATACAGTGGGTGTACATGAGAAACCACCAGGGACCCCATAAAATCAAAGTTACACATAGGTCCCTAGAACAAGCAGCAAGGGCCAAACTGAAAGAAATGAAATTACAACCGAGCCCTCCTCTTTCCCCACCGTCGAGCGAGAGGAAGGAAATCCACCTGCCGTCGCCAGGCATCGCCGCGGGGACGAAACCACTTGCGTCGATGATGGCCAGCACCGCAGCATCTGCAGATTCCAAATAGGGCCTCCGTACGGAGGTTGAAGACAAGCTGGAGCTCACCAGCCAATACCCATGGCCATGACTGGCCACTAGATTGCTCGAGAAGACATCAGCTTCAACGCTCCATGACTGCCTCGAGAACCAAGCAGGAACCTCCGACTGGTAACTCTCTCCAACCACCACGGCCGTCGACGAGGTACCTGCAGAAGCTCCAGCTAGAACTCGATCAGCTCTCCGCCACCCCCCTTTGCAAAGCCGCCTGTCAGTCAAACCCCAACGCCTGCCACGGATCGCCAGGGGAGACAAGAAGATAATCCTGAGGTGACATCGAATCCAAAAAACAGCCTGATAGAGGGAGTAGCTCGAAGCAGCCCAGCCAGGCGCATACGGCTCCGCCCTTCGGAGCACCACGCCGAGCAACCACCGCGAGCAGATGCAGATCCGGCCGAAGAAGATCCGCCGATTCCTCCCCACCGAGCTTATTGAAGGGGAAGGCTCAAGAGTAGCAATCAGACAAGGACAGAAGATCCACCTCGCCGATTGGAACACCCCGAGCAAGCCACCAGCGCAGCTCGTGTACGCCGGCGCCGAACCTCCCCGCGGCACATGGCCGAAAACAGGCACGCAGCCAACAGCTAATAAACCTACCCTACACCTACTTTGTACAGAGCCACGAGCTAGCCACCCATCGCTACTCCAGCCAGCGGCGCCGGCGGAGGAGCTCCGGGATCGGCCCGGGCGACTCGGAAGCTGGAGAACGACTCTCAAACTAGAGGCTTATCCACTCACCGCTTCGCTCTCCGAGACCCAATTACGACTGTTCTATGTACCTTGTGTTTTCTAAACTTTATAGCTCGATCCACCAACCTTAGGTAGGGGCACCCCGAAAAAATTGTTCCAAACTGAGCTTTGAGGAGCTTAAGAAGTCCATAGCTTCCACTAAAAAAAGTGCACTTAAACGCCAGTAACACTACGCAGCAACAAAATCCCACCAGCTCTGGACAGGGAGACGTAAGTGTTCCTCGCTGCGTACTCCACCAACACCAGAACTCCACAAGTGCACCCTAGCAGCCATCTTACGTGCACACTACACGAGAGAGCAAGTAGAACCGATCCACAGCTAATAGTTGGCTAGATAAAGCGGCTCCATGGACAAATGTATACTGCTGCTGGCGGCACGGGGCAGAACTCTGTTCCTAACCGTGAACAGCGACTTCAACGCAAGAGAGGAGGAGGACAAAAACCTGTTTGTGGGCGTGGGAGACATTGGGGAATGGCCGGGCCTCCCGACCGTCAGTGGATGCTGCATCAGGTCCTATGCTACCAATGCCTCTAGCATATTCTTCAGCACCTGGGATACACACTGTAGAGAACATTGTCATGGGCGCACACGGTATCCCCTTCACTGGCCAGCCGGCGGCGCTTTCTTGGCTAGAACTGGTGCTAGTGGTTGACTAGTTGTGTGTATCTGGGTGTGTGCACGTTAGAGGAGATAAAACAATTGAGTAGTTGGGGTTACTCTTGGTTGTGTCTTTCTTGCGATTTGTGATCATGTATCAGATTAGTAGCTAAAATGGGTATATATGGTGTGATGTTCTGAAAGCTTCTCCTTTGTCCTCTCGGACTAACAAACTCTTGGATCTGTTGTCCTTGTGACTGAAGTGGCGTGTCAGACCACGCTTCCCTCGACTCTGGTGCTAGCGTGCGGTCGTGCTGAGAGGGCATAACAAAGCCTTAGTCCCGACCTAGACGTTCGCCTCCTTCGTTCCTACTACGCCCCCGCTGTTGTGGCGGGCCTGGCGGCAGAGACTACTCCAACCTTTGATGCTGCTACCCTACTGGAACCTCTGGAAATTCACAACGCGGTCGCGTTCGGGGACTCCTTCGGATATGCTTTGATGACGCCAGGCTCTGGCCAGCTCTGTTCCCCGTTAGGGCTTGTTTGGTACAGAGTTTTTCAAGAAATTAGTAGGGACAATCCCTAGGGGATTGGTTGAAACCCCTATCTTCACCCAATCCCCTCATTTCCCTCCGAGCCCTCTTCCCTCTCAATCCCTGTCCCCAACTGCTTCTTTTTTTGCACATAATACAATTCAAGAACATGAGAGATTGGATTTCAACAAATACTCGTCTATGTTACAAGGACTACACCTACACTGTCATCGATTGGATAGTGGAGAGACTGCTGGTTCCAGTCTTCCAGACGCCGGCTCTGATGCCGCAGAGACGCCCCGAGGAGGCCTAGCAGGTTCCCAATACCTGCCACATTCATAATTGGTACTTCATGTCAGCCGCTCCAGCCCCGACGGTGTCGTTTTTCTGGGACGCCCATAATAGGAACTGGGGCCTGTGCTGGTTGCCAGCTCTAGTATCCATGTTCCTCGCCGGCACCATGGCATCCGTGGGAAGCACAAGAAAGAGTAGGGGGCATGAAATGCAATTGGCAATGACTCTATCTCTAGATGCTATAGCGTGTTTGGCTTTTGCTTTCCCGTATAAGTTGTGCGCTTGTGACTCCACTGCAACTCTCCTTGTGGTTTAATAGTCGTTGGAAGCGAGCCCAACGAGGTGGATCCTGTAAACGAGGCCGACGAGGGCAATTTGACGACGAATGGATTTTTCTTACTATTTTGGTGGTGACTTCAGTTGTTTAATGTCTCAAAGCCTTCCCATGTTAATAAAGGCTCGGGCACAACATGTTTGCTGCTAGTAGTTGATAAGGTTAATAAAGAATGAATTTCTAAGCACAAGTCAGAAAATACCGAACTTTTGCTCTTTTTATTTTTATTTTTGTAAATTACTATGATACTGGCCCTCAAAAATGCAAGGGGGTCATCTTTATTGGATCAAAAGTTTTTTTGAATGAGCTTAAAAATAAACACAGAGATAATTTCCCAATTCAAACTTTATCAAGTTACAAAATGATGAAAAACCTCACAATTCTAGTGCCATGATATGGTACTAAACATTTAATTTCCATGTATTGATTTTGTTATTTTTTTTATACTTTGTTGTTAGATTTTATTCACAAAATTATAAGTTTTCTTACAGATGAAATTTTTTTAATCATCTTTAATTCTGGAAATCATGCATATATCAATTTGACCATGCTACTCTCTACTGTTTTATTACTATTTCGCAAAATAATACACAGATTTTACTTTATACAGAAATAATACATAGTCGCAGTCCGGTACCGCGACATGCACTAATCGCATTGCCGTACTATGACTAGGACTTATCGCAGTGGCCTACTGCGACTACGGTCTTAATTAATCATGCTTAATTAATCCAGCATGTCTTAGCTAATGAGCATGAATATATAATGACACCACACGAAGGTCTTGCATTATTTGGGTTGTTTTGAATTTTTTGGAATTTTCTAAACCGGTTTGAGGAAAAAGTCAAGACGGTGGGCATGACGGTTCGTAGCTAGGGGTTGAATATTGATAAAATCTTGGTGTACCTAAAAGTATTCTTTGCCAAAAATCATGAGCAGACTATGAGGTACATGTAGATCAAATTTCACCAGTTTTCAGCGGAATCGGCAGAAACTTATGTTTTTCAAAAGAGTTGGATGAAAACCTTTTCATATGAATTTTTTGGTATTTTTGCATATAACATGGTATGGTATTTAAAAAAATTATGTCTCTCAAGTTTTGCAACATATTTGTGTTAGGTCCTTCACAAAAAGACCCATTTTTTACACTCGAAAAATAGAAAATGGTTTTTTTTTCAATGAAAAGGAAAACTTCATGGGTCAACATTGTATGTGCTTCCAATATGCATGTTTGTGTGGAATATGGGCACATTTAAACAAACTATGTCAGGAATTTGACCATAACACACGTCATTTGTCCCGAAACTCTGAAATGTTCGGTGGAGATAGCTTACTTTTGTGAACACACTTTCAATACAACTGTCATATTCCAAGTTTATTATTGTTTGTGTATACTAGGACATATATATTGACACCACGTCAAGATCTTGCATCATTTTGGGTTGTTCTGAATTTTTTGGAATTTTCTAAGCCGGTTTGATGAAAAAGTCAAGACGGCGGGCATGACCGTTTGTAGCTAGGGGTTTAATATTGAGAAAATCTTTGTGTATCTATGATGAAATAGGTAGTTGTGTACCTAAGAATTATTTTTGACAAAAATCATGAGCAAACTATGAGGTACATGTAGTTCAAATTTGACCAGTTTTCACTCGAATCGGCAGAAACTTGTGTTTTTCAAAAGAGTTGGATGGAAACCTTTTAATATGAAACAAACTGGTTATTTGTGCATATACCATGGTCTAGTATTTTCAAAACTTGTGTCTCTCATGATTTGCAACATACTTGTGGTAGGTCCTTCACAAAAAAACCATTTTTTACACTCGGAAAATAAAAAATGGTTATTTTATTCAATGAAAAGGAAAATTCCTCCGTCAACATTGGCTGTCCTTCCAAGATGCATGTTTGGGTGGAATATGGGCACAAATTGTGTTTTTCAAATGATGTGGATTGAAACATTTTCATAGTAAACAAATTGGTTATTTGTGCATATAACATGGTCTAGTATTTTAAAAAATTGTAGCTCTCGATTTTTGCAACAGATTTGTGTTTGGTCCTTCACAAAAAACCATTTTTCACTCGGAAAATGGAAAATAGTTTTTTTTACAATGAAAATGAAAAAAGTCTTATATATGATGAAAAATATTATATGGATGTCAAATTTGAATTTCCCTCATTTTCCTAATCGATGTAGACATATTATTTGTCAAATTTCGATTTACGGATTTATAGATATGAATTATTCAATATTCAATAGAAAAGGCAAAAATGTTAATTATCGTTTAAATTCAACATTATTTGAATTCAATTTTATTATTAGTTATTATTATTTATTTAAATAATTATTTTAATTCATAAAACAAAAGAGTGTAACATGATGATCCAAGGCTTAACAGGATTGTTTGGTTAATATTGTCAACAACACATCCGTTGTTTCTAGGTAGCTCACAGGTAAGAAACTACGAAGTTAAGCGTGATGGGGCTGGAGCAATCTCATATTAGTACGAGCGAGTAATCTAGATTAAAATTAAAAATGGTTAAACATAAAGATAAATATGACTATAGTGTTATTAAGTGGTTAAACAAGTAAACTAGAAAATGCAGAAAAACATTCGAAAAAATTAAAAACATTTGCCTGCCTATACGCCGATGGCTTCCCCGTCGGCGTATCCCAGTTTACACCTACGCCGGCGGACCAAAAGGCCGACGGGGATAGGCCTTTCCCCAACGAGAATCAGGCCGTCGGCGTCTCGTGGGCTTCCTATAGTAGATTATTCCTTGGCTTATGATGGTGAGTGATGTTTACATGCATCTACGAAAGAAATTTGAGCGTCCGTAGCAACACGGGCATTCAACTAGTACATTATTCCTGAGGAGTATAAGCATACCAAGACACATAATCAAAAATTATTTGCTTGATTTGTTTCAATGTAACACGCGATGATGCGTGGGTTCCAAGTTGTATATAATGCAACACTATCTAAATAGATCCACATCGTGTATGGCATGTCGTAATATTTCATGTATATGTAAAAATAAAATGTTCTACGTATAAATATACCAGAATGTATAGCGCAACAACTGTCAGTGTCCTTTGTGATCACTTAAAGCAGCGGTTAGAGGCGGCGGACAAGCCCCTTGCCTTACGTTTAGCCACGGAGGATAAAAGGTTGTCGCCGTATCATCGGAGCGGAAGGTGGTTCCCTAGAAAGTTTGGACGTGGTGTGGTAGCTACCGGATGCCCATGCGCTTTCCTGGGTCATCGCAGGGGGCGGCCTGTGGGCCCAACGTAGCGAGAATCATGATGCCAAATACGAAAAGGAAGAGTGGTGACAACGATGACGAGGGGTGACATGACAATGGCGGCTAAGGCTGGTGCCAGTGCACCGCCCGTTATAGCGATGCCACGTCAGTTTTTATCCTCACTCTCATCCCACTCTCACCCCACGGTGCTAGTGCACGGCTGTAGTGCCAACTCTCACTTCTCTCTCCTCCACATCATCATTTCTTTTTCATATTAAGTTATTTCACTGCTACCCTGAAGCGGCGGAAATACGAGACAATGTGGCATTCCTGATAACCGCATATTTTTTCCTCTCCCGGTGCAACATTTTGGTACTTTAATAGTTTTATTAAAATAACGATTTAGTGTTTCCCTCATCATGCGGGTGATGTTTGGTGCGTTCAGTTGAATAAGGCTGGTGCCAATGCACCACGCACTATTCACGGGCTATAGCCCCGCCACGTCACCTTTTTTCACCACTCTCACGCCACTCTCACGCCACTCTCACAGCACGGTGCCAGTGCACGGGCTATAGCCCACACTATCACACTCCTCTCCCCACTATCGCCCGGCCTATCGCCCCCATTGGCACCGCGTCGCCCCGCTATCGCCCCTCACTCTCGCCCGTGGCAGGCGTTATCGCCTCGCTAGCGCGGGCGGGAAGCCGGGCGACAGCGCCCTCTCGCCGGGCGCCAGCGCCACCGCCCGGCGGCTCCCTCTCGCCCACCTAATCGCCTCATGTCGCCCGCGCCCAGGCGGTAGCGGCCCCTACCGCCCCCCTTGCCGCCCCGGTTGGCACCAGCCTAAAGATGATATGACAAGCTTCGTTTTAATTAAGTCGGATATGGCCGATGTTATAAGTAAGCCAGGTAAAAGTACATTGCTCAAGTTGTCAATGTTTGTTTCCGATGTTCGCATCAGTTCGGTGACCAGTAAATGCAGTAAAAAGGCAGGCTTGTACATGCATTTGATCATCTATATAACATGAGAAAATTATTCTCTCCCCCACCTCGCTGGCATGCTCACGAATCATATTTAAACCGCACACTCTACCACAAGTGTAGTCACAGTCATGAGCTAGCATTGCCCACCTGCTAGGCCAGCCGGCGGTGGGCGACATCTACGGTGGTCGGTGGGGACTTTGGCAACAACGATGCAACGATCTTCATAAGTGCCACGCAGCCTGTCTACCTTCCGATCACCGCGACGATGAACTTCCAACGAGATGCGCAGAATTTACAACAATTAACAATCTGCTGAGACTTCACGCTACCAAGGAATAGCTACTCTGATTGATGTGTGCACCACCCTCCCTAGAGGAATCGGATTGGACTCCTATGTGGACTCCAACCCCCCTCCTTTTTTTTCGTTTTCCTTTCTGTTTTTTCTTTTTTCTCCTTTAAACCAAACATGGAAAAAATAGGGAGGAGCAATGCACCTTAGTGTGGTCTCCTAGGCCCACTTCGCAGCCCCCACAAGATGTCTGCGGCCATCGGGGGAGATCTACCCCCTCCAACACTCCCTCCCCCCTCTAGGTATTTTCTTGAAACTCTTTCGGAACTCATAGAACTTATCTAGTTATTTTAGAAATATATTTCCTACATCCATGGACATATCATGCCCCTTGCAATGTTCCGTAAAGCGTGCAACTTTATTTTCTCTCTCAGAAAAACTCCGGAATAAATTCAAACAGTAATAGAAATTTTTTATTACTAAGGGACATCTAATGACCTCAATATAAATTTTCTCCGATAAATATATTATATTCATCACGTAGAAAAATTGTTCTGGTAATACTCCCTAATGGTCCGGACCTACAAATATACATAAACCATACCTAACTTAAGTGTGTTACCCCTAAAGGTCTTATAGTGTGTGGACATGAAACTGAAAACTCTTTCCTTTTCAATAATCAAGAACGAAGCCATGGATGTTCTTATTGAGTCCCTCTCACTATGCGAAAGGCTGTCTGTTGAACCTGTTTTATATTATACAACATTCCCATTACTCGCAATACCGAACTTACAAGAGAATATGGATTATGGTATTGCCATTAAACAATCTTTGGTAAGTTTGTTTTTACTCGCTCCTTTATTATGATATCCCACGTGATATATCATCATTATTCATTGTCTGCAGAACATATGGATATAAAGAATACCGAGTGGGTCCATGCTCGTATCACTTTTTTTACGGAGGAGTAATTCCCATCTCAGAACATCGAGGAATTATAATTTTCTAGAATTACCTATTGGGTATAATTTTGTTCGCCGAGTCTACGATGTGACATTTGATAGTACCAAAATAAAAGCTCTAGATAATACAACCCCGATAACCTCATGATCAAAGGATAATTTTGTTCGCCGAGTCTACGATGTGACATTTGATAGTACCAATATAAAAGTTCTAGATAATACAACCCCGATAACCTCATGGTCAAAGGATATGTTGTAAGATAATACGACAAAAGACATCATATATAGTGAAATATCTTTGCATATATACTAGGGTATACCCAACCATAGTGTTTCCTTCTAACAATATGCTATTATCGATTGACATAACAAATGTCCATGACCACGAAAACATATCCATCAAGTATCAAATGAATTAGTCGTAAAATCCAAGACTATGATTTGAAAATTTGTTCATGTCACTACAGGTGGGCGTGAATTTTCCTCTGAATATCATATCCAGGACACACACCAGTTATAGCATAATTAAAATGAATCCTAATTATGAAGAATATGTACCAATATTATTGAAAAATATGTATCAATATTATTGCATTTTGCACAACATGCAATAAACCGTTTGTATAAGTCCATCACACATCTATAATATAGAAGTGAAATCTCTCATGCAAACAATGTGTTAGAGACATTTTTCATCAAACCTTTTGAGATTGTATGAACCATATGCAATATGAAGAAACTATTCCTATCAAAAGACCCTTAATCAATTGATCATTTATAGTCTAAGCCATTCTAGGTGAAACCTTGGTGTTTAGACTAAAAATATAGTTTCGCCGTTTATCATAGATCATCTTTCATCATAACTGTTTAAACTTCTACACTTAAGTCCTATGGTTGTATTGTTCGTAAATATATGCTCAAAATTAAATAAGCATTTTAATCCCTCCTAGTCACATAATCATAAAATTATATCTTAATCCTTTGTTTATTCTTATCACGTAAGTACCACTATCTTATATGTACTTATCACATAAGATATTTGTTATAATATAACTCTTATATTATAAGCCATTCTTTTTGGCAAGTGTAGAGGCATGGCAAGGAAAGCCACAAAAGGAATTGACACTTACCGAAAAAAATACAACGTACCGGTCCATGCCATTTTTGGAGCATGGAGGTTCATCTTGGATGGATTATATTTCATTGGATAAGAAATTTTTGAATCAATGGGAATCTAGAGACAACTGAAAATTTGTGATCAAGTGTTAATACATATTATTTGTTGTTCTTTGCAAACATTGTCTCGCTTACTAGATATTCAACTCTAGATCTGGAGCATATCATGGATTTAAGGGTTTAGCTATGCTATGTCCACGCCACGAAGATCGATGCGTTATTTTAGGTCAGTAGCGTTCAAATTTTTTCTTGTCTTCTTTAGTTTTGAAAAGAAACCATTTTTGTTTTTAAAATGGTTGAGTGTTTTCATAGGAAGTATGACTAGTACTGATCATGTGTAATGTTCAGTTTGTAATTTTGAGCTAGGAAAGTGAGTCATATGTGTTCTTATCTACATCAGTTTAGTGCTTTCAAGTTTGAAGAACTCATTTTTTTTCTAGATCATTATGAACAATCAAGATTTTAAATAGATGAATTGTTGTGTTTAGAGATTAAGTTTGTCCTTAATGAACGTACTACCATGAGGATGCCTTACAACCAAAAAGAACATCACCATGACGAATAACATATGCAAAATAGGCTATCTAGTTGGGAATAAAATTTACTATCTCTAGGTGCTAGGTTGGTTGTCATAAATTCAGTAATAACAAACATGATATTGTATATGATAACCTTCTTCTAGCTTCGCAAAGGGGTACTAAAACAACCGGATTACTTTAGATCAAGATTTTTTGTTTTGCAAGGAGATGGTGAGAAAGAGAAGTATTGATTGGCTACATGGAATGTCGTACGTCGACCAAAAGATCAGAGAGGACCGGGTGTTTATAAAATCCAAGTTAAGAATTCAAATCTCCTATGTAAGAGGCTTATTAATCTCCTTACTAATATTCATTATCAACTAGTTCCAAATGCTTTTTTTTTTGCTGATTGGTCATTCTCTATATTCATTGTCATCTATGTTTGGTGCAAGCATGCATTTATTTCAATGTTTGTAGTTCACTTATTGCCGTGTTTCTGGGTATCTACGAGCCATGATTTTCTTGCTTAACTCATATAATTTTTCATTTTCTACGAACTGACAATGATGTACATGATAACAATATCATATTTATCAATACATATTTAGTGTGGTGGCAGCACACTGCATATGAACGTCGTCGTTATTCCACACACGACATATAACTGGAGCAGGCGTCATACATCGTCTAACCATAAGCTCAAGATGCTCATATTAGTGCGGTAAATTGTAATACTCTCGAGACCGCACCCACCTAGCCACGATGACTCGCTAGTTCCGCGCAAAGGAGGAGGCGCCCGAGCAGCAGCCGGGGCAGGAAGAGGTGGCACCCGAGCAGCAGCCGGCGCAGGAAGCACGGCGCTGGAGGAGGAACCGGAGGAGGCAGCCCGTCTGGCCCGAGAAGCACGCGGCGTAGTACTCCTTCGAGACCTGACGGAACGAGGAGGCGTTCCACCGGGTTCGCGGCGGCCTCGAGCAGGCGGCGGCGGCGGTCGAGGCTGCCACCGTTCGGGCGTCCCTCGAGACCCACCGGACGGAGGAGGCAGAGCGCAAGGCCAACCGGCAGCTCACCTCAAACGCGGCGTCGGCCGAGCAGCAGGCGCTCATCGCGCAGTACGAGGGCGACCAGCGGCAGGTGGTGCGGCAGAGCGAGCGGCGCAACCGCCAGCCCTCCGAGCAGGCGCAGCTGCACCGACTGCGGATGCAAGGCCGGGCGGAGCGGCGCTGGCTCGCCATGGTGGCGAAGGACGACCATGAAGCTGGCCCCTCCAACAGGCCGGCCTACGACGACCGCGAGGAGGACGACGATGAAGACGACGACGCCTAGAATAGTCGCCGCCAGGCCGGGGCGACCGTAGTTTTTAAGTTTTTCGCAATGTTTTACTTTAACTTCTATGAAAATTGCGTCGAATCAATAAAGTGCGTCGATTTTTATTCTCGATTTATTTTGGGCCGATTGTTGGGCTGGGGGTCGATTAGGAACCCTGCCCCCCAGGTTCCAGATTAGCGCCGTTTGGAGATGCCCATAGTGTGTGTTATTTTACTATGCACACGAGGTGCTGAAAAAGTGTTCACAAATATTGTTACGCCGGCGCTCGCGCCTATATTGCACACAAATATGCATCTTCGATATCTTATATCTTATACTCCCTCCGTCCACTTTTATAAGCCATTTCAATTTTGTCCACATATATTTTAAAATAAGTGAATCTAGACTTATTTTGTATATAGATTCACTCATTTGACTATGTATGTGGTCAAAACTAAAATGATATGTAGTGTGCCTTATAAAAGTGGACGGAGAGAGTATTTACTAATTGGAGGTACCGTAGAAGCCTCCACGTTAATTCTCGGATTAGTTAAAGTTCGTCCATCAGATCAACGTGTGTTGTATTTTGAACCGTCCAATAGAGGCCAAAGTCCAGTCCAACTCCGCCAGCATAGCCCGGGCTGCTTCGTACCCGTGCAACGTGAGTAGGGATGCAATGTGGGATCCCACTTATCCCACTTATTGTCCCACTTATATCTCATTTGTATGTGTTTAGTTCATTTTTTTGTCAAAGTTTTTGAACTAACCATTCACAAAAAAGATATAAGTGGGATATAAGTGGGATAAGTGGGATCCCACTTTGCATCCCTAAACATGAGTTCGATACCCCTTCGTTGCAAACCTCCCACAAAAGAACAAAAAGAATTAAAAAAACACATCGTGGCCTAGGTCTTGGTACATGTAGGCTGTAGGCATGCTGCCATGTACGTATGTCCGGCCGATCTCTCACGCGCACGTTGTCGGTAATGGCCAGCAACGATGACCACTATAGCCAACAGGCGCCAGCATATCGTCTGGATGAACAAGTCGGTCGACCGTGCCGAGCTGCACGCCTACCTCAGAGCTGCACGTACAGTCACCAAGCTGCCCTCTGTCAGACCTCCAACGTCGCTACGAGATGGAGAAGGCACCAGCCTGCACACCGGCTTCCCGCTGACCGTCACCTCGATGGCTACCATTGTGACCGGATGGGCGCCACCATGTACGTAGGGATAAACCTCTCCGGCGAGCGAGCCGATCTGCACGTGTAGTCGCCAAGCTGCCCGTCGTCAGCCCGCCAAAGGGGCTGAGGAGATTGAGAAGGCACTGGCCTGCACACCGGCTGCCCGTTGACGTGCTCAGGAAGCGAAAAAAAGAAGAAGCTGAGCTACTTGCCGTCGTCATCATAGAGGCGAAAATCGCGCCGAGCTGCACGCCGCAGCCCCGCCCATCGTAGTCTTGATGGTGACCATCATGCTGAGCGCTTGGCTGTTACTCTGGTTGTTTTCTTAGAGTCAGTCCGCAAGCCGGACTAGCCTTCCCTGTTGTTAGCCCATGTGTAGCTTTGATCCGAGAAAGAAAAATCAAGAAGAACATATAGACGAGGTTAATACGAGTCAACTAGAGAAGAGTGAACGAAGACGTACAAACCGCCGATTTGACGTGTGTGACAAGATGGGAACAAGGAGGAACGAGCTGCTGATTGTGCGCCTGGTCTGGCAGTGTAAAGAGGCGAGGTTCCGAGGGTTAGAAGCGATGGTAAAGTTCAACCTCCAACCATTACAATAGGCCCACTATGTATGTGATTCTCTGGGAGCAGCAGGGATTCCACGAAGAAAGATTGACCACATATGCTGCACTACTTATTCCAAGGTAACAACGTCCTTTGTTGACAACATGCATCTTTCCGCCAAACACCCAAAATTTTCACATCTATGTACCACTTGGTGCTGCTCACGATGTGTGTGGGGTAATGGGTAAAAGGAACACAACAACACATGTAGTATCGACATCTATTCTTTTAGGTTGTGCAATGAGGAAAACATAAAACTGTATAGAAAATGAAATAAGAATCTCCTTCCAGGCAATACTAACCGTTTTGGATTGAAATATATGTATATCATAATGAACAACTAACTTGACATGTGATACATGTCTATGTTTCGATTAATATGTCCTGAGGTAATAAAATAGAAGAAGAGTGTTGTTTTCAATTCGTCTTTCTCTTCCTATATGAAACTAAAAAATTAACTTGACCATTGATCCGTTGAATAATTGTAGAAGATTATTTCCAGGTATGATGATAATTAGATTGGAAGCTTGGATATTCCGGTTAGATTGGTGCACATGTAATTGAGAGTGCAGACAACACGTTTTCACTAAAAGATGAAGGGGGAGTAAAAAAAAGATGTCCAATAGCCATGGTTACTATATGTTACAGTCACTGAGCTTTCATAATAAAGTTGATGGAACATTTTCGAATTTCTTTGGACGTGCATTTAATAATAGTGTCTCGATCCTCTACCTTCATCATGCATCTCCCTTTGACCCACATTAGGAATATGTTTCATTTTCTCGGGCGGATAAACAAAAACTACAACATGCTGTAAAAATAATAATATTGTAAAGTTGCATGCATATATTTTTAAATTGGGTCATTTATCGAATTGCCCACAGCGGTCCACTTCTACTCAGTTTTACCCCTAGCGCCGAATCGACCTCAGTTTTGCCCCTAGTATGTGCGCAACTACTGTGGAGAGGCCGGAACGGTAAGTTTGGAGTCGAATCCGTTTCGCGAAGTGGGCCCGGAGGAGGCAGACTCCGTTTCGCGAAGTGTGTCTTTGCGGGACTGCCAAGTTCGTTGAAACCGCCCAGAGCTTACAGATGGGACCGCTCAGTTAGTTGACTATTCTGAATAGTCCACACCCGAGCTTCCCGCCACCACCGTCGTGCGATGCTGCCCAATTTAGTTGCCCCGCCGTCGTGCGCCGCCGCTCTCGCCGCCGCCACCTCCGCAACACCCCCTACTGCGCCACGAGCACCTGCGGCACCACCACCACCCGCGGCGTCACCACCACCTGCTCCAACGCCACCTGATCCTCTGCCAGCGCCCCACCGCCACCTGTGTCGCCACCTTTGTCGCAGCCAGCAGCAGACATTTGCTCGCCAGCACCACCTACACCGCCGCGGCCGTTCTGCATGGCCACCTGCTTCACCGCCGGGGCCGTCCTGCGACGCCGCTGGTGGGGCGCTCGTTCCACCACTCTGCCCGCCACATGCTCGACGAAATGGATTTGAATGAAATGGAGAGAGCGGCCGCGCCATGGGGCCGGAGACACGCCGCGTCCATGATTGGGTTCCCATTGTGTAAGTACTGAGCTTTGAATTGTCGATTAGACATGGGATGCCATTGATTTGCAGCTGATTGCGTCTCTGTTTTCGTGGGTTAGGATGGAGTTGCGGTTTGCTTTCTTGGTGAAAGTTAGAAGGGAGCGCTACATCGTCGATACAGACAGTAAGAAGAAATGCATAGGAGGTTTCAGTTATTCGGTCCCAAATGATTGTAATTGGAGTTTCAGACAATTTGGGGAGATAATTTGCAGCCCATATCCTTGGGGTTTGCATGATGAAGTGTAATTTAGATACTTCGATGTGGGAAAAGATTGGATCCAAATTAGTAATGATGAAGAGCTCGCTACCATGTTTTCTAAGCATAAGAAGGCAGAGAATTTTCATGTGAAGCTGCAAAATGATGTGGTTGTGCCGGCATTTGGACACACGGTGGCGGGTTCATCTTCTGTGGCAGGACCATCACGTCGTACTGCCAACTCCAGCCAGAACAGTTCAAAACCAACTCGACGTGGTGGCTCGACAAGTGTGGGCAATGGGAGAAGGGTTCATGTTGAAGTGGAGGAGGATGCCTGCATTTCTGTGGATGATGAAGAAAGGCTATATCCTGATGTTATTCAAAATTTAAGACAGACACCTCGGGCTGAAATCCAATATGAGTCTGACAGTGACGATGAAGAAGAGGAAGACCGTACACCTGTTGAATGGAACCCTGAAAACCCTCTTGTGGCAGAAGGTTGCATTTTTTCTTCCATGGCTGAGTGTAGAAATGCACTTGTGACGTACTGCATGAAGGTAGAACGTGCCTTTAGAGTTGACAAGAGCGATAAAAGGCGCTACACCGTGCACTGTGTGTCTGAAGATTGTCAATGGAGGATGCACGCATCTAAAATGCGTGGCAAGCACCAATGTTCAGGTAAAAGTGAACCCTTTTCCCCACACATGCGAAGAATCAACCCTTAGGAAGCAAACAATTAGCAGAGCCAAGTCAAGATGGGTGGCGAATGAAGTAAAAAAATGGGTGGCAGAAAACCATCAAGTGAGTGCAAAGCATTGGAATCTATCCATGGTAACTGGAATGAAATTTTTCAGTTGTTGTATTCATTCAAAGCTGAAGTGGAGAGGACAAGCCTAGGTAGTGTTGTTGAAATTGATCACTACACCGTGGAGTACACATTGAACAAAGTGACAAGGACCAAGGAATGCTTTAGGAGGGTTTTTGTGTGCTTTCAAGCTTGTCAATTGAGTTTTTTGGTAGGCTGCATGCCTTCTTTGGCTATTGATGCTACTTTTATCATAGGGAGGTTTAAAGCCAGCTAGTAGCAGCTTGTGAAGTTGACGCACACAGTTTTGTTTTTCCAGTTGCCTACGGTGTGCTGGAGACAGAGTCCGATGAGAGCTAGACATGGTTTTTGCAGAATCTGCGCAAGGCTATTGGACATCCCAATGGATTGGTAATTCACACAGATGCATGCAAAGGTAAAGAAGTGGTCGTGCACAATGTGTTCCCAGGAGTAGAGCACAGGGAATGCATGCGTCACCTAGCTGCAAATTTTGTGAAGAAATTCAAAGGAAAGTTTTTTACCAACAATTTATGGCCTGCATCTTTGACTTGCAGTGTGAGGAAGCACAACTACCACATGAGGCAGTTGTACACAAATCAGAAAGTGAAGGAATACTTGGAAACACACCACTCGAAGTTATGGGCTAGAAGCCAATTTAGTGAAGTGAGCAAAGTTGACTATGTGCACAATAATCTTGCAGAACATTTCTACTCAACGATCCGGAGACTAAAGGATCTTTATTTGGCGGATTTGCTTGACCGGATAAGGATAGAATACGCCGAGAAATTTGATTTCCGTCTTGAAATAGCTAATGCAAAATTCATGGGCCACGTTATTATCCCGGCTGTGATGAAGGTGTTGAAGCAAAAAACAGAGGGCTTGAATATGAACATGAGATTTATCTCGGATACCAAATCAGAGGTATCATTCTTTGATAAAACTAATAAAGAATGGGGATATCCAGTGGATTTAGAAGAGAAAACTTGCAGTTGTAGGCAATGGCAGATAACTGGTTTGCCATGCATTCATGCCTTGTTTTTCATCACTTCTCTCATTGGTCCAGCAGGGGATATACAACAGTATGTGCATGATTACTACTCTGTAGAAATGTTCAGAGCCACATATGCACATGCCTTGCCTGCTTTGGAGGGAAAACAACAATGGGATAGAGTGGACCCTGGATTCAAACTTTGTGCTCCGGTTCTGAAGAGAGCTGCAGGTAGACCGAGGAAGAGTCGACACCGACGTCGCAGTGAAGGTGGAGTTGGAGCGAGGGTGCGTAAGTGCACAAGGTGTGGTGGGACTGGTCATTTTGGAAAATATTATGATAACACAGTATATCCAGGGTTTGGAGAGAGTATTCCTAATGAAAATGATGGTCAGCAGCCGGATGCAGCATTTGAAAATGATAATCAGCAGCCGGATGAAACATTTGAAAATGATGAACAACGGTCAAGTGATTCAGATGATGCTCCAGATCAAAATGACGATCAAGTACATGATCCAACTGATTATTCAAATGATGATCAAGTCCATGATGCTCCATATGCTCCATTCGATGATCCAGATGCTCCAGTTGATGATCTGCTGGAGGCTCCATCTGATGATCCAGCTGATGATTCAGATGATGCTCCAGATGCTCCAGGTGATGATCCAACTGATGATACGCTGGATGCTCCAGCTGATGATCCGCTGGATGCTCCAGTCGACGATTCTGCCATGATCTCACCAGTTTCATTGGATGCTCCATTGGATGATTCTGCCATGATCTCACCAGTTCCATGCTTAGATGGGTATGTAAATCCTGCCATGATCTCACCAGTTTTCATTTTTCATTTTTTTATTTATCATGATCCTTTATGTTCCATTGGAAGGAAGTTCAACGCTAAGGGTTTTCCCCCTCGGCTTAGCTCTGTTTACCCTCGGCGTTAGCTAGTGCCGACGGTGACCCTCGGCACTTAACCCTCGGCTTATGTGGTCCTCGGCACAGCACAATACCGTCGGCGTTGCTTCGACCTTCGGCGTAGCAACCTGTGCCGACGGTTTACTTTGCCCCTCAGCACATTCTAACCGTCGTCACAACAAGTTAACGGGACGGAGAAGACGGCGCCCCAGGAGCAGTGCCGAGGGTGATACCCTCGGCGTTGGTAGCCATGTGGTGCATGCTGGGGGGCTCGTGGTAAGGAGCAGTACCTAGGGGAATACCCTCGGCGTTGGTATCCACGTGGTGCAGCCTGGCGGCCTTGTGGCAAGGCGCAGTGCCGAGGGGATTACCTTCGGCGTTATTGATCAATGCCGAGGGGGTTACCTTCAGCATTATTGATCAGCGATTTGGGGGTTTACCGGTGCCGACGGTTTAACCGTCAGCGTTGATACCCACTGTTTTTTTTTTGCCTCTTTTCTTCGCCGAAAAATTCCAGCTGACATATATATATATATATATATATATATATATATGAATTGGCTGTAATAATGCAAAAATATTGGGCATATACAATATACACAAACATATCACATGGCAAGCATCAAATCTCGATAAATTTGTTGTCATAGATACACATCATTACAAATTCATTGCACATAGTCTTCGAGAGCACCATCATTACAAGTCCATTACACATAGTCATGAGATACACATGGGAACCAGTCTTCAGCGGACTTCGAGAACCGGCACAACACACTTTGTCTTCAAGAGCATCATCACTACAAAATGAAAGAACACACCTGTTTAGAATGGCAAAATGTCTAAGTCAAAGTTCATGCATGGCAAGTTGAGCAAAGTTAAAGTTTTTGCATAGCGAGTTGTTCTTAGTCCAACTTTTGCATGGCAAATTATTTTAATGGAATTTTAGCTTGGTAAATTGTGTAAGTCAAAGTTTATGCATAGAAAATTGTCGAAAGCACGATATCCAAAGTGTGGCTGCAGCAACGTGAAGACACCCAAATATGCACCACAAGCACGCGCATCAAATATGTATGCAACCTGAACACACACTTTGATCTTGAGACCAACCTCAGAAATGGAACACATTTACAACGCAACATGTTCTAAATAGACACCAGACAAAACTATAAAGTCAGGTTTGGACCCTAAATAACTGGGGGAATTTAGCAGATACCTTGAGCAGGATGGTGTTAGGATGCAGTGCCAGTTGTCCTCGTCATTGGTCGACCTCAGAGTGTCTTGTTTCTCCGGAGAGCTTTCGGCCTTGTTCAAGTTGTCGTACCTAGATGAACACCAGACTTGTTCCCTTGGCTAGGCTCCAGTACATCGACGCTCTAGCTGCTTGATAATGTCCCCGCACATGAAGTTTTCTTTGCGTCAACCAGCACCAAACATAGGTTTCACCAAGACAACCAGTTGTATGTCAAATAGAAAAGAAAGTGACCGGACTGGGAATATAGATTTGGACAAGTAGAACCAAGTCCTGCATAAGATATTTCTTTTGTGAAGCAAATTTGCATGTCAAGGTAAAATTTGAATGTAAAGGAAACAGGGTGAACATGAAAGCATTTGTTTTTAATTCCCATTGGCCACACGTTAACTAAACTTTCATGGAAGTCAAATCCCCTTTTACTGAGCATGAAACAAAGGTATTTGACATGCCAAACCAAAACAGAACAAGGTTCTCGTTGTGCCAATCAGCATGTTAGGAAATTCAGCACAGTGGGGAGAGCTACCTTATTAATTTTACACACCATGTCCTGAACATTTAGTAGGCCTCTATGGATCTAGTACATGTAGCTAATTTACTTAGCTCTTGGACGTTGAACCAAATCGTGAAACACAGACATGTCCTCACCTAAGGCGGGCGCCTAAAGCGGTCATAAGAATAAGGCACCTACACATTAGAGACACCTTTAAACCATGACTAAATCAGGTCCAATTCTGCAACTCAATAACACTTGGTACACAAAGAAGCTATGCCCTGATAAAACTTAACAACACCCGGTACACAAAGAAGCTATGCACTGATAGAAGTCAACAACACCCAGTGATAAACATCTAGTGGTACATTTATTCTACAATCTCTTCACTAACCAGCAGATGACACGGAGAAAAGAAGAGGATTTATACCTCTCATGTGGCAGAACCAAGTTGGTGAAGACTTGCAACAACAGCCAAGGAGCAGCATCGAGTCGTCGTCCTGCTCGGGCCAACGCCAGCAAGAGCAGCGTTCTACACGTGACGCCCTGCTTGGGTCAACGCCAGCAAGAGCAGCGTTCTACGCATGACACCAGGCCGCCGGCAAGCCGCGTGTAGCTCAAACTCTCTGTTCCTCATACATCAACCCGGACGTGCAGTCATCGGAGGACTGACAAAAATAGAAAAAGTTAGCTAGTACCAACGTTTTGCACGTCATAGTAGTGAAATGCAACCATGTTGCCAACTCAAATACTAGTAGCAATCTAATGATTAGCAATCAACTGGGTGCCTAGTACGGTGATTAGCCATTCAACTAGATGGCAGCAGTGCCTAGAAACGACTAAATAACTTGCACATGACTGCATCTAGAACAACTTTTCAACACGAGACACATAAGAACCAATGTGAATACCTTGAATGGTCCATGTCCATGGAGAAACAGAGGAAAATTGCTGCCCAACCCATGAACTCCTCCGGCTGCTGCTCAAGAAAGATTGTAATTTTTCAGATTGGGAAGAAGAGGATTGATATTGAACAACGGTAGGGGATTCATACCTTTAGCAGCTTTGGAGACGAGCTCGCCGTTGCAGCTGCTGCAGTAGGGTGCTGGTCTGGATTGGGAGAGGGAAAGGAGGCGGTGCCGGTACAGTGACCTGCAGCGGAAGGGATCGCCGGAGATGGCCGGCATCGGCCGGCAACGGAGGAGGCGGAAAGGGGATCGAGTGCAGAGGGAGGCGGCGTTGGGTGAGATAGGATAGGACGCGTGCGAGCGAGGTGCTCTATGCATACGAGGGTTTGTTCCGGTTATTTTGGGCCCAAAATCTCCCGCTCTTCGTTAGGCCCAAAATCGAAAATATTTGACTCCAAAACGAAATTTCCCTTCGCGCCCCACGAGCGCGAGCGACCCCATCTTCCTGCCTTTTGGATGCCTGATTAAATGTAAATGGACGGCTCAGATAATTTGTGGAGAGCTGATCGGCGTGAATGCATCTCAATGGTTGGCTGCTAGGTTTTTGGCCTTACAATGAGAGGTCACCCATAAAGACCTTCCTCTTTACCGTGTGTCAGCACACAGAGAAGTGCGACAATAAAAATGTTAGAATTCACATTTCGTTGCCGCATGTCCTCTTTACAGTGAGCGACATATTTCTTTATCATGTGTCGGCACATGGGAAAAAAGCAAAAAAAATTATTTTTCTTGTATCCATGTAATGCAAAAAATTAATAACCGGCATATACATCATATTCAATATGCTGGCATTTTCGGAAAAAAAATTATGGGGGACAATACCTTACCGGAGGGAATACAAAATATTATTATAAAACTAGAATCCCACCTAGGTTAGTTAATAAAAATCTTTGTTGGGATTCCCATGATCTGGCGCCTCGTTCCAACGAATAGTATCTTGGCCCTAGGAATATCCAAAACCAAGAGTTCGCCCTAACTGTGCACAAGATTCCTTCCGCTTCGCCCGAAGTAGGGGTTTCGAGCTGTAAGTTTAGGAACTCGCTAGGCAGATAGAGATATCGATGAAGCCGGTCACGCGCCGGAGTAGTATCTTGGCCACCTACAATCCCTCAACACACTTGTACACTGGTATGCCGACATATAGGTTTTGGTGGGATTCCGACACTCCGGGGCCCCGCTCCGGCAAAACCCTAGCCCCGTTGGCGAATAGTCAGACTTTTTTGTCTACCCCCGGTACCGGCATCAAAACTGGGTGCACAAGTAGAACAAATTGCTTTTTTGTATTAGGTAGGTCATAGGAACACCCAAGACCAATATCTAACCCAACTCTTCACAAGATTCCCCCTGGTTCGCCCGATGTTGGAGTTTCAAGCTATAAGTCCACGGACTCGCTAGGCAGATAGTGATCTCGGTGAACAAGGTCCCACCCCAGAGTAGAATATTGGACATTTTCAACCCCCAAACTACTTGTACACACATGATATGGCACCACGTAGTTTTTTTTTGGAATTCAGACGCTCCGGAGCCCCGCTGCGGAGAAACCCTAACCCCGCTGGAGAAACGTCAAAGTTCTCGTCTACCCCCATGACCGAGTTGAAAGGGGTATACAAGTGCAAATTTTTCCTTGCTTGTGTTATGGTCGGACCTAGGAACATCAAAAACCAAGAGTCTACCCCAACTCTTCATAAGATTCCCTCTGGTACGCCTGAAGTGGTAGTTTTGAGTTTTAAGTCCACGAACTCACTAGGGAGACAGTGACGTCGGTGAAGCCGGTCAGACCCTGGAGTAGGATCATGGGATTGAAAAAATTGGAGTCTCTACCATTGTCTTAGGTATTCCTTGGGCCTAACCTAACACAATCAAGCAACTAGTTCCACTTTGCTAGGTACTAACGGTCATGTCCCCCGTTTTGACCGTTTTCCGAAACCGGCTTTGAAAATTACAGAAAATTCAAAAAAGCTCGAAACGATGCAAGATCTTCGCGTGGTGCTGTTATATAGGTGCTAGTATCCACAAAAAATAATAAATTTGGAATACGGCAATTTGGTGGAAAATATGTTCACATAAATGAGCTATCTCGTACGAAGATTCATGGCTTTCGGGCCAAATGACGGATGTTTTGGCCACATCCATGGCATAGTTTGTTTAAATGTGCCCATATTCCACACAAAGGTGCGTATTGGAACAACTAACAATGTTCACGAAGAAAATTTATTTTTCGTTGAATAAAAATACCATTTTCCCTTTCCGGAGTGTCAAAACCGGCTTTTTTTGTGAAGCACATACAAAAAATATGTTGCAAAAATGTACAAAGTAAAATTATAAATATATTATGTCATATTTTATCTACAAATAACAAACTTACTACCTCTAAATAGCTCAAAATACACCACTTTTGAAAAAGACAAATTTCTATCAATTCCGCTGAAACCGGGACAAATTTGAACTACAGGTGCCTCGTAGTTTTCTCTCTATTTTTTGCAAAAATCATTTTTAGGTAGCCAAGTACCTATTTCAACATAGATACACCAAGTGTTCATCAAGATTCAGCACCTAGATACGAACGGTCATGTCCCCCATTTTGACCGTTTTACAAAACCGGCTTTGAAAATTACAGAAAATTCAAAAAAACTCGAAACGATGCAAGACCTTCGCGTGGTGTTGTTATATAGGTCCTAGTATCCACCAAAAATAATAAACTTGTAATACGGCAATTTGGTGGAAAATGTGTTCAAAGAAATGAGCTATCTCGTACGAAGATTCATGGCTTTCGGGCCAAATGACGGATGTTTTGGCCACATCCATGGCATAGTTTGTTTAAATGTGCCCATATTACACACAAAGGTGCAAATTGGAACAACTAACAGTGTTCACGAAGAAAGTTTTATTTTTTTTGAATAAAAATACCATTTTCCCTTTTCGAAGTGTCAAAACCGGCTTTTTTTGTGAAGCACATACACAAAATATGTTGCAAAAATGTACAAAGTGAAATTATAAATATATTTTGTCATATTTTATGTACAAATAACAAACTTACTACCTCTAAATAGATCAAAATACACCACTTTTGAAAAAGACAAATTTCTGCCGATTCCGCTGAAACCGGGCCAAATTTGAACTACAGGTGCCTCGTAGTTTTCTCTTTATTTTTTGCAAAAATCATTTTTAGGTACCCAAGTACCTATTTGAACATATATACACCAAGATTTCATCAAGATTCAACACCTAGGTACGAACGGTCATGTCCCCCGTTTTGACCGTTTTCCGAAACCGGCTTTGAAAATTACAGAAAATTCAAAAAAACTCGAAACGATGCAAGATCTTCGCGTGGTGTTGTTATATAGGTCCTAGTATCCACAAAAAATAATAAACTTGGAATACGGAAATTTGGTGGAAAATGTGTTCACATAAATGAGCTATCTCGTACGAAGATTCATGGCTTTCGGGCCAAATGACGGATGTTTTGGCCACATCCATGGCATAGTTTGTTTAAATGTGCCCATATTCCACACAAAGGTGCATATTGGAACAACTAACAATGTTCACGAAGAAAGTTTTATTTTTCGTTGAATAAAAATACCATTTTCCCTTTCCAGAGTGTCAAAACCGGTTTTTTTTGTGAAGCACATACACAAAATATGTTGCACAAATGTACAAAATAAAATTCTAAATATATTATGTCATATTTTATCTATAAATAACAAACCTACTACCTCTAAATAGCTCAAAATACACCACTTTTGAAAAAGACATATTTCTGCCGATTCCGCTGAAACCGGGACAAATTTGAACTACAGGTGCCTCGTAGTTTTCTCTTTATTTTTCGCAAAAATCAGTTTTAGGTAACCAAGTACCTATTTCAACATAGATACACCAATAGTTCATCAAGATTCAACACCTAGGTACGAACGGTCATGTCCCCCGTTTTGACCGTTTTCCGAAATCATTTTTGTAATGGAAAAGCCTATGACCAATTCATTTAATGAAATCATGACTTTTCTCATCAAATAGTCGTTGTGTTTTCAGATTTGGACCCTTCCAAACAGCTAACGACGAACTGATTTTAAATGGTCATAGAAACATGACCAATTCATCCACGGTCATTATAAAAGGGTCATGTATCAACATATTTCTTGTAGTGCAAGCAATTAGTTCCGCTTTGCTACCCTCTTCCGGCTCATGTAGAGGGGCTAGACCGACAGTACCGTTTTTTCTCCAGCGGGGCTAGGATTTCTCCGGAGAGGGAGACCGGAGCATCTGAATCCCACCCAAACCAAGGGTTTGCCATACCATGTGTGTTAGAGTGTCGCATGGGTCTTGGATGCCAAAAACTCGATCACTCTTTCTGTTAGGGCACCACCGATTTCGGATTCTCTCTCGCGGGTTCCATGACTACTTAGAGTCCGAAACTCCCAAATCTGACAAAACAGGGGGAATGTTGCCAAGAGGTGGACCCTACAATTGTCTCTGATGTTCCTTGGGGCTAACATAATGGCGCAGGTGGGGCCCACTGACCGACGCCATGTGGCCAGAAAGTTCGCCGGGGTGTTGTGTTTGCCGAGATCTTTTTAACTATCTTTACTGACATGAACTTCTTCGCCCGGACCTTTTGGCGGGGCACACTCAGCGAAGAGGATGTTGTCCAAGCCTGGTCACCCTCGCCGAGGGTTTCATCTGTAGTCTCTACGTCGATGCTCTTTGCCGGGTTGCCCCAAGATTTTGCGCTCGGAGAAGTCGAGAACACCCACCGGAGAGTGAATTTCTAGTAGTTTTTGTTGGTTTAGATTTTTTTAGGTCACATATACATGGAAATCCAAGATTGGACCCAAGAATCCACCGGTAGCCCTCCGTTTCACCAGTAGAGGGAGTTTCTTCTTACACGTCTAGCACTTCTCTAAGTGTAATCGCATGCACCTTAACATGGGCCTTCCACCACACTTTCACATTTATGGTAGGGCCACTTGCAAGTTGTGTGATTCCGGCGCTCCAGCGATCTTTTTCCTGCGAACCCCTAGTATGTGGGCCCCATAGATCTACCCCTACAACTCATTCTACATAAGCGATATATCACTACAAACTAAAAGTAATTATGCAACCAACAATAAAATGCAAGAAAATATTTAAATCATATATATATAGAAGAAATTATATGGGGCAATACGATGGAAAAAAGGAGCAGTGCCGAGGGGGTAACCCTCGGCATTGCTATACAATCTATGCTGAAGGGAACCCCCTCGGCATTGTTATGCGCCGTGAATGATGCATATCAATGAGTTACGCCGACGGCAACCCCCTCGGCATTGTCCTGGGACGTTAAATTTTTCTCGACGGTGGTCACCCTCGGTATTTGTGCTTTATTTGTGCTGAAGGTTATTCTACGCCGCCGGTCACCCTCGGCATTGATCATCTATGCCGAGGGTCTTTTTGCAACCGTGGGCACTGCACGAGCTATGCCGAGGGTCCCGATATTTCCCCCTCGGCGTTGAAATCCCCCTCGGCATCGTCGCTCGTTCCCGTAGTGGATGCATGTTGCCTGGGAGGCTGAGTGGCCAGGTACAAGGCACAGGTGGTGCAAATGGCATGTGTTGCGTAAGGCGAAGGAGTCCGCCTTTTAGCCTGTCAGCCCGCCACATGTCGGCCACACGGTCGTGTATTGTCTTGGCCTGCGGGGAGTGAAAAATAACACATGTTAAAAGGCTATATGCAACACCACGAAAACTTTGGTGGTTATGCATCCTGTCGATCGTATGGTTTTATTTTTTGGTCGATTACTGGTTTGTGCACAAGATCGATGTGGGCTGCTATCACGCTGAGGTGGTGGTGTGCTATGTCGTTGAAATCAACAATGGGCCTGCAGCAGTAGGCCTCCAGGATTGCTTCTGGGCCATCGAAGCGGATCTTGCCAGCGACCATGGCGTAGGCCCATTCGCTGCAATGGGCCGCAAAAAAAAGGTTTAGGCTTCCGCTTGTACGAGAAATGACGGAGCGTTTGGCTAGCATGTTATGTGATTGCTTACTTGATGGTATGTAGATCCGTTTGTTCATACGCAAACCATATTGAAGCCATGAGTGTCCCTGTGCAGTCGTTTATCTTGAACTTCCCCTGAAATCCGTGCAGATCGATCTCAAGGACTCGGTTCGTATGAATACTAAATAAAAGAATATTGATGTTGAGCGGGAAAAGGATGGTTCGTATGATAGAGCAGATGCAAAAAGGTTTACCACGTACAGAGGAAATAATTGTGTTGTTGATGACAATGAAGTTAGCAACTCGGTTCCTCCAATCATCGTGTATCTGCTTAACATTGACTGGCATCATCGTCTTCGATTTGGACGGCGCTGTGTAACCAACGTGAGGTGGTGGTGTGTCATTTCTTGTGGCCATGATGCACTGTTGTTCGTGAGGTGGCGAATGGTGTGTAATGTCATAGTTGTGTGTGGTGGTAGCGGTGGTACAAGTAAGATCCTGCAATGAAATTGTTGTTGGTATCATTAAGTTGATAAAAAAGAAAGGTAATGGGCCATGCAGACTAATGCCTGTGTGGTACAGTTGAAGAACTTGCTTGTTCATGCTGTTCTGGTCACGATTGCCATGCATTCTTCTTGGATGGATGCATCGCGAGGGCTATCGTGCTCTCCCCCCTGAAAGTTTTCGTTGGGATGAACTCATAGTGGTGGCCAGAGCAAGAGGTGCCAACTCGATGGACCCCCAAGTGATCTCCTCCCTGAACGGGCATGATCTGACACCGTGATATGCGGGGGGTGGTTGGCTTGTTAGCATATGTTTCGGCGTGCTTGCTAATCCTCCCACGCTTATAGCCATTATAGCATTTTTTTAGTGCCGGCAAGGCGGCGCGGGGGTGCTAGGTGATGGTGCCCGTCAGTACACGACAATGACGAAGTGGGGTGTGTGGTACGCTGGCCGTGCCACTACAGGAAACGATCCAGACGCCGACGGCCTACGGCCCTCGGCGTAGGTCCATTCCCTCTCGGCGTAGGTCTACGCCGACGGCCACCCTCGGCGTAGCCCCCTCGGCGTAGACACTTTGGCCGTCGGCGTATAATACGCCCTCGGCGTACAGGTTGGTGGGCCCCACAACGCGTCAGAACGGGGTCCGTTACGCGCCCACGTACGCCGACGGCCAGCCCCTCGGCGTAGAAATCCACGTGGCGGCTACGGAGCGCCCGGTGCTGGGCTACGCCGACGGCATCCCCTCGGCGTAGGGGTACATACACCGACGGCCCCCCCTCGGCGTAGGGGCACAATATTTCAATTTTTTTTCAAATTTTTTTTTTTGAATTTTTTTTTGAATTTTTTCTGAGTTTTTTTATTTCACTTATTTAACACTTAATCACACTATAGCCATATTTATATTTAACTTTAACCATTTTTATTTTTAATCTAAATTACACGTTTCTAATAACACTTCCCGATCGGTCACCCATCATGAGATTGCTTCAGCCCCAGCACGCTTAACTTCGTAGTTCCTTCCTTGTGAGATACCTAGAAACAACAGATGTGTTGTTGTCAATATTATTCAGTCTATCCTGTTAACCTTAACTCTTGGACCATCAATGTCACACTATTTTATTTTGTGAATTCAAACAATTATTGAAGTAAAAAATAATAACTAGTAATAAATTTGAATTCAAATAATATTTAATTTAAATAATAATTAACATTTTTATCTTTTCTATTTAATATTGAAAAATTCATATCTATAAATCCGTAAATCGAAATTTGACAAATAATATGTCTATATCGATTAGAAAAATAAGAGAAATTCAAATATGACGTCCATATAATATTTTCCATCATATATAATACTTTTTTTCCTTTTCATTGAATAAAAAAACCATTTTCCAAGTCCCGAGTGTAAAAAATGGGGTTTTTTGTGAAGGACCTACCGCAAATATGTTGCAAAACTTGAGAGCTATAATTTTTGAAAATTCTAGACCATGTTATATGCACAAATAACCAATTTGTTTCATATGAAAAGGTTTCCATCCACCTCTTTTGAAGAACAGAAGTTTCTGCCGATTCCGCTGGAAACTGGTCAAATTTGAACTACAGGTACCTCAAACGGGGTTAGAAAATTCCAAAAAATTCAAAAAAAATCAAAATGATGCGAGACCTTCGCGTGGTGTCATTATATAGGTACTAGTATACACCAAAAATAATAAACTTGGAATACGACAGTTGTGTTGAAAATGTGTTCACAAAAATTAGCTATCTCCAACGAACATTCCTGGGTTTCGGGCCAGATGACGAGTGTTATGGTCATATCCATGGCATAGTTTGTTCAAATGTTCCCATATTACACACAAAAATGCATCTTGGAAGCATGAACAATGTTGACGGAGGAATTTTTTCCTTTTCATCGAAGAAAAAAACCATTTTCCATATCCGGAGTGTAAAAAATGGGTTTTTTTGTGAAGGACCTACCGCAAATATGTTGCAAAACTTGAGAGCTATAATTTTTGAAAATTCTAGACAATGTTATATGCACAAATAACCAATTTGTTTCATATGAAAAGGTTTCCATCCACCTCTTTTGAAGAACAGAAGTTTCTGCCGATTCCGGTGGAAACTGGTCAAATTTGAACTACAGGTACCTCATCGTTTGCTCATGATTTTTGGCAAAAATCATTTTTAGGTACACAAGTACCTATTTCAACATAGATATACCAAGAGTTTCTCAATATTCAACCCCTAGCTATGAACGGTCATGCCCGCCGTCTTGACTTTTTCCTCAAACGGGGTTAGAAAATTCCAAAAAATTCAAAAAAAAATCAAAATGATGCGAGACCTTCGCGTGGTGTCATTATATAGATACTAGTATACACCAAAAATAATAAACTTGGAATACGACAGTTGTGTTGAAAATGTGTTCACAAAAATTAGCTATCTCCTACGAACATTTCTGGGTTTCGGGCCAAATGACGAGTGTTATGGTCATATCCATGGCATAGTTTGTTCAAATGTTCCCATATTACACATAAACATGCATCTTGGAAGCACGAACAATGTTGACGGAGGAAGTTTTCCTTTTCATCGAAGAAAAAAACCATTTTCCATGTCCGGAGTGTAAAAAATGGGTTTTTTTGTGAAGTACCTACCGCAAATATGTTGCAAAACTTGATAGCTATAATTTTTGAAAATTCTAGACCATGTTATATGCACAAATAACCAATTTGTTTCATATGAAAAGGTTTTCATCCACCTCTTTTGAAGAACAGAAGTTTATGCCGATTCCGCTAGAAACTGGTCAAATTTGAACTATATGTACCTCATCGTTTGCTCATGATTTTTGGAAAAAATCATTTTTAGGTACACAAGTACCTATTTCAACATAGATATACCAAGAGTTTGGCAAAATAAAGATTTTTTTTAAACACACACGCAAACGGCCTGCGCATCGCGATCGAGCAAAGGAAAAAAAAAACAATACCTACGCCGACGGCATCCCCTCGGCGTAGGGTTAGGTACGATCGAACGAGAAGAAAAAAAATTTTCCTCCACCTACGCCGACGGCACCCCATCGGCGTAGGTTTTTTTTTTTTAGCCTCACACGCACTCACACGGTACGGTCTAACGCGGGAAAAAAAATCATTTACCTACGCCGACGGCACCCCCTCGGCGTAGCCAATCACGTAACGGCCGCGTTCGAAGGGCGTAACGGGGCATCCCTACGCCGAGGGGGATAGATACGCCGACGGTGCCCCCTCGGGGTAGCCTCCATACGCCGAGGGGGAGGAGACGCCGACGGGCAGGCGGGTGGCCAATCGTACCGACCCCCCTACGCCGAGGGGGCCGATACTTGGCCGTCGGCGTATCCGCCGGCCGTCGGCGTCTATCGCGTTTCCTGTAGTGTGCTTGCGTACCAGTGGTATGTTGTGTGTGCGTGTGTTTGTATTGCTTGCGTGCAGTCTAATTTTTTTTTCGATCCGGTTGAGTGTTTGGTGTAAAAAAGTTTTGTGGGCGTCATGGTTTTTCGTGTAAGCAACTAAAAAGGGGACCAGATGGGAAAACCGGTGTCCGTGGGCATTTTATCTCGAACTTTTTACTGAGGATTTTGGTCGTACATAAATTTGAAAGGCGAACATGTTAAAGAGGGGCAAGCCTTGCACAGAAAACCATTACATGCGATAATTGCCATAATCCGCTTACATTTCCGCGCGTGGTACGGTGCGTGATCTAGTTAATGGGCCTGAAAATGTAGGGACCTGTCCTGGCTCTAATCTCCGACCTTGGCATTCTGACGAATCCAAGGCGGTGAATGGTCCCCCCGTGCTGCAACGCGACCCTGGTTTGATGGAGGAGAATCATGGTGCCGTCGTTCTCAAGAGTAGCATACAGCTCGCCCGAGGAGCCGAATTCTAGTCTGTACATCGTGCTATCTGGGTACAGGCCTGCAAGCATGGTGGAGATGACATGGCGGGATCTTGCTGGCCTGGGGAGGCGAGGACCCTAAGTGTGTAGCCATCGTAGTCGGCGTCGAGCACCGTCTCGTCTTCGGCATCGTTCTGCATCGCTGGTGTTTTTCAGTACGAGTTGGTGTATGCTGGGTGGTAAGAATACTTCGGTGGACGCGCGGGTGGTTGTTTATATAGGTCATGGTGGTCGCACAGTGGTGGGGGGGGTAGGGGTGGTTGGGTGGTTGGTTTGTTCTGGTCGGTGGTTGCGGTTTGGCAAGTTGGTCCTTCTATTGTCGATAGTGCAGAGGTAGTAAAATAGGTATGCTTGTTTCATTAATCCGATATGATGGTTGCGTTTTTGCCTACTGAAAACACTTGCTAAAAAATGAGTGGGAAAATGATAGCTTGCTACTGAGAGGGGTGAAGACAGCTGCTTGCCCCAGCTTATTACACGCACAAGTGGGTTGTTTTCTTGTCAAGGGAAAAAACATAAATGAAAAATGCATAGGGGCCCGGTGAGGAAACACTAGTTCTGCATGGTTTCAGTCGTCTTCATCTGGTACCATGGGCTCATCGGCCTCGAGGTCTTCGTCCAGTGCACCGCTTGTACCGGGCGTGCAGTCGGGCAGTCGTTCGTTGTCGTCAACTAGGCCGACAGCAGCAAGCCAATCGTCTAGTTCCTTGTTTACCTTCAGGTTAACTTCGAGTTCCGCCCTGCTGGCTTCCTCCCACGCGGCAGTAAGTAGGGACTCCCGCAGGGCTTTCTTGTAGTCCGAGTCTTCATCGGATTCCAGTGGGAGAGGTGGTTCTTGCGGTGCCGACGCTTCTCCTTCGCCGTATTCTGCTTTGGAAACTGTATTGGCTGATTGGATATTGATAGTAGGTTCAGTGGGGCTTGTGTGGCTTTGGTCCAGACCAGACGCTTGGGATTGGTTCGTTTCTAGCATGAGTGTTAGAAGGTGCGAGCTCCTAACTACTTTTTTGGGTTTTGTCTTCTTTGGGATAGGAGCTAGCATGTCTCTCGCTGGGTCTCGATCCATGTATGCATCCAGGGGTAGTCTGTTGTGTAAGCGTTGATGGGCATGATTATTTATAACAGCCGGTAGTCTAACCTATCCCAGCCGCTCTAAAACCTTGGCTCGTGCTTTGCGGGCGGTTGTCAGTGACTGGTGGTTTGCGTGGCCATCGAATCCGTTTTGGGGGTGTGGTTGCCTATTGTGTTCATTGAATCCGTTCAGTGGGGGGGGGGGGGTGGCCTGGATGAAAAACCTGGTTTGGTTCGTTGGCTACTTGTTGTTTTTGCTTTGGTTTTTGCGCTCTGAAAAAATCCCGTGACACATCGTAGGCGCAGTGGGTGTGCGTGTTGGTTATATGGTGGGTTGCGGTAGCCGTTGAGAGGCCGTTGTATGTTAGGAGGGGGGTGTGCAAAAAAATATTTCGCCTTCGATTAGGGAGGCAATGGTCAAAAATAGTGCTAGTACAGCAGTTGATCTGCGTTCGTCGTGTGTGAAAAAAAAACTACTGCCTTCGATCCGTTATAAAAGATCGCACATTCACAAGGCATAGGCAAAACTTTGGCTAGCCCTCCAACCATTAATTCGGAACGGAGGGAGTATCTGTTATGCTACTAGTACAATGTAACAAGGAGTATTTTTATTACACAACGGGGGATCTCCTATTACAAAGGTGAGGTGCGCGCATCATTTATAAAAGCATGGCATCAGATACGTATGCTTGTGGGGTGCATCAATCGTCTTGTGGGGGTATGGGTGTGATCCCGGTTCTTTATTCGATGCGCTGGACGAACTCCGATGGGAGGCTGCCTGTGTTGTTTTTCAAGTGGAGAAGTGAAAACAAAAGTTGGGCTCTGCTTGGAGGGTCCTTCTTGGGCTGGTTTATATGGAAACAAAATTGAAACGTTAGTTTGCATATACAAAAAAGAGGGGTCGCTAGCCTTCGGTGTTATTTACTGGATCGGAAAATCTCAATGTTACACACCGATGTTAGCTTGCCTCCTTGCTTGACGCCGTCGAACGTACGGCAGAATTGAATAGTCTCAACTCCATAGTCGTATCTGTATATTTTGGGTGGTGCGTCCAAGGCGTTAGTGCATACGCATTTGTGAGCTATAGGGTGCGGGGAAATTTTAAAAAATGTCTGCAAAACAATATGCGCCAAAAAAATGTAATAATCGACAATTCGCGCGAATAACATCGAAAAAAGGGAAACACGAATAAATGTGAGCACACTTACGATACTAGGGCGTGGGTCTGATCGGCGTCTGATGTTGTGTAGATCGTAGCCCAGTTTGCCCAGTCGATGATCCAGCCGTGGAAAAATGATTCTATGCATTTTCGTAGAGCGGGGTTAAGTAGTGTTACGACCTTGTCATAGGCATCCCATTGTCCCTGCTTATTCCCAGGTGCGTATATGGTCAGTTGTCTTCTTTTCAAATCCCATGCGTACGCTGCCCACTTGCTATCGACCATGACGATGGTTATAATCTGTTTAAAAAAAGGAGTTACATTACGCTTTAAAGGGTAGGTGCAATCCGGCCACATGTTTTATGCGGGGGTGAGCGAGCTTCGGAAGAAAATTGCGTGGATGGTGGGTGGGAGTGGGGGTGCATATTTGTTTCCCCGTTTTGCGAGTTTGATATTCTTACCAGCATGCACTTTGATACGTCCTGGTTAATGTGTTTCCCGGTCCACTGGTGTTGGATGCTTCTAGATGAAATGTAGTCTTCCTCGGCTAGTACCCGCATCTAGGGAAAAGTAAAATGAGAAAGGGACATGGGGGATATGTGAAAACTAACAAAAGGGGAAAACCATGGGATTGGTATGTGTTGCAAACAAGTGCCTTGACTAAAGTTGCTAGTAGTTAGCATACAGGGAAGTCTGTCTCCAAAAATAACCTCCAGTTAGTCTCTTGTTCTGATCTTACGGGCTGCTGGAAAAACCGTAATAATGCATCGCAAGTGTCCGGTTCTAGCTTCCCATTTGCTCTAAATTGTTTTACTATTTGCTGCTCAGAAAGCTCAATGAATTTGGGCGCGGCGTGCCTGATCCAAAACTTGTTGGAATAAAATAAGAACTTTTGAAATTTTCGCAACAGGGATGTAGATTAATTACTAGTGCGTATCAGGGTTGCAAAAAATATAATTATAGCTGCGTACCTGTTTGGGTCTCCGCTAGAAGTCATAGCCCATGCATAGAAAGAGTTTGCTTCGTCGATGTCCTCGTTGTTGAACCGAGCCGTAGTGTTTCTAGGGGGCAGCAAATTTTTCCTTCGGAAACTGTCTGTTTTGGTTTTGTTGTTTGGGTGTATTCTAGTTTGGAAACCTCGGCATTGAGGTTTATATCGGAACAGGTCCGCTTGTTGAATAGAAATTTCCCGGATTTTATTTTGGTCGCCGATAGTGGAGAAACAACTGGGCTGTGGCTACGCCTGTATTTCCTGGGTGGGCTAGCGCCAAGTGGAGATATAGTGATCGGGTTAAGAAATGGTGGTTCGGGGGTATGGCTTTAGCCCCGTTGGTTCGTCGAACTCGGCCCCTAACGAGAAAGAAGGCACGTCCCAAAGAGCAGTATCGGATAGTGACTTGCCGCTGCCGCTGAAAAGGGTTAGACACGTTGTTGGGGTTAGTGTGGGGGAACCACGTATGGACGAATTCGCGCGGGGCGCCTCTAGTGAGTAAAAACATGACATCCGGTATCTGTAATTGGTGCTTTACCTGAGACTTCGGCCAGTGGTGGAGACGGTGTATACGAGGCACCCGGTGAGCTAATGATTTCCACGACATCGTCCCGGCGTGGAGTGTTACAATCTGCTGGATTTATTACAGATGAAAAGTTAATGATATGTTCGATTGCGAGAACTAAATTGTCGGATTCATCCTCTATAGCTTTTCGAGCAGTGGTTAGTATTTTTAGGCATCTGGGCTTGTGTGCTTTTGCTGCGAGCATGATCTGCATGTTGCCCTATAGGAAAAAAAATGTTCACCGTTAGCGAGGGCCAATGGGCAATCATGCTTTTCGTTCGATGTGGTGGTCAAGGCAAAAAATGGAAAGAAAAAAAGCGAGCTCTGATGGCCGATTACTTACATCTACTTGAGAAGGGTTGGCAACCTCCTTGATAGCGATGGGGGTGTCCCCAGCTCGGTCCCGTTTGTGTTGGACGGTGCTATATTTTACTTCTTCTTTCCGATGTGCAAGCACTCCTCTCCTATAAACGACTTCAGAATCGCGTCTTGGCTGGGGAAAAAATAAAGTTTGCTCGGCTACTTTTTTCGTACGGCCACCTCGTTTTAAGGAAAACGTTTTCCGGTTTCAGAAAAATACCTTCCCCGCCGCAAACATCCTGCATGGGGTTTGGCCTCTGAGGCCTATAGTTTCAGCAAGAATTTGCCTCGACAAGGTACATGGATCGTATAGGAGCATGCGTGGTGTCGTACCCTTTGGCTTTGAAATATCTCCGTACTGCATGTTGTCAAGGTAAAACACCTGCCTAGTGATGGAGACATGGGATGTGCGGTTAGTTGAACGGCTTAGCAAAACATAATGCGCGTTGGGGGGTGCGATAAAAAAATGTGGTTACCTGCAAAAATAAGGACGTGCCGGCTGGTGGAAAGTACGGCGTGTTCGTCCGGGATGCCTGTCTTGATGCAGTGTACGCGGACAGCAGCGACTGCAGGAGGTACGAAGACCAGTTGAAAGAACTAATTAACAGTGGATTTGCGAGGCTGGCCAGTAGTTGACGGATTCACGATCACCAGGGTTGCGGCTGTCACATAGTGTGCTGACAACAAATATCACAAGGGAGAGTTTGAACATGTCTTCTTCCTCTGACGAGAGTTTTTTTCTAGCTAAAACACTGAGTTTCTTGATTGCCGCAGCGCTCGGGGATGTGTTGTTGTCTTCCATGCCGATCAGCCTCTCAATCCGGTCCCGATTTGCTTGGCTTTTGTCTAAGGTCGCGTCCCAGAGCTCCTTGCCGGCAAATGGCAGCCCAAACACAGCTCCTGCGTTTTCTGGGAAGAACATGATCTTCTTGCCGGTGCTTACAGATATTGTGGAAGACATGGTGTCCACCTTCGATAGGAGCCATGTGGTGAACTGTCTGTCAAAGTGGAAAGTGTGTACTGGCTTCGAAAACGAAGAGAACCCGATGGATTGTGCGAGTTTTTCTCGCTCCCCTGTGAAGCTTCTGATCGACATGTTCAGCTCCGTCAGCCTCTGCGAATACGCGTATGAACTTTGTGGCGTGGTTTGTGCTGGTGTTGCGCTTGTCGAGGACTGAGCGTGCACCCCTTCCTGCTGGCCCATGCGCCGTTCGCGCCGCTCATGTCGACGCGCCTGGAAAAGCTGCCGGAGAAAATAGATAGCAACGGGTCACGCGCGCGCATTTCAAAAAAATGTGGACGAACCAACTGATCGTTCATGCAACTAACCTTACTGCCGAGCTGCGGTCGGGGTGGATTGGCATGCCGTCGACGCATAACCCAGCGCGGATGCCTTGTCTCGGCTATGCGGGTTCGCGGCCGGGCGGCGAGTTGCTACCGTCAAGGCATGCAACTGGCAGTATTGGGGGCAACACGGCAGTAGATTGCGCCGGGGTGTGGCCATCTTCGATGTCTAGTCGATGGCTGTGAGGGAATTCTAGACGTTGGTTGGTTAGCCATCGAGCCACCCCATGCCAGAGGATTCGATAGTTGGTTAGCGATCTAGCCACCCAGCATGTTTTTTCGTCCTTCAGCTCTGCTGTCGCTGGCTAGTTACATTTGTCTAGAAGATAGGTGGATAGAGACGATGGCCGCGTGGGGTGGTGTGTGGTTACAGAGATCCTGCCGTCCCAGCACGCCGTCAGGTAGTACGTTGCTTCCGGTTGGTGCAAATGTGATCTCGATATCTATACGTAGGACATCCGATGGTTGCTAATGGGTGCACTGCTAGCCGGGCGGGTAGGCCACTATTTTTGATATATATATATATATATGTCCACTTTTTAATTATGTTTGCCAATGAAGTTATGTTTAATTATATTTTCCCAAATGAACTCAATGTTTAAATTATATTTGTCCGAATGTTAGTCCGAATGTTTAAATTATATTTGTCCGAATATTAGTCCGAATGTTTAAATTATATTTGTCCGAATGTTTAAATTATATTTGTCCGAATGTTTGAATTATATTTGTTCGAATGTTTAAATTATATTTGCGAAAAAAATTAAATTTATTTTGTTCAATGTTTGTCCGTGCTAGTATACATTGGGCCTCATTTAACATTGGTCCTGTTTTGGTTTTAGATGTGCCTGCCCTTTTATCCTGAACTGAACCTGAACTGAACTGAACTGAACCTGAACTTAACTGAACACTGAACCTGAACTGAACTGAACACTGAAGCTGTACATACGAACACTGAAAACTGAACTGAACTGAAAACTGATATACGAACTGAAACAAACCAAATCAGGGCTGGATTCCTGACAAATTTATTCAAGGTCTTAGCCATACACAAAATGACCATGTCAAGCTAACTACAACACTAACTATATTATTTTTGACTAATGATCTGCAAATTCACAATTCCAAGAACAATTGCACATAAATAAAAAATTACATCCCGCATATTGTTCTGCTTCTTTAGATCGACAAGCGTCTCCAGCTGTTTGGCCCATTGTGTACCGTAGCAGATCCCAATTGCTCCACCGCCGGTAGCAAATTAGGCACCTTTTTTTTTGCCTCCTTTTTTTATGTAATCCTCACGCCACTCGAAATGGTCACATGGAAGAAGGTTTCGCAAATACGAAAACTCAAATCGGATAAAAACCCAAATCGGCTAAAAATTGAGGAAAAAGAAACGAAATTGACAGGGGGAACACATATCTCACCTCCCCAAGATATTCTTTGCTCTCGCATTTCACATACTCGCGCCCGCGGTTGTCGTTCTTGTCGCTCGCGGTGACCCGCCGTTGCAGGGACGCCGTCTGTGGGCAGGCAGGGCATCTTCCCAACGGAACTGGCCCGAAGCGCGGACATTTAGAGTGGGATTCGGAAGCAGAGGTCGACGACATTGCCGCCGGAGAAGAAGGGGACGCGCTGCCTGAGAAGAAGCGGAGTTCGGCTGATTTTCCTGCTCACCGCCGCGAGCTCCGCCGCGTTTAAACCGCCGGCCGCAAGCAACGGTCAACAGTTGGGGCCCACAAACCGCGCCAACGGTCAACAGTTGGGCCCACAAGCCGCGCCAACGCTCAACAGCTGGCGCCCACAGGCCGCACCAACGGTTCTATGATGGGTCCCAAATGTTAGGATCGTAACGGGGGCAAAAAGTAACGTTGGGAGCAGCGAAAAGAGTCCTTGCGCACAGACTAGGGGCGAAACTGAGGTCGATTTGGCGCTAGGGGTAAAACTGAGGTCGTGGTGCCAACTGAGGGCACCCTGTTAAATAACCATTTTAAATTATATGAAATTATATATTATCTAAAGTTATTGTATTCTTTTTAAAGTTACTAACCCGTGCTTGATGACTAGTACCCTCTAAAAGAAAACGGATTCGCTAAACCACAGGCGGCTGAGAAAATCTTACGTCTCAGTCCACGGGTCAAATATATGATTGTGCGTGGAGATCCGCGCTCCGGGCCCCGTATGTCTGTCTCTTGCTCGCACCCGCCTATGTGTTTTTTGGTCAACATGTGGGATGCGGGCGGTGCCTTGTCGTTTTACTGGCGTCTATTTAAACCTCAAACTCCACAACACCACAAGCGCACCAATATCAACTATCTTATGCCGTCACGCGCACAAGACTAAACACATAAGATATACCGTGTGGAATCTAGCAAGATGGGAGACCTCAGCCTAGAGTGTCAACCATGATATGAAGAACCTTGAGAAAATGTGATAATTTACTTCATAAAACTTGATGGTGTACAAAACTAATTTTGTAGTTGCATCGAATAACTTCGTGGCTGCTTTCGGACATGATAACTAAATTAGAGAACATGCTAAGTGGAAAGTTCGTATTCATTAGAAAACTGATAATTTACTTCATAAAACTTGATAGATGCACAAAATAATATGGTAGTTGCATCGAATAATTTGGTGACTACTTTTGGACATGATAACCAAATTAGAGAACATGCTAAATGGTAAGGTTTCCTTTATTAGAAAACTGATAATTTACTTCATAAAACTTGATAGATGCACCAAAATATTATGTTAGTTGCATCGAATAACTTGGTGGCTACTTCTGGGCGCGATAACTACATTTTGAGAACATTAGAATTAATCTCGTAAATCTTGTTAGTTTTGTAAAGAACCCGATTGTTGAAATAAAAAAATCATGTAATTGATCTCGAAAAACATGATAATTGTATCCACTATGAAATCAACAAGGTAGTTGCAATATATAATTCTGACTATTTATCTCCATATCTTGAGAAGCCTACCAAAATAATCTGGTAGCTGCAATGAAAAGTTTAATAATTGCTCTCAAATTACCGGATCGGTGTATAAAAATCGGTGCAACAAAAAAAATTCGAAAAGTTGTTTTAGGAAAAGTGATAGGTACTCTCAAATTGTGGGATCGTTTTTTTCACAATAGTCTGATAACTGCAATTTGTGTTTTGATAATTACTCCTAAAAGCTTGGTAGTTTAGTAGGTGTATCAAATCAATATGGTAGCTATACATTTGAGAGTGTGGTAACCGCTCTCAAGAAACAAATAGATCTGTCAAATTAATCGGGTAGTTGAATATATAATTTTGGTAATTAATTAAGGAAAATTCGATAGTTCTATTAAATCAAGCTATTAGCTGCATTTAGAAATCTGGTGATTATTTTTATGATACTTTGCATCAAATAACCATGGTTGCTAGCTTTTTACTAACATCAGTTATATTCTACAGGTATGGTACATCTATATATTGTAGCGAAAGGTGAGAAAAGGTATAGCTTTTTTTTAAGTGGAGGGTGACGTTGTCTGATCAATGTGTAGGAACAGATCAAGATAACGTGGCTTTCTATTAAGGTACTAGCAATATGAAAGAATTCGGGCGCGAGGCGGTGGGTCCTCGCAGGTAAAAGATGAAGAAACAGTGCGCCGCGACTCCTCATTTACACCCTCTCCACCTGCCCGAACCCCCGCCCTACTCATCCACCGCCTGTTTAAACTAGGGTCTAACTACACAACTCCACGAGCGCCGTAGTAGAGAACAAGCCGAAACCATATAATTCAGGTAGCTAGGTAGCTATACTGCTCGAGCGCCAAGCCCAACAAGTGCTCAGGAATTGCTCCCTGCCTCCGTTTCTCCTCCTGCTTTTCCTTGTGCTAGCGGCGCATGCCGTGTTGCCGTGGCGGCGGCTAGCTAGGCCCACGCCTGATTGTGTGTTAGTCGAAAGCCTCACTTCTGGCCATGCGGGAGGCGCGGGAAGGTCCCATCATATGAACCTCTTCATGGGAGCGGGAGGCATGGGAAACCTATCGGGCCTCGCGGCAGTGGGTGTCGGATACAGCGGGTGCATCGCCAACAAGGACGCCGGCGTTTTCACCAGCGCAACCGATCCTGTGAGCGGTGTTAGAAGACATGTCAGTACTTGGTATTGACATCTCCATCAGCCGGACGGTGATGCAGTGACTTACCGTTCGGCGGGGTAGGATGATGGCGCCGGAAGGTACAGCACCACAGGTTCAGTCCCGTCATGATAGCTTGGACATGCTCTTGCGGTCAGCATAGCACTAAGTGCGACGGGCGATTGAAAAAGCTCGTGTGTACCAGATCGACTATCAAGGTGTGTAGAGACTAGAGTATTGACTATTCAGGTATGATTGTGTTCACTACTTCGGTTAATCACGCACTCATGCTGCATCAGTATGGCTATCTAACTGGCCAGACAATAGTTTGTCATGCATGGTATTATCGCCATGGTCTCATGTCGGTTTGCAGTCAGCATCCGTCGATGAAACTCGCTATTCTAAACTCTGGTTCATTTGTTGTACCTGAGTTATTTTATCGGCGTGGCGTTAAAATCTTGAAACTTGATAAGATAAGAATATACCTCTCGACCGGCCGTGTTTCAGATAGGTGTGGCCACACAATAGCTGCTGCCTACTCCCTCTGTAACTAAATATAAGATGTTTTAGTAGTTACAAATGAATTACAAAAAGTTTTATATTTTGTCATGGAGGCCAAGACAAATCTGTCACAAAAAAAATCAACTTCTAATAACTTGACGTTATATTAAAATTTTGCAGCATGCGTGTGGTTTTCCTAAAATAAAACTTAACGTTATGCGTTTACTAGTTGCACCAAAAAATGTCCTTATACGTGTTTCTGCCTGCACCACGTACGTGCTATCTTTTTAACAAAGAACCTTCATTTTTATAATTGACGAAACAAAGTAGATCACATCGAAGAAACTAAAATAAACACAAAAATCAAGACATACACCAAAGACCATTCTAGATCGAAGACGTAATTTCTAGCTCGGCTTTCTGTCTCTTGACAACTTTCCTTTTCTTTCACGAGAAAATTTGCTAACATCGCTATATATATCCGTCATGATCGATTTTCTTATTTTCTTATTGGTTTTTCCTAGTTAAAGAGTCGTGGTACCTAATAAACTAATTAATGAGGAAAAGCACACACTGATGGCACTGAGCTACTCTTGTTTTGAGGCAAAGCAGCCTGCTTGTGATGATCATAGCCTGATGGCTCTGATCTACTCTTGCTACTTCCATGCGTGAAGGAGTAGTAGGTTATTCATGCTGAAGCAATAACGTATTTTGTATATGTGTACAATGATCAACATTGGAAGGTCTTTCATGAGGTAGCAACGTTTTGTGTACCTAATAAAACTATCTGATAACTTGTTTTATTTTTATCTCAACAATAAAAACTACTCCCTCCGATCCATATTAATGGTCGCTAAATCGGATGTATCTGGACATATTTTAGTGCTAGATACATCAGATTTAGCGACCATTAATATGGATCGGAGGGAGTATTATTTGCGGTAGTAGTATCCCCTCCCCCCTTCAAAATATACAAGCACCATATGTGTCTTTTGGAGAGAGGCATCGAAACTCTAACCACGATCAACTCTTTTTCAGCCCTTCAAGGTCCCTGGGGTAGGATAAACGTCTTATTCAACCTTAACATTTACTTCTTTAGGTGTAAAGGAGTAAGGAGTAGCTTTTTATAGTGGGGAACACGAGGAAGTCCTATTAATATTTTTAAATCATCCTACATCTTGATCATATAAACAAACAGGGGGACATGTTGTGTAGCTAGAATATTGTGTATGTAGAGTTAATGCAACAACCACTTTCCAAATGAGGAACTTGCATATAAAAGGTAGATATTGCACATGTATCAACACATCCTCTTCGCCGTGGTGTACTTATAGATTGAAACTTGTGTCGGTTACAACTTTTGTATATAGTATGGTAGCTGAGTCTTGCAGTGTTATACATACTACTAAATTCATCCACAAGCTTTAGCTAATATAGATATGTAAAAAATACTTTTGGATCTAAACATATGCCTACAATTGGTGAATGATGTAAGGATGGTGACCAACAAAAATAAATAAGCCCAAATAAGACCTATAAGGGTGTAGGTTTGTAAGCTTATCATCTACCAAAGAAGTATTGTATTTTCCTTTTTTATCCATCAGCTCCTGTATTTGGCTGAACAGGTTTGTGCCGCAATTTACATAAGAGGAGAACCACAAGAACTATAGTTTAATAAGATAGGCATTGTGGGTTTTTGTAAACTCGTATGATCATGAAATTCAACATGGTGTGATTGATTTATGTTCTCGAGTTCAACATTTGGGCAACGATTTCGAAAATAATAATGATTGCTCCCTAGGTGTATCCCAACTGCAGGTCACAAGGAGTGCATCAGTGTAAAAATAGGTTGAAATTTCTTATGTTACCCTTATCTCCAGAACGAATTAGACTTTGTACCGGTGCGTCCAATCTATCTATTATATACTAAAATCAATATACCGATGTCTAAGACACCACCCTGATCCACATCACCCAGATTAATGTTGATAGTTAGATCTAAAAGGTATGGCTCAGATGTTATTAAACTTCATTAGTCACGTAACATGTTTTACAACTTATTTAACAAGGAAAAATATTACGCTACACACTAATGTTGAGAAGATAAGGTTGGAGATTCTGTCACTTAGTTTCTTAGGGATTGTGTTGATATCTAATTTTTATAAGGACCACACCAATACATTGGAACGATACGAAAAATATCGATTTCCTACCTTTAGTGAACATGGCAGCTGTGAAAAACCTAAAAGTTGGGCCATCGTGGATAGTCCTTGTTGGAACGTGGTAGTCGTACAAGAAAAAAGATCCCAACAGGCTTGTTATTTGTACGTGGTGACAAGACCTAGCTGGAACGATGTTAGTATTAGTACTTGGTGGCAAGACGTGTTTTGCCAAAAGAAATCTTTTATTTTGAAAAGAACAACCTCATACGTCAGCTGCCACAGCTAGAACATTCTCGTTGTTACTTTCGCAATGAACTAGCATGGTGGCCCTCGCAAATGCGACGGTAAGTTCTAAAAGTTTCAAAAAAAAAAATCAATGTTTCCTACATGCTTATATTATGCGTTTTTTATTAACATGTATTTTAGCCACGGTAATTTTTATGATAAATAAATATTATTAGTTCGTGTAAACCTCTTTTAATATTTTTAATTAATGTATGAATGATTTCTATAAAATTTATAGTTCGTATATGAGTGACAATGTGCAAATTTGTACCCTAAGATAATGGGTCAATTCATAGAACAAAATGCAAAAGTAAAGGTAGCATTTAGTTTTTATTAGATGTTAGGTCGGTGCTTGGTTATCGACTTGTCCTAGATACTTGGTTGATTTAAAACTAAAAAACCCATAAGTTAACATACATATGTTAATTGTGCTCTATTATAATAAAGAACCAACGGCTTTGTGCTTAGATGATTCCAAATAAAATTATGAGGTTATATTAGTTCTTACGTTTTAATGAGAAGGCTCAAGAAATCATTGTATCAAAGTGAATAGAAGATATTTGTTGACACTTAACAGCTTTCATTTATCTTGTCTATATAAATTTCTTCTCTCATTTAGTTCTTGCTTTCTGAAGTACTCAACACACTAAAGCATAATTTATTCCCTCATACATAATTGCACTTAAAAATATTTGTTAAGTACAAAGAACTAATCCAGTGTAAAGTGGCTCGAAGTTACGAATTATGTTAAATCCAGTTACCCCCTGTTTCAAACAGCGGTTAGTGATTCGAACATGAATGGTCAATTAAGTGTTTAACATTAGCTCTCTGTATGATCCTCTTGTGATTAGGCTCTCGTGGACGGATTACCCGATGTGTACTCATCTTGCAACAAAGAAGAGAGGACAGGGGTACTGCTGGTCCTCGCATGAGAGCTCCTCTGTGTCTTCCCGGAAATTACTTCGACTAGCAATTTTTTTACAACTAGAGCGACTTATGATCATTTGAATGGATTACCTAGGTCACAGTACACATAAACCCTACCTACATATCAAATAATTTTTTTGACATATTAAATACGTTTATTCGACATCGTATGCAAAAGTTATGGCCATTTTGTGTTTTCTTTATGAAATTTCCTAAAAAGGTTTAAATTCGTATTTCAAAATTTCTATACCAACTAGACCCTAAACCCAAACTACATATCAAAAGATTTTTTTTTGAAACTTTTATCATTTTCGTTTATGTTTTACAAAGCCGAAAAGGGTGTTGGAAAACCGCCGCCGGGGGTAAGGTTGTTAGCTCCGGCGCATCGCTCGTACGCGCGCCGGAGGTAATTGCGCACTTAGCGACAGAGCATGGGTGCTCTAGTGCACAGGGGGTAATGACGGTTAGCGCAAGCGCGTCGGTAGGGTGCACGCCGGTGGTAAGGTTAACTGAGGGGGAGGGGCGTGGCGTACCCTTAGCGTCGACACGGCTGTTTGAGTGCTCGTCGGCGTAACCTACTGTCACCGGCGCACGCCAGAGGTATATAGCGCTGGCGGAGCGCATTGGGCGTTTCAACATCATCTGAGGTGGCGTCTGGACAATCACCACGGTCTGTAGTGATCGAAATGCCGGTGCTGTACCATCATGAGGTTTTTACGGTGTCAGCACCCCGTTTGCAAGATTGAAGGTGGGTATGAAAGCAGAACCGTTTCCTGCAGCGTACGCCGCTCTTTGCTATCTCACCTCATTTAAACCACCTCTATATAAAGAAACAAAAAAATCTATTAGGATGTGCCATGCAGCTCTACTTCATTGCTAAAAACTCAGAATGATCCATCTCGAATTTCTTTACCATGGTTGGTCATTATCCTCCACAATAGTTTGGGGTCCACACTGTGCTCAACACATTACCTCGGTATTTCTTATCACCCATTCTTGAGATAAACTTAAGATTTCGTTAGGTGTTCTTCTTGGTGATCTCAAAGGTGTAATTCTATTTGAATGTTAGATGGATGCTGAATAAAATTTCCAATACATCTGCATATTCATTCTTGCGATTCACGGGCATGCACAAGCATGAAAGTAATAGGACAATTTAAAGAATTGTTATTTTCTATTAATGATGCATACATATCGGAGGCATCATTGTTCTCCACTTTTGAGCAAATACCAATGATATATATTGTAGTATAGGATGGTTTAATTATTTTCTTGTGTGCCAAACATGTACCCAATTTCATTTTCTTGGTATATCTCTCACATAACTTTCCCAATACATTATCTTGATGATTTGCAATGTTTCTCTGGCAGAACCATTGTTTCTATTATCTTTTGCATGTGAGTTTAAATTAATAAATAGATGCAAACTTCCAAATTATTTAGTTTCATGTGTTAAAGAGGAAAAAATACGAATGGTGTGCTGCTGAAAATATATTTTGAGAAGGCATGAAAGGCTTTATACCTCGATAATTTGAATGGGTTGCAAAGTTTTTTTAGGGTGGAAGTGTAGGGATCCGGGATAATGGTGATATTGGTCATTATTTTGAATCCTTAAAAGGTTTGCCCCAGGGGATACTTTGTCTCCTATACTATTTTATTTTGGTTTAGATATGTTGGCAATTATTATTGCAAGAGTCTCGTACCTCACCTTGTTGTCGGTGTGTGTATAGATTCTTCAATAGGCCGATGACACTATATTTTTTTCGTGAACATGATATATAGAATGTTGTCAATATGAAGCTATTTTTGTCCATGTTTTAAAACTTATTTGATTTGAAAATCTATTTTCATAGTAGGGAGATATTTTGTTTTGAAAAACTAAAGAGTTTCAGTACAAGTACTGTCTCATATTTGGATGTGGGGTTGACACACTTCCGTTTAAGTATCTAGTAATTTCAATTAAATACCGCAAGCTTCTTAATAGAGAGTGGAAAGCACTTGAAGATCGTTTTGAGTGAAAATATAGCTCTTGGATAGGAAAGGTGCTCATGTTTGGTGACGGTCTTGTTCTAATTTACTCAGTATTATCGAGCTTGGTAATGTTCGTTTTTTCATTTTTCAAAATACACCTAGGGGTAATGAAAACGTTGGACTTTTATAGATCTCCCTTATTTTTGCAAAATGATTAGCAAAAAATGAAATAGTGTCTTAAGAAGTGGAATATTTATGCCGGCCTAATGATCAGGGTGCTCTTGGGATTGAGGTGCTGGAGATAAAAATATATGCTTACTTAACAAATGATATTTAAAAAATTAACAGAAGAAAGGGGATGGTAGAAAATATATTAGAGATGAAATTTTATCCCAAGTGGAAGGAAACTCCACGCAGTGCGGCACATACATTGGGGCCTTCGGGAATGACGATGCTTGCGTCTTCGTATGCATCAAGGGAACTTTCAGCGCTGTCAGAGGTTGTACTGCTATCCCAGGCAAAAGTACCACCAGCGTGAATTGTGACCACCACGCAACATGTAAAATAAATATCACCGACATGCTTTTATAAACCCACACCATTAGTCAATTACACATTCTATTCCACCCGCTAGGTTCATCCCGCTAATCTCACATCCTCTCACACAGCCGTCGCTGTCTCCTCCTCTCCCACTCTATCGCGCCACCCCCTCCTCTCACACTGATGCCACTGAAGCGTACTCCTCTCCCACCCCATCGCGTCGCCGACCTTATCTCCTTCCCGGACCGTCGCCGTCATGATCTACTCCGCATGCGCCTCTTCGGAACCGCGACCACCCTGACCCTGACCGTTGCTGTCTCGATATATGCCGCTCGCACCTCCTCTAAGCCGCCACCATGGGGAATGATTCCGCCAAACCCGTGAGTAGTTGTTAATTAATTTGTGTAGATGAGTTGTATAGTTATATTTTTGTATATTTATTGTGCAGATTTATTTGTGTAGATCAGTTTTGTAGATTTATTTGTTTAGATTATTTGTGTAGATTTATTTGTGTATATTTTGTCATGTAGAAAGTAGTTTAGATCAGCTATGTGGATTTTAGTTTTATTGATTAGGGTTCAATGTTAGTACAAATAGGATTTCATGTTAGCAAGTTTAATATAATTTTATAGTATAATAAAACGTGTTAATTACACTTTTTGTTGGATTCAATTTCTTTTACTACAATTCTTATTACAAGTCTAATTAATTATAAATATGGCTGATGATTAAATAACACATAAAATATTCATCAACTAATTAATCAGAATATCTGATGTAATATAATGAGTCCATCATCATCTCCACGGTATTCACTATCGTTTATAATTAGTGAACTCGGAAGAGTCTGCGCCAACAGTCTTGTAAAATACTTTGATGTTGCTACCATCATAGTCAAGACAGAAGAAGCCTATGCTACCATCTTCCATCTCGTAGGTCTCGGTAAGGACTCTCCAACGAGGGAAACTGAAATAGATTTTGCCTGCCTCACTGGTTCGGCCTGCCATCTCATAGGCCTCGGTAAGTCCTTGGGTTTGTTCAGCTTGAAAAGAGGGGCATTAAAAGTCCCCGGATGGCGCATGTCTTTCCTAACATGTTCCATACATTTAGATATCTAATTATTTATTTTCTCTATTTTTCTTAGATCATACCTTGCCATGCAAGGCATGACTTCATGCAATCGAACAAAATATCGGTATTAGTTTCAAACAAAACGTGCCATCGTCTCTTCAAAGTTATCGGCAAGCACTACGAAGAAACTCTTATGTTTGCACGTACATGTCCGGAATCCATGCAAGGGCTATTCATTTTTTGAATGCATCAAAAATGGATTACACAAATAGATAAATCAAAACTGAATATAAATACACATTATGAGAATAATTAAACATAATAAAAGGAACCAAAATTCTCATACAAGAAGTGCATATCATTAACTTCCAGGAGTTAGAACTAACCGACCAAGAAAAATGTACAAAAAATGTTGTTATACTGACTAATAGGTCATTTAGTTGAACGCTCGAATTGATAAGGCTCAAGAGTTTAACATTCTGTAATAATTTAGAACACTTTTACTATTGTTGTTGAAGTTATCGGTAAATGCAATCTGAAATTCCATTTTTTTCTTAAAAAATTACGACATGGCTACTAGCGTGGTAATTTATGGCAAAGCCACTAGCCAGATAAACACATGTGGCGTGAAATACTTAACGCCGGTAGTAGCAAATAATGCTGGCACGTCGTGTTATTTTAACGCTAGTAAGGGAAAAGCTCACACCCAATTGTAGGCCCTTTACTTATTGTGCTAGTCACAAATCAATTTTACTTTGTAGAATGTAAAGGTAGGTTTATGGTGCATTTTCAATGCGGGACTGTGATATATTGGACGGTTGCCTTTTGCAGCCTAGTAATTGGTTTTTTAGCCTTAATAAGAAAAACAATTATTTATTGGTAATATTCTCTAAAATACAAACACCCTATATATATATATATATATATATATATGGTTATTGGAGATAGACATCCAAATTGTTCCGGTGTTCCATGTCTTTGGGCTATCATGTATGTATTATTCAACCTTGGCATAAAATGTTTTATGCATGTAGGAGTAAGAAGTAGCCTTTTTGTTTTGAGGAACATGGACTATCTCGATTGGAGAAGAAAGCCTCCATTGATATTCTTTTATATATCTTAGACAATCTATATATTTCCATGAAGCAGGGTCACAGTTTTCAACTACAAAGGTGTGACAGTTATTTTGTGTAAAAATGTGGACACACATTTGTCTCTTGAATCACCTCGCTTGGTGGTTGCAATATTATTTGTTGGATGAATGCACACGATTATTAAGGAATAAGTCGTTTGTTGCAAACAAAAACGAATTTCACATGGATGAAGTCTGGAATGTCGAACTTACACCTTTAGTTACCCTCCAAACTCTCTCACTAGAGACAACAATACAGATTCCTTAGGACATTTAACGTGATAGTGGGAACCAAAATATTAGCTCTGACCGATTTTTTCGAAACAAGAGGATCTCATGTCTAGAATTTTGAAGGCCTGCATGACTTCATAAATCTAGTCGTCCTTCTTGTTTCCTGAACAAACATTTACTCTATCCACACTCGGATATATCTCCATGGTTTTTACATTGTTGGATCCTCACCACCTGCCCTGCGTCTCCGTCCAACGTATTTCTTGGTGCCGGCCTATTTAAACCGAGAACTGCATTGCACCACACCACAACTAGACACTAGTGGAAACAGGGGCATTAGTCCCGGTTGGTAAGGCCCATTTGTCCCGGTTGTGCAACCGGGATGGGCCAGCCGGGACAAATGGCCCTCCCCCATTGGTCCCGGTTGTGCCAGGACCCGGGATATTCTGGATAGCCCACGTGGCGAACCTGGCCAAGGAGTTCGTCCCGGTTCGTTTTAGGAACCGGGATGGATATCTTTTCTGAAAAAACAAATATTCTGCCCACTTTGCCTGCCGCGGCAGGTTTTTTTTTGGTTTTTATTTCTTTTTATTTTTTTAGCTCCTGTCTCGCAATCCCCAACCGGACTCCCTTTCCCCAACCGCGTCCACTGGCCCACGTCTTTAATTAAGCCCACTGGCCACATTTTGATCAAAGGGCCGACTGGCCCGCGTCTTTTATTATAATCCCACTGGCTACATTCGGTCAAAGGGGCCACCGGCCACACGGGGTCAAAGAGGCCATTTGCCAGCGACCTAGTGGCTGACTCGCCCGATCCCTTAAATGAAGACCACATGGACGCGCGGTCAAAGGGCCCACTGGCCGCCTCGTCTTCCCGCGCCTCCACTTCCTCGCGCGCGCGTGGCCACGAACGGCACGCCTCGGCTCCCCCGCGCATTCATGGCCGCCTGAAACAGCCACCACGTTCCGGCCACCGGTTGGCATGCCAGCCCCCCCGGGGCCTTTTTAAAGGGCTCTCACCGCCCGTACATCCCATTCACCCCGGCCGCGTCCCAGCCCACGCAACCCTAGCCGCCATGTCGCCCAAACGCTGGTTCAAGCGCGCCAAGAACGAGCACGAGGCCGGGTACTCGAGCGGCGCCGGCATCCCCCGCGCGCCGGCGGAGGCCGTCGGCTTCGGCCCGGGAGGTGTCCGCATTGGCGGAAAGCCGCGCATCCCCGCTCCACCTCCGGCAGCACGCACGCCGCCCCGCGCCGCGCCCAAGGGCAAGCGCTTCCGCCGCTACGTGCGGAAGGAGGAGGCCGAGTGGTACTGGAGCCACGTCACGCCGGTGTTCTGGCCGGACGTCCACCTTCCGGACGGCTGGCACCTGAACCCGCAGCGCATCCCCGTGCCGCCGCCCCCGACCAACGAGGCCGCGCGCGAGGAGATCGACCGCCGGCGCCGTCTCCTGCCGGCCCACCTCCTCAGAGACCGCGCGTACGCGCGCAGCTCCCCCTACTGGGCCACCTTGTTCCAGCAGGAGCACGTCCAGCGCCGTCGCTCCTACATCCCCACATCCCAGGAGGACATCGTCGAGGACGATGAGGACCCCGAGCTGGAGGAAGCCTACGAGGCCTCACGCCGCTCCCTCGTCGAGGACAAGGTCAAGCGGTGGGAGCAGGTCCTGGTCGCCGCCGCCGACGCCGCCGCGATGCCGCCCCCTCCAGCGTCGGGGTCGGGGGATCTCCTGCAGGCCATGGCCGCCGAGATGGAGGCGCGGGAGGACATGCCAGACCCGTAGCCGCTGCCCCCAGGCCTCGAGTACGGCATGAGCTGGGCCTGGATCGGCGGCCAATGGTCGCCGGAGCCGCCGGAAGAGGAGATGCTTCCGCCGCCACCGCCGGCAGTACACCTCCCCCCGCCGCCCCCGGCGGGGCCGCCTCAGCTGCCTGCCCACCTGTGACCGGCACCGGACTACCATTGCACCTATATATATAGTTCCTAGGCTACCCCCCCAAGAAACGGCCGGCCTCCTGTGGCTGCGCCGCCGCCCCCGTTGCACGTAGGACGGCCAATAGGGCCGTCGCCGCCAAGAAACACGGTCGGCCGTCTGTGGCCGCACCACCCCCGATGTAATCCCGGCCTCCGGCCTTTTTAATATATATATGCATTCAACCCCGTCCAAAAACTCGTCCCCCCGTGTCTAGTTCAACCCCGCCGGCGGAACCAGCACCGGCGGGATCTTCCTATCCACTACCGCCGTCGGCAGGGCTTCGCCAAGGCTAGTCCAATGTCATGGGTGGCGGCTCGGCATGGGGAGAGGGCCGAGATATTTATACAACTGGGCCTCTGGTCCCGGCCCGTGCCACCAACCGGGACTAGAGGCCCTTTCGTCCCGGTTGGTAGCACGGGCCGGGACCAAAACGTTTTTCGAAATTTGCTGCCCCCTGCGCGCCGAAATTTTTTAGCGCCAAAATTGAAAATTGTTTAAGTTTGCATATTACTAACTTCTACATACTTTCGAGTTTGACAGAAATTCCAACATGAAAAGTACTTGAATTTGCATAACTAATTCAAATCCATTTTTTTTTACTAAATAATTATTCTAACTATTGAAACTATTAATTATTTACTATTTGCATATACTTTGAATATAAATATCTTATAATTTTTGTTTTCTCTTGTGATCTTCCGATTGAGTAAAGAGCATACAAGGCATCCGGGTGATTTATATTCCGTCGATGAACCCAAGGATAGTGCTCAAGCAAGGTTTGTCATGCAATTTTGCTTGCAAAATATACTGTGGTGGAATTTCTTTGATATTTCTGATCTCAAGAACCTTCAGTACCTGGCAACACGGAAGACCTACATTGCAGGAGTCTATGCATTAGCAGCTTGCCAAAGTAACCGCACAGGTGCAACCCTTTGCGTCATTTGAACTCCAAGGTAGTTAGCTCAAGGAAGGTTTGTCATGCAGAAAGTGTTCCTCTGCAAGGTTCACTTTTTGTAACATCGTTCTGAACCAGAAAGTGCTATCACTTTGAAGTGTGCCTGCAATATCTACGCAGAATATATGACGCCCATAAGGCAAAGCCCATATGGATGCACACAGGGCTGGTTACGGCGGCCCGGTGTCAAAGCACATCTCAATGGACGGTACGGAGGAGAGAGAAACAGAAAAGTGTGTGGGTGGCCGCTGGTTGAGATAATAATGAAGTCAGGTTGGTCATAGTTATCAAGCACTCAGTGCTTGCCATCTTTTGACCGGTCAATACAAATTATTGGGCACACTTGCACCTACTCCGTTCATAATCACAGAATAGGTATAAATTTCATTTTGGCTAACAAAATCTCGTTTATTATTACAGAATATTTGTGAACACTTTTTCAACAGAACTATGATCATGTATTCCACGTTTACTATTACACATCACCAACAACATCCCTGTTAGTCTTCTGAAATTTCTTCGTGTAGAGATGGTCCATGAATAACCCTTGTCCCTTGCTTATGATCGCTTCGGCCGTAACCATGGAGCATCTTTATTATTTAACGGGATGGTGGGGTCAGCTTTCACTGTGAAGGGTGGAATTTCAACAAACTTATTATAATCTTCTGACATGTCTATCGTGTCCTCGATTCCCACGATGTTTATTTTCCCTGAGAGAACTATGTGACGCTTCGGCTCATCGTATGATGAATTTGTTTCCTTATTTTTTCTTTTTTCGGTCTGGAAGACATGTCCTTCACATAGAAGACCTGAGCCACATCATTGGCTAGGACGAATGGTTCGTCATTGTAACCAATATTGTTCAGATCCACTGTTGTCATTCCATAAAGCGGGTCTACCTTTACCCCTTCTCCATTCAGGTTGACCCATTTGCAATTGAACAAAGGGATCTTAAAAGAAGGTCCATAGTCAAGTTCCCATATCTCCTTATCTTGGGAGCTCGTGTAAAATGTATTCCCATTTATCTCGTACCCTTGAAAACTCCCAATAGTCGAAGATGGTGACCCTGCCAACATGTACAACTGATCATCAACACTGGTGTCATTTATAAGATGTGTTTGCAACCAACTTCCGAAAGTCTCCATGTGTTTGCGTTTAATCCATGAGTCATCCTTCCCCGGGTTTGCGGAGCGTACAATATTCTTGTGTTCCTCGAGATACGTAGCCATGAACATAGAATTTTGTAGAACGGTGTAGTGTGCTTTGGTGAAAGAATGCCCGTCCCTGGGTATCATTGTTTTCTTTCCCAGCGTTCCTTTTCCCCTCAGTCTCCCCTCATGCCGCGATTCAGGAACACCAATCGTCTTAAGGTCAGGAATAAAGTCAACACAGAACCCAATGACCTTCTATGTTCCATAGCCCTTCGAGATGCTTCCTTCTGGCCTAGCACGGTTATAAACATATTTCTTCAAGACTCCCATGAACCTCTCAAAGGGGAACATATTGTGTAGAAATACCGGACCGAGAATATGAATCTCTTCACATAGGTGAACCAGGAGATGAGTCATAATGTTGAAGAAGGATGGTGGGAACACCAACTCAAAACTAACAAGACACTGGACCACATCCATCTGTAATCTTGTCAGAATTTCTGGATCGATTACCTTCTGAGATATTGCGTTCATGAATGCACATAGCTTCACAATGGGTACTCGAACATTTTCCGGTAGAAGCCCCCTCAATGCAATCGGAAGCAACTGCGTCATAATCACGTGGCAGTCATGAGACTTCAGGTTTTGGAATTTTTTCTCTGCCATGTTTATTATCCCCTTTATATTCGACGAGAAGCCAGACGGAACCTTGATACTGCAAAGGACTTCAAAGAATATTTCCTTCTCTGCTTTAGTAAGAGCGTAGCTGCTTAAGTAATGGCGCCCTATATCTGTGTGCTTGTTGCTTGGGTCTTTCATACGTTGCTGGTCCTCCCGTGCTTCTGGCGTGTCTTTTGACTTCCCATACACGCCCAGGAAGCATAGTAGAATGACACAGAGATTCTTTGTCACGTGCATCACGTCGATCGAAGACCGGACCTCTAAAACTTTCCAATAGGGTAGCTCCCAAAATATAGATTTCTTCTTCCACATGGGTGCGCGCTTATCAGGGCCGTACGGAACTGGTTGGCTGCCAGCAGCCTTACCAAAGATTACTTCTAGGTCCTTGACCATATCGAATATATCATTACCACTACGGAGCTCAGGCTTCTTCCGGTTATCTGCCTCACCTCTGAAATGTTTCCCTCCTTTCTTTCTTACGGATGCTTGATCGGAAGAAATCTACGATGCCCCAGGTATACAACCTTTTTACATTTATCCAAAAAAACATTGTCAATCTTATCTAAACAGTGTGTGCATGCATTGTATCCCTTGTTTGTATGTCCGGAAATGTTACTAAGAGCAGGCCAATCATTGATGGTGACGAAAAGCAACGCCCGTAGGTCAAATGGCTTTTGTTCGTTCTCATCCCACACACGTACACCTGGTTTACCCCACAATTGTAAGAGTTCTTCCACTGATGGCCTTAGATACACATCAATGTCGTTGCCAGGTTGCCTCGGGCCTTGGATGAGAACTGGCATCATAATGAACTTGCGCTTCATGCACAACCAAGGAGGAAGGTTGTACATACATAGAGTTACAGGCCAAGTGCTATGATTGGAGCTCTGCTCCCAAAAGGATTAAAGCCATTTGTACTTAGACCAAACCATAAGTTTCTCTCCTCTCCTGCAAAGTCTGGAAAGTCTCTCTCGATCTTTCTCCACTGCGATCCATCGGCGGGGTGCCTCAACTTTCCGTCTTTCTTACGGTCTTCTTTGTGCCATCGCAACAACCTAGCATGCTCTTTGTTTCTTAACAGACGTTTCAGCCGTGGTATGATAGGAGCATACCACATCACCTTAGCAGGAACCCTCTTACGGGGGGGGGGGGGGGGGGGGGGGGCTCGCCGTCAACATCACCAGGATCATCTGCTCTGATCTTATACCGCAGTGCAGTGCATATCGGACATTCATCCAAATTCTCGTACTTCTCACCGCGGAAGAGGATGCAGTCATTAATGCATGCATGTATCTTCTGCACATCTAATCCTAGAGGGCAGAGAGCTTTCTTTGCTTCGTACGTACTCTCAGGAAATTCGTTATCCTTTGGAAGTTTTGGCTTCTTTAGTTGAAGTAAATTCTCAAATGCATTGTCAGTCACACCGTTCTGTTCCTTCCATTTCAGCAACTCCAGTGTGGTACCGAGCTTTGTGCTACCATCTTCGCAATTTGGGTACAACAATTTTTTGTGATCCTGTAACATGTTGTCCAGCTTCAACCTCTCCAATTTATTTTCACAGTCTTCCCTCGCATCAGCAATAACTCGGCCAAGATCATCATCTGGCTCTTCTGATGCTTGTTCTTGATCACCTCCTTCTTCTGCATTCTCTTCCATTGCGGTATCGTCGTATTCAAAGAACAAAGGATCTTGTTCTTCTTCTTCATCGTCTTCCATCATAACCCCTTTTTCTCCATGCTTGGTCCAGCAATTATAGCTAGGCATTAAACCTCTCCGAAGTAGATGGCCGTGAAGGATTCTTTCGGAAGAGTGCTCTCTGACGTTTCGACAATCAACACATGGGCAACACATGAAGCCATTATCTTTGTTTGCCTTAGCTACAGCAAGAACTGCATTCAGGCCTGCCATATACTCGGAAGTGCGTCGGTCACTGTACATCCATCGCTGTCGTGCATCCATATGCATCGTATAATTAATTAAGTTTATCAAAAATACATTACAATAACATATTAATACCGAGATGACCACGGTACATCGACAAATACTATTTTTTTATGTTACAGATGAAAAAGATAAGTTTGTTAACCTCGGTCGAAGATACCATTTTTAGTGAGCTTATGTGTGGCTCGGGAATTTCGTCGAACACCTCGTGTTTATACTAAAATAAAACACACTAACACCCACCTCTCTCACACCTCCAAGCAAAAAAAAAAGATGGAAGGGTGGGGGGCTGGGGCAGTATATATAGGGGAAGGGGGGACGTTGGTCCCGGTTCGTGGCCTGAACCGGAACAAATTCTCATGCGCGTGCCACGTGGCATGTGGCTAGGCATTGGTCCCGGTCAGTGGCACAAGCCGGGACCGATATCTCCCCCACGAACCGGGACCAATGCCCCCAGGCGGTTTTTGTTGCCCCGGGCGCACGAACCGGGACCAATGCATGGCATTTGTTCCGGATTTGGTTGTAACCGGGACAGCTGCCACCTGGCCCCCCTGGACGAGAGGGGTTGTTTCCACTAGTGAGAGTAGCATCTCATCCGCACAACATACGTAAGCGATAGCATAATCGATCTACATCAATGGCCTATTCCTGCTCTGCCACTCACTTGCGTCAAACACCATCGCCTCGGCAACAACTGCCCCTGCAGTCGATAGCACTGAATTGGACTCACTTACGGCCGCTACCATCAATGAGTGTGTCGCCATTGTGGCTGGTTTTAAGGTTACTTAGGCCTTCCGTAATGGGGGTATCTTAACGCGGGATCATAGGCAATTTGCTTACGTGGCACCCTATTTAATGATGAAAGAGATTGTAGTTGTATCTTATATAAGATACAACTCTTGCACGAGATCATAGGCAAAAAAGATTGATAGGCCAATCACAAACAAGTATTAGGCCAAAATCATTAAATACTACTCGATTTAGATACAACATGTAAGATACAATGCATTAGGGTGGTCGTTTCTTAAATTTTTCTTCTACCTAGGATAGCGCGCTAAGATACAATGCATTACGGAAGGCCTTATTCGTGGGCGTGGGATGCATCAGGAACCTTGGCTCGCGGCCCACGGGGAGTTGTTAGGGCAGGAATTTTCGCAACAACGTCTTCACTGATGTCGCGGCCGCTTGGGGGCGTTGGGGGCTGTGTCGGTCGTGTGGAGGCGGTTGGTTGCGTCGATAGCACAAATGGCATACCAGTCCCTTTTTCGGAGGCTTGGCCCGCGGCCGCGCCCTACTCGATACCTCATTGTCGTGTACTGCAGTGTCTGGCTATGAGGTGTCGTGTGATAGCCCCATGCATCGGCGTGTCATCCGAATTTCGACCATAGCCTTACCCAACACACCTGCACGTTGAGCACATGAGCCTCTCGTGTAGCAACTTGCGTATCTACGAACTGTGTTAACATTAGGAGTAGCTGACTTGTGGCGCGTGGCATTAGGAGTAGCTTCAAAAAATTTGGCTGTTGTGTTTATGTTTAGATGTACTTAGATTCGTTCCAAATGGCTGAATACCATGTGATTTTCGGGATTACTGAATTCCGTATATTTGCTGGGCTGAACTGAAAAACGGTCACACGGTTATACGCGTGTGTGTTTGCCTGGCTGAATATGGGTTTGCCATGATGTACGGGAAGGCACTGAACACCCTGGAGTTAGGGCTGTAGTTGGGGTGGATGCTGTTCTATATTAACATTTCTAAACTTCTCTGCTAAATAAATCAACCTCTACGTAACTGAAAAAATTACACAAACATGAAAATCGTTGTATATGTCACGAGAACGCCCTTCAAATATCCATCTAGCAAATGCGCGAAGAAGCACAATAGGCAAACATGTTTCGAATGCTTACCATATGTGTTGCAATTCGAAGTTATAAACTCGCAATTGTGCACATGAATTACTCGATAGGCAATGTTTTGGGTTTTTTTTTTTTGAAATGTATATTAGTAATAACTAGCATGGTGGCCCTCGCAAATGCGAGGGCATCATGTTTAATATCAAACAATTATTTTTACACTATAAGTATATCTATCCTTATAATTAACACACTATTCATTGCAAAATACACATTCATTTCATTGTAACTTTGACATGTAGTTTTGTATGTAATTATGGTTCTAGGATTAACAAAAAT